>JAWNOE010000105.1:21325000-22525000 GCA_035046095.1 Drosophila pseudotakahashii
CACAAAGTCAAGTGAGTTGTGGATCAGTGTTTTGGATCATGAAATGTCTTATATATATATATGTGTTAACCCCTTAGGACCGACACGCGCACCTTCTGCCGCCATGAGTACAATCTGACGGGTCTCTGCACGCGGAGAACCTGTCCCCTGGCCAACTCGCAATATGCCACCGTGCGCGAGGAGAAGGGCATCATCTATCTGTTCGTGAAGACGGCGGAGAGGTCGCACATGCCCAGCAAGCTGTGGGAGAGGATCAAGCTGTCCCGCAACTTTGAGAAGGCCATCGAGCAGATCAACGAGAACCTGGTCTTCTGGCCCAAGTACATGATAGCCAAGAACAAGCAGCGCTTCCTCAAGATCACCCAGTATCTGATGCGAATGCGCAAGCTGAAGTTGCGCCGCCAGAAGCTGATTGTACCGCTGTCCACGAAGATCGAGCGACGGGAGGCGCGGCGCGAGGAGAAGGCCTTGGTGGCCGCCAAGATCGACAATCACATTGAGAAGGCCCTGATGGATCGTCTGAAGCACGGCACCTACCGCGACATCTACAACTTCTCACAGACGGCCTTCAACAAGGCGCTGGAGGCGGAGCGTGTGGACGAGGAGGATGAGGAGCTGGACGACGACGAGGAAGAGGAGGAGATGGAGCGCGAAATGGAGGTGGACGCCGACGATTCCCGCGAGGCTGTCGAGCTGCAGCGAGACCTGCTCGACGAGGAGTTCGTGGAGGCCGATACGGATGATGAGGAGGAGGATGAGGATGACGACGAGGAGGAGGACTACGACAGCGATTCTGGCAAGCGGGAGGAGGTCGAGGTGGGCAGCGATTTCGCAGAGTCCGACGAGGACGACGATCCGGATGCTGATGACATTGAGGTAGAGTTTCGTGGTCATTTATCTCGATTTATGGCAGTTTTGTTAGGTGCTAGGTGTAATATTGAAGGTTTATGGATAGCCAGGATATTATTATAGCAAGTATAAGAATAACATAGTGTTTTAGGTACTCTTTATAATAATTATATGGCTTTTTATCCAGATTTTTGGCCATTTCGTTAGGTAGGAAGTATTATTAGTTTTTATTAGGAAGTTCAATATGAAATTTATAAGAATTATTATTTTATATTTTCTTTTTAAACCATTCTTGCCACATTTTATTTGGTGAATTCTTAAGATTCTGTTCTCGCTTTTGTTAATATTAATTTAAAAAAGAAACTAGTAAAGAAATAATGTTAATATGCATGTGTAGATCCGACAATTTAGCAATAGAAACCTTTTTTAAACAGTTAAAATTCAAGATGAGTAGCCTAATAGTTAATTAATAGGTACATAAAAAGCGAGAACTTGGAAAATGCATTTATTTTTTCTAAATCCTGCCAACGTTAGCCACCAAAAATTACCATAATTAGAAATAGCAAACGAGTTCGGACTTCTCAGAGCTTAGAATACCGAGTTGCTGTGAGAGCTTTCGAGCGATCGCCGCCGCTTTTCATTCAGTTGCGGTTTCCATTCAGTGCGCGTAGAGTTTTTAGCTCCACAGAAATGCCAAAATAAATCGTAGATGCATTATTTTTAAAACTAAACAACGAACTAAACAAAGCAATTAAATCGCAAACAGGACATCAAAGTGCCAGCCAAGAAATCCGCCAGCAAATCGAAGAAGGACAAGAAGCCGAAATCACCGGCGCCCAGTCGTCGCAGCCGCTCGAAACCCAAACTGGAGCTGGAGTACGAGTATGAAGTGGAGAAGGAGGCGCAGAGGCAGTTGCGCCATTAGCCAGGTCCACACAATATTCCCCCCCATTCACCTCCCACACTTAGCTGTTAACGCTTATTGTTTTAGCCCACTAAATTTGTAATGCCGGTTAAGAATAGTATTTTATATAAAAAAGCAACAAAAAACACAAAAATCCTGTGAATATTGTGAGAGTGCTTGTTCCCAAAAAGGGAACTATTGTGCATCCCATGCATCCCACGATGCATCTGTCTCGCTCGCTTTGCTCATTCTGACCAAAAAAGCCTGCTAGCTGACATTGAAAGTGCGTGAGATTGAGAGGGTTAAGACACACGGGGGTTAAGCGCTGCGATAGAAAACCAGTTTGCAAAAATATTGTATAAAAACTATAAACAATTTCTGTCAGAGCAATAGTTTTTGCATACCCTGTAAAATGTGCGGAGTTGCTTGGCAGATTAGCCAAATAATTCATTTGAATTAGTGAAATTTAAGGCATTACATAGGTTTACTTGTATTTTTTTAATAAACAAATTCTCAATCTACAAGGCAACGATTTTTATATTTTTTTGATTATCTTATTCTCTCCTACTTTAATTACTATTTCCGAATTTATGTTTTTTTTTTTTAGATTTTTAAGTCAATCTGTTCTGGGTGAATTTTGCTACTTGCCGGGTTTTTGTCAAGAATTTTATTATAGAGTACCGTAGATTTGTAAAAGTTGAGCTGTAATACCCACATTTTTTATTATATCGGTGGTATAAATATATATCTACAATGTGTAATTTAATAATAGATGATATATAGAAAAATTCCATACATTATTATTATTCCTACTGAATTTTAGAATATTGCTTCAAGGGTGATATTTTTTTACATTTTAGAAAAAAAGTTTTTTACTTAGTAAATTCGATTTATAATTCGAAATATTCGAAAAGTAATTTTCTAAAACTCAGGGCGAATCATTTTTTGAGTGTAACTACTTGACTTAAACACGAGATGTAGGGTTTATTATCATCCATATTATCTTAACAATTGAATTAATAACCCCGTAGACAGCATCTATAGGGTCGATACGCCACCGATCGTTCGTTGTGCCGTTCTGACGGCTAGCTACCATATATTTAACAAAATGCTGTCGCGGAGCTAATTAAATATCGCACGCCAAGTTCAATGCAGCGCAGCCAAGCGATTCCGCAACCCAACCCAAGATCGTATGGGATTGGATTGGATTGGGTAGCAGCCCCTGGTTGTCATCTCAAGGTCATTCGGCCTCGGCGGCCAAAGGTTCTGTATTGCTTAAACTGCCCATAAAATCGCCGCAAACCCACAGGTGTGAATAATATGGGATTTACTACCAGGCAGTTGGGGAAAAAAAAATCTTGAAAACCTTTCAGCTTTTGTTTAACTTCATTCGAATTGAGTGGCGGTTCTCATTTGTAGTTAAGCACTATTGACTTTTACAGAGAAATATCGGTAGTTTGAACTTTATGAAAGGGTAGTAAAATTAAAGGGAATCCTATTATAATCAAAAATATAAGATTGCTGTTACAGGCGATTTTGTCAATATAAATGTATATATTTAATATCCTGACCAGACAAGTCACGTTGATTTATTATTCGACATACTGTAGACTAAAACTAGCATAGGGAACATAAAAAAAACGCTTGCCATTTAGAGTATTTATACAACAGATTGCTAGCTATAAGAACACCTTATCCTGTGGCTGCCGTACAAAAACGGTGAACATGGTTCAGAGTTCAGCATTCAAAACACACAGTTGTCAGAGTTGGGTGTATATACATTATATTAGTACGTGTAAAGTAAGTTTTCCATTTCTAAGTTAAACAGTTTCTCGTTCTCTTTGTGTTTGCATTGTTTTCTGCCGTCCTTGGTTGGTGTGATCGTATTAATGTGTAGTTGGCAGGCAGCAGCGTCTCTTTCCCATTCGATGCCATCCCTTACTCATCGAGCTACATGGTTGTCCTGTTCTGTTCTCGTTAGTTTATGCATCTCCTTAGTTTATGATCGGGTTATTTGGTATTTTTATTTTTAGTTAGGCATTTGGGCTGAAGGCCGCCTGGCGGAGCAGCACATAGATCTTCTCCTTGATCCAGTCCTTGTTGTAGGGGGCATAGGTGTTGGTGCTCTTCTGGTACACCATGCAGCTGATGTCCATCAGCGTGTCGATGAAGTCGAACAGCTGGCTGATGTCGTAGGTGATGGTCGGGGTGTTGGGGTTGCGGCGCTTCAGGTGCTCCTCGTAGATCTTGCACACGCCCTCCATGCACTCGTTGACGCTCTCGTAGTCGCAATAGGTGCGGGTCTCTGGACGAGCGCCCGGCTGAACCAATAGGATGGTGTGCGACATGGTGATCTGAAAGCAAATATAATTTTATAATAAAATATTGCTTAGGAAATGCACTGGAATACAAAACATGAGTGTAGTAGTTGTAAAAACTAGACAAACTCTTTTATACATTTTATTTAAGCTATCTGTTGTTTTAAATGAAAAATAATTCTAGGTTTACTTCGAACCTACTCTGTGCGAGTTTTCTAGTTTCTGAAGACTACATATCAAAAAGTTTTTTTTCATATTTATACAAAATTATCTTGAGTTGTTACAGTTTTTATACATTTTAGATTAACAATTTTTCTCTAAATGATTTTCTCGCTAAGGTTGAAATTTATTGAAATAAAACCTTCGTCATCGTTTTCCTTATCATCATAATTGACTTTATATACCCTATAGCTTGGGTAAAATTTTCTTTTGTAGGTTTAAAAGTTCTTATAAATAAAAGTACAATTAGAAAAGTTGTATTACCAACTAAGTATTGAAATCTAACTATAGACTATATAGACTTTGAAATATGCTCGCCTAATAAGAGTTTTATGAGGGTTTTTCCGATAATAACTAAAAAATAACTTAAAAAAACCTCTTCAAAACCAGTAAAATTTATAAAAAAAACTTAGAAAATGCAGTCACATACTTAGTTTTTAGTGGGTTTTTTCTACGTCGTAAGAATTCCGAGACTTTCGATGTGTCTTTATTTTTCGCCAATTCTGCAAAAATCGAAAAAACTTTGTTAGAAATTATAAAAAATCACAAATATAAAAAGAAAAGGAAGATATATATATTTCTTTCCCGCTCGCACTCGCAGGAGGCACCAATACACTTGCATACATGTGCGGCAAATTGCTCTTTTATTTTCCAATTTGCGACCGACAAATGCGAAAATTCGCCATCGAAATGTACAAATGCGGTAGTTGGAGCTTGGAAAACAACCGATTGGCCGGAAAATGCAGGTATTTTCCACATTTACTGGCTTGTTTTTGCCGCTTCAGTGAAACACAAACATTCAGACGCACACAAACACACGGACAGTCGCCGCCGCGTGTGTGTAACTAACTGTAATGCGCCCAATTGTTTTTCACCGCTTTTCCCCGATTTAACTCGACTTTTGCGCAAAGCCCGAATCTTTCGCCCAGTGGTACACTCACCCGATCGGAATTCAGAATAAAAGCTATGGAATTATGGCGATTCGAGACGGCGATTCGGTAAATTCAACGCTTGGGATTTTTTTTATTAAAAATAAATCTAGTGTTGGAAAGCACAGGCGGCGGCAGTGTTGTGAAGCGGGGGTGCGGCTAGAGAAGGTCTCGTGACTGCGGGACTTTTCGTGAGAAACTAATCGGTATTTTTGCGATAAAATAATCTGCGCTTTTTCGCTGCCGTTGATAAAATACCGAAAAAATAACGAGCTCGTGAGTCACGCCCATCGCTAGCGCGTGCGGTCTGGCCACCTCGTTGCCCGGCCAGTGCTGCCAGATGGCGGCAAACGACGATCCAGCTGTTGGATCCCAATTGGACCAATTGGAAGAGCGCGGCGACGCGGGCAGCGCAGTCGCGGGCGGCAGAGCGATCGGCAAAGAAATCAACAACAAAAATCTTGTCCGAATTTTATTTACGTGCTTTTTGTTTTAGTGAAAAGTGAAGGCGCAGCCGCAGCAGCCCGTATTTCTCGCGTTCCTATTAATTTGTTGTTATTTTCAATTGTGCAAGTGTTGTTCGGGTTTTTTTGTCGTATTTTTTTTTCGGTGTTTCGGTGTGCGTCTTAATTGAAAGAAAATTAAGAGAAAATAAATAATAAAATAAGTGGAGAAATAAATATGTAAACCAATCCAATTCAATAATGAATCAAGCAAGCGAAAAAAAGGGTTAAATTAAACAAAGAAAAATAAAGCAACAAAAAGTTAATAAGAAAGTTAACAAAATTATAAAGAAAATCCAACAAGAAAAGCAGTAAAAGTACCAACCAAAATCCAACCAACGCGACGCACGCGTGTCCAATTTGCTTCTTCTTATTATTAGTTCTACATATACACACACATACATACACATTCACCCATGTGTGGGTGTTGTATCTGTGTTTCTTGTGCATTCTTATTTGATTTGTTGCTCATCTTTTATCTTTGAAATCTCGAAATCTCAATGTTCTCAGCGGCCAATGGCAAAATCAAGGTAAAAACGTGCATTTGAAATCTACTCTCAAATGAGGGTTTAAGCACTATTTAAAACAGACTGAATATGTTCATAAAAGATACTTAAAGTTCAGGGAAAATGAGTCGTTTTATTTATTTTAAATATTTATTTAGTTTTCATCATTACTTTTTTTAGTTTCTTGATCACTTACTTGCTCATTTTGTATTTTTAACATTTCAAAACCACAAAACTACCATATTATCGCCATCTAAAATATTTAAATCAGTAAACAACCACAATGTATTTAAATTTAAATAATTATTCAGTGTAGTTCCTTTATTTTTCACTATAGTTACAATTTATAAAGTGTTGTATTATTACTTCGAACAAATAATATATTTTATATACTATATATACTGTTTAACGATGACGATTAAACGATGATAGTACGAACAAATATGTTATTTAACAGATTTAATATTATGCGACTTAATATTATGCGATAATTATCACAATCTTATTTGTTGTTTTGATTTGTTGCGGTGTATGAGACTATGACCAAACATAAATTAAATAAATATTTTGGTTGGGTTTATACTTTATGCCTTAAAAAAAAAACAAATCAATTTTTTGTTTAATATTTTTTTAAATTAATATTTTTTTCAAACTTATCTAAGAAATATTTCAAATATAAGCATACCCTTTTTCTTGACTAACTATATATTCTTATTTTAAGATCAAATTTTTAGTTTATTTTAAAATCTTTGTATTGTCTAATTATACTATCCTATAAAGTATACAATCTTTTAAGATTTCCCCATGCCAAATTAACATCTGAGTAATGGATTATCTTATGCAAATGTACTATATCTTTACAGTTAGATCCGGAGGATGCTGTGCTCGTGACGTCACCGCTACGCTGTCTTCTTAACGGTCCATTTCGCGATCTGCACTTCAACGTCAGCGATCATCGATTGATTCCCGTTCACGATGTCGTTTTCCTCGACGATTTCGAACGCAACGTGAAACCTTTGATCTACCGCCCAGTGACGTCAGAGGTCGCTGCCACTGCCACTGCCACTGCCAACGTCGACGTCGACGCAACGCCGGCAGAGGAGCAGCAGCGCAGCTTGATTTCAATCAGCAGGTGAGTCACACGAGTGGGAAAGAGATAGCAATGAGATCGATGGTGGCCTTGAACTTGATTCCATTTTGTATGAGAACAAGTGAGAGTAAGAGTAAGAGTAAGAGTGAGAGAGAAAGATGGGTTGTTAACTTATTAAAATTTATGTAAATGGAGATTTTTTCCAGCTTTATTCAAATTTATAACTAAGCTTAACTTAAATAATTCAAAATAGAAAGAATAAATAAATTGATTATAATTTTTGTTATTTAATAAGATATTTTTTTTAAATTCCTAAATTTATTTATTGGTTTATTTATTAATCCCCACTTCAATTTGATTCAATGTATTCCACATTTTAAATGTTTTTCACTTACATTATAGAATTAAAAAGATGGCAAAAATGTTTATTCATTTTATTAATTAAAAAACATAAGTTAAATTAAATTAAATATGACTTTTATCGCGGTTCCATTGTCTGGGCATATGTAATAATTAGTCTTGTTTAACGCGCGTTTTTGAAGAGTGTTTGCTTTAGAGCCCCGATAAGTAAAGAACATTCTCAGCTGATAAGAAAGTGGGCGCCTCTGATGTGTTGAAACATCATCATTATTATCGTCAAAGGTGTGCAAAAAATGTATTACTATTTTTAACGACTTTGTAGCTTTGCTATTTATTTTAAGTTGCGCTAAAATATCTTTTAATAATTTGTTTATAATATAAAATTCCTCGTAAAGTCAAGAAATCAACGCTACAAAAAGGAAGATGAATACTTCATTTAATTGAATATTAATCTTTTTTTGTGGAAGCACAATGAATTTTATTAATCGTTAAACGACTCCCCCCCTTAACTCTGCTTGATCTTTATAGTCACGACCCGCACTGTCCGCACACTTATCAAAAAATCGTTATGCGTGTTTATTTACTTTCGGTTGTTTGGTTGTTCTTTATTTTTATAGTTTTCTTTGTTGCTGCATTTTACGAGTGTTTTGTTTGCTGGCTTTTGTGTGTTGACTACATTTCGCCTAATTGTTTCGCATTTCAATTGGCGCTTAACACACGACTGCCTTAACTATGATTATTGTTTTATTTTTGTGCTACCTCTTTTGGTGGATTTTGATTTATATTTATGCCTTATTTATTCTGCATTCGGAATTCGCCGCCTCGAAAGCTGTTCGTTGACTTGTTCGTTGCCCTTTGGCCAAACATAAAAAATTTGGTAACTGAATTTGCTGTTTTGATGGTCATTCAACTGATTAGAATCGGTAAACAAAAAAATACAATTATTAAAACGTTTAGAGTAATTAAATATATATTAGTTATATATTATTAATTTAATTTAACAAATTATCCATTATTCTTATTTAATATTTGTTTTTTTTATATCTTTGGATACATTTTTTGTTTTAAATATTATATTGAAAATATATATTCTCATCTTTTTTCATTTTTTATATTTATCTTTCATCTTTTTTTGTTACACAAATAAATATGATTATTTTGTATTAAATTATGCACTATTATTAAAAGGTTTTCCACATGTTTTATATATTTTATTTAAACTATAAAAAAGCAAATATTATTTAAATATTTTTTATTTAAACTATAAAAAAACAAATATTATTTAAATATTTTTTATTATTTTTTTTATGAAAATAAGTTTTCTTAAAAATTTCAAATTATTTCCATTTAATTTATATAAAATTCTTATATATTTTTTTATGAACTACTATTTAATGGTTTTCCACATATTTTATATATTTTATTTTGAGCACTATAAAAACAAATATTATTATTATTATTCTAAACTTTAAAGAGCAGCAGTAATTCGCGATTGCTGAAATCTCTTGATTTTCCTGTTTCTTCCGCATGCTTTTGGCTTTTTTGGTCGATTCTTTGGGTTTTCGTTTGGCCGCAGATTTTTATTGTGTGCCATCGAAGGCTGTCTGAGTTGACACCTTTTCGGAGCTGTGAGTCTCGTGGTGGCTCAATATTTTGTTGTATTTTTTTATAGCCTCACTGACCGTCGCCGGCTGTTTTCGTCACAGTTACCGGCATAAGTTTTGTGCCCTTGGCAATGACCGTCGTCCACACGCTCCGCAAAAAGCAACACTCGGTTTTCTCCACTCGCTAAATACTTTATACGAAATTCAAATTATCGTTAGTGCAACGACTTCAATTACTGTGCATTAAAATAATTGGCAATATGACCCCTGGGTTGGAATTTGGAATTCGGCTGTTTCAGGCTGTTGGGAAAACAATCGAACAACTTGAAAGCCAATTGGGCTTTGACTTTTGCAAAACGATGTCAGAGGAGAAGATTAATTGCTAGTGGACAGAAACAGAAACAGAAACAGATTTTGAGGTCATTAAATGCACTGCAATTGGAGGTAATCAGAGATTTTAATCATTCGCTTAGCACTTTGTCTTGCTGACTGATTAACGTCAGTTTTAAATGGCAAAAAGAGGTTTCAGTCGTGTTTTCTCTGTGGTCTCTAATTAATGGGCTGGCAAAAATGAAAGATTTCGACATTTAATTGGCATCAATTATTAAATTATTAAGCGTAAATCTTTATTCAAAGGAAACCTCTTTTTTCTTTCGCCTTGTTTATTTTACAGCATTATTAAAAACAAATGTTCGGATAAATGCATAAAAAATGTTGATACTCCCTGCAATTTTGGGACGAGAAACAATTCCAGAGGCTCCGCGGCATTGAAATGGCTCATTAAATCGGGCTCGTTGCGGGCTTAGCTCATTTAAATTTTTTATGGTTTTACGGTCTGGGTGCAAAACAACAACAAAAAAATGGGAAAGATGGTATACAAAAAAAAAGGGGGGAAATGGCGGAAGCGTAGCCAAGCAGCCAAGCCAATAATTGTCAATAATTTCGCTACTGCCAACTAATATTTTCAGTGGTTGTAGGAAAATCACGCGAGCTTCGAAAATCAATACACACAAAAAAAAAATGTAACGTAAAATGCAAAACCCATATCAATTTTACATGAAGTACTCCTATCGATCAGGTCAAATTTACCTGGCCACATATAAAATTAAAATTGATCTTAAATAATGTAAAATTGATCTATGTTTCATATCGATTTTTTTTGGGTGTAAATGAAAATTCCAAGCGGAACAACTCAACTAAGCAAAAATGTGGAAATGGTAATAATAAAATGCCAGAATCTATTATTTAAATGAAGAGTAAATTTAAAAATAAATATAAATTAAATTAAAATATAATAATAATAATAGACAATTTAAGATAATAATTTAAAATGTATAAATGGTACAATAATAAAATAAATTAGTATATATGTATAGTAAATATAGGAAATTAAATTTTAAAAAAATTTAGTGACTTTCAAAAGTTCAAATTCCAGTTAAATCCATATAGTCCTTGTGTATTCCCTTAGGAAAGTGTAATCACAGCATCAAATAGCCAATCAATCGCCCCCGAAAATCGCTGACCCATTTCAGCATTATTTGCTTTTCTTCGCTTTCGGCCCTTGTTGTTGCCTTTCGAAGGCAGAAATGTGAACAGAACAAACCGAACGGACAAAGTGGACAAATGTTCTTGGAGTGACCGTCGAAGTCCTACCCTGTACTCTAAAATAGGCAGATGGTATATGGGTTTTTTGCTTTAGTCGGGAACAGTTTTAGATCTTGGGAACTATGAACGCTAGAGATTTCCAAATTGGTATGAAAATTTCTATCGTTATTTCACGCTCGTTTTTTTTTTTTCAAAATTGAAACAAAAAAATTCTGATAAAAAAAACATATATTTTCTTTAATTTAATAATATATAATATATATTTTTTTCATTTTAGAATAGAATATAAACTATATTTTTCTATCTATTCCAAATTTTTTTAGTAGCCTTTTAGCTTTTGATTTTTTCCAACTAAAAATTAATTTCTTCTGTTTCTTGACTTAATTATAATATAATAACAATAAATAATTAAAATTAAATTAATAATTAATGTAAATAAAATGTAATGGTAAAAAATTAAATATTTGTTATATATTCCAATTTATTAAATAGATAATTGTATAAATTGCTTGTTTTTTTTGTGAGGGCCCCGGATGGTCGGAACCCGGTTCCACCGCGATTCTATGCAGAACCTAATTGAATTAGCCATTTGAGAAGTGGCCAGCACCTCTGGCTAAGGTCTCGCGATGTGAAGCCCCAGCAAGTCTTTCGGCTTCTGTGCCAATTGCCAATCGCAGGCTAACCAACGCGCTTTCATCGCCAATTGCAGTTTCGAGTGCGTTCGGTGCAAGTCTTATGTTGGATGGTCGAAAACAATTACGCAAGAGTTTAAAAAGTTTCTAAAAAAAATTCGACAAAAAAGAAAAACACGCGTGTGACATTCTTTGGATACTCCACCACACTTCAGTTTTTTTTTGCAAGTGATTTGATTTGAAGTAAGGTCGTTAAAAAGCGAAAAATGCCGGAGCGGAGCATCAGCCAGCGGGATCTCGACGAGATTGAGATTGAGAGCGACGAGGAGGAGGAGGAACTGGAGCAGGGCGTTGGTCTGTCGACCCGGAATCGGAATCGGAACCAGAATCGTCGAAATCGGGATGCGTCCGATTCCCCGGCTACCTCGAGGGGTCGGAATACCGGCAATGGGATGCAGAACCGCGAAAGGGAACGGGATGGGCAGCGGGAGAGGAGTAGGGAGCGTTTCGGGGGCACCAATGCCGCCGATGAGGCCCGGTTCTATGACGATGAGGAGGGGCTGGACGAGGAGGACGAGGGCGACAGCGAGGAGGATATCGAAATGCTGGATTAGTGAGTAGTATTGCGTATTATGATGGTCGTAATTCGATTAGGTGTTGCTTTCCGCTTTTTCGGGGCTTCCTTCCCGGAATTATGGATTATGTGAATAGTAATTGGATTGGCGGCAAAACAAATAATATTTACATATTTTTAAAAGAGATGATTTGATATTAACAACAAAGGTGTTTAAAAGTATGCAATATTTTATTTTCTACTGCATACTTTTGGGCACCCATAAAATTGGTTTAAGATCACTATAAATTGACAACAAGCTCGGGATAGTTTCGGTCTATTTACTAGTCGATTTTGACTTCCAGTGTGCAGCTGAATAAAATCGTGCTTCAACTGAAAAGAAAATTGTATTAATATATAGCTAAGATATTTTTTAAACACATAAGGACATAATTTTCTTAAATAAAAACAAGAGAGAACGCTATAGCCGGGTGCCCCGACTATCAGATACCCGTTACTCAGCTAAGGGAGTGCGAGGGAGATAGATATATAAAATCTTTGATCAGGCATAACTTTTTAACGAATGGTACGATTTGAAAAATTTCTTCTACATTTCGATAGGTATTGATAGTCACAATAAAACTGCATTTTTAGTTTTCCAAAATCTTTAATGGTGTGGGCGCCAGACACCTTTCAAAAAATGGTGTAGGGCGATTGAGGGCGTTAGAAGGGGCGTGGCACCATTTTGAAATAAACTTGCGCTGCGTAGGAACTCCAAGAATATGCATGCAAAATGCCAATCCTCTAGCTTTTATAGTTTCCGTGATCTCAGCGTTCATACGGACGGACAGACGGACAGACGGACAGACGGACATGGCTAGTTCGACTCGGCTAGTGATCCTGATCAAGAATATATATACTTTATAGGGTCGGAAAAGCTTCCTTCTCCCTGTTACATTCTTTTGCACGAATACAATATACCCTTTTACTCTACGAGTAACGGGTATAAATAGTACAAATAGTACTTTAGTATTTTATATTCGGAGAAAAACCCCTTAAGGTTTACTAATAGAAACTGTGAAGTGACGAAAAAAAGAAATGACTTTACATAAATGTAGCCGACATTTATTATTCTTTTATTTAATAATTTTATTAATATTTAATAGGAAATAATAACATTTTTTTTTAAATATTTAAAATGTTCTACAGTTAATTATGGAATATTTCAATAGTAATTTAGATTTTTTATTTTGGGAAATAAATAAAATATCTATTTAATCTATTTAAGTAACACTTATTCTTTCCCTTTACATATGTACTTCTTATTTTTAAATTTAAATTGGAAATGTGTGGAATTCGTCTCATCAAATGTTCATCTCTTGGTATTTGCTTGCAGTTCCTATTTCGGCGTCCTCTCTGTTACACCACTAGATTTTCCACTTTTCACATTTTACGCCCCCCTCCCCCTCTCCGACCCGCTTTTCAGGGATCCCTCCTGTTGTTTTTGTTGCCACCGTCCTTTTGGTCTCCCCTTTTTCGGTCTCACGTTTTTGTCATGCTGTGGGCGCTTAATTAAAATTAATGAAGTACGTTGGCTTTTTATCCTTTTGATGGAGGTGTCAACCATTACCTGGCTCAGCCCACCACCACCCATCACACCACCCCATTCGGTTGGCCTTGAGGGGTTGTAAATATTTACAATTTTTGGTTACATTTCAAGTCAGTTAATTTTGCAGAAAATCAGACAGGTGTCTCACGCTAATGAAGATTGCGCGACACCATGTGCATTTTTCGTTCTACACATAAAGAAGTGAGCTGGAAATCTATTTGTTGAATTAATGTATGAATTCATATCACTTTGTCAGCTATTTCTCCCTTCTTAAAAATTATAAAAAACACTTATTAACTTAACACAAAAATTACAAATTAATTAAATTAAAAAAGAAATTATTGTACAAATTATTTAAGCGGCAGTTGCAAGGTCATTAACCCCTCCCTATGCCAACTCAATTACAATTTTGGGCCATTAATCATTTGTTTTTGAATGCAAATGAAATGGTGAAAGTTTCGGCCATTCTTGTGGCATAAATTTGCCTTTTCGACCTTTGACCTGGCCAAGATAACAGATGAAATATGAATAAACATTTGAGTGTGGTTCTTTTTTTCTTTGGAGACCAACAATCCCCGTTTGACATGCCACAAAACTCATAAAACATTGGACAACTTTTCCTATCCAGTTGCAAGTGATGTGTGTGTGTGTGCAACACACTTTTCCTGCTGCTTTTCGCCCGACTGTCAAAAAGTTGCAGCTCGGCTTTAATGCAGGGAAATTTTAGCATCTGTTTGGGAGCTGCTTCGGCTTCACCCTCCGGGATTTTGTGCTTTCTGCATGCCCTGAAAATCCTTTCTTCTCCTTTTTTTTCCTTTCTTCGGAGGCAAATATGCCACAAAAGCACGACGACGGCCAACAAGGAGCTAAGAAATTTCTGCTCTGCATGTTGCCAGCAAAATTTGTGCTTAGAAATTGTTTAAAACATTCAAGTTAAAGTTCAGCCCTCCAGGCTAACAATCTTGTCATAAACTTGCTACAAAATTTGGCTAGATAAAGTATTGAAAACAGATTTTTAAATATAAGTTAATATTGATTTATATAAATATATAAATTTTAAATTGGGTGTTAAAGTTTTAATAAAAAAATTTAATTTTGATTATAGAAACACTTTAAAACCAATAAATACCAGAAAATTATTATTTGCTGTTTATTTATATTATTTTATTTTTTTATTCCCATTTCCTATACCAAAGGGCTCTCTTTTCAGAGAGTGTATAACATAGTTATGATAGTTAGGAACCTGCCTTATCCCCATGCATTTTACCTCACTCACATTGGCGTGTGGTTCGGCAGTATCTGTGTGTGCGTGTGAGTATCTGTGAGTTTGCTTTTATTGTTGCGACTCGCTGAGCCTTTTTTTTCGGTTTGGCGTAGTTTGCGTCGCTCTGAATCGCGCATTTTAGTGGCTTGCAAAAATATGTGATGCCTGCAGCGTCGTTTTAGCCAGAGAAAAAGCAAGGTTGCCAAGCTGTTATGCTTATTACACACGCTCGCACACAGAAAGGAGTCTAGGCAATATACATATACATTCCCATTCCGACTCAGACGATCCCGTTTTTGGGGACAAAACCCTAAAAAGTGCAGCTATAAAGAAACTCAACACATTTTGGGGCAAATTGTCCAACGGCACAGAACAGAAAAAATAAAAAAATAAATGAGCGCTGAGGCAGCAGGATTATGTTATGGATTTTCAAATTGCAGTTTGGGGTCACCTTTGACCATTTGGAACTTGGAAGCTGACCACCATTATGCACTTTACTAGAAATTGATTTGATAAATTGAATTTAGAAGTATATCCTTATAAAATCGGGAGCCTTCTGTCCAAGTTATGGGCTTTCAAAGTGTAGTTTGGGGTCACCATTTACTTTATAGTCTAAAGAAAACCATCAAAAAGAACAACAAGTTGAAGGCAGCACTTAAAAGAACTAGAAAACAACAAAATTGAGTGGTAAATCTGAATTAAAAGTTAATGAGCTTTAAAATCGAAGTTTTTGGGTCACCAAATTGAATAAAATTTGTATTAAACAAGCATGAATTAAATTTCATAAATTTCCCATTTTCTTTAATATTGATTTTTCGCATTATCTGTACCTTTTTAACCTGTTTTCTGTCTTATTTTCTTCTTTTTTTCTCGTTGCAGTGATACGTGAGTACAGCCAAAATTTTTACGAACCTGTCGTTTAATAGCCTCGAAAAACAAAAAAACAAAAGGCGGCTAACGAAAATATATGCGCACGTACATAAAACCACAAACATGCACATTACATCAGGTATTTACCATCCCGACAAGATTAATGCAGTTTAATGCGTTTGTGATATACGTTTTACTTGCTAACTTTATTACTGGATTTAACGACTTAAAAATCCAATGCGGATTGGCGAGAAAAAAAACAAAAGGAGTTGAGTTGACCATTTGGTTATTCTCTTTTTGCGGGCGATTAATAAAGCATTACACGAATGCTGGGTGGGATTTAGTGATTATTAAATTGAAACTAAAGTTGATAGTACTATTAAATGGATGAGAGGAGAGAAAAGTGAATGTGCAGAGGCAGCATTGTATGAATAAATTATTCCGAAGAGCGTTACAAAATGGTATGTATTATTAAACATAGATGATTTAATGTTTTTAAATCTAATTTAATTAAATATATAATATAATATATTATATATATATATATATTATATTATTATATATAGTTTCCCCTACACTTTCTAAATTATTTATAAACAAACATTTTGCTTGTATATTATTTGTGTGAGGTACAAAGAAGAGGTGTTCTAAACTCCGTAATAGCTTCTAATTACCGAGTGTTTCGAATGCCACTTTAAACATTTTCAATGTCACAGACAAACAATCCTATTTGTCCTCGCTCGCCTGTTTATGCTCCATTCCTCCTCCGGCTTTCTCCATTCGCCTTTCACCTTTTTCCACCCCGCGGTAATCGCACGCATCGGTCGGACATGTATTCGTTTTGACAACCTTCCCACCTGGCACGACGTTTTGTCTGTCAACCATTGTAATCATATTTCCAACGGCAGTTAACCGGGGGGATGAAAGGCGAGTGTGGAAAGCACGTTTTGTGCCGCAAGAAAATTTAAGGGAACAAAAAATTCAAGATTCGTTCATGTACGTTTGAAAACCAAATGTATCAATTATTAAACTGCCCAAATTCATTGGTTAAAAAAAAAAAACAGAGATAGAAAACCATAATAGAAATAAATATTGGAGCAAAGGTGTTAAAAAGTATGCAACAATATATTTTAATCCGGAATTTCGATGGTCGAATTTTTCACTGCATACTTTTAGACACTCCTTTAAGTGATTTGAAAATCTTAGTGATTTCAGTAGATTTCTACTATCGAAGTTTAGATATTTTAGATATATAATATATCTGACAAACTCTTGTAGCTCAAAAACATGTTACAATAACGTGTTTCAATCAAAACGCTCAATCAATAATTACATGCCACAAATTTCCCTTATTTTCATTTTCATTTTTGGATTTGTTTGTTGTACTTTTCTGGCTTTCTATGCGCTTTACGCATACGCCCCGTTTGACGTCTCCCGTTTTCTCAAACCAACCTCATTGTATACGCGCTGAATGAGGGAAATCAAGGAATGGGAACAAATGGGTGCCGATGAAGAAGTAGATTGAGATTGTGCTCTTATGAACAACGGGAATGAAGGAGCATTTCGGGTAATATCCATACAAAGGGGTCCAACAATGAACGGAAGGTCCTGGTCTTGGAGTTTTGGGGGGAAATGTGAAATTGATATTGATATTATGCAATGTTGTCCCGCAATGAATCGAAACGAAAAACTCAACGATGAGAGTTGATTTTACGAGCCTTAAACATGACACTGAAATGAACATTTTAAAGGGTCTTCTGTGCGTGGATGTTGGGCAAATGCATACGCTGATTTTTATGACAGTTGGTTAGCAGATATTCTGACGGTCTCGTTTCGCATTGCGGATGGCCAGGGAAATGGAACGGATTCCGAATCGGATTCGGATCGGAAAGGATTTCCTTTCCGCTGTCATTCAGCAAACCGGGGCGTAGAAAGAAAGGGGGCTATCAGGTATTTGAGTAAATATTTATGAAGGAGAAAAAACCTTCAGATAACTTATAAATTAATTATTATAAATATTTAATTAAAAATAAAGAATGATATCCATATTTTTTAAAATGCAAATGAAAAAAATATGAACAAGTTTAGGGATTTTAAAAATTAATTTTTATTAATATGTGTTTAAAATTGAAGAATGATTTCTATAATTAAATAAAAACTTAATAAAAAATTGTAAAAAAGTTAATTATAATAATTATAATATTCTAAATATTTATATAAATTTTTTTAATTTCCCCCAAGAATATTTTTGGGTGCGCCCATGTTCGTGACTCTCTTGCAGTTTTGCTTCAGACATTTTCACAGACTTTTAGCCTGCTGTTGTTTTGTCATAAGTGCATTGTCGATTATGAAGGGTAGTTATGCGGTTTTTAACTGACCCTTATAATATTGAATATTTTTATTTTTGCTTTAAAAAAATCTAACTTGATACGTTTAAAAAAAACTATGTTTTTCTTAGACTTATTTTAACCAAATGGATTATTTTTTATTATTAGGCAAATTCAATAAAATACATATAGATTTGCATAGATATATGGGTGATTGTCGGTTGATTGGGTATCCGTCGCTTTTGAACGTGGATTTAAAAACCGAACAACATCCGGTCCGTGAAAAGAAGCACTCAAATTGGGGCCATTTTTCGCGATTTTTCTGCTTTTCTCTGTTTTTTTTTCGCTGCCGTTTAAGGCTGCAATCTGTTTTGACACATCCCGTCGAATGCCACCGAATGATGATGACGGCGTTGATTTAATTTTCTCTTTGTCCACCCGTCGGTGTTTTTCATTGCCGGACACGTTTGCCTTCTAATTTACAATCGGATCAAGTTGCTATTCGCTTTTCGCACTCATAACACTCACACTAACACTCACAGCACTCATAAATATGCTGATTCTCTCTGTGCTGCAAACTGAAATTTTATTTCGCCTGTGCGTTGTTGGTCTCTGCTCCTTCCGCCTGTCTCCGCTGTTTGTTGTTAATAATGTAAACGTTTTAATATTTAATATTGCGCATACGACATGTTGCGCCATTTTTGGGAGCTCCTTCAACATTGCTGACATTTAAATGAATTTTCAATAATTTCGCTGTCGCTTTTTTGGCAGCCGATAGAGTTTGCTTTTGTTGTTGTTGTTGCAAAAGCACCACCACCAACAAGCACTTAACGCCTAGAAAGGACCTTCGCATCCACATCCACATCCACATCCACATCCACATAGCCTTTCACCCATTTTCATTTCCAGTGGCGCAAGCTACTGCCGAAAATGCCATTTGTGCAAATCTAATAAACAGCGAACCGCATTAAATTTGACAGTAAGGTGTGGGATTTTCAGGGTAGAATGGATATATTTATATATGTGTTTGTACAGGGAGAATCGTGTCTTTGGGCGAACGTGTCAATCGAGAGGCGAATGCGTCCTGGTGGGCGCCACAATGGCTCAACTTTCATTATGGCATCCGCAAAGAATCTTTTGCCATAATCATTATAGAACATATCGCTTGATACCGTGTGTTTTTCGAAAATATTTAGAAAATATTAATGTTAATATGGAAAATAATTTGATTCATTTTTAAAGACTCGAAATAACTTGTAATAAAATGCATAATAAATTTATTAACAGTTTAAGTTAGCAAATGACATAAATTAAAGGTTAATACTTCTTTAAACAGTTTTGTATTGGAATTAAAAAATATTAAATTATTAAAAAATAGTTAAAACCTTTATGCCTATTAAATTGGAAATGCATATTTATTCTTTACGATTTATTTTTCTCGCCAAGTTTCAAAACAAACCCACGCCTTTTTAATGTACCGAATAAATTCCAAAAAACTCTCAAATATATGTGCCAAACTGATTTATTTTCATATACTTCTCGATACTGTCGCATCTTGTGGCATAAATCAAAACTGCCCCATGTCCGGGACTAAAAAGCTGCCGAAGACAGCCAACGGGAGATGAAAAAAAAAAGTGAAAATACTGTGTGTGTGTGTGTGTTTTGTTTTTTTTTCTTCTTTAAAATCCTTCGCTAACTGGCGAATGTATGACACATTTCGCCTTTGGGATTTGCGGCCGAAGGACGCAGCGTTTCGCTTTCGCTTTCGTTTTCGCATTTGCCGTTGGTATGAAGTTTAGGCCAAATTAACATATCACACAGGCCGCAGCGTCCTTGGTCCTTGGGTCCTCTGCACCTTCTCCGCTTGACTTGCCACTTTGAGATGCGTCCTCATAGCCAGTTGGATATACTATGCAACAAATGCGTCCAAGCCATTAGCTCCAAGAATGCCAGCCATACAAAGTCATTTATCGCCGAGTTAAAAAGTATGCAACAAAATATTGCATACTTTTAGACACCATTTTGAGTAAGTTTAAAATCCTAGTGATTTTTGTAGATTTCTGGTTATAGAAGCTTTTTAAAGGCGAAATAAATAAATAAATTCATTTTATATTTAACAAATTTATAATTGCAAGTTGTAAACGAGAAAAAATAGTTTCTTTTACTAATTAACTTATTATTTTCCAAGGTATTTTTAATTTGTTAAAATATTTTTTTATTTTTAAAATATTTTTTTTTATTTTTAAAATATTTTTTTTTATTTTTAAAATATTTTTTTTATTTTTAAAAGATTTTTTTTATTTCTAAAATTTTTTTGTTGTTTTTAAAATATTTTTCTTATATATCTACATTAATTGCTAATCACTTTGGATAGGAATCAATGCTATTTTCATGACCCGAACTGTATATAGGTCATATAGGCCTAGGCAATGGGCCATTGACTGCCAACCATTTGGATGGCGCTGCAGTCAAGTTTTGTGAGGCTTCGCTTCGTTCTCCTCTTTTTGTCGTCATGGTTCATATCGCGTTTTTGACGCTGTCTCCGAAATATTCTGAATGTCATGCGGGGACCCACAAAAGGTGAACCAATTTTCCCGAAATTGTCTGCGAAAAAGCGATGAATCTCGATTGAGTCTTTTGCGGCGAACAAAGCCATTACGAATTTTAAAGATCTTTGAAAGATTGAGATGTTTTGAATATCTAATGCAAAGATGACAGCGGTGATTTAAGGACAAAAATTAAAAACGGTTACTTTGAGTGTGATAAAGAAATAATGATTGTAGATAATTAGATAGAAAAATTGTTAATGCTTGTGATATTCTCCCCTGTTCTTAAAATAAAGCCCTAATTAATTTGATTGGACTCTAATTAATAGTAATATAATATTTCGACCATTTCGGCATACAAAATTCCTAGAAACTGTAAAGGGTTATTTGAATGAGCTCCGATTCCGGGAATACATGCAAGTGCATTCGTATGTGACCATCGGGGCTCAAAAAGATGTGGGATGTACATATATGTACATATGCCCACATTGCATGAAGGTACAGATATAAGGACGTATATACAAGCCCACGCATTCAGAAATTACATTTTGCTATCTGGATGCCGAGAGGCGGGACCAAGTTTGCAGTTCCTAATCAATGTCCGAATGTGTGAAACTTCTCCACTTGGAAAACATTATAAATATAAATAATATTATAAAAATCTTTTTTTTTTTTTTTTTGCAAATTTTTAAAATTTTGTTCAAGATTTTTTGAACCTATTTAGTTTCTTTGAGAGACCAAAAAAAAATTAAAAAAAAAACCTTAATAAGGTTCAGTGCATTTAAGGGGAATTATGTACATGTCCGCTGGGCCCTGACTTTTGGCCAATCAGATTAATGCAAATCGAGATGATTAACTCAATAGTTTTTTGGAAAGCCAATCCGATTTGGACGCTCGCCGATCCGCCAATCTCACTCAACCCTCTTGGTTGCTCTTTCCAATCGTTCCACACCGTTCTCGTCCTTTTTTTTTTTGAGAAATGATTCATTGTTCTCGATGAATGCAGGTAATAATTTTTTTTCTTTCTTTTATTTGCCTCCACGGGCTTTTCTTTTCTGCTTTCCGTTTTCATTGCACCAGCTACCAGACCCCCGCCTGGGCTTTCCTTTCTGATTTGTTTGATTGTTGTTGCTGCAATTGCTGGCGGTACGATACGATACGATACGACTGGCAGACAATAAAGAGCATTTCATTTGAATAATGCGAAAACATTTTGTTAGACGCCCGCTGCCATTGTCTCGCAGCACATAATTCCACCCCCACCTTCCAACACCATCCTACCAGTGCTTTTTAAACTGCTCAACTGACATGCCGATTGCCTTTGTCT
This sequence comes from Drosophila pseudotakahashii, assembly GCA_035046095.1. Classification (NCBI taxonomy): domain Eukaryota; kingdom Metazoa; phylum Arthropoda; class Insecta; order Diptera; family Drosophilidae; genus Drosophila; species Drosophila pseudotakahashii. The sequence goes on from JAWNOE010000105.1 coordinate 21,347,016, forward strand.
GCACACCTATATCTGTCAAACACACCTCCATACACTCGAGTCTGTGATTGCCCCTTGATGGACAGACAGACGGACAGAACGGACAGAAAGTAAATTTGGTCATCGGTAATCGGGGATGGGTCGATACCGTTTCGGAGTCCAGAGACCAGACGATATCAGATATTTTAGGAAGGATGTGCATGTACAACATACACTTCATACATTTACTATCGATTATTATTTAACATTAAAATATATTAATCGTTATTATCGATTTTTTTAATCGAGAGTCTTCGAAGTTCAGAGTCCTGAGGCTAAGATATCGTGTATTTTACTATCGATTATTATATCACACTCAAAATATAAAAATCGTTATTATCGATTAGTGTTTTTTGTAATCGATTTTTAATATTTTGTTTTATTTGGCCAACAGACTTCTTCACCCTTCTTATTCGCACGGTTTACAAGCGATATATGGACAATTAAAAAATTATAACACCATTTAATTATCGATTGGCATACATTGCGGGTCATTTCTGTGTAGAACAACAGATGGTCAGCCCAGTGCAGACCAATTTTCCTTGAAACTATTTCAATTGGCTGTGATTACAGAGCAGCACTATTTGATGGACAGGTCGTAGATGGTTTTTCTAATAATGTGGACTTATTTCTCTTGTTTTGATCCAGTTCGAAGACCTCCCTGTGCGAGGTGTGTGGTGCCTTCTGCAATTGTGGGCCGTTTTGAGCCCGAACTTTGGTCCGCCTTGCCTGAAAGTATGCCACATTGTCCGTGTCGAGGAGATTATTGCTATTGTCGTATCAATTGGGAGCATTTACATGCGGCACGTTTGGCCGTATAGTTTTTGTGTTTCTGAATAAATCACAGCCAATATATGGACATGTTCGTATGAATAATTTGTCGAACTGTATTGCTTTTGGGCGCAAACAGCCCAGCAGGGGCTCGTAATTGCTTTATAAAAAGCATGTTTTTGGGTCACCAAAAATTGCACCACAATCGATTAGATTAGTAAACAAATCAATAAGCATTTTCTCCACCGATTAGCTGCCGAATGTTCGAATGTTTAGGCCTCTAATTGCCGTTTGTCATTAATTGAGATGCTATTTACCAGTTAAGTGGCGTTTAATTGTGTTTAGGACTCGGCAAACAGGTGGCTAATATGGCAAATTGTTTGCTTGGCAGTCGGTTTGAATATTTCTGATAATCAACGTATCGTACAAAATTAAGATACCAATAAATTAACATCTCTAACAACTTAAAATTTATTAAGGAATTTAATTAATGTAAATCACAATAAATATTGGTTTAAACAATGCCAATAGAGCATTAATAAAAATAAAGGAACATTTTTATGTTTTGTAGTTTGTTGGAAAGGCACACCCTGTTAAACACCCTTTTCCAGGGTATCTCGCATGGCCCTAAGCATTTCGGGCAGCAGTCCCACATGACTGTCCACGCAATTGCTGGAGCACCTTTCCTCCAGATGATAGTCGGATCCACGGCACTGCTGGATACACTTCTCCAGGCGATTCTCGAACTCGGAGATTCCCTGCTGCACAAAGCAGCGGGCTCGGGTCAAACGCAACTGGCAGCGGTCCACGCACCGCTCCACCGACTCCGCATTCGCATCCGCATCCGCACAGCAGGCGGTCGCACAGGCGTGCATCTCGATCTGCAGCTTCCGCAGATAGTCCCGATCCAGATCCTCCATGGCGGTAAGGATCACATTATCCACACGCTCGCGCTGCTCCTCCAAACTCGGTTGATCGCAATCCATTTCCTTTTTGGTTTTCCAATACCATAGAATATGATATGATATAGTATGGATGGTACTTGGATTGGTTCAGTTGTTTCGCTTAGAAAAAATATTGTTTCTGTTTGATTTTTGTGAAGGGAAACGCACAAGGCCAATGTGATTTTCTTATCTCAAAAGTACAGTATTCTTAATTTTTTTTTTTTATTTTTCAAAAATTTATAAAAATCAAATACAAAATGAAAAGCTATATTATATGTTATGTTATATTCCAATATTCAACATTAAATCTAATCATTTGCCTATGTAAAATATATATTTCCCTAAACAGCGTGTTTTTTTTCTCCTTCGCTTATGATATCATAAGCCGGAAATTGGAATTCTAGTTAAGTTAGGTCATGTTATGGTTTTCTTAAGGAAATATTTGAAGTACTGACAAGGCCTAGGCATAAATCAGTGCCAAGCTCTAATCTCTAATTGAATTTTTGCTTAATTTGAGTTTGTTGATAATGCAGCTCTGAAAAGTGTATATAAGCTAAAGTCGGGCACCAGATACTTAAAAAGTTTTCAAAATGCACTACTTGCGATTCTTGGGATTGCTGGTTTATTTAACCGCTTTCGGATCTTCGGCCCTCGATCGTGAGTCGCTCAGTAAGCGATCCTACGATCTTATATATGAGAGGCTTTCCGGACAGCTGAAAGATGATCCTGTGCTTATGGAAAGGCAGCTGTTTTCCCAGAGGCCCTTCAACAATTTAGAAAAATCGCGGGCCAATTCAACTCAACCCTTTACACCATTTGAAAAGCGTGTGATACGCTTATTACGTAAATTGGGATTATTGAAAAGCGAAGCTGAAAAATTTCTGGATGAACTGGAAAACAATAAGGATCTCTTGAGAAAATTGAAAGAGTTACTCGATGAGGTGGACACGGAACATGAGTCCGATGACTTTCTTGATGACATTTACGAACTATTATTTTCGAGAAATAAGGAATAGATTTTGTATTATTATTACATATGTAAATAAATTAGCAAAATTCATACATAACTTCAAAATGATAAATCTGCTTAAAATGATATGATAAATGAATATTCATATCGATTACAGGCCGATTCTACCGATAACATGCTAATGATTGAGCCCTAAGAATGCCATATAACGATTTATTTAAGTCTATAGATATGGCAAACAATCTGAATCATGATTAATAATGTCAAGACCATAATCGCTTGGATTATCCCTCCCCTTCCCCCTTCATCCATATACCGATAATTATCGATAGATAGTTTTGAGGAACTTAAAACACCAAACAAATGATTGCCATAAATTTGATGGCAACAAACAACGACAACAATCGGTGGCGCCCGCTTTTCTCTGCATTTCTCCGCTCAACTTTCTCCGCTTCTCTCTCCACTGAGTAATGTGCCAACTGTTGAGTTTCCTTCCGCTTCCGAATGCGAGAGTAAGAGAGAGGGGAAGAGAGAGAGAGAGAGAGAGAGAGAGACAGAGATGGGGTAAATGGGAGCGTGGGTGGCGGCGAAAGAGAGGGAGGGAGTGAGAGCGATACGGCCTTTTAGCCACTCGCTTGCTCTCTCTCTCTGACTCTCTCTCCCCATCTCTCTCTCTCGCCGGCATCGAGGGCTGCTTACAGGTGTTTATAGCACTTCGGGATTTACCGAACATTGCCGAAATGCCCGGCCGAGTCCTGCCATCTCGCTCGCTCCCCCCAAAAGCCGCCATAGCGCCCTCTCGCTCCCGGTCGCTTTATATTCCTTGAAACGCGTCGCCTTCGCATCAGTTTCATTTGAACGGTCGACGAGGCGCGTTGTGCTAGAAAAAATACCTCATATAAATAGCAGAACAGCCCCCAAACAGGCCAAACATTTCAAACAAAAATACAATACAAAACTCTCTGGAACTCAAGTTCTTCAACTTAACTCAGCATCGCCCAAAACAAAAACATCTCATACCAAAAAAAAAAAACAAAAACTCACAATATAAATATATAAATTAACTCTTTTTTTGACTGTGCTTCTAAGTGTTGTGCTAAAACTATATTAACTTGTATAAATACACATATTTTAAAGTATTCAAAGATATTCAAAAGTATTTAGATTATATTTTTCAAAATATCCACCTAAATGCTAAGAAAACAAACTCATCACTAAAAGAAAGTTAAAAGAACATTGCAGACAGTTTTAAGACCAAATATATTTCGAATTTTTGTCGTGCTTTTTGAATCCTAACTGTTGACGCGTAAAACGCACAAAAATGTGCACGAAATTCTCACTAGACTCGAACGACTGAAAAGTGCGTTCCATTGAAAACAAAAACTTAATGCGGACCGGTAAATATAAAATTACTTATTCAAATTCATTGAACAATTTCCTGGGAAAAATTGTTGATTAATTTCGTGATTTAATGTGTGAGAGTTTTATGGTCGTGTGCGTGAGAGTTGCGGTTTTTGGAAAATGATTTGAAATAGTCTTCGGAGAGGGAAATCCCATGATTTATTTTGTTATTATTTTTGTCAGAATTGAAATTTAATATGTTTTAAAGAAAAAAGATTTTTTAAAAATTTCCAGAATGTTGTGAATACTATTTTTTATTTTTTTTTTTTGAGTTTACCGGATTATAATTAAAATGGAAATTTATTAGGTATTGCTAAATAACTTATGCATTTTAGAATATTAAAATTTTAAATTTTATTAAATTCGATAAAGTTTTAGCTTTCGAATTATTAAAAATCAGGACCAGTATTTTTTTTGATAATTAATAAAGGGAATAAGAGAATATAATCCAATAAATACTAAAAATAATGTTTAGAACTCTTTTGAAGTAACATTAAATTTTAAGTATTTATATACATTTTAAATGAAATTCTTGCCATGTTCTTAAGCTTGGTATTCCTTGCAAGTAAATTGAATTACTCACATTCTCATTGTCTCGTCTCTGTGCCAATGAGATGATTTAATGAAAATTTGTCTACGATTTTCGGGGGGACAATACCAGTTCCCTTTGTGATCGTGAAACAAACTCGTTACGCATACGCCGCGTGTGCGATTGTATTAAACGATGCCATTGAAAATTGGCAAAGCTGGCCACAAAGAGCGGTTTGGGTTTAGGTTTGGGCTTAGGCCACTCCGGTTTTGGATTTGGGCCCTTGTCGGCCTGCCTCGTTAACCGAACTTGTTGCCGGATTCGCACTCGCATCCGCACACGCATCCCTCGCATCCTTTGAATCCTTTGCATCCTTCGTACGTGTCCTTTTGCTAATCGCTGCGTTTAAGCAACTGCATGTTGGAGGATGTTGCAGCGCTTGTATTGGCGCGTGACCGGCTTTTCGCTGACATAAGAACGCGAGATGGCGAAAATGGCGGAAAAGCGGTACGGTGTGCGGTCGGCAATCTTTGATTTTCCATTTCCCCGCCAACAGGAAAACGCCAGACAACGCGGCGTATACGTGGCATTCCTGTTTGCGCTTCCTTACTTTTGTTGTCCTTACGTTTGCATTTAATGGACAGCAAAAATATGAAAACAAGGCTTGCGCGTGCCTTGAATGAGCGAAAATTCAATGTAAAATATAAAAAATATTTTTTTCTTTATAATTTTCATAAATAATTGAATTTTGCAATTTAAAACTCTAGATTTTTGAAATTATTTTTAAATGCAAAAATAGGTGTCTAAAAGTAGGCAGTGAAAAAGAAAAATGCGTCTTTTCTCTAAATTCATATCACTTTTGGGTTAAAAATATATTGTTGCATACTTTTAGACACCTATTTTGTCACTTAAAAGTGATTTTAAAGACCCAGCTATTTCTGTATATATTAGTTTAAAATTGAATTGAAAAATAAAAAAAACATTTAGTTACATTACTTTCCTTTAGAGCCAATCATTGAAATATTTTTCATAATAACCTTGTGTACCCATTGTACGCATATAAAATGTTGGTAGATTTTTATGTGACTCCTTGTTTGCATCTGAAATAAAGACACTTTCTTTTTTCGATTTCTCGAGTTTACACATATAAAACATGTGATGTTTCAATTGTTGATCCATTTTTTGTTTTTTGCCTCACTTCACATAAAATATTCAATTTTCATTTCTTGTCGGTTGCTGTTTTTTTTTTGTGTGCCAGGGGTTCGCATATAAAATTCAATAAAAATACACATAAAAATTGAAGAAAAAAACAAAAAAAAAAAGGAAAAAAATGGGAATGGCTGAAAGATCCCGCGGGCTATTTGACAGCGATGAGGGGCAAACACACGTATGCATCGCATTTTGATTGCAGATTGTGTTTCCATGGAAAAACGCTGTGTTAATTAATAGAAATTGCCATTTGAATTTTTTTTTTTGGGAATATGTATTTAAATGGAATTGCATTGCGTCGGTAATTTATTCGCATTCGCCTCTTTCCCTCTACATCAATCATGGCTCAGTGCGGCGGTTGGGGTGGGGAGTATTGATAACATGGCTTTGTCGGCGGCATTTGGCTAAATAAATATTATGATGGAAAATATCACAATGCCAGAGCGATGGTATGTGCCCCTACCTGATGGCATTTTAAGTGGAAAACAATGTTGCCACCTGGATCTGAATGCATTGTTATCGTGCTACGGTTGATACGATTGTATATAGACCCATGGGGATTTCTTCGAGTGCGGCGCTATCAATCAAAAGTTCTGAAACTTAATCTCTTTGTAAAATAAAATGATTAAATTATACCCTATTTTTATCTTTTTTATGAATTTTAATTTATTTAAACTTATAAATTATTATATTGTTCAAAGAAATTATTTTTCTATTTATTAATGTAAAAAGAAAGTTAGTTCCTCTTTATTTCAAGAGTAAATTCTCAACTGAAACCAAAAAAGTGATAAACTGGAATTTAAATGCGATGCCACTTTATCCCTATTTTGTTTTCCCTCGCACTTCAACTTTAACCCATTGTTGGTTTTTTTTCGAGTCGGGGGAAAATGGGCGTGTGGATTCAATGTTGAAGTGTTGGCATTGCAGGTGGAAAATCAAGGGGCTTTTCGTTTGCGTTTGGGGCAAGAGTTAAGTGATTGCTGCTTCTGTGTTTTAGCCGGCTGAGCTTTTAGCCTGTCAGGGAGTTGAGTCCCGGGTCAATTGGGTGTTTTTCCTTTTTGGTTTTTCTATTTTTTTTTTGTTTATCCATTGTTGGTCTTCTGCTTCAAACGGGACAAACAGACAGTCAGAGAGAACTGACAGTTGGTAGGTGGGTAAACACATTCGGTAGCCCCAAAATTCGGCTGGCTATTTATGTTCTTGTCAAAGCGGCACACATGGCGTATGCTCGATACGTATGCGCAACATTAAAGCCAAGTTATGAGCCTTTAACAGGCCATGGCAACAGCATTAATGGCAATAGCAACAGCGGCAGCAACGGCCAAAGGATCGAATCGAAGCGAAGCGAAAGGGGCCCAAAGTAACCAACCAAGTCGCCTCGAACGTAGCAACCGTCGTTCGTAATAACTAACGTAGTTTGCCTAAGCAATTTGGCACTTGTGCGCTTTATGGCGCCCACTGCAGCACCAGCACTGCACAGTGGTTCGAAGTTGGTTCAAAAACGTGAAATTAAAAACGATTAAAACAAGAAAAACGTTTAATCATTCATTATCCATCGAGTGGGGATCAAAAGTTAGTCTAGCAATGTTGGTAAAAGGACTAAACTGACCAAATATAAGCCATAGAGTTTTAATATAATCAAGATAATTTCTAAAATTTATTTTCAATTAAAAAAAAATATACAAATCTAAAAAATTATTTATACATTTTATAAGCACTATTGAAAATGTGAACAGATTTTTTTGGAATTTCTGTAGGTTTTTTTTTTATATATATAATATTATTAGCTTAGATGAAATAAATCATTAAAATAAATATTAAATTTTAGTTTATAACATTTTTAAATGTATTTTGATTTTTAAAATTATTAATTTTATCATAACCATAGATAATACAAAAATATATAATATTCTAATAAATATGGTTAGGTAAATTACAAAAATATTTTAATAATTTAACAAAAATATATTCTCAGATGTTTTTACAAAATTTAAGATTTTGTGACTTTAAAATATTTGCTCAAAGAAGAGGTACATTTTATCCTATACTCCACTCACTGTTCATCCGCTAAGCAGCAGGTAAAGAAGAGACATCTACAACAGGGCGAGGAAACCCCTCAAGGAGGTGGAGTTTCTATGAGGAGGCCCCCTCCTCCTCAGGAGGAGCAGGAGATATCCTGGGGAACCAGGACGACATGGCACATGTGCCTAACTGCCGACGTGGGGGTGACGTCTGATATATTTGCATGCAAAAGTGTTGTCACTGTTGTTGTCGCCGCTCCTGCTGCCTGCCAATGATAAATGCAAATAGGTGCAGACATATAGGGGCTATGGGAAAATCGAACGAAGGCTAGGATATATGTATATTACGCATACGCCATGTGTTAGATGAAGGAACGCTCGAATCTTGTATCTTGTATCTCCACTGCAATCTGCAATTGATTGAGTGAATCCAGTAATCGGCGGTCCTCAAACAATTGCCAAACATTGTTAAAAGTGTAAACATTTATTTGCGATCCAACTAAATAAACGAAATGAACGAAACGAGTCCAATGGGAGAAAGGTGCTTAATTTGCCCCTCGACAGCTGTCAACGCTTTTGGTTCGTTTGGTTTCGTTTTGGTTTGCAGACAAACAAAAGCCACAAAACACACAGAAATTTGACAAACTGCAGTGGCTAAAAGCAACTGAAAGCCACAAAAAAAACACAACAACCCCATTTTATTGTTATTGTTATTTAGACTGGAGTCATTGACACGCGTCGCGCTTTCGCCCCTTTGCCGTTTGTTCTTTTTGTGGTTTTCTGACCCAAGAAAATGGGTGGCAAAATGGTAAAATGGGTGGCAAAGTCCGAACTAATAAAGCCAACTATTCGGGGCTTTTATTTGCACATTTGTGTGTAGTCGATGGAGCCACTGCGGTTCACAGGGAGCTCAGCACAAAGGGTTATTCAAATTGATGTATAGATTTTTAATAAACCCCCAAAAAGTTTTGAAGCAAAACGAGCTTAGAGAAAAGTTCTTATAAATCTAAATGTATAATTTCAATAGAATTTACTTTAATTTTAATAAATATTTTATTTAAAAAATTTAAATGTAGCTAATAAAAATAAAAAGATTTATTATTATTTTTATTAAAAAATAAACTATTTAAAAAAGATTTCTTAGCTTGATAATTAAATGTTAAATGTTGAAGATTTAAATGCAAGACAATTTCAGCTTTTTAACATCTTAAAGTTATTTTTTCTTATTCTTTCCTTATTTTTATCATCGGCAAAATATTTTCACGCATGAAAATCCAAATGAAAACGGCGTAAACGAATGATGGATCGACCATTCAAGTGAAAGTCAGGGGAGGGGAGGGGAGGGGAGGGGGCCGAAAATATCTTTGTGTTATTCGGAAAAGCTAGAAGGTAAATGGAAGCATCTGTATCTTCGATGACAGACGAAACAAACGAAACGAAAATGCGAAAATATGCTGGGATTTTTGCATATTTTCATCAAAGCAATTTATATGCACATGTGTCCATGTCTTTGGCTCTTTGTCGTCGTGCACAGGGGTCTTAATTGCATGGCCATGCCCACACGTCCACACCCGTCACACACACACACACACATAGACACACTTGACCTTTGCTCCTTTGCTTGGATGGCATGAATAATTGAAGTAGAAGTGTACAACGGAGGTCAAGCTAGGATAGCCAAAAATTGGGCTTAATTAATTTAACAATAAACCTTTTTATTTAGAAAATCTTATTCATTATTATTCGATTATCAGAAATAAAATAAAATACCTTTATAGTGAAGCTTGAAAAGATTTAGGATGTTTTTTATTTTAAAATAAGATTATTAATATAAATTTTAAATACAAAAATTAACAAAAGACAAAATTTAAATAAAAAAGCACAAAATACACAAACATTAAAAGAAATAATTTTCCTGTTTGGTATTTTTGGTATTTTGTTGGTATTTTTGTAGGTTTATAGTTCGAGGCTAAAAGCCCTAGCTAGTGCTATTTTAATGCCCCGCACTGTGCGTGTCCGTGGTCCAGTTGAAGACCAAGTTCTTGTGCTCCTGGCTTAACCCTTGTTGTCCAACGCCGTGAGATCGCCTTCTATGGGGCTTAAGCACACGACGAGACACTTGGCCACGTTGACAGCTCATAAAATTTGCATATAAACTGCTTAGCCAGATAAGACGGCCGGCTGCTGTGTTCTCTTCTCCGGCTTCCGTTTCACTCGCACCCGTATTCCGCTTCCACTTTTCCATGCTTTTCCAATTTTCCCTGCCCAGCCTTGACCACGCCCCCTTTGTCAGGCTGCAACTTTGCTAATTAGTCGTAATGCAAATGTATTTTTCACTGCAATTTACTTGAATTAGTTTAAGGAAATTTCCTGCTGCTCTCGCAAATAAATTGTAGAAGGAAGTAGTTATATTTGTTTAAACACAAATTTAATAGAAGCCTCCATCTTTCTAAAAATAAAATAGTTTTAAAAATAAATTAGTTTTGACTTGTTAGAAAATACAAATAAAATTGATGGCTATTAAAAAGTAAAAAAAAAAAAATAAATAAATAAAAATATCCTAAAATAAATAAAAATAAATACATAAAAAAAATTATTAAAAAAAATGTATAAAAAGATTAAATAACTAATTAATTTGTCCATAACCTTATAAATATTATTTACACAAGTCCCTGAGTTTAAAGAAAATTTCTCAAGGAATTTTTTCATAAATTTCATTTTGCGGGCCAACTTTTTGTATGAATATTCATATTGATGCATAGCCGCATTTTCCAAACTAAACTTATTCAATATCTTTCGTCCAACTTTTTTTTCACTTACTTGGCACTTGTTTATTTTTTTTTCTTGCTTCTTGCAAAAGAAGAAGATGGAGCCACTTAAATTTCTTGCCCCGATTTCTGAGTTCATTCAAGTTGCAGATGCATCAGTCGCATTTTCTATTTTCCCATCGAGGGTTTTTGTTGGGCAAATCAAAATCGTTCCAAGGACGATGGCTGATGGCCAGAGTTTCATAAATCTGGCCACCAGATCGTCCATAAATAGGCTAAAGCTTATTCACACTCGAGTCCTCGAGCTCTCCACTTAATGTCCTCACAAATTCGATTCGTTTCTGCTGCTCTTTGCGGGGATTTCGACTTGTTTTATTTCTTTTTTGGCCATCTATCAAAGGGCACTAACTGGGGGGACAGCAGCTGCGACTGCTGCTGTGTTTACTTTTTGCAGTTGTTCTACCAGCTAGCCAACTATTAGGACCGGGCTAACAGAGGGGGCGGGGCCAAGGGGCACTTGGCTTAGTGGGCGGTCGTCGCGTATAAAGCGAAAAAGATTTACGAGGCATTGAACTCGGTCCCTCTGTTTTTCTTTTTATTTTTTCCTTTCTCCTTGTAAATATCTGTTGCAAGCTTATTTTTTATTTTGCTGCGCGTTTGCTTTTCTAATGGCAACAGTTGATGATTTGATTTATTTTAGCCTATAAAAAATCTGTGTAATCAGAGTTTATATTGAGCATAAAATGATTAAAAAAAACAAATATTTATAAAAAATTATAAAAGATTTTAGCTTGTAAAATAAATATTTTTTTACAAAATGAATATTAAAATACATAATTTAAGTACAATATTAAAGCATATAAATTGAATAATTTACTAAAAGATTTCAAATCCCGGCTTGCAGACTAACTTTAAGCTTCGAATTGAAGCGTTTATTTTGACCGCAGAAATCTAGAGAACATCTTTACAAACACCGCTACCAAATTGAACCCAAATAAAATGTGTAAAAACAAATTGAAACATAAAAATAAACAGCGAACGAGGGAAGGACGAAGGCGAAGGCATTCAATTCCCTTTTTACGGCTGTTACCCGATGCCGACTTTGTTCGCCAAATAGTTTGGCTGAACTTTGGGCATCCCAAAAAAAAAAAGAAAAAGAACGGAAAATAAAACGGGGAAAATGCGGGGAAAACGTTGGCCGAGAGACCGAGAGCCATTGTCAATGGCAAGGCGAAGGAAAATAATGACAAATGTGAGTTTTATTTTAATGTGTGTAACATTCGGGGGCGTCATGCTGATTATGATGATGATGATTACGATGGCGATGCGGATGATGAGCTGCGTCCATTGACCGCGTTTCGAGTCTGGCAAAACATTGCCCATACGACATGTTGCACGAAAGAAATATGCAAATTAATGATTATGAGCACTTGGCGGTCGCTCAATGAAAATTTATAGATGCCACAATGGGCATCAATTTCTACATAAAGTGATATATATACATACATATATGCAAATGTGGCTAACTTCTGCCCTGATTTATGCTTGTTTAATGCATTTTTTGTTGATCTTTATCTGCTCTTCGGGAAATTGAAAATGAAAATGCTGCACTGAAAACTTGCAAGGTTGCCAAGGTTGCAAGTTGCCTGCGGCAACTTTTCCTAATTAAAAGACTCCAAGTTGACAAGTTGACAAAGTGCATTTGTGTTGGCCGTATATTTATCTTGGGAGGAAACTTTGATTGGCTTGGGATCGACTTTACGTTCGTTCGTATCGTTAAAAATTAATATCTAGCTAGGTACGAAATGAAAACAGCTATTTGCTTACACATATTTGAAGTCATTTTAAATGGGAAATGGCAATAAATGGAAATAAATCTCTGATTTCGAATTTCAGTTGTAAATTAGTTTGACATAAACAGAAAATGGCTTGAATAAATCATTGGCTGCTTCTATGAGAAAAATGAGGTTTTTAGATATTAAGTAAATATTTTCAGAAGTCACAAATTAAAATAAAAAACATTTGAAAATTATGAGACTTTAATTAAATTTTTTTTTTTAATTATTATTATTCAATAAAATACTGTAAAAATTCAATTGTGTTAAAATAAAAATAAAAAGCTATTAATACAAAATAAATCACTTTTAATGGTAAAGTTATGAGACTTTAATTGAATTTTTTTTTAATAAAAAAATATTAATTAATACTGCAGAAATAATGCCTGAAAATCACAATATTACACAGAGCCAACGCAAAATCAATCAACTTCCCTCTGACCCTCTGACCCCTTGACCCTTTGACCTTTTCCATTTGGACAGTTTGTAATCGCTTTGCGGACCACCGGCTGCCTGCACATAGTTAAATAGTTTTAATGACGCCTGGGGTCTATTAAATGGCCGAAATGCCCATGTGTGTTAAAATGGACATTAATTATCGAACATGCGGGTTGTTTCGGGGTAAATTGCAGTGAGATTTGTGAGAACTTGTTGCCTTTAATCTTCGCACGCCCATTAAAATTGGCACGAAAATCGCCCGTTTTGTTCCCTTTCTCGCAAAGGCGAAAATTGAAAAGCCGTAAATATGTGGAAAAAACGCTTCAGTGACAAAAATCCAATTAAATATTAAGCAAAAACAAATTTTCGTCTGCGATTGATTAATATGAAAAAAAAGAAACACTCTCATAACGACAATTCGTTTGAGTAAAAATATGCAGTTATATATTAAATATAAGGCAACTGCAGGGCATAAAACCGAAATGGAAATTAAAATCCACAATAAAAACAAGCTAGAAAATTGCTAGAAATATTTTTTTGGTCGCATAACCCGCCGCCAGGTGTTTGAAATTGTGACGTGATTAGATCCGAAACAAAGATAGATAAACACGAAACACGAATGGACGATGCGATATATATTATGGCTCTTAAAAGATCACATCCAAAGGGGAACGAAGAACGAAGATGTTTATTTTTAGGCAAAACAATGCAGACAGATCGCTTCGATTGCGGCTAGATGATGGATGGATTGGTGGGGAAACTGCCTGCCATGACGATGATGAAAATGGGGAAATGTTTCGGTATTTCAGGGGGGAAATCGCTTTGGGGGCGGCGGAAAATGTGTGACGTCTTGTGAGCGGCATTAATTGTTATTGGATCGATAATACGGAATAACAAAATCGCATTGCGCGAATGTTTTCATTCGGTGGGAACAAATTGCGAATTTATTGCCAAGGCAAAATAGAAAATCTAAATTAGTAGAATTATTTCCGCAATTATTTTGAAATTTCTTAAATTAAAAATGAAAAATAACATAATTGATTTGAATGTTAAATTATAATTAAGTAATTATAATTTTTTAAGAATTTCCCTCAATCAGCCATAAAAAAAGAAAAATTTTCTCTTGGCTGAAAAGAAATCGCTGAATAATTGCCAAATCGCGCAAGCAAAAATATTTCCCCCAAAGATGTATTGTAATTGCGGTCTTTCAAAATAGAATAATATTTATAATTTATTCTTCGCCTGCTCTTTGATTTGTCAATATTTATCAAGCATTTTACCCGCATTCGAATGCATTTGCTCCAAAATATTCCAGCTTTCAGGTGAATGAAAAAGCTAATCTCTGTCATCAGCAAAAATTGGTAAACAAAACTAAAATCTAGTCCAATTAGCTGGCAATCTCTCGAACTGTGTTTATTATTATTTAAAGTGTCGTGTCTCATTGTTGGCTGCCCAAACAGAGGGAGAATTCTTGCCATTTGGCATTGCCCCCTGGCAAATAGAATTAGGAGACAAGACAGGGCTTACTGTGCACTGTACACTATACACTGGGCTCCCAAGTTTCCCCAGACTTGTTTTGTTTTTCCGTCTGCAGCAGATGGAGAAAACGGGGAGGGGGGAAAATATGGCGATGGAAGAGGCATTGAAAGCCACGAGCTTACTTGTTAATCACAACATCCAAAGCCAAACAGACAAAGTGCAATAACTGCAAATGGGGTAGGAGATGGCCTGACATGTTACACTTGGAATAAAACTTGTTGACTGGAAAATATCCTAATAAAAAAAACAATTTTATAATTTAACAATTATATATTTTTCTACCGATTAATAGAAATTAAAGCGAATAAACTATAATATTTCTGCAATTGGTTAGTTGACGTTTTCGGAAATTAATGAAATATTTAGATAATGTATATTTGTGACAATAGCATTTAAAATAAATTATCACTGTTAAAAAAATGGAAATATAATATGATAAAATATAATTTAAATGTTAAAACTAGTGAATCCTACTATTCAATTAATTTTTTTGTAGTACTCTGCAAGTAAAAAGATTTTTCGTCAAGCAAAATATAAAAAATTTTCTCACAGCTCGTAGTTATGATTGTTTTTTTTTTGGAACTCCAATTTTTTCAGTGGCATAGTTCGATTGATTGGAGGGGGGAACCGAGGGGTTGCACAACAATGCTTGTTACAAATATTTGCATCATCAATTTTGCTGCGTCGTCAATAAACAGAAAACCACGACGAGAAAGTTGCCAGCAGTAAAAGAAGATGATGAAGAAGAAGAAGACAAAGAAGAAGAAGAAGGGGGCGCACTGCCAAGGGAGGGGGGCGTGGCCGAGACGGCGTTGACGACGACGCTAAAAATAACAAAGTGCAGCACTTGAGCCGCAAATATGACAGCCAGGATAACAGCGGCGACAGCCGCCTTCGGTGGCAAGGATAAGGATAAGGATAAAGGGCCAAGAGCAACAATACTATACCATATACTATACCATATATACTATGCCATACGAAATACGGCGACGAATCCGGCGGGGTAGAAAAAGCGTTAAGTTGACGCCGACGAATGCGACATTGCCAAAAGTGAACCGCAAATACTTCAGAATGCATTAGGGTTGCCACGCGCTCTAATGGCGGAATCCAAAAGGGCTTTCAGCGGCCTTCGCGTCTGTCGCAGGGTTGTCAGGCTTAATAGTGAGGCATTTTATTTGACAAATACATTGAAGAAAAAAGGGCAGAGTTGCCAAGCTGTTAAATAAAGCATACCTAGGGTTGCCCTGCTAGCATATGAAGCAGTTTAGATTTATATTTAATCTTTTTGGAATAGTTAAAGCAGGATTCGTATCCTCTTTGAGTTTTCCCCCTTGCCGCGTGACCATCCTAATTATCCTTCCGTCGCTTAGCACCCACACAGCTTTCTCGCATTTATCTTTGGCTGCAAAAATGTCAACTTGTGCGAATTATTCGCCCGAGGATTCTGCCGCATCGCCTTGGGGCGATTTGCACCAGATCTTCGTGGTCAGCATTTAGTGAAAGTGGGAAATGGGAAGTGCAGCGACTGTATTCCTGTGTCATTAAAAAGTTGCTGACTTGACTTGCCGCACGTTGCCTTGGCGCGACTAATTAAAAGCTTGCGGTTTGAGTGCGTTTCGGCTGCGTTTTTTTTTTTTGTATGTTGTTCGGGCGTAATGTTCGGTGTGTTAATTAAATTAAAAATATATAGAATGCAAACAAACCGCATGCCCTTAAATGCCCTTACCCTTGCCGCCCACTGTAAATAACAAATTAAAATGACATTACATTGAGGCTACCGAGTAATTAATTTTTAATGAATATGTATTGAAAATGCATTGAAAGCTCCCATATTCTCCATTCTGTCTGTATAGTGCCCTCTGGCTTTATGTTATGTTAATTATTTTTCTCGGTTTTTATTATTACTCTTTGTTTTTACTTTTTTTTTTTTACTTGTTGTTTTGCTTTCCACGTTAGTTAGCTGGCTGATGGTTGTGCGTTTTTGAAAGGCCGCCATCGCCATTGCCTGATGGCCTAAAAGTAGGCAGCACTCTGAGTGCCAGCGCTTTTGAGTGTGTTGCACTTGAGAGTCGAAAGACGAAAGGCGACGGCACACGGGAAGCCAGAAAGCCGGGCTGTCGGCGGGGAAAAAAGTGCGGAAAGTTCTAGCTTCCCTCTCTGCTTGTCGAGGATACCCTTTTTTTTTATTCAAAGTTTCTTAATACTTCTGCTTTTTAAATGAACTTTTTAAAAATTTTAAAAATGGTTTGAGATTTTCATTTAATATATTCAATATATAATAAATAAATATTATATAAAAAAAAATATTTTATATTAAAAAAATAATAATAATAATAAATTAATATTATATAAAAAAATATATTTTATATTAAAAATAAAAAATATTATATTAAAAAAAAATATTATATTAAAAAAAATATATATTATTTTAAAAAAATATAAAAATAAAATATTAAAAATAACCAATTTATAAGAAATTAAAAATTGTTAAATTAATAAAATCATTTTAAATTTGTATTTTAAATCATTTTTTCACAGCTTTTGTTCATTTGATAATCATGAATATCTTTTCTTAGAGAGGGTATTTATGATGGCACTCATCCCTCCAGATTTTCCTGTACCCTCCTTTAGCTACTGTTGTTCCTTCCATTCATATGCGTTGTTGCTACCATTTTGTTTGCACTGTTCTTGGCATTGTTTTCCTTTGGCCGGGGATTGTTGTTGGAGCCATAGCTATGGCCATATAGCTGATGCCTGGCATTATGGGTCGGCTCAGAGCCAGAGCTCTGCGGGTCTCAGCTGAGCAGAGTAGCTTGTGCCATTGCGTGGCACCAGCCAGCATTTGCAAGTCAAATGAAATTATTTATTTTGCATAGCAGGAATGTGGAGGTGGGAGGTAGAGAGGGGTAGAGAGAGGGGGAAATAGGGAGCCCAGAAAGTACACCGAAAAGTGAATAAAAATAAAAGGAAAATAATGTTATACAACATGCATTTATTATAAATATTTAAGCAATATTCCGGCTACTTCAGAGAGTGTCTGCCAAATTGAAATGGAAATTCTTGGCTAATTAGTGAACATTGGAGCAGAGAGAAAAGGAGATAGAAAGAGCTTTTCCTGCACATTTGCCTGCATTTAGCATAAGTGTGCGTGTGTGGGTGTGGGTGCCTTGGCATTTCCGTAAGACATTTTCCATTTCCGTTTGCAGAGATTTTTTAAATTTTCCTCCTCATTTAATTACACAAAAAAGGCAAGGGTGAAGTGAGTGGAAATGATTACTTTTGAGTAGGAGTTTTATGAGAAAATAAGAGCATTGATTGACAGGGGTCTAAAAGTATGCAGCAATATATGTTTAACCCAAAAGCGATAAGAGTTCATACAGGAAGACGGCTATTCTTTCTCACTGCATACTTTTAGACACTTCCAAACATTTTTTTAATAAGTAATCTTATTTAAGTGAATTTTTAAATTTTAAATTATTTTACTTACTTCTCATTAAGCTGAAAAGCCAGAAATAAGCTATTTTCTTTAACGAGCGCTTTGATTTTTCTTTCCCTTACAACCTTTTCCACTGAAATTCGTTCTAAGCATCCACATAAATTTAAGAACAAATCTCTGCCCTCCGACAGCTTTTGGCCATCAAGAACCGATTACTTTCCAGGAACCGCTTGCAAAGCGTTAACCGAAAACAAAATCCGGCCAACTCACACAGAGGCACCCGCACTCACACCTGCACACACACACGCACACACTCACACACGCACAATGTGAGGATTCCTTCAGCTGAGAAGTATGCAACATTTGGGTTTTATTTTTCATTATTTTTCCTGCTGTCCGCCATGTTGCTTATTTAATAATTCACACAGCTGGCAACGGAAAAAGGGATGAGTACACAGTGAAAAAATAGGTTGTAATTAACTAAAAGAAAAGGAACAAAAAAGTAGCTTGATCAAATTGAAGAAGTTTAAATTTTATTTAATGTTTTCCATTTTAATAAATATTATTTTTATCAATTAATATTTTAATTTTCTTAAAAAGTGCATAGTAAACTTTTTGAATTTTTGTTTTGCTCAAGTGTGAGGTAGTAACGCTTATGTGTGTTTATGCTTGATTATAACGTTTATGGCGATTACTCATACGCCCCGTGTGCCACGAGCCACTGACAATGATGATGGGGCGACACTCGAGTCAAAAACGTTGCTAATTAAGTGTTAAATCATGCCGAAAATATGCCCATTCAGCTGCCAGCTCATGTGTGTTTTTTTGGGTGAGGGGTTGGGGTATGGTATATACATATATATTATATATATAAATGTATTTATGCAAGAAGGTGTAAGTGCGTTCCATCCGCTTTGACAGCCACGCCCCGAAGAGCACGCACTCGTTTTGCACAAATGAAGGCAAATTCACAGACACATGCCTTCGCGTTCACCGGAAATTCGCCAACTCATGTCCTTCACCTTTGAACCACCGTCAAAATGGATGAAAAAGGGGTTTTGGGATGCGCGATGCGAATCCCCGAGTGATTTGTGCTTGGGTCATGGGTTCAGTGGCTCAGTTCATAAATCATTTCTAATAGAACGCTTGCCATTAAGCTGAACATATTTTTGGTGGCCACTTTGCACACAGTCAATTTGATAATTAAATGGTCTTCATTTTGCACTTTATTTCGGACTTAAATAGTAAATATAATATTTCACAACTCATTTAAATATTTTCTGTTTTAATTTGCTGATTTAATATTATTAATGGACATATAAAATTTAACGATTAAAGTTGACATAAAGCTACTTAAATGTACTTTATTAAAATAACTTCTAGTGTGCCTTCTTGTCCCCTTTTCTTCTCTTCTCTTTTCTTTTGAGACACTTTTATGGGCAATTTGAAACACATTTCACGTGTTCAGCAGCCTTCAACGGACCACAAAAAAAATAAACAACGGCGTAGAATAATGTGTGTTGCCTACTTTTTCGGGGGCTTCTGTTTCTCCTCATTAACCTCGCCAACTGGGCTGCGCCACATAATAATGGGATGTTGTGCGTACTTAAGTGAAATCTCCTTAATATGTTAACAACTCATTGGGGGATTTTTTGCGGCCTTTTCGACCTCAGACAATTGGCCCACTGTGATAGACGCTTTTTGGCAGAAAAGATGCCAAAAAGATGCCGAAAAGATGGACGCAAAAACTATGACCAAAGAAGTCTAAGATTTTCGCTTGTCACTTTCTGCTCGGCTTGCTGAATTATTTATGGAGATGAAGGTAAAGATTCCAAGCAACGAAAAAGTCGAAAAAAAAAGTTAAGTAAAATAAAATAAAATAAAATAACAAGCTGGCGAAAAAACAAAAGACAATTTCGCCTGCTGTGTGTCAAGTGGCAAAATCTGCGCTGTAATGTGCATATAAAATTTTCTATTTGTGCGTATGTTTGTTTCTGCACACATTTCGCCGGAAAATGCTCCTCTTCTTCCTCTCTTCTTCTTCTTTTTCTTCTTTTTTGGCCCGGGCACTTAATGCTCCAATGAATTTTGTGTAAGCATTTTTCGCTCTACCATAATCGAAGGGTATTATGAATATGTTGTGATGAATGAGCTGTATTAAAAGGTATTAAAAGGAATCTAGAATCTATATCTATTCATATCAATAGGATATTCCTATTATTATTGTGATGCATTAATCTTCGCTTGAATGTCTAATTGATTGGATGTAATTATTTTATAAATTCAGATTCTATGTTTGGTAATATTATGTTTATTCTTAAAAAAAAAATAAAGACCACCCTTAAAGGCATTAAAGTTATTTTTTAAATTAAAATTAAATTTTAGGCACATAAATTAAAGAAGTATTAAATGCGAGAAGAGCATTTATCTCATATAATTACTTTTCAAATTAAATTTCCATGTTTTTTAATATTATTTAGGTTTCCTAAAAAAATATATGTACAAACCTAATAGGTATTCTTGAATTAAAATTAAATTTTAGTGTAGAAAGAAAGGTGTGTTGCTTTAACATTTTTGCCCTTATCTCCGGCTTAGCGGCGACTTTTTTGTTTCATTTATAAAAATATAAATCTCGTCTGTATCTTTTTTTTTTTGCCTTAGCCCCAAGTAGACGCCTTAAACTATGCGGCACTGCAAATGAAATAAAGCTGGGCAGATCGGGGGAAGGAAACGGACTGAGACCGAGAAGACTTTATTAAAATTTTCGGTAGTCGTTTGTCTGTGTCGTGTTGTGTCTGCCTTCGAGTCGAGTTGAGTTGAGTTGAGTTTATTAAAAGCCCTTAAGTACGCTACACTCTTTGCTTTCGGCTTTGATTTGATGTTGATGCAAATGGCCCCGCCTCCCTTCGGTTGGCAGCCTCAAATTGCCGCACCGCTTAATTTTTAATGAAGCAACCAAAACAGATTTACTACCAAGGCAGCAAGAGGCGTTTCCCCCATCATCATCATTATCATCGCAGGAAAATGGTGGGAAGGGGGAAAAACCAGCTGATGTCTGATTAATCATCAATGATTGAAAATGGGATCTCTCTCTGGCAGAAGGCACACACAAGAAGCACCGGAAATCTGGGGCACGTTCCTGATTATTTCCAAACCATCAGTCTCATCCGCCATCCTCCCACTTAAACCACCTTCACTTGCTCTATTTCGAAAGAGGAGCACACGTGTCAAGTGCCTGGCATTCCAGACCCCTTTCCCCTCTTAGTTCTCTGGAATTTCAACCAAAGGCCCTCCCTCCTCATCGAGTAGGTCAAAAAGCGCATTCACCCGTGGCAAATACCGCCTTCGATTATTTTCGGTTAGTGTGCAATTGCGGAAAACACTTGCAATTAATGTTGTGCAGCAAACGCAAGTCCTTCGGTTTTTGGCCGGCAATTAGTTGCGTCTTAGCAAGGCACTACAATTTTCCGTTTGCCACTTACTGGAATAGAAATTCAAACTGCGTAGTTTCTGTAAGCCATTACAAGAGTTTTTTTTTAAGTATTTTTCGGAATTTATACTTTGAAAATTGTATTATTGGACCTTTTGTTTATAAATATATTTATTTATATTGCATTTTTAATATTATTAAAATAGTTTGTATGAAGTATTTTACATTTTGATAGATATTTTTATTCTCATTAATTTTAATATTTTCTTTTTTTCCCACTTCGCTGAAACTCCCATTGTGTTAGAAGTCTCGGATCAACCAATTAGGAAAGTTGCTTAGCCCAAAAAAAAAAATATTCAAACACGTGTTCTTGATAAATTAAGTGGAGTCTCTTTGTGGCTTTTGGCATCATTTATTCAGAAGTAACTCTACTCGCTCGCTCGTCTTTCTGTGGCCAAAATGTGAGGAAATGGGCGAAGATGAAAATGAAGATGAATGCAGTCCATGGGTTTTCCATGGCAATCCCAGTCTCATATATCAAGGTGGGTTGCGTTGGCTTCCCTGTCCTCAGGTGAACGCACGGGTTAAGAAGTCACGTTTCGATCGAATATATGACGCCGCCAGAAAGTTGAAAACTCATTTTAACCATCTCTCTTCATCTTTTCCACCCCCTACACCTCCCAAAGGGGAAGGAAAAAGAGAAAAGGGTTCTCTCTCTCTCTCCGTTTCAATGGAAATTCCCAATGTGATGGCCGTGAACGTGGTGGCTTAAATTGTTCGCTGAAAGTTTGTCGTTAACGCCGAAGTTAGTCCCGGTAGTCAAACGCATATCCCGGTAATGCTCAGTTGAATGCCAAATTTGATTTTCGTCTTGCCAACAAAATGGAAGTTGACCTCAAAAATGGCTTAGTTACATTGTTTAGACTCGAGGCTATTAATTGAATGTGCATTTTAAGGGGATTTAGCAGTGGAGCTGTTTGAAATATATTTAATATATCTTTGAACATATCTAAGCTTTATAAAATTGTTGAGTCCGTAAATTGATAGTTTATTAAAAATAATTGTGATTTAAAAAACAGTATGAATTTTTGATGTAGGACCATTTTTGGCCAAGTTATAACAAAAAAAACCGAAAAAAAGTTCATATTTTTGTCAAAAAACCAAAATTTTGAATTTCGAACCAAAAACAATTTTTTCGCAGAAAGCAAGGGAATACTTATCCAAATATGGATTGTCATACCTTTCTGAACTCGTTATTAAATTTCCAATCGAATGGCATTTAAACCTGGACATTTTATTTTTTGACATTTTTCGCAAAAAATCATGAGTTATCCCCTTATAAAAAAAATAAAAATTAGCAAAAATTTTATTTTTTCTAAATCCCACGGAAAGGGTCATGGCTGTAAATATTTTATTGCAATCTGTTCAAAACAGTATGAATTTTTGATGTAGGACCATTTTTGGCCAAGTTATAACAAAAGACCCAAAAGATGAAATTCCTATTCTTGTTAAAAAACCGAAATCCCGAATTTCCAAAAAAAATCAGTTTTTTCGCTGAAACATAGGAAA
Source organism: Drosophila pseudotakahashii (assembly GCA_035046095.1). Classification (NCBI taxonomy): domain Eukaryota; kingdom Metazoa; phylum Arthropoda; class Insecta; order Diptera; family Drosophilidae; genus Drosophila; species Drosophila pseudotakahashii. The sequence goes on from JAWNOE010000105.1 coordinate 21,369,894, forward strand.
TATTGATCTTTTTCTTGCTGCATACTTTTGGGCACCTTTATAAGTGATTCCAAAACACTGAACTGGATAATCCTTCTATAAATTCCAAACCATTTTGTAGACGCTTAGTTACCAACTCCACTTCTTCGATTAAAATGTACGACGTGGCCTAATTGATTGAGTTGAAAGTTCATTTGTGCAAAGTTCATTTGCCGCCGAAGGACTCGAAGGTTGAAAGGGGTCAAGAGTGACATGTTGATGCGAAGTGAGCGCCCCGCTGTCCGTTTTGACCCGATAAGTGACAGAGCAGCCTGCTTAAACGATTCCCGTCGTCCTTCCACAGCATTTGTCTTCAGCTGCTCCTTGGGACTGCTCGAAAATGTCTGCTGATATCCTTGCAAGTTGACAGACAGTTTAAAGTTTTAGTTTCATTGTTATTTCGTGTCTGTCTGGGCTGTAAAAAAATGTGTATGTGTCCAAGAATTAAGAGGGACACTTGAAAATATTCCCAAACCTTCGTTATTTGGCCTCTTTCCGTTCTTTATCTCGGACCTTAGATCACGTAAGGTGTTTATGGCTTATAAATGGCGGAAATACCCTTTTAATGCCATTTTGGGAGGGGCTTCGAATGCCAACAAATTTCCTAGCTTCGTTCGCCAAACTTGCCAGGCAAAATCGCTCAAGTTCAAGGTAAATAAAAAGTACTTTAATGCCCTGCCAAGCACCCTTGAACAACGCGAAAAGTTACATTTATAAGCAAGTATCTCATATTCCACAAAAACACAGACACACACTCGACTGGAGCTTTCGAAATTTGTTTGTTTTTTTATCTTTTCCTTTGGCTATGTTTTTTTGCTAATGGCTCCATGCAAAAATCTTAAAGTGGGGATGACGGAGTGCACAAAATTGCAAAAGATCCGCGGGCTAAATGTTTCAATAAAAACATGTGTAAGCACTGGAAAAAATTGGTGGGTAACTTACAATAATTCAAATTATTTTTTTCTTTTAATATTTTTAAACAATTTTGATTTCTTGATACTTTATAAAAGATATATTTTTGTACTAAAAAAACTAAATACTATACTAAATACTAAAAATACTATAATTTTATTATTTGTTTTTATTTAGTTATTCTGTCGTTAAAAGGCAGTTTATCAATATTTTTTAATCAGAAGTATTGTATTTTATTTTATTTTAAATTATAAAAGTAGGTAAGGCAGATTTTCTAGAATTTTCCGCTCTGTGCCGGAATCCACGACGTCGTAAGCTTGTGTTTTGTGTGCATAAAAATGCCACCACTTTGTCTTATTTTTCGCAATTTAGAAGTCATTCACTCTAGTTTGCCAAGTCAAATGAGCAACGAACTCGCACGGAGGCAATCAATGCCAGAAACGAGAAACGAGGATTTCGAAAGGAAATTCTAGGGGCGAAATGGGTGAAAGGTGAAAGGTTGGGAGGAAATGTGTGTGTGGAGTTCGTTGTCTATTTTATTGTATTTTAATTTATGTTATTTACGCCAACCGCAGTCGCTGAACTTCTAGCTCTTCGTCTGCGGTCGCCCCATCCCGTGATCCCGCCATCCTGCCATCTCTTTCTTGCCGGCCTGTTGCCGTCTCTTTCGCTTGTTTTGTCTGCATCACATCACGGTTGTCGTTAGTGTCACCGTCACCAAAGGGATTTGTACTTTAATTTCTTTCTGCTAACACCAAATGCTGCCTGCCACCCACATCTGTTGTCCTTCCCTCCCTCTCTCTCTCTCTTTCGGTCGTTCCCGTCTCTTTCCCCCATTGTCAGAAAAAAACAAAAACCACAAATGTGAATAAAATTCAGGTTGCTTGATCTTCGGGGCAAGAGTCTTATGAATTATGAAATAAAGCAGGTGAGCTGCCAGAATTTCACTCTAGTTAGCTAATTTACTAATGGAATATTGCAATATGAATACACTGAATTTATGAATAGTATTTAGGCATGAATAAAAAATTATGTGAGTGAAGTTTGGAAGTTTTAGGGACGTTTTGAAGATGAAAAATGCATTTTTGGACTTTAATTTAATTATTTTTTTATTTTTATCCTTGACATGTCCTAAATTCCGTACTTTTTTACTTGGCCGACGGAAATAAAACGCTTCTCAAATAGCTGACAAGAGCTTATTTGGTTCATCTTCATAGTGTGTGAGATTGTTGAGCTGGTGTTTGTATAGGTGGGACTGTGTATGTGTGTGTGTGTGTGTTGCTGAGTGAGTGTGTGTTTTTTTTTGTTCATTATTTGCTCTAACTAGGACCCTTCTGGATGCATTGTCGCCTCGTGCACAATCACATCTGACTTGGTTTCTTTTTTTTCCGATAATAATTGCAACCAAAATAATAGGTTTTAAAAAATATATTATCTAAAAGTAAACCATAGGCTTAAATCAATTAAAAAAAAGAACTAAAGTACTTGTACAAAGTAATTGTAGGAAAATGTATTTTATAGAGAGCTTTATTTTCAAACAATCATTAGAAATATTATTTTTTAATATATTATTTTATTTATTCTTTATTATTATTTTATTTTTGTATTTATTCTCTAATGTTAAAGCTGAAACTTAAAAATTGAAATAATTATTTATTTAGTGAGTTTTAAGATTAAAGAACCAAGAGTTCTATTTACGCGACCGCAACTGTCTTCCGCCCCCTTTCGCCCCACCCTCGTCCTCTCTTCTCTTCCGACGGCTGTGGAAAAATGAAGGAAAGTTGAAGGGGTGGCTGACAGTCAGCTGCTGTTCAAACTTTTGCCAGCACTTTTGTTTTCATTCAATGTCCTGGCCAGACAGCAGCCCAACATTTTGCACAATTTCCATTTCAAAGCGAAAACTTGCCGCCAGCCAGTTTTCCTCTTCCATATCCCCATACCCATTCCATTTTTTTTTTGATCCAGTTCTGGATCGAAAACCGTTGAGGCTCTCAAAACAATTGTGCGCAAAAATAGACGACAAATAAGTTTCACGATGAAATTTAAAATTCTATCAATTTTTAGCCAACTGCAGCTAGATGGCCGTGATTGTGATTTATGGTTGCCAAGTTTTTCAGTTAAGTTTATTTGTGCTCTCGCCGCTGCAAGTTTAACAAGTTTTCCTGTGTGTGTGTGTGTATAGCCGCATTTTCCCACTTTGTTTTTCTTGTTTAATTTCATTTGGTGCAACAAGTTGGCAGCCCATTTTGCATATTTTCTTAAATTTTCAAATAATTGGTAGCTCAATTTCCAGCAGCCAAGAAAATATGTGCAAGCTCGTGAAAAATAAACTGCAAGTTTTTCCAAACAGACAAGATTTGAAAGAACTTTCGCCTATTGAAGGAGCTTTTGAAAATAATTGGCTGCAGAGTTTGAGTTCCTGAATGGTAAAGAGTTGTCTGCATAAAGGAGAAATAGTTAAAAGTTATTGAAAGAAAATTGCAAACCTCAGAAATAATTTAAAAATTGTGTAATGAAAATTAAAATTATAACTAAAATTTAAACATTCTGTTCTCTAACCAAATTTAATTTCTAGTGGAAGGGAAAATATGGAGAAGATGGAGATTGAAGCCCGTGGGAAATAGGAAGCGGAATTTCCTTCAAGGTTTCTCCCTCTGAATTTTTGCTCCTTTTGTTTTTATTCTTTTGGCCTTTTCTCCGTCGTCCTCGTCCTTTTGGAATTTCTCCCGGTTCGCCATATGTATATATACCTTCAGTCAGACTTTTTAATAACTTTTGTCTGACGCATAACTCGACAACGCATGAAGAAAGGGCAAAAATTTTACGCCAGCGGGATTTTCTGCTGCTGCTGGTGGGGAAAATTGCACACTGCGTGTGTGTTCATCTACTCCTCCAGCGCAATGAAAATGAGAATTTTCCCATTGCCAACTAGCACAATTTCCGGCACGAAGTTTTCACAGCACTGCGAATTTGCCATCTTAAAGTTTCGACTTAAAGTCGCGCACACAACAATGCCAACAACTTGTGACAAAGTCAACGCAACAAGCGGCAAAAGTTTTTTAAATTACAAAAACGAAACAGGCAGGCAGAAAAGTGCTGGAAAAAAAAGAAAGAAAGTCGGGGAAAAGCAAGAGCACACACACAACAAAGCCCAGGGAAAAAATGGTATGGCAAAAAATGCGACAGGGAAAATGGCATAAAAATTAACGGTAAATAAAAGCAACAAAAAGCAAAGCAAGCGAAAAAATGGCACATCAAAAAAGAAAACAAAACAGCAACCAAAACACAAACAAGGTGACAAAAGTCAGCCAGGAACTTTCAATACTCTTACTTTAAATACTTCAAAAAAAGAAGCTAATCAAATAAACCGTTTTAAAGTAACTGAGTTAAAGAATATTACTTATAAAGTAAGTTGAAAATATTATAGATTATTTTTAAACAAAAGTCTGCAATAAATCCCCAAATATTGGGATTTAAATTCACTTTGGGGCCTGTCACAAAAGCAATTAAATTGGGGATTTAAGTTGTCGGCACTAATTATCCCATGTTTCGTGAGGTTTTAAATTGTCAGAAAAAGTGTTATAAAGGATTTTCCCATGCAGAAAATTTATTTTATTGGTTAGTTGTTGTTGTGGCTCTGGAATTTATATTGTTTAATCCTTTTGCTGGTCAGTTTTAGGCAAAAGTCGAGGCAGATGTCCTTAAAAGGGTCTTGCTATAAATGTGCCATAAATGTGCCATACATTTGCCATAAATGTGCTGCAAATTTATTTGAAAAATCCAAAACTTTGTCACAAAATTCTGCCTGGCTGCTCAAACTCCGTTATGAACTTTAAAAGAGCATTAAACTGCGGAAACCAATATTTGGCAGTCGTGTGTTTGTTTGTGTCGCATGGCCAACGCAGAAATTCGACAAAAACAAAAACAAGCAAAATGAAAAAATACCGAAAATGCCTCAAAGGCAGGCGACTACCTTCCAAATTTCCGAATTTAGCCGCCTGATGTCCTTATATCCTGCGAAGCGGTGAAAGGTTCCTGGAAATTCATCTGCCGCTTGCTCGCTGCTTGTTGACTTTTGTTGTTGTTTTTTGGTTTTCGGTTGTCTGGCAGTAAATTCCCTTGCGTTTTTGATTTGGGTCCACGCCCATTCGATTACGCCCACATCCGTCCGAAAAAGGGGAGGGGGGGTGGAGTGGGGTGGGGTGTTTGAGATTCTGTGAGGAAAGTCCACTAATTTGTCCATTATGGCAACAGTTTGGCGGTGGGCGGCGTCAAAATGGGCGTGTCTGTTTACACCTGTTGCGGTCGGTTAAACTTTTAACTTGATTTTGGGCCACCCTAAACCGCATATCGAATGGTATAACCCTCAAATCTACGACATTTTTTATCTGATGTGTATATCAAGTTGATTTTACTGCAAATAAGTTTGATCTCCAGCGAAATGATTATGGTATATGAAAATCAGGAAGGTAATAAAATGAAAAGAAAGCCTATAAAAAGGCGCTTTCAAAATTGGATTATTGAAAAGGGTTTTCCTCTTCGCATTTTTAAGAAGCTTGATTTTTCCTCAAAATCATTTAACTATAACTACTATTAACATGGATTTTGATTCGCTTATTGCAGTGATAAAAGAACCCTAATTATACCTTATTTTTAGCCAAACTGATCTTCTTAGTTTCATTTTGATCCACAACCTAATGAGCTAAAACTCAGAATTGTGACATATGAAAAGAACTATATTTATATTAACTAGCATTAAAAGTGTTGAATTTGTGGCCAATTAGTGTGATAAGGAGCATCGAAAGGGGGAAACTATTTTAAGTATATAATAGAGGGGACACATGCCGTGAAGCTAATTAAGTCAAGCCAAAGCGAATGCGAATGCGAATCCTGTGTCCCTTCTGCACTCGTTTAATGAGCACAAATTTACGATGCGTTTAAAAACGCGCACAAACCGCACTGAAACCGAACGCCAAGGCAGCCGCGTATATTTCACTTTGAGAGGCATTTAAATGAATTAAGTGCTGTCAGGGCACAAAAAATAGCAAGGGAAAACGAAAAAAAATAAAGAAAAAAGAAAATCGAGTGCAAAAAACATAATTATCATGGTAAAAATTGAATCGAGGGCGCAGGATGAACAGGATGAAAATAAACCGAGACGTAACGAAGCGAACCTCAAAAACCAACAGCGAGAACGGCAGCAGCTGGCCCAACAGCCTTGAGGTGGGTGCCCAAAGTGGGCGGTGAGTGGGCGTATCATAAATGAAATGATGCCTTTGTATTGGTTTCGCTACTCAATTTAATTTATCGCCAGAGCTCGGTCAGCTTTTTTAATATGCAAAGTCTGGCGATGCCGATGATGATGATGCTTTGTTTTAATTGCCAGCACAAGGAATCTGTTGGTCCAGGGCTGATAAAATCGTTCATTAAGGCCGATGATTGGCTTTTATGTAGCGACGATTCAAAGCCATCAGCCAATTATCACGAAAAGTCTTTTGTAGCAAAAAAAGAAAAATCAAACAGCTAAAAAGTGTCCAACTATTGAACACAGTTTCACTTCAATTTATGCACTTTCCGCAAAGAATGGTACAAAAAACTGAAATGAGTAGCCTATAAACATCAAAATTAACCTTATCCTTTTAACATTTGGCGCCCAACGTGGGGCATGCTGCGTAAATTAAGAATAGCGCCCAATGTAGAAACATTAAGAGGTTTGTGATGAAAAAATATAGGTGATATAGTAGTTTATTTAACATCATTTAGTTTTATGGATTTATGGATTCTAAATTGTCCATTTTATTAACCGAAAATATTGATTAGTCAACGTATGTTTCAACGTTCATAAATACCTCATACGCCACACGAAATAAATTTCAATTAAATATGCTTTCAACAACAATTACTTGTGTGGCCACTCGCAGTCGGTGCGGCACATTGCGGGGCGTGTGGTAATGCCATACCTACAAAGGCGCCCACACAGGACCGCAGGAGCCACTCAAAGGATGCATGGATGGATGGGGACCATCGGGGACCGGGCTATAATTAGTCGCTAGTCGGCGCTAGGCACTCGACAGTCACGACATCGAAGCCGGGGACATGCTCTCGCATTGCACACATTACTGCACTTCCTTGCGCGCCGAAAACGCTGATCTAATCAATAATTATCCTAATGCACCTCCATCGACGGAGCCTGCCAAACCTAATGGCGTCCGAAATTCGATAAGTTCATGACCAGGTTGCTAGCCAATATCGAATTCACTAAAGTCACCAACCAGCTCCTGTGATATCCATCGATTTCTTTCTGGTAAATATTGTTTTATCCATCGATTTCGGGAGTTTCGGAATTAGTCAAGTTTCTGTTCAATTTCACCACCCCAGCCTTTCACCAGAAACCTTTCACATTTTCATGAGATGGCGTGACGGGGAAACTTTAGAGGGAGTCCAACGTTAAAATGCTGACTATGCATAAATCATTATTTGTCGATTGTTACAAGCAAACAATGAGGCACAGCAACAACAACAAAATTGAGCTATAAACATGGAACGGGTAGCACGAACCAATAAATTAATCAAAAAAGTTTCGTGGTCAGCGACCAAAGGCGTAAACCGAAACGCAAACACGAAACACAAACGAGCAAACAATATTCAACGACGATTACTGGACGATCGTGGCCCAAAAACACGGGAGCCAACAGTTTGTCATAGTGGGTAATTAATTTCAACGCCTTGTAACAATATAAATACGCTGACGTGAACCAATAATTAATGATGGGCATCGGCAAAAGAACAGCCGCACAAGAAAGAAATCAAAGGTCCCATTAACATCCAAATTAACGTTATCCTTTTGACATATGGCGCCCAACGTGGGGCATGCAGCGTATTTTAAGAATGGCGCCCAATCTAGAAAGATTTTTGAGAGATTTTAGATGCTCTTAAATGTATTATGATTATAATTTATTGTTACTGAACAACTCTGTTTATATTATAATCTAAGAATGATGACCAATGTGAAAGCATTAAAAGGTTTAATATAATTTTTTTTTACTAAAGAACTCTGTGTTTAGTGTATTGAATCAATTAAACGAATGTATTTTACGCTCTAAGTGACTAATTAATTATTTGAGCCCACTTTAAAGCCATTTGTCAATGTTTGGGACCTAATAAATTATTCCCGGCGGGGAATAACAATGCTTCCTATCCTTCCCATTTATCACTCCATCAGCAGATCGCTGTGTTTAACTTTTGTGATGACAAATTTAAGCGCCTGCCATGTACCATAAATTGCTCAACTTATCGGGGCCAAGGTGTCAAATGGTGCTCAAGAAATGGCTTTATAAGCGGCACGCAAGACTGGGCCAATCCAATCCAATACCAAGTAGCCCACCGTCCTCTGAATGGCGTGTCGTTGAACTCTCGGGCTAAACTGAACTAAACTTAACTAAACTGAGCTGAACTGGATTGCCAACCGTTTCCGGGGTGGCAAACAATTTAGATCGATTTTCTGCTGTAGCTCGAGCCATTGGCAATATTTATGAAATGAAAAATACAAAAAAACGAGCCAAAGAGTTGAGAACGAAATCCGTGTGACCCAAAATGAACTCACTGGGCTTTAAGCCACACAGAGCCAGAGTCAATGGCCCCTTTGTTTTGCCATCCTGGCCACATTTTTGTTATTTTATAATTGCCGCTGTGGCTTCAGCTTCGCCTGCTCATTTCGCAGTCTTTTTCCTTTGTAGTCCTTATATTTTTATTCCGCTTTTTGTTTAACCAGACGACCGACCAAGGGTTGCAAAATGCCAGGCCAGACTGGCCCAAAAAAGAAAAAAGGGAACGAGAAAAAAGTTCACTGGCAACTTGTTGGTCCAAATGGGCGGGGGCTGAAATTCAACTTAACTGGAAGGCAAACGCATTTATATTTAATGAAATATAAATAAAATATTAGAAAGGCAAAACTTTTGCCCAAGAATAGAAGCATTTTGGGTGGAAGTTTGAGGGCCTCTGATCCACAATTCCATTTCATTTGAGTATTTTGCATCGTTGTCACTTTGTCTAAAAAGAGAAAAAAAAGTGGCAAGCATTCCTAAATTCAGTACGTGCGCAATAAAGTCCTTTTACATTTCCCAGAATTAATAAACATTGGAATCGATATGAATTTTCACATAAATGTAGACTTTAAAGTTTAGGTAAATTTAAATAAGAGTAAATTGATGAAGTTTTATTGAAATTTCTGCAGAATTTTAGACTAGACAATATATTTATTTTAAAACTGAAGAAATATTTCTTCAAATACCAGAATGTTAAAAGTAGTTTTTATTGAATTGGCTAGCATACATATATTTTTATTAAATATAGAAAATTAAAGTGCAAAAGTTTTTGCCATTTTGAATTGCCATCTCAACGTAGAAAATTTCATTAGGTAAATTGCCCAAAAACATTGAATGCGATTTTAGGAGGCATAAATCTATAAAAAGGCTTTAGGCCGAATCAAAAGGACTTTGTTAGAAGACAGTTGGGCACAAGAATATCTGTATATGTATATAAAATGTAAGAAATATTATTTATATGAATACTCAAGAAGGAGTGCAAATGATTAGTTGCCAACTGCGCTTGTCAAGAAAATGAGAAAATCCAAAGAGAAATTCCTGTGGTTTCTCCACGTTTCGGTCATCTACCCACAAAAGTATGCCATAGACACAAGGACATTACATTTTATTGTGAAATGCGGTCATTTACATACGTGTCTCGGTCTCGTCTCCTACCATTTTCACTCCGGTTTCTCCTTCTTTGTTTGCCCCTAATGTAAATCGGTTAATTACATGTCATGAGAATTAATTTTCCCCTGCATTTTTCAGCTGCTTCATCAGCATCGTTGTTCGCCTTTGTTTTGTTGTTGTTTTTCTTTTTTCTGTAAAAATACAATCCATGTAATTAGTCAAAGTGACAGCGCAATGTAAGAGCAAATAAAAACAAATAGTAAATAACTTAAAGCGAATTATGTGCAATTATGTGGCAATTAAATGGTATTGAAACAAATGAATGCATTATAAGCAAAGTTAAGGATTATTTTAAATTTTAGGCAATAATATTTAATGGTAATTTTGTATTTCTATCTTCAATATTACAGCAAATAGGATTTTTTAAATTTAGGCAATAATATTTAAAAGCAAATAGGATTTTATGAGTTAAAGCCATAATATTTAATAGTAATTTATTATTTCCATCTTCAGGATCTTCAAAAATTCAATACCCTTTTCTGGGCTAAAGAAACGCCTACTCTGGGTTATTTTTACCCATTTTTCCCCTTCTTGAAATGCATAATTTGTGGCCAAAAAGCTGTTGACACAGGCATTTGGTAGGCTGAAAGGCCCGAACCGCAAAAGTGGGCGTTTTAATGGTCAATTTGGGGCCCTTTACACACCGCTTTTTCGGGAAAATAAGAACTCTGATAACAAAAAAACAACTCTCGTTTCCTATTCCGTTTTTCTAACTACCTTGTAATTATGGCAAAACATGTTATTCACAAATATCAAATAGACAAGGTTCGAGATTTTATTGAACGATGGTCGAAAATAAAATGTCCTCAAGGAAGCCAATTTTTTTTTTGGGGCCCAAAGTTGTCGCTTTTATTTTTTCCTGTTCTCTGCTGTCTATTTACTTTGATTTTGATTTGCTTGATTTAGCCAGAAAAATATATATAAGAGAAAGAAAAATCTTTTCTCTTTGTACAAAAACGATGATGATAGTAGTGATAATTGAAGGCGATAATGAAGATGTTGTAGCGACCGCAGGGCATTTGCTTCTGACTTCAAATGATTTCGCAGTGTCGCTCGTGCATGAATTTTTTTGCGACGGGAAATCGGAATCGCTGTTCACATTGCTTATTTAACGTGCGACAAAAAGTCAAATACGAGAAAATAAACTAATTCTATTACAATTGCCCCCGGGCAAAACACACGCACTTACCCCGCCTCCAGGGAAACAAGAAAAAAATGAACCTAAATCTGGGGGAAAAAAGAAAGAAAATTCTTGGCCTTTCCCTGGGGCAGTGTTTTTGATTTATGGCTGCTATTGAACTCGTTTCCCCCTGTCTCTCTCTTCGATTTTGTTTTGGTCCTGGCCAATTTATAAGTTTATTTGCTTATAGCCGAGAATCGGAGAAAGGGGAAAGGCAGCAGAAAACTACAGCAACAAAGATATTCATTGAAAACTAATGATGTGGAAAATAGAAAAATTGCCTGCAGTTAGAGGAGAAACGAGATTCGATCCTTGGTGGATACTTCGATTCCCAGGCACAAACATAAGAGAGATGTATGTTGGCCGACGAACAGACAGGACACTCGAAGGATGCGTTGCCCTTTTGTGGGTTGAACAAAGGAAAAAAAGACAAATAATGGCAGGGGAATGCCACATATCAAGTATACGCACTTGGTACGAATGCAAAGCCTTAATTGGGCCATGCAAATTAAACTGAAAATAAATATCTCTAAAATAATATTATAAACTAATTATTAAACGCAAATGGAACCAGAATGATAAGCAGTGTTTTTTGGTAGATACATTTATTTTAGTTTATCTTTTTTATAGCACATTATTGGCGCTATTATTGAGATTCAAGTTAAATAATTAAATATAATACTTAATAAATATAATATATTCATTTTTCTCAGTTTCTCATTTAATATTAATTACCAACATTCAATTTTTGTAGTTTCTTAGTTACCTACCATTATTATTATTTTTAATATTTTTTTTATTTATAGTTTATTAGTATTTTTTCTACTGTCTAAATATGAAATCTTCTACCAAAAATGTACAGCTGTATTCCGAAGTTTTTTTTTTTGGAAAGATTTAAAAATATTTATTCTTATGACCTCAGTATCTCAAGACGTCGTGGAGCATTTTCTCTTTTTCTTATTGGCAATTTAGCAATTTAGCCCCTCGATTTTTGGCCATTAGGAGCAAAGTGCCTGGCCAGGCCAACATTAAAGAATCGGGCGCAGAGGAAAAAAGTGACTGGAAAATGAACAAATAAACAAAACTTCAGTCAATGGGCCCGAGCGATTGCCTCGCTGATTGATTTTCAAATGTGCGTAATCAATAAAAAACAAAGGAAAATGACGGGGGGAAATGAGGCGACAAAATGTGGAGAGTGAAGACCGGGAAGTGAAAACGAAACAAATCGAAGCAAAATGAGAGGCAGTGACGTCAAATGAAAACTGAAAAATGAAGAATGAAAATTTAAATTTAAATTTAAATAAATAAATGGAATATGTATCGCGAAACAATGGCAAGGCATAAATATTTGAATTGTAACGAATCGAATGATTCCACAAAATATGCCATAAATACGCATTAAAGAGGATAAATTTATGAAATTGCCATTACTAAGCGTTTCCCTAGCTAATTTCGTCTTGTGGTCCGCAAATGCTGTTCCCCCACTCGAGTATTTTTCGTATTTTCCCATTCATCGTTTTCCATGCTTGGACAATTTTTGAATGGTCCTTTTCTTGCCCCAGGCGAATAAATGTATATATATAAGTTCAAATGTATATGGATGCCAAGGAGTGCTACATAATCAATTTGTTTGTTGTCAAAATTTGTTCAATTTGCTTGTCTGTCAATCTATAAACTAATACAATTTGCCAACGGAAAATCAACAGAATTTGTGATTGTTCTTGGGTCTTTATAAACACATATTTATGGGAAACCTAACTACGATTTTTCTTTGTTTAATAACATGGATTTTTTCATTTCAATACCCAAACTTCCTATTACTTTGCGTTTGCCACTTATTTACAATGTTATGAACACTATTAATCATCATATAACTATCAGGACAAGTGCTTATCGTACCATTAACTCTTTGCCTGACCCAAATATCAATGTTAATTTGTCCGGAAATGTGTCATTTGAATGAAATTTATATTGTTGCCTTCTAGATAAATAGTTAGGGAACATTTTGGATAAATGCGAAAGATAATAATAACACAAAGAAAGCATGTTACCGTAAAATCGATATGGCCATGTAAATTTCAGGTCATGCAAAGCCCATATCGTTTTTACATGAGGTACTCCTTTCGATCAGGTCAAATTTACCACATATCAAATTAAAATGGATCTTAAATAATGTAAAATTGATCTGCGTTTCATATCGATTTTTTTTGGGTGTACTCTTAAAATACCTTTAAATATATTCTCAATTTATTACTTAATTTATTTAATTAAAAAAATTATTATATATTTTCAACCAAAAGAGAAGCCCCTATAAATTTGTCATAGCAAGTTACATTTTAGTTAACTTAAACCTAACTATTTTCCTAATCAATTGATGGCCAGATTTTAAATTGATAAAATTGGTTTTGTGGCCCCAAGGCATTCGGTTAGTTGGTTGCATGCCGGGGGTAACTTTGGGGTTCATTACGTGATGGATTTTTAATTAGTGCAAATAGCTTCGATCAAAAGTTGACCTGAGTCGTCCTGAGTGCACTCACTCAACTCAACTCAACTCAGCTCAACGCACTTGCAATTAGCCTGGCTTTGTTTTTATTGCCTTATTGCCGCCTGCACTTTTGGCAATTTAGTTGAGAGCTCGAGAGACGAGCGAAGCGTTATTAGAAATTAAAAACTTTGTTACGAGTTTGACCCCAGTTTGACATTCTGACAACCGGGCAATTTCCTTAAATTTCCTCGCTTTTTCTGGACCTTTTTAGCTGCCTGGTTCTCCCCCTCCCTGAAATGGTAAATGTAATATCAATTTCATGTATTTATCGGCAATTTGGAGGGCCAGAGTGCAAAGTGCAGTAATTAAGCCTAATTAATTAGCAATCGCAGCTTTCAAATACATGGGCAAATTTAGCCCGAAATCAAAGGTTAATTAAATTGTCTTTTGCCCCGGCGACAAGAAAACGCTTTTATGCATTTCATTAAAGCTAAAAGCATTGCATTTCGATAAATCGATTATACTTACACAAATAGACTGCCACACAGGGCTCGCATCAAATCAGCTTAATGGCAGGAAAAATAAAAGGGAAAAGGGAAAAGGAACAGGAAAGAATCAACAGACTATCGAAGAAACTATCATCAATTTGGCATGCAAATCACTGGCTCGAGGCTCTTTTTCTGCCCACCATCCCTCTGGGAACACTACCCCTCTTTTCCCTCAGTGTTATGCGGGCTCTTTTGTGCACACCAGCATTTAAAAGTGCAGTAGGCAAAGCATAATCCAGTTAAAAGGATAGGTTGGGACTGCAAAAAACCCACATTCACTCAGCAAAAATTTAATACATTTTTATTTACATTTTCGGAATTTTATTTTTATTGTATCGAATGGGCCATAAATTCGACTTTATTCTGGTGAATTCATATTTGCATTTCAGAACATACAAATTGTAACCCAAGTTTTTACAGCTATTTACATCTGATCTACAAACAAACCGATATTTATTTTCATTTGCTGTTGAACTTTATTAAAGGAGATAATCTCTTTATTTACTACCGAAATATATTGCCAAAATAATAAAGCTTTTCTTGAATACTTACTTAAAATATATAAATACTTAAAATACTTAAAAATACTTAAAATACTTAAATACTTAAAATACCTAAAATACTTATAATACTTAAAATACTTAAAATACTTAAAATACTTAAAATACTTAAAATACTTAAAATACTTAAAATACTTAAAATACTTAAAATACTTAAAATACTTAAAATACTTAAAATACTTAAAATACTTAAAATACTTAAAATACTTAAAATACTTAAAATACTTAAAATACTTAAAATACTTAAATAAAATAAAATGATTTATTTATCAATTGTTTTGTTTATATTAGAAAATCAGATTCCCATTTTCAGATTATTTCAAAAATAACAAAAATATTTTCTTGATTTGTGGCTGCTTTGAAAATATATTTCTCTGCTTTTATTTTGGAGCCCGAAAAGTCCTGTGTAGGCGTTTCATTGGGTGGCAAGTGGAAGCTTCTGGTTTTCACAGGATATTGCAGTTGACAATTTTCTGGCACCTGAGAACGTGTGAACGGAAGGCGAGCCCTCAATAATCGCTTAATAATCGATGGCGTATACGCAATTTTTATTGCTGCATGTGTCACATTGCGTGTAATTGCTCAAGACGATAAAAATGAATGAAATGAGAGTGTTGCAAAAAAAAGAAAAGAGAAAAAAAGCAAAGAGAATAACTAGTTATTAAATGTAATATACTTTAAAAGGATGTCGTCATCCCCGCAGAAGCCTCGAGAGCACAGGAAGCGACAGCAAAAAGCGGAAACGGAAACGGAAGCTGGGCCGTCACTCCTCCAGTTCCCTTTGTTATGTCCACACATATTCGTGCTGGTGACTTTTGTGTCGCCACTAAGCGGCTTAGAAGCATCTGAAGGACTGGGAAGCCCTCCATCCGAACAGCACCCGCATTTGCCCAATGATCAACTTTAATATGGGCTCAAGGAGATGCATTTAATTTCCCAAATGTGCTTGCAGAAAAGGAGAAATGCACATATATTCAATTTAGTTCAAGGTTTCAAATAGCCATTTCCACATAATTTTCTAATATTATCCAAAACATTTTTTGAACTAAATTGCATAATTAAATGAAAAAAGCATTTTTGGACTTGTAAATTTTCTACCCATTTAGCCATTAGCATATTTGTCTTAAATATGAAAAGTTTTTGGCCCCTTTAAAAATACTTGCGAGAAGGGGAAAAGGAAAAGCTAAGGGTTCTCTTGACGAAACACCAAAGCAAATGAAATAGCACAGAAAGCAGGGGAAAACTTAAGGAGAGAGAAAAGAAAAACCTGATTATTATGAGGCAAGGAAACAGGGCTGGAAAACTTTTGGCCCCTTTTTCTACTACTCCATTTTTGCCCTGTTTACAATCATCCAACAGAATGCTACAAGTTTTTCCCCAACAGGACCTTTATTTTATTCGCTTAGTTCTCGCGGGCTGCACAAAGTGAAAGCGGCTGCTGGCGAGAAGAAAAGTGAAAAGTTCTTAATCATGTAAACGAAACGTTATGCTGCAATTTATGTGCAAGGGCAAAAAGTTAATACGCAGCACGCGCCATCATCCTGCATCCTTTGGCGCCGGAAAAAAGGGGGAAAGGATTTTACATTTTCCGCCCTTTTTTATACCGCATGTGGGCAAACGTCGTGTAACTCAATAGCGGCGACTACACAGCGAGAAAAATCGATTTTATATATTTTTTTAATTTTAGCTGAGTATTTTTTTAAATTAAAAAATAACGGAAATGATTTATTTTTAAATTAAAATATATTTTTTTGTATCAAATCGTATTTTAATTTTATTTAAATATATTTATGTTCAAATTTTTTAATAACAATTTTTTTATTTAAAGAAAAATAGTCAATGATTATTTATATTCAAATTTAATACTATTTTTTTTGTAGCAAATTGTATTTCAATTTTATTTGAATATATTTACGTTTAAATTTCATATTAGGAAATGGTTTATTAAAATAATAAATATTTAGTAAACAGTTTTCTTAGTTTTTTCTGTTTATTATTATTGTGATACATTTATGCCATGCAAATCCTTTGAGCCTGAGGCAAAATAATCTGTGCCAAATAATCCTGAATTGTTGTCGATTAGCGATATGCAATATCCTGGCAATACAATTACAATTACAATTACACTGTGAACTCGCTGCAATTGAAATCATCCAGTGGCTCTGTTTTTGCTTCATTAAATGCAAATGCAAAGTAAACTGAAGCGAACGTGTTTGCTTGACAATCCGGATTGTCAATGTTTTTGCAGGCATGCAAAGCTCCTCGGGACTCCTTGTTGTAATATTTGTGCAGTTTGATTGTCTCCAAGCAGCAGTAGCAGCAGCAAAAGTATTATTTGAACTATTTCCAACGTTTGTGAATGGATTTTATTAAATTTTTGCCGCTCCTCTGTCGAGGAAAAGAAGCTGGGCACCTGGGATTTAAGAACTGGGATCCAAGGGATTGCCCTTCTAGGGCTTTCAGCTCAAAACCTCATCAATCAGAAAATGTGAAAATGTGAGAACTGAAAACTGAAATCCAAAATGCAGACTGCATCCGACGAGGGGACACTGTTTGGCAATTTTCTTGGCACTTATTGTTTGCCTTTGTTTGGCTTGCAAATTGCCTGACAATGACGACGATGGCTGAGCACTGGGAGCACTTCATTCGGAGCATGACCGAATTCTCACCCGAATGAGGCCGCAAAAATTACCCCCGCCCCCCTAACGGCACGCCCATGGATCAATTTTGATTGACGATTGACAGTCCACAAAAGAGCAATCACGAAAAATGAACGCTCCCAATTGCTGTTGGTTGGGAGGAATATTCGAAATTGATAGTCTTAATTTGATTTAAACTCATTTTCTGTATTAAATGTTTGATAATACTAGTTTTGGAATTAATAATAAATACCTAAATAAATAATTCATAATTCTAAAATTTATTATGATTTAAGATTAATAATTTCCTGCTAACTGTACATGAAATTTATAGTTATCATATGATTTTGGCTAATTCTTTGTATTAAATATTTTATTATAATTACTTTAGAATAATTAATAATTCTAAAATTGATTATGATTTAAGGTTTACTAATTTGGCATTTAATCCCACTAAATTGCATCGTATTTACTGCTCCCTTTACTCTTATTATTGAAAACCAGAAAATTCTATTTTCGTTTTGCAATAAAGCCACCGCAAATTTCAATCAAGTCCCTTTACTTGCTGACTGCGTATGCAAACCGGATTCGAAAATTTAGTGCCTGGCGATGGCGTAGGCATGAATTGGCTTTGATGGATGCCCGTTTTTAATTTCTGGGAATTTCTACGAATTTCTACGAGTTTCTCCTCGTTGGCCAACACGTTCGTGGACCCAAAGGTCAGCAAATATACGTATGTACCTCCACACATATTTGCCACAACTGTCCCAAACAGAATTCCGGGAGTGGCTGTGGGCGTTTTGTGATAAAGTAAATGTCGATAGCAGGGAAAGCTGGCCAAAAACACCACCAAAACTAACGGCAACCGCACACGGAAGCTGTGTAGCAGCAGAAATGCACAAGGAAAAGGGGGTAGAGGGTGGTGGAAAATGCCTGGACCTGGCCCAAAAATTCCTCAATTGAGCCACACACACAAGCGAAGGAAACTGGGGGTCAGACACAAAAAAAAAGTGCCTGTAGGGGCCAAGGGCAAAAATGCCATAAACATGTTGCATATTGTTGTGGGCTTTCGCCTCTCCAAAAAAAAAAAAACACCGAAAAACCCCTGGATATCAACTGGGGAGTCTGGCCAAAATGAATTTCACTTAAACGGGTTAAGCCGGCCAAACATTCCCCGGAAAGCTTCCACTCTCCACATTCAAACAAGCGCATGTTTAAAATGCATTTAAGTTTTAGAAAGCATTTTCGGTTGCAAATAGGAATTCCAAACAAGCCTGGGGAGCCAAAGGAAATATTTTCCTAAACAAAAGGTTGGAGCTAAGGTCTTGTTTTAATCTTAGAATAATAATTTTGAGTATATATTTATAAATAAAAATGATAATTCATTTCAAATAGTCATCCATTGGTCCACTCTAACTTTCGAATATTTACTGAATTATTAATTAATTATAATGATTTTATAATAATATTATTTTGAGTAATTATTTATAAGTACAAATGATAAATAATTTAAAATAATCATCCATTGGTCCACTCTAACTTTCGAATATTTACTGAATTATTAATTAATAATAATAATTTTATAATAACTATTAAAAGGAGCGATTAACAATTTAACAAACATTTTACAAATGATAAATAATTGAAAATAGCAATCTTTTGGTCCACTCTAATTTTCTAATATTTATTAAAATATATAAGCTGTTGCCTAATATAATTTTTGCACAGCTGCAAACTGCTCGTTAGAAACTATTTTAATCAGCTAATCAAATTTGCTGTGGCAAATGCCAAGTTTATTCAAATCATCTTGAAGTAAGTCCCAGTTTTCCAGTTTTCACAACCCTATTACCGTTTGTCGAGCTCAAGGGGCTCCTCATCTCAATCCCCACCAATGACCCTCATCTTTCGCATAAATTTCGTTTAATCCGTTGAGAAGCTATGTAGAGTCTAGTCTCTTCTTGGGTTTCAATTTGAAGAGGCCCAAAGAAAATGCACTGCTAACGGGGCGGGAAAAAGAGGAAAATATTTTGCTTGCTGGTTGGCAGACAAACTTTGGTGCTCTATATGACATTTGTTATAAATTTAATTAAAACAAAATGCCCGGAAATGAGTGAAGTACGACGCGTCGGCAGGGGGGGGGGGATGTGGATTTTCTTGGGGATCTGCCAAAACAAAAGGAAACTGACAGGCGAACTGGCATCCTCCTTGGCAACGCTAGGAAAATAACTCATATCACACAAGGTTTCCTAAAACCTAAAATACTCCCGTTTAAATTGTGGAAAACTTTCACAATATATTAAAAAATTGTAATAAAATATTACATTTTATGCAAAATAATATTGAGCACATGCAAATGTTTCTTTTCATATATGTCCTTGAATTTATTTCACCAAAAAAAACGTAGCTTAAAGTTTAAACAAAAGTAGAAATATTCTTCTTAGACGGGAATTCAAGGGAAAGGCACACATGTCATTAAAAGGTTCGAAAAAAAAAGTTTCTACGTCAGAAAAAAAAGGTTATACCGCCGAAAACTTTTCCTGCTCCCTAAAATGAAATAAAATAATTACGTTGAGATAATATGGGTCCTGTACATGACGCCTCGTATCGCCTCGAATTTTTGACTTAAGCCCCCGCAAAAGTTTGCGGCGCTAATGTTGGAAATTTGTTAATTTTATGTGAACCTCGAAGCGAGTGCAATTACATGGCCCACTGAGGCTGTGGTCCTAAGTACCAAATCGTGTCGCGAAACGATGCGTATACGTAATATTCATTTCGACTAAGCCCCAGTGGCCATTCATTCGACTGCCTGCTTCTAGAGAATTTACTCGCCCGATTGCCAAAAAAGGAAATATATTTTAAAATTCCATGATTATGTGGTGGCGGCAAACAACTTTCGGGCAAACACACACAAAAGTTTGTTTAGCCAAACTATTTTGGCCACAACTAAAAGCATATCTCAAACTTTGTTTTTTGTCTTCTTGTTGTTTGAATGATTGCTTGGTGGACACATGACTTAATTTAATCACACGAAACGAAATTTAAGTCAATATCATAATTGGATTTTATTTAAGTTTTTTTTAAATTTGTTTAGAATTAGTTTTATTTATTTATTCGATTATGGAAGTAAAGGGCAATAAATATTAGAGTAGTTCATCCAGAAAGAGCAGCAATAATGTTAAATGTTTGGATAAAATATTTATATATCCCATTTAAAATGTTCAATATTTTCTTTTCCTGCTGAACGATACAATTAATTTATTAAGGGTTTTGCTGGTACGCCCAATGCATTTCCTGGAAACTTTTTTGAACTACCTTCACTGGGTGAGTGTGAGAAATTACGGGCTGCATTATTAACCATCGAAAGTTCGCAGTGCCGCCCCTTCGGGAAACACTTGAATATTTATGAAGTGTCCCCGATGCCGTTTGATGACTTTATCGACTTTGTTAACTCTTTACCGATACCCCATGAATTTTTAACCAGTCCTAGGCAAATATGTATCGATTCCCGGAGTCCAAAACCGAGCTGTTGTTAATTTACAAAGCTGAATTATTTATTTGGCTGGTGGAAAAGTGAAAAGTGCTGAGCAAATAGCCATAACAGTTACAGTTACAATAAAGCTAAATCGAAACGAGGTGAGGTGAGGTGTGTAAACACGGTTTTGTGGTCAAAAGCAGGTCGTTTCCCCGTTCATTTGATTGTTATGGTCGATGGCCTAATCTCGGGGGCTGCGCGGTATCAGTTATCGGGGCCATCAGAGGTATCTGAAGTATCAGAAGTACTCGCCCACCGCCCGCAGCGTTATCTGCTCCACCTGGGTGTGCGGCGGCGTCGATAGGGCGTACAGTACAGCCTGGGCCACGTCGTCCGCCTGCAGGATGACCTCGCCCAGCTTGGCCTTCGTCTCCTCCGGCACGATCTCGGTGGCCACCCAGCCGGGATTGATGCTCTGCAAGATGAGGGAAGAATTTTTAAAAATAAAATTAATTTTGCAATGTTTTTCGTGCTTGCTAAAATAATTTTATTAAAGGTAATACATTTTTGAATTTATTCAACATGTTTTTATAATTATTTTAATTATTTAAAAAATATTTTAAACACCAATTGTTGATTTCTTTAATTAGTTTTCGTAATTTTGTATTTAAAATTGTATTTCAATCTTTTGCGTGCTCAGGAAATAATTTTAATGAAATTTAAAGAGTTGTTAAATATATTAAACATGTTTTCTTGTTTAATATTGATTCTTTTTTGATGCTTTTTTCTCACCAAAAGAAATTTTTCTTAAAATAAATTTAGTTTATTTTTTTATATGACCTATTTAATGTTCATAATTGAATTTATTAATCTACAATTCAATTAATAGTTTAATTGTTAACGGGTTACTCAAACTTCTTTAACGTAGTAACACTGTTGAAAAGTAGATGTTCCTATCGAAATCGGTTTTTACTATTTATGAGATCTTAACAATCTTTAGCACAAACATTTTTTAAAGTTTTACAAATAGGAAAGTTTTATGAAATATGTTTGTGCTCTCACATAAGACCGTTGTACTGATTTGATTCAAATCAAATTAAATAGTGATTTATAAATATTCATTAAAATGGGTTTTTATGAAAAAAAGAAATGTTAATCCTCTTCTGAAAGCTCTTAATGCTCACCGTGGTCTTGATCTTAGATCCCTTTTGGATCAGCTCCTGCCGGCAGATCTCGTGTACGGCGGTCAGTGCAAATTTGCTCGGTGTGTAGGCGTTGAGGCTCTCGTCCACCGGATCCGGCTTGTAGCCAGCCACTCCGGCGGTGCTGTTCACGAAGAACAGATGGCCGGCCACCTGGCGACGCCTCATGCTTCCGGCGGCCAGCTTGGTGCAGTAGATGCTGCCCATGAGATTCGTCTGCAGGATGTTGCCAATTTCCCGGGTGGGCATATCGATCAGTTGGCCGCCCAGGACGATGCCGGCATTATTGATCATCACATCGATGCCGCCGAGCTCCCGTTCGATCCACGCGAAGGCGCTGTCCACCTGCGATTCCTGCGAGACATCGCAGCTGTGCTGATGGAATCGCCCGCGCTGATCCGCCGGCAGGGATTGGCGCAACTTCTCCAAACGATCGGTGCGACGGGCCAGGCCCACAACCTGCAGGCCGGCGGCCACCAGGAGACGGGCACAGGCCGCTCCGATCCCCGAACTGGCGCCACTGATGACGGCCACGCGATTCTGCCAACGATCCATCGCTCACGAATTCCGGCGATCAACTGAGTCCGTAGCTCAGGCGATGATCGGGTTATATGCCTTATCACTCTCTTGGCAGACCGCTCTCTCTTTCTTTTTACACTCGGAAAAATGCTTTACAAAATCTGGAATTAAATCTTTTATTGTTGTAGCTTTCATTTAACTCTCACTTTTTATAAATATTACAAACGTAATTATTAATTATTGAAAAATAAATTTAATAATATTTATCACAAAATTTAGAATTAAATCTTTTATTAATTATTGTAATTATTATTAAATGTTGTAACTTTAATTAAATTAGATTAACATTTCTTGTAATTATTAAAATCATATTTATTCCTAATTAGGTTTTTTTGGGTGTTTCTTTTATTTATTACCTTTGGAATAAATATTCCATGTGTTGGGAGTTTAACTCTTTTTCTCTAGGTGCAGTTTTCGAAAGTATGTAAAAGTTGTTCGCATGACGTGTCTTTCGTTCCTTCGAACAGACCATCCGATCAGTGGGGCTGCTGACAACAGATGTTGTTTCGCCTTATCAACGCCACTGAATTCATTATGATAACCACTGATTCAAGGGCCAAAGAAGTTTTTGTTCACTTGGGAAGGCATTAAAATTTTTACAAAATTTAAAAATTAAATTAAATATAATAAGAAATATTAATGCCATTTGTAATGCCTAGTTTACTTTATCAGCCATTCTAAAATATAATATAATATTATATCAGCCATTAATATAGCTTTAAAAATTAAATTAAATATGAGAAGGAAAATTAATAAAATTGTTAATGCCTAGTTTATATTATCAGCCATTAATTTTGTTAATTAATTGATTTTTTTTTTAGCGAGAACATTTGATTTGCTGAAACTTTCAGCAAGACACGCGCTTTCTAGCCAGCCTCCTTGACTCCCCAGCATTTTCCGATGCATTTAAGGCGGCCCATTAAAAAGGCCAGCACGCAATGCAGTTAAATGGCGCCTCAAGTTATGGCCCACACAGACACATGCACAAATGCAGGGGGTTGCATGAATGTGTGATTGTGTGTGTGTGTATTTCTGGTTTATCGCCCAGCACACGCTTGACATATTTTTTTCTTATTTTCATGCCCGCTCGTAACATTCAAGAGATGCTTAAATGGCAACAATAAGGCAACAAAAGGGAAATCCATCCGCGTCCCTTGAGAAAATGGGGTGCACTGTATCCAAACTGAATACGGTTGCAACATGTTGCAAGTGCCGATGGCCATCAAATCGCAACAGCTGGGGCCATTTTGCCAGCACTTTATCATGCAATTACCCACGCAAATGATGACAGAGAGTTTCAGCTTTAGCTTTGGCAAAACAAACTATGCAATAAACACAGTCGCTAAGGACATACAAATTGTCCTTTCTGATTAACCATCCATCCATCCGAGGAGCTCATCAATACAGCATGCCCCATTAAATTGATGCCGAGCAATTTGTTTGGATTTTTCCCCATCTGATTTCTAACATTTTCCACTTATTTTCTTTCTTTTTTTTTCGTTGAGACTCGCTCAATTTAAATCGAAACGTGTCAATCGTTAGTGGAATGTCTTCACCTTTCTCTTCTGGATTTTTTCAGTTTTTAAATACCAAGCATTTTAATAAATTTATATGTTCTGGTAAAAATGTTTATGCCCTGCAAAAACCTTTATATATCAACAAGGTAACTTATAGATTGTGAAATAAAAAACAATGAAAATTAAACAGCTGCCAAAATGAACAACCAATAAGCTTGAAAAAACAGAGAAAATCGGAAACAGAAAGAAAGAGGATAAAAGCTGTAAAAGGATAAGCTTACAAATTGAATGCACTAAAACTAAACCACTTTTTGCTAGTTTCTAGTTTTTAGATTTTAGTTTTCAACTCAACTAAATGAGTGTGCCGTCAATGACAACATGGCTAAAATGAAAACAAGTCAAATTAAAAATAAATATTGACTACTGACATGGAGAGAAGGCCTCAAAGTGATTTCGGCTCTTTAATGTTATTATAAACGGAGTATTAAATTGGTCAAATGGTTTTAAAATGTCAGTAGTAAACATATTATGGGATACATGTATTTATTTCTTACTTAATAATGATTGAATATTTTCCAGGGCTAGATAGTTGGCCAATTACTTTCCACTTGGCTTCAGCTATTTCCATTTATAAATACTTCGCTTGGCTGCAATATTTATTAAATTCCTTATGTTGGTTTTACCCTTTTCTCCGTAAAAGTTGAGGTAGGTGAGTTAGCCACTTAGCCGGAATTTTTTAATTAGTAACAGGAGTACAAAGAATGTTGGTCTATAGAAAAGCATTTAAAAAAATATTTCAATCCTTAAATCTATCTTTAAACCCATTTTTCTGTTTTCTGTTTGAGTTCACCTTTCTTATATGACTTTTGCGAACCAAAATCAAAGTCAAACCTTTGGCCAAAAATCATGGGTCTGCAAATCCCTTGACCACCCTTCGGTACTTTTCCGCTTTTCTTTCGCACATGCGAAAGTTTACACTTGCAGTGGATTTTCTCCCTTTTTTATTTTGCTCTATAATGGCAACGAAATGGGTTCGAAAGGGCGGAAAAGGCGGCGCAGTGTGGAAAAGTCCATGGAAGGCCACTGGCATAATAATTCTTGTGCTTAAAAGGAGTTTCTGCGCTTCAAGATGTTCTTGTTGTTTGTATTTTTGCATTGTGTGTGCGGGCGGAAAAATGCAGAGGGGGGTTTAAAAAAAGGAAGGGATTTTTCCAAGGGACCTTCGGCCATTAGTGGGCATGATGGAGCGAGGAGAAGGAGATTCATGTGCTGCTTTAGTTCAACAGGATCCATAAAATTAACGCTGAATGGAGCTCCAGGATGCAACAATGTCTTCTGCCTTACATTCTTTTCCAACCATTTTTCGCTACCACCCTTTGTGTTTTGTGTGTGTAATGAATGTGAGTAAAGTAAAGTAAAGTAAAGGCCAAACAATAACAGGAAAATCTACTCACAGGACAAGACAATTGCGGCAACAATGTTTTTGGTTTGGTTTTTCACCGTTTTTTGCCTGCCATTTCGCTGGTTTTTCCTCCTTTTGTTGGTCATTTAGGAGCCCATTTTGTGGTCTCATTAATGCGCGTGTGTGGGCCAAGAAAATAAGTGGTTGAGGGCAAGTTAACAAATAATGGCCGTTAGGATCTCGCCTTTTTGCGGGGGCATTCAAATTACACCATGATATATGCAATATATCATAAAAACATTAATACTTTTGGAAATCTGTAGTTTAGCTATAAGAACAAAAAGAAGTTAGCCTCTAGCAGATTACACAAATTAAAAAGAATATTGAGCTAAAATACTAAAAATATCTAGGCAAATATCTTAAAAGTAATAATAAAATATTTACTTATTGCAGCCTAAAATAACGTTTGATCAGGATATAAAATTAAGTTGATATTTTACTTATATTTTAACAACATTTTTCCATAATTGGAGTTTCATATTGTTTGATTTTTCATTCCAACTTTTACCCTTCTTAATTTACACTTAGCTTCTTCCACAAATCATTTAGATTAGTTGGCCGCTGGACGATGGGTTAATTAGCCCATCCCTCGCTTAAAAGGTGGACAAGCAGGCAAGTGTTCCACTTCCGCTTTTTTCGCTTTTCCGCCTTTCAGACATTTACACCCAGTTTTCGCCCTGCCAGCCTTTTGGGCTTGGCCATCGCTTTCCTTTGCATTTTAGTTATTTTTCTTCTTATTTCTTTTTACACTTAACTCAATTTGTTGAGCCAAATAAAGTACACTGCACGGCCACGCCCGCTGACAAGCTTTATTGGGGGCAAATGCCGTGGGGAACTAAAGGTATAGAAAATTATTGCTCAACGGAAAACAATTATTTTGTGCCGGCTTTTTCTCTGTTTTTCTTTTTTTTCCCCTCTCTGCTTTTCTCTTGCGGGCCCATTAATGTGAGACGTGCTGAGGGCCTTCGCCCCCAAGGGGGATATTCCCAGGTGGGCGTGGCACCGGTTGGTATCGTGTAATCTGAATATTGCCGTGACTCGCCTGCACCTACCACTAAGTACTAAGTCAGCGAGCTCCTTTCACTCCTTTCTCCTCTCTCCTCTTGGCCAAATTGCATTTGCTTTTGGCCATTTAGGGTTATCGACTTCGGGGCCCTCACCCTCGATAAGGTGGTAGCTGAAAGCCACCAGGAAGCCCCCTATTGGCGTAAAATCGAACTATGCTTAACTTTAATGACTTATTAGGAGGTATTTTTGGTAAAAGAATTGTTTGACAATCTAAAAAGAAGTAATTTCTAACAGAAATATTTTAAAAATGTGATCAAAATTCCCAAATAAAAAATTAAATAAAATTAAACTACCTGAATCTTTAAGGCCGTAAAGTAATCGCCTTTGGCCGTTGAAAATATATCATTTTTATTATTTCTTCTCTCGTTTTGTGCTTTGAAGGTTTTTCTCCCTGCGGCCACATGGCGTATGTGTGATATTTGGTAATGCGTGTAATTAAGCAACACGTTCTCATTTTCTACCTACCTTTTCTACCCGGTTGGCTAGCAACTTCCGCTGGATGTTTTTGCTGCGAAACATGAAACTCTAATTACCAGAAAATGCCCAGAAAGGAAACTGCCAAAAAAAAACAAAAAGCAAAAAAATGAACGACGAGTGTGGGTTCTCGTTTATGCTTTTCACTTTTCGAGCGAATTGAATCCGCAATATCCAGCCGCAGGCCCAAATGGAGGGTGGGCACTTCTGACGAATGTACCCCAAAACTGGACTAGAAAACGAAAACCGGAGTCCGTTTTCCCTGATTTGATGAATAGAGTCGGTGGCGCCCACTCACATCCATCAGTGATGAAAAGCGGGCAAAAATGGCGTTTTGTACCTGGCAAAGCTCGTTATTTTTGGCCGTGAAAGATTAAGCTTAAATTACAAAATGCTTAATTATTTTGTTTATCAAGTGATTGACACACAAACTATCAGAAAATTTATAGCTGTAGGTGTTAAGACGAAAAATATTCAGCTAGGTTTTTGAAATCAATTTTACATTTTAAAATATGCTCCCAAAAGTATGCAGTGAATAAAGCATGTTCGTCTTCCTGTATGAATTCATATCACTTTTGGGCTAAAAATATATTGTTGCCTACTTTTAGACACCTATTTTGACATTTAAAAGTTATTTCAAAAAAACTAATATTATTAAAATTAATAATATTATTATATATTATACTTTTTTTGTGGTTAGCTCTATCCAAGTTTTCTCATCACTAACCGGATATCATTATGCAATGGCTAATGGACAGGTGGGCGGCAGATGGATGGTCAATTACCGGTGCTCCCCGGAGTCGCATTATAATTTGCCATCTGTCTCGGGACGAAACTCCTCGGCATAGGTCAATCTGAGAATATATGTAGGTAGCTACTAGCTATTTGGCACTATTAATTGGTGCCGGGTCTGCCAGATGCCTAATGAACGGCAAAAGGGTTAAGGATGCTCCATGTTCCTTGTGTCGTTGGCTTTCCCCAAATGTCAGATTAAAAGTAACGACTCCAATGCCTGTCCTGAATTTTAGGAAAAATTCCCCTTCATTTGTGTGAAAGAATTTTGTAGTATTTAATTTGCCATAATATTTAGGCACCTTAAATGATTGTATTTATATATTCTATCTCGATTTGTTATTTATTGTACAACCAATAATATTTCGTCCATAAATCAACACTAAAATCGCAATCGGCAATATGTCAATGAGTTTTTGCGTTGATATAGCCCGCAATATTTATATATCATATTTTTTCCGATCCGTTCACATACGCTTTGACTGACTTTTAATATATTTGCGCATTTTCCTTATAGTTGTTCATATTTGCTCGCGAATATTCACGGTTTTAATTTCCACCGCCTGCACCGGATAATTAAAAATAAAATCAGGCAAGCGTATGAAATAAAGAAATAAATTCTGCAGTGTGCTTTTAGGCGTTGTCCGTTGCTGTCGTCACTTCCGGTTAATATCATGGCGTCGCTGGAGCGGTACGGTTGCATCTGTGTGGGCGGTTGAAATGGGGGCGTTTGAAATATGGCTGGTAAAATAAGCACTGCGTCGTGGGCTAAATAAACGTTAAAGTCGTTTCGATTGCGATTACGCAAAGAGACGCGAACATTGGGAGAAAAATGTTAAAAATATTTTAAATACATTTAGAGATTTATTGAATTTGTTGCCTATTGTGCGGACAGCGACACAAAGAAGAATCGCCGTGTGCTCAATGCTAGATAGGCGTGTGACCGCAGGCATTCTATGTGGCTTTTGGGCTGAGCATCCCTGATTTAAATCTTGTTGAAATCCTAATACTTTTCTTTTCTATTTTTTTATTCAATATTCGAATTTTCTTGTTCTTTGGATTTTGATAAGGATTTCGCTCAGTGCACCTATGACAGCCGTAAAGTGAACACACTAAATGTTAACTCAGCGGCAAGTTATTGATGTGACAACTGCTTGGCGACGGGAGTTTCCATTTAAATGCACTCAACCTGCGGTTTTCAGTTAGTATACCTATAAACTAAACCTGTAACTATACTTAACTGGGAGGTCCAAGTGAAATTACTTGCTGTGTTCAGATTTCACAGGAAGTGGGAATTGTAGCAGAAAACAGTGTTACCAACCAAGTTAGTTGACTAACATAAATTACCAAGTAGTGGCAGCAAGTAGTTTATATATATTTCTGCGCTCATTACCATTATTTTATTGTGAATAGCGAACTACGATTTCTAAAGCCCTTTCTCACTGTTGCAATTGCCCGGGAAAAGTTGCCACTTAAGTATTGTTTCCAAGTAATTTATGCCATGACTGCGTTGCCCCTTTAATATGCTGATTACTGCAGCAATACTCGCCAATTATATTCCATTAGTGCCAGCTGGAGGATTCACAAGATGCACAAACTCATCGAGAACTTACTTTGTCGTTTGCCAGCAGGTAGTCGTGGAAATGTGAAAGCAGTCTTTCGGCCTCCTGCCGTTCACTTTGACCTGTTTGTCCCCCGGGCATCCTTTTGTTAAGGATGTTCTGGGATGGCTTTAAATAGCCATTTTGGACCTGGTTGTCATGGTGCATCCATGTGCCCCCGCCCCCCCAATTCAGTCGCCTGTGCAACGGAAGTTGGGATTTTTGCGATAATCCGAACGTATTGCCAAATGTCATATTACCCAGTTGAAATGTCGATTGCCAGGCGAATCGGTTAATTAGGAAGGTTATGCTGCCATGGGACTTTCATTTGTGATTTTTGGGAATTTAAGGGATTTCCTTTTATTATTTAGTGTCTAAAAATTCACTGAAATTAATCCAACAGAATCTAAAGCTAGCTAAAACTAGTTGGGAATTATAAGTTCCCACTGAGGAGATAATCTGTTAATCAAAATTAGGCTTACATTAGACTAACTTTTTTTTTTTTAGCATTATCCAACATTTCGCAAGCGACTCCAACTTACAGACACTTCCCAACACTGGAGCCCCATTTAGTGGTAGGCAACAAATCACCGCTCGGAGACAGCTCCGCCCCCGAATCGCGACCAATCTACTGAGTGTTAGCATCTGTGACTGGCTCCGAACTGTTGTTGCCAGTAAATAAACTGGCCAAATTTGTCTAATGCGAACTCCCAACTCCCAAACTCCCATATCTCAAGCCCCGGGGAACTTCCCCTTTTGTTTTATTTTTTG
This sequence comes from Drosophila pseudotakahashii, assembly GCA_035046095.1. Classification (NCBI taxonomy): domain Eukaryota; kingdom Metazoa; phylum Arthropoda; class Insecta; order Diptera; family Drosophilidae; genus Drosophila; species Drosophila pseudotakahashii. The sequence goes on from JAWNOE010000105.1 coordinate 21,399,948, forward strand.
GGGGGGCCTTTGTCTTTGCTGGCTGCTCTGTGTTCTGTGCATAATTCACGAGTTCAAATTGCCAAACGCTACATAAATGTACAAACAGGCACGTATTTATATATCTTGCCATCTACCCAAACCCCTCCCCCAAAAAAGGGCGTGCCCCTCTTTCTTATTCAGTGGGGTTTATGCGGACAATTGGAGCCAGTTTTATAGTAATGAAGGCAGGAAGTCTTAAATATTGTAGGCAAACTTCGCTTTCGCTTGGTTATCAAAAAAAAAATTTTAATAATATTTAAATTATCAGTATTTCAGTTCAATATTATTATTATATAAAGATAAGTACCTACGTAAGTTCTGGATTCATAAGATATTCTGGTAGGATGACCAACATTTATGTAAAAAAAAAATGTATTAAATTTCTGAAGATAATTTGAAAGTACACTAACATTTCAGCTGTGTGTGTAAAATCTTGTATTTATGCTGTGAAATGCCTTAGCTTTTTAATCCACATTTTGCGCTACTATCACTCCAACCGCAGTTGCTTAAAATATATATACAATATAGGTTAGGTCGCCTCGCTTTGCCTCTGCGGCTTGCATGCCAATTTTATGTTTTAATAATAAGTCTCTGGCATGCAAGCGTCGCATATTTTATGCCATTTGTTGGTGGGCTGCGGGGAGTCCAGGTAAAATGGAGGGGTTGCCCAAGGCGGACTCACCTGGAGTCATTCAGGCAGCTAGTCATTCATTCACTCATTTCAGTTCACTTCAGCTTCAGCTTCGTGTCCTGGGCTGTTTATTGTTAACCCAATTGTTTTCAACTAAGGAATTTATTCCACCCCAAGATGATTTCGAAATATATATCTCCTGGAGTGCCATTTTGCACCTGAAATGCTTACAATACTTAGCAGCTGCACCGAATATTGATTAAAAGTTTCCAACAACGAGCGAAATATGGAACATAGTTGCACTTTTTCGAATTTTCCAGTGCGTGCGGTCATGCAAAATGCAAATGAAAGTATGAAATATGAAATATGATTGCCGCAATTTTGTGACCAGTCGCCCATTCCCACGATCAAAGGGTCAAACGGTGGATGGTAGAGTAAATATTTAAGGCGCGGCTAGCTAAATTGAAAAATTAAAAATTTAATAGGTTTCTTAACCTGTTTAAACAAATAGATTGATTTTAAACGATGATATATTTTTTTATATTTTTTAAACTAAGTTTATTTGGAAATAAATTTCTTTAATAATTCCGATTGTATTCTCTTTTACTTTGAGATATGACTCTTTTTTAATATTTCAGAATATTTAAATACAAATATTTATTTTGAATTATTTTTAATGTAAAAAAAATCTACCAATTAACCAAATTGGAATATGAAATAAACAAATTCGCTTTCAAACCTCTACATTAGAAATTCAAGAACATTTTGTGCAATTTAAAACCACTGCATCTCAAATGAATATCTCTCTTTTTGCTGATTTGCGGTTACTGCCGGTTGTTTTTCCATATAAATATATATATATATGCGTATATATGTATGGGGTGTGAGTGTCGCTCGTAGCTGGTATACATTTTCCTTTCCATTTTTAATTCGCACTTAATTAAAAATCCTTCGCTGACGTGCGACACGCACGGGTTTAAACCGCCTTAACCCCAGTTCAACCTCAATCCCGACCAGACCCTCTGACAATTGAAACTTGCTTTCTGTTTTTACAATTGAAAAGGGAAAAACATGATTAGGATTTTTTTTTTGTTTTGATTTTCCACTTTTATTACTAATTTAGATCTAAATATAAAATATAAGAAATTAGAGATTAGCATGTAAAATATAGTACAAAAAATAATTAACTTCACGCTAAACCTATAAACTTTAAACCCATTTTTTCTGCTTTTAAAATTATCATCCAAAATTAAAAAAAAAAACTTTTTAAAGTACCAAAAAAAATTACACATAATACTTGTGATAACTTTTGGATAAACTTGTAGATTTGAAGACTTCTAACAAGACTTAAAGATAGTGGCATTGATCTCGTAGTGGCACAGAGCCCTCTTGGTGACCTTGTCCTTGGGACTCTGGGCGAAGACGGTGCCCTCGAGGGTGTAGAGTGTGTTCGGGTGGTACATGAACTTCAGGATCGCCGTTTCCGGCGGCACTTGGATGCGATTCATCACGTATACGCCCTGTTTCAGGGGACAGGCGAGGCTCATATTGCTCGCGCCCTTCGAGAGCATCAGCTTGGCCACGTTGTTCCAGGCGGACACGTGGCGGATGTATTTCCAGAAATCGCACGTTTTCGTCGTCGAATTGTAGAGGGTTCGCGGCAATTCCGCTCGACCCGCCGAGGCGCCGGAGCTCCGTTTGCGCGGATGCTGCAGGAGGACGAGATGCCACAGCGGAATAGCCACATCCTGGCGCACCGTCGTCACCGATGACATCGAGTTGTTCTTCTCGAACATGTTGATCTTCAGCCCGTAGTTGGGAGTATCCCAGGACTTGGCGCCCACCAACTTCATCATGTAGCAGTGCTATGAACAATAAAAAAAACAGTGGAGTTTGTTATGATGCACTTATAAAATATATAACAGTTTTTACTAAAAAATTAATTTTAAAACTCCTGAAACACCACATTTTTTAAGGCAACTTGTAAAAAAAATACTAACTAAAATGAGATAAATTTAGAGATATTTTTCGCACCTGCTTGGTTAATTGCAGAAAGCCAAACAGAGTTATAAAACCCAACAAGTTTCTATAGAATCCCATTTTGCAGGGAACTCCACGCCACGCGAATCAAAAGCGACTGAACGAATCGAATCAATAACCGAATAATACGCGATTCCAAAGTGATTTAGCCATTGCGGCTAATGATAATTTCCGTAATTTGTCACACCTCAATTGGATCAATTCCCCCGGAATGACCGGCTAATTGTTAAATAATTGTGCGAGCATAGTTGCGGGAATTATGTATGTGCGACATTGAAGGGGTTCTAAACTGTGCGGTTTATGGTTAGCACTAGTTAGCAAATTAAATAGTAAATTTAGTGCTGAAAATAAAAGTTTTGTTTTGAAAAGATTTAGCCCATTTAAAAATAAAGTAAAAAAATCGGACCTCTGTTTACAAAGTTATGAGCAAATAATGAATTTTTTGCTATATGGCGACTGCTTGCTTTACTGCTTGCATATCTCCATCTCTCTCACACTCATTTAGCTAAGTAACGGAGGTTTCTGTGGGCTAGTGTAATTGATGTTTAAACCGGTAGAGACTGTGTTTGATTAGGCTGGACCCCAATTAAAAGGAAAAAACATGTATCATGTTACCCAACATCGTGTTATCCCCTTGCTATGACTATAGTTATATTGTCTATCCAGCTAATTGCATTAGCTTCTGCCTCTGATATTTCCCAGCTTTCCATTACACTTTTCCAGCATATCATATCGGCGTACTATACTATATGTTTGTACATTTACCCAGATCCAGATCCGTTTCCGGATTATTTGTTTGCTTGTCCTCGCTGGATGGCTTTCAATGGACCGAACAATGGATTGAAATCCACTTTCCACTTGCCGCATTCCCACATCCTCTCGAACACATCATCATCCTGTCGTCGATTCCCTTTGTCCCGTCCCGATTCACTTCTCATATTTACATTTTCTGTTATTTCCCCAGCAAATATTTGCATGACACTGACTGGCCTTAAACATATTTTCCAGGTATTTCGAGGCGTTTTCGCGCGTTTCCCAGCAACATCACCTCCAATCGCATCTTCGCATCAGGGCTTCAATGCGATTTGCAATTTGAGTGGCGGTGGTGGTGGAAATCTCGTCCATCAGCCTTCATCTTTCTGTCTTTTATCTTTTTTTTCGAGACTCGCTTGCGTTTCCTTTCAGGATGGTCATTTCATTTCATTTGATTTCATTGGTTTCATGAATGAAATCTCATAATAGCAGATAGCCAATACTTCTCTTGCAGCTAACTTAATTATATTAATGGCTTAATTAAAGCTGAATGTAATGGCATTACGGTGTACGGGCTGCAAATTAAACATTCAAGTCGATTCCTTATGATAGGTTGCTTTATTCTATACATATATATACCATTTTCTATTAGCAACAACAACTTTATCTGTTGACTTGGCTGCAAATGGTGCACAAAGCCATTTGGAAGTGGTAAATGTATCCACATCTCTTCTTTTCTTTCTCCTTGGCCTGTTTTGTTTTGTTCTGTTTTTTTTTTTTTTTTGATTTGTGTCAATAGGCTTTTATGGGCTTTTAGTTGGACGATTGGCGGCTCCACTTTTTGCTAGAGAATTTCCTGCCTGTGCAAATATTCTAAGCGCTTTTCACATTTCAAATGCACAAAGCCATTTCAGAGAGTTGGACAGCGTTTGCGGCTGCAGAAATGGCAACTTTAATGTGCCCACACATTGGGGAAAAAAACGTTTCCCAGTTCTCTGTCTTTCGCCTGCCTCTTTTCTCATTCTCGCTGTTTTTCCCTGCATGGCGAGAAAAGCTGCTGATTTTACCAAATTTACAAACAAATTATTTTCGAATTTCGGTTTTTTTTTAGTCTTCCAAAAATTTAAATTATAGAAAAATAGAAAATAAAAAATTAAAATTAAAAATAGAAAAAAACATTTTTTAAATCTTTTCGATTATTTTTTACAAGCTTAACCCTCTTCCAATATTAAATAGACATTTTCTTAAAATCTAAAAAATATTTCTTAAAGTGCAACCAAACTAATGGAATTTTTCTTCAATTTATCTCTATCGAATTTCGCGCAATGTGCAAAGACATAACCGATGGAAAAATACCTAAGTGATGACCAATTTCGCAGATATTTGCTCTCTGTACGGCTCTTAGCTTCTAGCCTTGTTTGTCTCATATCGTTGCATTGCATTGGGGGGCCTTGAACGTTTTATGATTGCACTTTTCAGCAATAAAATAACGAGTGGGCGGCGCGGCGAGCGGGGAACTGTGGATGCAACGCCCCGCAGGATCTCCAGGATCCCCCAGTATTCCAGTATTTGAGTATTCTACATCCCAGATCCCCGAGCAATGCGACTTCACACCGAATGCTCGGCTGAAACTTTAATAACCCCAGACGAGGCCGACACTTGCAATAAACTGGCTGCTCGTCGTAAAAGCACAACAACCACACACAATCCACTCGTAAAAAACAGAGGCACTAAAAAAGAAGTGGAAAATGTGTGGGGAAAGGCGAGGAAAGAAGAGGAAAGGAGAGGAGAGGAAAGCCCAGGAGCAGGACTCGAGGGATACCATGTCCTGGCCAAAAGCTGTCAACGCGTCGCCATTGCAGCTCATAAACATGGGGTCCAGATCCTTGGGCCCCTTTTCCCTCATTTTCGCGAACTTTCCCCCCTTCTGGCTGTCAGTTATAGTTTTGGGCCATCGCATCACATTTATTTCGTCGCCATTTCTCTGTCGTTGTATTTTCAGCGGGAACACGCTGCTTTGCACTTTATTGCCTGTCCTGCATAATTGTTGGGCTTATTATTGGATTTTGAATAGCATACCATCGACAGGAAAAGTCCAAAGTCCGAGGGCTTTTTCGACGATGAGTTGGGTTCCCAAATGTATGGTAATCCGTGGGGAAACATGGACTTTGGGTTCCAAGTCACATTAATAAATAAAGGGCAGCGAATGGGCAGGGGAGATAATAAAACTGATTAAGAACATGATAGTAGTCAGGAAAAACTTACACAAATAGAAATAAATTTAGAGTGGATTAACTGGGAATTTAAGAAAATATTTTAATAAATATTTAATAAATGTATATAAATAAATAAATATAAATAAATAAAGATTTATCATATTTATAAATAAATATCAATCATATTTAAATAAAAATAAAAAAACTAAATAAATAAAAATAAATAAATAAAAATAAATGAATAAAAATAAATAAATAAAAATAAATAAAAATAAATAAAAAAATAAATAAATACAAATTTAAAGCCTGTAAGTGGCATAAATTCACAATTAGTTTATTACACATTTAAATTCTTAGTTCTTTGTGATAAACGCAATTAGAGTGTTTCTTGGAAATTTCACTTAGCAATTGCTCTGACAGAATTTCTCTGAATAAATGCACTTTATTTACTCAGTGGCAGTGGTCTACCTCCTACCTCCACTTGCATTTGCAATTGTTTTAGACTAATCCTGGTCTTTGCAGGAATCCTGAAACTGAACTGCAGTTTGTTATTCGAATTTTAAGGAACACTTTGATTACTGAACTGGCATTTAAAATCCCTTTTTCCGTTTACCCTTAAAGATCTGGTTGGTGTTTTATGGCAATTATCCAGTGCTTGTATCACGCATATTACGCATACGCCACGTAGGCCAGTTAATAAGGGACGCAATTCCCTTGACCAACCAACCGCCAAGACAAAACACAACTCATCAATCTCTGACAGCTTTGGCTGCCCGGAACGGAACGGAACCTATGCAAAACCCAAACTCAAACCCAAAGCCAAACTCAAACTCAAACCCGAGTGAAGTACTCGTAAATTTCATTTAATCACCCTGGTCTCGGGACTTTGATGTAGTACGCAAAAAAAAAAGGAAAAAAAAGAAAGGAAAATATTAAACTCCAAAGGACCACCGTGCACGTGGCCATTAAATTGTCGGCCCTCGTTCCTTTGTCTTTCCCACATACATACATACATATATTTTGTGTTGTTTTGTATGAAAATTTATTGGCACTGCGACTGATGAGGCAGGAAGAGGTCGGCAAATTGGGTCAACGGCAATAATAACAACGAGGTGCAACAGTTTTCAAAGGGGACGGGAACGGTCTATGAAATAGAACGGAAACGGAAATGGCGGTGCTGACACAACCAAGGTCACTCAGATGTGTGGGCTATATACTATATAGGTGTATATATGGGGTGTATATGGAGAATCCTAGTTGTAGGGTGGCTGGGGAAAACTCAAACTCGCACTGAAACACACACATCACATCGGATGGGAAGTGCAAATTTATGTTGGAATTAATTGCAACGAGCTGCGGGACTGGGAACTGGGAGCTGGAAAAGGAATAGCAAGAGCCCGGGGACCCAAAGAGAGTCCGGCCGTGACTTTAATTAGCCGTAGAAAACGAGCACTCAAACCCCGCATTAACGGAATCAGTCAGCCGTGGGCAAAATTATGGGCTAACTCTGATTTAAAGAGACTAGAAAAAGGGGGAAAATATACCATTAAAGTTAATAAATTACATTTCTTTTAAAAAGGTATTTAAAAAATTACTTCAACTTTATTAAACTACTCTTATATTATATTAAATAAAATTTCTTTTAAATAGGTATATAAAAAAAAATTCAAAATGATAAGTTTACTGTTTTATAATCCATTTAAATATTCTCGAATTAAAAACTTTTAAAATATTCGGAAGTATGATAAAATCATGCCAAATTGCAATGCAAATTTTACATCATATTGAAACGATCGATCGAAAATGTAATATTCAAATACCAAAGATCACTGGAGAAATGTTGGTGATACAATGGTGAAAAAAAAATTACTATCTATCTATTTATTTTTAATATTTAACTTTGACTTATCTTAATATAAGTGAAACTGATTTGATTGAACATTTGAAAAATTCCTTTAAATGGAAAATAATGCATGTCATTTGAAATCAGCTCAAAAATCTTAATTCGAGCTGAAATAATTGCAGCGGGCAGTTAATTTCATTTGTGACTGCATCTTCGGGGAAAAAGTGTATAAAAAAATCCTGCGAAAAAGAATTAAATCAAACTGAAATAATTTCCAATGACATCGTGACAGTCTAATGGAATTCGCTATTTAATTAAAAAAATATTAATTCAACCAGATATTATTCGAGCCCAGCGTAATTTTCATTTTACAGTTTTTAACAAAATCAAATGCCAGAATATCAATTATTTTTAGCTGCCTAATCACAGTGAGCTAGCAAATATTTGAATTCAATTAGCAAAAAATGCTTTTACCTTTTTTTCTTTGTGTGTTAAACTGTGTGTGCAGCTCGGTTATGGGGCATATAATTACGAATAGTCGGTTTGCTGAATGTTTTCCGTGCTTCCGGCCTGCGAATGAGCGCCCTGAATAATTGACACGAATTAAAAATGCAATTTCGAGGGTTTTTATTTTTATTATTACTTTTTTTTCGTAAGGATTCCTCCTCCTGCGATGACGTTGGGGCCATTTATTTGTCGTATTGTACGTTATGTTTATTAATTCATCATAATTATTGCCTGCTTGCCTGTTTTGGTCTGAAACATATATTCATGTGCAGCATATATTCCCAGGAATCTGTAAGCTTTTAGTGCCCCATGAATATTGCATACTCTCGGGCGGATTGGCGTAAACCGAATTTAGAGCACAATTTTGCAACGTTTTCGATTATGTTTCCGATTTTCCCGACAGCCGGATGAAATGAGATGAGATGAGCGTAGGTTGTTCTGTTTTCCGCACACCAAGTGCGAATGATGCGTGTGGGCAGGTAATTTCAAGCGGAAAATTAATATCCCAAGAATGGCATACTTCATCATCCTGTCCATTAGCAAACCTACGGCCAAATGTAGCTGCATATTTGAGTCCGAACACATATTGTTTGGCCATTGAGCCATCAAAGCCGTTCATCAATTATTCAGCCAACATTGTTATAGTCTTGTTGGTCTTTCGGTATTATTTTTAATATACATAAGTACTATACCATATAATTGCATATTTAATGCATTTCGCTGCCGAAAAGGGACATTTAATTGCAGATTGTCGTCTGCTCGCCCATTAATATTTTAGTAATTCAATTGTAATGCTTGTAATGCAATTAGAGATTATCATTTATCAGGATGGCACTATAAAGGCATGTTTGCTGTAATTAAAAATTAATTTGATATTAAATCGTGGTAGATTGTATAAAAATAGTGGCAACTAAACGACGACCGCCAATAAATTGTGCATAATTTATGCGGCACATAACTCACCTGTTTATCTCGTGGCGCAGTTTTCGCCACCTTTTGAGCCTTGAGCCGCCGTAAATCCTTGAAATGGATGTGGATGCTCCTCAGCACTGCGAGAATTATTTGCCATTCAATTGCTCATTCGCGCCGACAACTTTGCATCCATTCGCAAATGAATTACAACTCAATTGCGGCGCCGCATTCGTGTGTCACCCATGATTCATTCGCCTGTTGCTCCTGCCACCCACTCAAACACCTCCCCTTGCTTCCTGTCAAGGTCGCACCCACTCACCCACTCACACATGTGTAACTGATACGTTTATTCAAGTGCTGAAAATAAATAACATGGCGGGGCACAGAAACAAAAACAAAAACAGAAACAGAAGCAGAAAAAAAGGAAACTGAATCGGAAAACTGAAATGGAAACTGAAACTGAAAAGTTGGCGGCGCCCAAGTTGAGCGGCATAAATTTGCGGCGTGTTTAGTGTGTTTAGTCAGCTAACTTTTAGCAGCCACTGTGTGTCCCAGGGACATTTGCAAAAGTTGGCCAACTGAAACAAATGGCAACAAATTGTAAATAAATAAAAGTTTTTCGGCCACTCGGGGCTGCATACATAAATCCCATTGAATAATGCCGATCAATTTCGGACTTTTGTGCCGTGTCGTGCCGGACAAAGTTTTTGCAACAGTGTATACTGTATATATACAGCTGTGGTCGCACTAATAGCACTGGGAATTCTACATATTCAATTGTCTTTAGGTACCTATATTTTTTAACAATTATTAATTAATTAATTATTTGAAGCTAATTGAGTTTACTTGGGGAGAAATCAGTTCATAGCTAAAGCCTTTATTTTAGTAAGAATATTTGGTAAAAATACGAACGATGTAGCTCTACTGGTTTAGGCAATCGCTTTGACTCGTAAAATTAGAACGAGCGAGTTTTATATATATAGACGATTATTGTGTTGACCACACTTGTACACTGTGCAACATAATTTGCAATTAGATTGTGTCTGCCTGGGAAACTCGATGCTGGACTTGATTATGCTACCGAAACGGTTTTGTTTATGTTTATGGAAATTGTTTTCCTCCAGCTTGTCCTCTTTTTTCGCCCAGTTCCCAGTATCCAGTTTCCAGTAGTTGCTGCCCCATGGCCGGATTATCCCCCAGTTTATGCGCTTAATTGTTGTTTGCCTTCAACTTTGGGCCCAGTTACTTGTCATCTTGTTGGTTCTGCTTCTGTTGGTATTGTTGTTTTTACTGCTGTTATTGCATGTCGGTGCCTCCAAGTGGGGGATTGGGATTGAGATTGGGATTGAGATTGCGATGCCTCCCAATTCCCGTTCCCACACTCTCGGCGACAAACAAACAGACAACGTCGAAAGTGTTTGCTGCCATTCTGTTTTGGGACAAGTTAATCAGATATCAGATCCTATTGGCTATCAATGGGCCGGCTTGTTTGCCCCCGAAATTGAAATGCTAAACCTGAACCGAAATGGCGAAGGACGAAATCGCATTTTGTTTATATTCCTGCGTTCAGTCCAGGAATGCCGAGAACAAATTTGAGCCTTGTCAAGTTGAGTCATTTCCAGCAAAGTCAGTTAATAATTGTTTTTAGGTAGGTCATCATCATAAAAATACAAAATAAATCAAATAAATTCTTTAATAAATTTAAAAAATTTTATTATGTGAGGAAGAAATTAAGAAAAAATAAGAAATCATTTTATAAGCATTTTTATATTTAAAAAAAGAAATATTTTTTTTTTGTTAATTAAATTTTGTTTGTTTGTTAATTATATTTTTTTGAAGTGACTCTTAATTATAATAATACTTGAGGTCCTTAAAAATAATGTTTAATTTTTTTTAGCGTTTAATTTAAATTAATTAGCAAGTGAACAAATCTACATTAATACCCCCTGGTACTGTGCTTTTGCATATGTATATTTCTCTGAGCCCAATGTCAACATTCATCTCGGCTTTAGCCGTGTTAACTGAAAACTTTCGCAATTGAAAGCGACTTGGCTAATTAGTGGCGACGCAGAGATTATGCTGCTACCAAGTTGGCTATGTGTGCCCGAAAACTTGTGGCTCATTATCATCACTCGCACTAAACTAACTAAACTACGCTACATGGTATTTGTCCTGGATATAACCAACTGACGTTCCCTTTTGTGTATTAATGGAAAAAGTTAGAGGGCCCCGGACGGAGCCGGTTGCCGTTGATTGCATTCGCTGTTGGGTCTTTCAATAGATATTACAATAAGCCATTGTTGTGTGAAAACTGAGAACTGAGAGCTGAGCGCTGAGCGCTGAGAGCCCAGAACTCAGAACTCAGAACTGAGAGCCCAGAGATAACAGATCCCTTGCACCGCCCACCATCGCCTGTCCATTCCATTCTATATTCCATTCATCCAATCAATGTGGGCGCTATCCGGTGTTTATCCGAAACTGTTTGCCACTCCCATTGAAAACATCCTGCGTTGAATGCATGTAGTGTGCCTAATGAGCATTCTGGTTGGATTTTGTGGGGTTTCTGGGAGCTCATCATCGCCTTATATTGTTGCATAATAGGTCCTGCCGTAATTACAGTCATAAGCCATAAAGTTTGGGGAAAATCCGAAATGCACGTATAGTATCCAATATCTTAAGCTGAAAATCAGTTTTAATTATTCAAGTTCGGAAGCCGAAGACATAGAAATTGTAGTTAAATTGATACTGCCTTGAAAGAATTTAATTTCATTTATTTAATAAATGGAAATTCTGTAAATTAAATATCAAATTGAAAGTAAAATTTATTTTAAAGAAATATATTTTATACCTTTTTAGGAGGTAAACCATCAAACTTTTTCTGTACTGTTTTTTAGATTTCCATTATATCTCGATTTATATTTATTTTTAAATCCTCCCTCGTTGCTGGTGTCAAAGTAATGTAATTGACTAGATGAGGCATAGCCGCTTTTTAAAAAATATTCACATTTTTTCGGTCGATAAAAGGGTCGATCCGCTGTGCTCTCAGCTATTCCGACATCTTGCCAAATTCATTATTTGTCTAACGAGGAGCTAACTTCGCAAACTGAACACTAAGGGGCACTATAAAAAAATATACAGATTTAAACTATTATGATTGTCGAACCGATCGAGTTGGAAATTGACGGACAACTGAACTCGATTTCAAACTTAGCGAATGGAAATTTCTTCGCTTCGCTTTCCGTTGGGTGGTTAAATCGGGGAAATGGGATGGAGAACGGGGAGAGAGGCTCTGTTTGTTGTTGAAGCTGCTTAAAAATTGATTAGCACCTGGCCCATAACAAGTTTCAAATTACCAGGAGGCGTCTAACTGCCCTCGGTGATTTCAGCATTTCATTTCTACAATCATCCGCATCCCAACTTGTTGTTATGTGCCTAGCTGCTTAGCACCTTGTAACCATTTTACTTTTAGGGCCTGACAAATGGTTGGGAGTAGGAGTTCGAGATCGAGTTGAAAGAAAATCCATTCATGTGGATTTCGGAGGAATGATCAGCAAATATGAGGAGTTTTGTTGGCTATTGAAACTTGTTCGAAAATCTTGTTAGGTTTCTTTTTTATTTATTTTCTTTTTACCTTTTCATAAAAATATTAATTTTTATTTTCTATATATAAACTATTTAAATCCTACAAATTTAATTCAAGGAGGTTTTTATTTTTATCTGAGTGCTAAAAATGTTTTAAATTAAATAATATTAAATTTTAATTCAAATAATATTAAATTCGTATCTTAAATAAATCAAGATTACTTATCTTATTTATTAGGTTTTTATAAATTTTATGTTATACATTTTAAAGAAATTTATTGGCACTAGTTTTTCACGCTAGGGTAGCAAATAGTCGATTTAATATCACACAACCTGCACAACAATCTTGTTTATTGAGTCAAGTATTTAGCGTATTTTGGCCTTGTTTGCTCTCTTTTTAAGCCAAGCGTTTTTTTTTACCAGCCGCATGTTAAATGCCCTAATTTCCCGGCCACTTTTGTTGACTTTGAGTGGGTCTGACGTTGCCTTAGCACCTCGGTGCGATTTGGCCAGAGTCGTAAGCCCCCCGCCCCCCTTTTACCTCCCTTTTAACCCCCCCCTCCTCATATGTCAGCACCCCTCTGCTTTGGAAAAGTCAACGAGCTGTGGCTGTCAGTGTGTGCTGACATAATTGCAAGTGGATATCAAATATTGCCCCTCGATTCCAATGGCTAATGCCATGTCGTCCGTTTCGTTTCGGCTCGAGAGGCTGTCAGGGGCAGGCGGATCGAAGTGGGCGTGGCCGGCAAGGTCATTGGGGTGGTACCCCATTACCAACCAATAGGGCACACAAATCGAGTCGAGTCCTGAAATACTCAAAAATCCATTTCAATGGAGTGTCAAAGATGTCAGGATGTCACGCCTAAACATCGCAGGAGAAGTGGAAAAGTGTAAAAGCCACGCGATTTTATTTAATATGTGGTGGACTTTGTAAATCAAAAAGGAAAGAGGGGCAAAACTGAGAAATGCGATGCCAAAAATGTGTCATTTATTCTCATCTTTTTTTAATCAAAAGGAAGACTTTGAAATAAATGCGGTCACACGCCTATCTTGCATTGGGCACACGTCGATTCTTCTGCCTGTCGCTATCCGTACTTTAGGCATACGTGTGATTTTCTTTTAATTAAGTTTGTAAATGTCAAAAGACTTACTTAAAACTTCCCATTTTTGATCGCCTGTCATTTAAATGATGTTGGTAAATAATTAATTGGAAATTCGCTGGATAATTCCGAATATTTTCCAAATCTACTGTGCAATTCCACACATTTTCCCAGCTGCCCGTCAATTTGCCTACCGCTCGTTCTCATTACTTGTCTGTCACTTTTGATAATTGCATGACGCGTTTTACACGCGAGTTGAGCGCGATTTTCCAAACATTTTCGAACATTATGCCCACACACTCGCAGACTCACGCATACATATACAAGCAGGGGACTATCGATGGCATATCCTTACAAGGATTTGCACTTAACCTGCTCCACTTGCAGCCCAACTTGGCATCGATTGAGATTGCAGGGAAATGCGAGAGAAAAGCCGTCGAGAAGCGAACAAAAAACGGCTCCTCAAGTGGAAGCAATCGCTCAAGTTGAAAACCCTTTTTCTCTGTGTGTGTGTATGGGTGTTTTTATGGGTTTTTCCTTTTTGTTTTTTTTCTGCCACCTGCTGACGTCACTATTGACCCACTTGCAAGTCGAATCGAATTCGCATTCAAAAGTGCCAACCAACTGAGATGAAGCAACCAAAGATGAAGATGCACTGCAAAAAAAGTTCATGCTCAAGACTTTACAAAAAAAAAAATACACTTAATTAAACTTTAGTTTCTTTAAAAATATCAAAGAAATTATTATTTAAATTTATTAAAAGTAAATGGTTTTAGATTCGTATTTTAATATATGAATCAAAGAAATTAAAATATATTTTATTTGTGCATCGAGAGAATCGAACGGAGATAAACGCCACGCCGGCCCAATCCCAATCCTCTGCTCACATTTCAATCTCTTGCCAGCATTTTGGCTCGGATTCCGTTGCCATTGATAAATATGCCAAATCATCGGGCACGTCCTTAGACCTCCGATCGGATCCCCAGGACACGTGAAACAACTCCGGCCCCTTCAAAAACAAAACAGTGCGAAAAAAAGAGGAGAAAATTAAGCCAGCCAGCAAAAAGAAAAAAGGGTGGGGGATGGAAAAGGATGGGTAAGGAAAGGAAAAGTTTTTCCATTCACTTTTCGTTTTGTTTGCCAAGTTATTCTGTCAAAATTTATTTAAATATTCTACCGAATTTCCTGGAATACTTTGGATGTGGCCCCCTTTCTTTTTTTTTCTTGTCTACCCCTCGATAAAGTTTGGCGGCAAAACGCTTCGCGTTAAATAATTTCCCCAACAGTCATTAGGTGCAACAAAAACACTTCTCCTCTCGTCTCGTCTCGTCTCGTCTCTCTTTTCTGGCAGCGACAAATGGCAGCAAATTATGATGCTGCTCGCAAGTTATTCAGACGAAAGGGGGAACCCCAACCCCAAGCCAAACCCAAACTGAATTTCAAAACCCAACCCTAACCCCAACACAACCCCAACATAACCCCAACCCTTACCCCATCAGGCGTAAACTCTTCTCCGCTTCAACCGATTTTTCTTTTCGGTTTTATTTTTTATGAGAACTTTTCCTGCTGCCAACAATTAATTGAAATTAACATATTTCTCTTCTTTTATTTGAGACAACTTCCCGCCTTCGAACCCTCCCTTGACCGCAGTTCCACGCCTGACTAACTTAATTTCCCCCAGTTTTCCTGCTCCGCGAAAATTAAAATGCTGCGGATTAATTTTCAGCGTCTCAGCCAGAAAAGGCAAAAATAAAAAACCAAGAGAGAACGCACCTCGACTATCAGATACCCGTTACTAAGCTAAGCAGTACAACGACTGCTTGCACTGCTTGCATTCCATTATTTATTTGCTCCTAACTTTTTAATGAATAATGCGATATACAAATTTTTTTTTTAACATTTTCATAGGTAACAAATACAACAAAATGGCATTTACACTTTTGCCAACTCAGTAAAGATCTATCCGTTACATACCTTCCGACGAATACAATATACCCTTTTACTCGACGATTAACGGGTATAAATGCAAAAAAGAAAAAGGGGAAGTAGGCCACTCGGACCAATTAAATTCTTGCCAAAAGTTGCCAAATTGATTTTCTTGGTAATTCAGTAATTTCGCTACTATCACATTTCGTATTCTAGTTGGGCAGGTGAACAGTGAACTTTCTCATTAAACTCAGTTCCGGGAATTTTTAATCGGACTGAAGAAAGTTATATTGCTTTAAACATTCGATTACTCTTTAAGTTTTCAATTGTAACTTGAGAATCCAATTAGTTTGTTTTTACGAAATTTAAACTACTTCTTTAGTTTATAAACTACTTATGATTTATGCCATCATATTAAATTCCTTATTAAATTCCCATAAATATTTTTGGTCATCAATAGCACTTGGCTTCTTCTTCTTCTTTGGGCAACTTTTATGACAAATTGCAGGTTAAGCGGGGTCCAAATTAATTTTACAAAATTGTTTATGGCCTGTAAGTGAAGCGCTTTTATTTTTGTGGCACCTTTAATGAGCCTCAGACTCAAAGGCAGGGGCGCACAGCCAGGGGGGATTTCCCCAATTTCCAGTTGGAGAGTGAGTAGGAATGTGAATGAGCCTGGGGAAAAGGAGGAGGCCTTCCCATCTCAGTCACATAATAAGGGCATTCCTCATACGCCACCGATTCCCCAGTGGCTCCATTTGCAGCTCTTTGAGCTCTTGTATACTATATATATATATATTATATTGTTGTTGTGGCTCCTCGTTGGGCTCTGGCTTTATGAAAAATTATACAAAACTTTTTACTTAGTGGCACGCGGGCTCTGAACAATTACGAGGGCATCAGGGAAGTTGGAAAACGGCAAACAGAAAACGGAAAACAAACGGCAAAAGGCAAAAGGCGGCAGGCAGTGGGGTCAAGTCAAGAGGTTGGCAAATAAATAACGTGTTTGCAATAAGCCCAGTATGTGTGTATATTTGATTTGGCCCTCTTAAACGATACAGCAAGTTTAGTTGTGGTAAAAGGGGTGGGGAAGGGGGGGATAACCCAACCAATTGAAAATGGTACAATGGCTTATCGCTGCTGCAAAGCACAATCTGTCAGTTTTACACTAATTAACTGAGTGGCAAACAATGTCCAAGATTTATGGCTATTTTTCTTGGCGCAAATTTACTTAATTACAAAGTATCCCCCCCTCAAGTGGCATAAATCAGGGCAATTGTTTAAGAAACTTTGCCTCTGTTCGGAAAATTCTCAAAAGTTTTAAGGAAAGCTTTCCGTTTAAAAAGGCATTTTCACAGTTTTTTTAAAGTTGTGTTTTTTGGTTTGTAGAGCCTGTTAAGGGTTTACATTTTAAAGCTACAAATACAAAGAAATACTTTTAATTCCTTAAAAACTAAAAAAAAATATTTAATAAAGTTTAAAATATATAATTACGTTATTGAATTAGAATTTTAATTATATTTCCTTAATATTAAGTAAATTTTCTATCGACCATAGGATTTTTTCATGGGCATATTTTCATATTTTTTTTATATCCATATACTTTATCTATTAAATTATAATTCTATGTTTATTTTCATATGTTGAATATTTCTTATCAACTATAATAATATATTATTCCTTTCTCTATACTTTATCTATATAAAATGAATTAACATATTTGTTAAATTGTTATATTTTTGGAATAGTTTTTAATGAGAAGAGCCGGAAAGTAGGCCACACTGGCGTTTCAATCTCAGTTCCTAAGTAGGCTACACATTGCTTGCACTTGCATTCCATTTCCAATCCGAAAATCCCTGTAACCCAGGCATTTTGACCCCCTTTCAACCTTTTCTAATTACGCACTTTAACAAATTCTTTGCGACTCGCAACGCCATTCCATGCCGTCACCTGGCAAACTTTTGGCATTTCTATGGAATTCAATTTCAAAGCTATATCATTTTCATTTAATTTCACGCTTTCAATTTGCGACCCACACAAACAGAGGCGGAGTCGGAGAGGGGTGGACCGCTCTTTGTCCGGCCGCATCCCTTTTTTAGCCCACTCCGCACTCTGGTGACCCCCTTTTGCCCGTGGTGACCCCGTCACCAGAAGAGTCGCAGTCGCGGCACATGCCAAAGGTATGCCATAATGGATTTTTTCTGCCGTTGTTTTCCTTCAGCCACCTATTGTCTGTAAAACGAAACCGACCCACCTCGCCCTCGAATCTCGCCCCCATTTTCAACCATTTTCCAGCCCGGAATCAAACCGAGCCGTAGCGAACCGCATCGCCCGTCAATTTAGCACTTTCACCTAAACACACACGTGCCTCTCCGTGTGTTTTTCGAATGGATTGGTATGGAATAGAAAGCAAAACAAAAAGCGTAAAAAAAAGTTTTAAAAAAAACAGTACAAAAAAGAAAACTGCACCTCGCTTCAAATGGCAAACAAGAATATCCATGAACAGGTCAAAGGGCAACACAGCATGACTACACTTTTAAAAAGAACTTAATTTCAGCCCTCAAAAAAAGGTAAATTCTTCTTGAAATTCTATTCGAAATGAATTGTTTTTGAATTCAAAAATAAACGGAATTCAATTTGAATTTTTGACAAAAAAAAACATTTTTTGTTGCGGTTTTTTGTGGAAAATTAGGATTAAGATTTTTGATCATTTTGTTTTTTTCGATTTTAGACGAGACTCTAGACTTTAAATTATTACAAACTTATAATTTGACAACGTTAGAAATCGGGGATTCGCCCCCTTTTTTTTTTAGTTTACCCATGCATCTGGCAGCAGTTTTTAAAAAACATAGTACGTACTTCAAACAAACATTTTTAGCACCGCTGGCGATAAAGGGATTTTTCAATTTACGAATAACCTTCGATGCGCAGGCTTTTGTTTTTGTGCGAGTGAGTGAGTGTGTGCGTTTGAGACTTTCACGAAATTGGTCAGCAAAAATTTGTTTGGCGTGTAAATTGAGCATTTTTTTTTTGCGGCCATTGTTTAAGTTTCGTGGGCAAAGAAAAACTGCGGAAAATGCTTTTTAATCATTTAACTAACGTAATCAATTCTCCCATTTCTCCCCTTCTCTTTCTCTTCCTGGTTCCTTTGTAAATTGCAATTCACAGCGCAAAACTTTTGATTAATTAAAAGCAAAACAAAAAGCCGAGAGCCAACCAAGAACTGGCTTCTGGCAAACAACAACAAAAACACACAACGAGAGTCCTGAAACTCGCCCACAAGCAACTTCTCCTCCAGGAAGCTAAACAAACCACAAAAAAGGACAACCAAAAAAAAAAAAAACAGAATTGAGAAAAAATTCTACTTTGACCGAACACCGAACATCGAAATGGAATTGGCCATCAGAATTGTCAATCCGCAGTTCGCTCGCTACAAAAACAACTACAACAGCAATACCAGCAAAATTCACACCAGCAATAGCAAAGATCGAATCATCGACAACAACGACGAGAACAACAATCCCAGCAATCTCAACAGTGACAACAATCTAACAACGATAAAGGAAGCAGCAGAGAAAACTGCAACAACCACCGGCAACAACCAATCGACATCAGCAGCAACAACATTAATTGCAGCAGTAGCAGCAACTTGCAACTACTTTGTATCGAGAACAACAACCACCAAGCGAAATGCAGCAGCAGCAGCAACAACCGTCCATCGACCAGCTGAGCGAGCCCATAGCTTCAACCAGCAGCGCGGCAGCAATTAGGCAGGCAGCAGCAGCAACATCGACAACATCGTCGACAAGCAGCAACTTCCACCAGCAATTGCAAGCAACAACGGCAGCAACCATGCAACGTCTGCGAACCACATTCACGCGATCGCGCACTCCGACCGGTGCCGAAATGAAGATGCAGAACAGCCTGGAGGTGCCCAAGCAGGTAAAAAAGGTGGATAATCGATAATTCCGATATTACCTATCGATATTGCCTGTTTGTTGTCGCCTGCGATTGTTCGTTCCCTTTGTCTTGGTTCGCTTTTTGAGCTTTTTCTATTTCAAATTTAGTATATAATTAAATTTCCCATTAAGGATTTTACCATGCCCCTCGTTGGGCGCCAAACACTTTTATTTCTAACCAACTGTTGTCTCTTCTGTTTCTCGTTGCGTTTACGTTTTGTTTGAAACATTAAAATTACTCTTTGAGTGCCGTCTCCGCTATCGTTCTTAATAACAATCGATAGCTGTGCATTTATGTGTTTCGCATGTGTTACTTTGGTTGACTTTATTCAAAATGCACTTTGACATTTGAAGGGTCTTTTCATTTATGTTGTGTTTTGCATGTGTTACTTTTGATGACTTTCAATAAAGGACAACTTTTCTCTCCAAGGCCCCACGTTGGGCGCCATTTAAAAGTGACATCGAAAGATTCGCCCCTTGATTGTTCAGTGTGGACAGCATTTTCTTTTCTGTTGTGTTTTGCATGTGTTGCTTTCGATGAGTTTCGATAAATAGCAGTAGCCCCGCGTTGAGCGCCATTGACCCGTGTGATCATCGATTGTTGCAGGTGCGCTCCGCCTCCTTCGACGAGATGCAACTGGAGTCGCAGCGCGCTTCCTCCAGCCTGCTCAAGCAGCAGTCCTCATCCTCGGCCTCGGCGGACGAACGCTCCTCGGAGGCTGGCTTCCTGCAGGTCCCATTGGCAGCCCATCAGCAGCGATCCCATAGCTTCGATTCGGCCACGGCCTCGGGCGGTAGCGATGATTCTGGAACCTTTTTGGAGGTTCCGCGCCGCCTGAAGGCTCGGCGCAGTTCGTCCACCAAGACACCGCCGCCGTGCATCCATTGTCATTATCTGGAGGAGTACGAGCGCCGGATGACGGCCGAGCAGCGCTACTTTATCGATCATCGCGAGCTGACGGCCCTCAGCTACAGCAACACCAGCTCGGAAAATAGCGAGGATGAGGATGAGGCGGAGGGAGAGGATGACGACGAAGCGAGCAGCACGGCCATTGAGGATGCCGAGGAGGAGACAACCGAGGCGGCCACCGAGGAGGCGGACGAAGATCCCCGCACCGAGGTAGAGTCCGAGCACGATCACGATCCGGATGACGATGCCGCGTTGGAGATGGACATACGCATTGGCAACATGAGCAGCCAGGGCAGCAGCATCGAGGAGTCGCGTGCCCGCCTGCCGCGCCAAATGAGGCGCCACACTATCGGCAGCAGTTCGCTCGCCTCGGCCACCTCCGAGGACGAGGGCCTCGAGGGATCAGACAATGGATCGCCACACTTTGGTAATACCCTCCAGCCACCGGCGACGCCGTGCGGCATAACCTTTACGCTGAGTCCAACCAACGGGGATTATCCATCGCCGCCGCATCTCCCCTTGGATCCCGGCTCGCCGCCCATGTCGCCGTGCTCCTCGAACTCGATTTCCGGACGATTGCCGGCCGATGCCGACGATGCTGGGGCGGCCATGGGTCTGCCGGTGCGGGCCAGACGTCGATCGATTTCGCGGCAGGAGGCCATATTCGTGGAGCCCACCGGGAACTCGCTGGAGAATGTGTCGCACGAGGAGGTGGACAACCAGAGCAGCAACAACACCAAGTCATCGGTGGACACCGCCGATTCCCTCGACGAGGCCTCGACCATGGCCACCTGTGGATCACCGGGAGCCGTTGGTGGGCTAGGCGCCTCGACATCCTCGGGCGCTGTTGGTGGTCATCACAGCGCCTTTGTGGTGCGGGATATTTACCTAATGGTCCCTGACCTGAAGCGAGATCGGGCCGCCTCCGTCGATTCGTGCTTCTCCAAGCTGTCGTCGGGCGCCAAAACGGAGGAGCTGCAACCGAGTGCCGATGGCTGCTTTCTAACCGTGCCGAATATCAATGCCACCCGATCGCGATCCGTGGACATCGTGCTGCCCACCGACGAGCAGGCCAGATACAAGGCCTTGTCCATGACCGGATCCACCGTCACCTATGCCGATGGGTATGTACCAAACGTAATTGTTGTGTTGTGGAAGTATTCTTATTTTTTTTAGAAACTCAAAGCGTTTAAAATTATGGTATACTTTTTCTATATCCTATTTCATCCCTAATATCAAAAAAACATAGTTAAGATGTTTAACTTCCAATGAGTTTATCATCTTTAACTTATATTTGCCATATTTGCCATACAATAAAATCATTGTATAGAACGCTGTTTTAACCATGATGTGTAACCATCCCAAATGAAAGAAAAGTGTGTAAGCTAGCGCTATCTGTATGTCAGAGTTCACTCAACAGTTTTAAGCCTTGCCCCACCTGACTTACACCAATTTAGATAGCAGTTTACTTTGACTTGGCAGCCAAAAAAAAAAAAAAATAAATAAACGAAGCCCTTAGTTGGGCCTCCCTTCAATGTTTACTTTCGATTTCACTTTGCCAGAGATTTGAGACTGCCCTCCCACTTCCCACTTTCACTTCTACTACTCGGCAAATCCCCTCCCAAGTTGGGTGGCTATTTTTAGAGCGGCAAACTTTTAAATTGACTCATTAAAACGAGCTTAACACGTGGCTCCGGTTAGGATTTTAGGATCAGCCGAAGGACGACGACGGACTGGAGATGCAGGCAAGGGCCATAATTGCGGCTATTTTGTTTGGATCAATTTTAGACTGGGACCCGGGAACTAGTATCCCGCATCCCGCATCCCGAATCCCGAATCCCACTTGACCGGCTTGTGTGACACGTGTGCGCCTTTCGGGTGACACATTTGGTGTCCGCTTGCTGTCCGTTAGTTGTCCGTTCGGTGTCCGTCAGTGGAGCAAAACCCCGTCGACTTAAGCCTAATTAGAAACGAAGGCTTCGCCCCCGGCAATTCATAATTCTTGCCAAGTTGGCCCACTGCGTGCCGTATGCCAACCCTCGGTTTGAATAAATTATGGGGTCCCGCACGAAAAAATAAGCCGTACGGACAGAGGAGGGCAGAGAATAAAAAATAAAGAGTACAGATACTTTAAATGCCCTTCAAATAAATCATAAGACTTAATACTGGGAATTACTAGGAAGAAGCACATAAATATTTTCCTGACAAGCTTAAGTTGTACTTCTTGTGATAAACACAAGTTGATCTAATCCAAAGCAGCATAAATCAAATATTTTCTGGTATTAAGGGACTAAACTTATTCATATAATTTAAGAAAATAATTTAGTCAATATATTTCTTTGGTTTAAATTGGATTTTATATTATTTTTATTTTATTTATATTTTTGTATAACTTTTAAAAACTAACTTACTCAACATTTAAATTAAAATACCCATTAAGGCATCAGGGTAGTAAAATTGGCTGAGCAAACCGATTTGCTTGAATTACAAAAAAAGCCTCTCATAAATAATATTCAAACAAAGTGTCCCGTGTCCGTTGTCGTTTGTCCGTTGTCCGTTGTCCGCGTAGAATGGCAAGAAGGCGAGAGTCTCGAGGTGTGAGGCTGACGAACCACTTGCGGCCAATTTGTTTCACTGCAGCAGAAAGCCACCCATTGGGAGTCCTCTCCCTTTTTCAAGGGAACCGATATGACTGTAGATAATTCAGAACTCTCCTCTGATGGATTAGATAGATTAGGACTTAGGACTTAGGACTCCCCGTGTGCGTGCTCGTGTGTGTTTTACCGTGGCTAGAAACTCGATTTCGCGTTTCGTGGAAAATTAATTAGCTTAGTGCGCGCTTATCGTTTGGAATATAGAGAGAAGTTGTTATTAATATATCACAAAAGAAGTTTTTGGTTGAAGCTTAAAAATGAACTGAGTTTACACAACTTGCCGATTAAATTGCATATCCACAAATATTTGATTATTATTATTTTATTATTGAAACTTATTAATTGGATCGCCATACATTCATTCGCATATTCATTAAAAACTCAAGTGAACTCAAACTCAACTCAACGCTGAGGCATTCACTTTGCACTTGAAAATAAGTAAATATTTTCCCCAATGAATAATTTTTATTATCGCTCTTCTACTTGCAGGTACGTACGAACACACACATTACAACATTGGTTAACCCTTGACTGCCCCTTGTGCACTCACAGATAAGTACTGGAAATGAAAATGAATATTAATATTGAAATGGCAATTTGTTGTGGTTTCTTGTCGAGTGTTGTGTTGTGTTGGCTTGGGGGTTTCTCCCTTAATGCGAATGGGTATCGTTTTTAATTTCCGATTCATGTTGCCCCAATTTATGGCCATTTATTGTCCCGTACATAACCATTTAAATCTGTCTTCAGGGGCTCCCCACTCCCCCCATTTGTAGGGGAATTACGGGGACCCCTCATAAAGTTGGATTTGCTGATTTACGATACCGAAGCGTGACACGTTATTATCTCCCATTTTGTGGCTCCCATTCTGAACATTCCGGCTATTCCACGGCAATTCTGAGCATTGACCACTGACTGATATGTTTAATTTTCCGCCACTCCCCAAAATTTTGTTTCCCATTTTCCCCTTTCGCTCGATAAAATGGAAAATATTATAAAATCATTCAATCATGCGACGCATGCCGGACACTGCAGCCATTCATTTTGGTTCTCGGCTGCGGTCTCCAACACTCCAATTGCGACTTTTGAACTCATTTATGCACTAGGAATAAAAATATTATAAACAACCCAAAGTTGGAATACAATACAAATTCTTGAAATTTTATTGTTGAAAAAATGTCAATTTCTAAGAAATTTTGTTGTTTCAAAGTTAAGCAGCTGAGATAATTTTTGAGTAATAATTTTTTTTTCAAAAATTTTAATCCATATTTTCTCCGCTAAAATATTTATATTTTGGTTCAAAACAATGGAAATATTGATACAAATATGGAATGTCATACCTTGTTGAGCTCGTAATTTAATTTCCAATCGATTGGCATTCAAACATGAAAC
Source organism: Drosophila pseudotakahashii (assembly GCA_035046095.1). Lineage (NCBI taxonomy): Eukaryota > Metazoa > Arthropoda > Insecta > Diptera > Drosophilidae > Drosophila > Drosophila pseudotakahashii. The sequence goes on from JAWNOE010000105.1 coordinate 21,424,391, forward strand.
TTTTAAATTTGATCGATTTTATCTTATCTAAAAAGCGGAAATTGGTCAAAAATTAACTTTTCGGAAAGTGATGGAAATCGTTAGTTTAGGCCATAAGCTGTTCAAAACAGTCGGTCTTTTAGCTGTCGGCCTCGATTTGTCCACATTAAGACTGAAAAACCGCAAAAAAGAACCTAATTTCGATGTTGAGTTGCAATGTTTCCATTGCTGACCTATCTTAATTTTCTGTTTCATTCTATTTTTTTTATATTAAATATTTTTACTTAGTGCAACAAATTTTCCCCCAGTGTATCCGTCGACCATCCGTGCGTCTTTCTTTGGTTTCTTCTGTCTGTCCCCGGGGCGTGTGCGGTTCGGTTCATTCATGCGACTTTGGGTCCTTAGACATTCCGCTGGATTTCCCGCCTTTACCCTACCCCCCCACCCCTATCCCATTCCACCCAACAACAACAAGTAGCTACCAGCCATCGAACACAAGAAGGCACAAAAAGTTAACTTAACTTTTATGACAATGGGGCAAATAATTTTATGAAAATACTCCCCCGGGGGGAACTATATGTACGTATGTATTTTGTATCCCAGGGAACCTTTCCTTTTGGCGGTTGATAGATGGTGTGAGAGGGGGTAGCAAAGTTTTACATACATGAAATTAGCATAAAACACTCGGGGGATATGCGATTGTGTTCCAAATTCGCTTTATTCCCTGATTGAGCTAACTGTTCGCGGGTATTGGATATTTGTCCAATTTATTATGCTGTATTTATTGACAAAATAATGTCGAGTTCTTTAGATAAGACAGATTATCTGAAATATCATACAAAAATTCAAGACTCATAATAACTTGACGAGCAAAATATATAAATATTTTGATAAAAAATCTAAAAAAAATATAATAAATTGTATATTTCAAAATATTATACAAATTCAAGCAACAGTAATTTTTACATACGATAAAATTCTAAAATAATTTCTAATAATGCAGATTTTTAAAAAATAATTTTTAAAAAATCTCAAGCACGCAAATGCTGTACGAAAAATCCATTTTGCAACTCCCCGAACCAAAATAACAATTTAGAACAAGACAATAAAACTCTTGAACCGGGAAAAACGAAAACAGAAGATGATAAATGAATCGCTTTAGTCTGTCTTCAGTTCCAGTTGTGTTATTATTTTATTCGTTCTCTTGCCCAGTTCCGCATTTTGCTGACGCAGGCGGCATGCAACAAGAGCAGCAGCAACAGCAACATGTACGGCAGCAACATCAGCGGCACAGCAGCAGCAGCAACAACACTCATCTACAATTAAGTTTTATGAAACATTTGTTTGGTTTTTTTGGCTTCGCTTTTTCTCGCGTTTTTCCTTCGCCACAACTACGTCAGCATTCGCATGGGCGGGGGATGTGGGGGGAAGGGGGGGGGGGGTCGAAAGGGGGGCGAAAGGGGGCCGGGCAAGGGCGTAGGTGAGGATGGGAGGCGCATGGAGGCGAAATTGAAATGCAAATTGAAAGGCACAAAGCGAAAATATGCCAAGCGAAACTGAACAATCAAAGCGGGAGACAACAAAGCAGCGACAACGTCAGCGATTGCGACTGCGAAGGCGGCAGAGGCGCGGCAGAGCTAGAAAATGTCACCATCACGATCCAAATGGAAAATCGCTGGCAAAAAACAAGGGGCGACGAAAAAAAATCAAAGATAGATCGCATACAGTGATGCCAAATGAAAAAGACAGAAACCCAAAATTATGAAAATAAATTTTACATTTACAGTGATGTCAAATTAAAAGAAATAAGAGGAAAAATCTTTAAACATTAATTTAATAAAAATAATTATATCATCGTTACGTTAAATTGCAATACTTCAATATGAATAAATCAATTTACCTTATACATAAAAACAAAAAATGTTGAGAAGAGAGAAAATGTTCTTAAAAATGAAATAGGGATCATATAATCAAAGGTAAATTCTTTGTAGTCTTCATAAATGTTTAAAAATCCAAAAAAAATCGTAAGATAGCCAGCGATTTTTCCAGCTGGATCTCGGCTATCTGCGCACCAACGATCGCTGCTCTGCTGCCGGGGGAAAACTCACCACGAAAAGCATCAGGCTTTTTTTGAGGTGACAAAGTGCCAACTGCTGTGCCGCCGCCGTCGCCGCCGCTGCTACCGTCGCTGCCTCTGCCGGCGTCGCAGTCGCCGCTCTTGCGGACATTCGGTTCGCTCGCCCGCCGCTCAGTTGCCTTGTGCGGTTGGATGCTGCCGCCAGCCAAAGAACCCCCCCCAAAAAAACAAAAACCGAAAATCTAGCCCGAATAATGAATTGAATATTTAATAAAATAACGCAAGGTATCGCGGGCGCGCGTGTCGCAAATTAAAAAGTGCCCCGGAAAAGTCGGAAAAGCGCAATAAAGTGTGTAGCCGAAAAATAACAAGAGAATAAAAGTAAAACAGTGGAGAGCGGAAAAATCAAAACAAAGCCTCGCAAAAGGGTCAAAACGATGTCAATTAGGCCTAAAAATAACCGAATAACCGGTCACAAAAATAAAACAATTCTTAATTGAAGACGAACGGGGAGGAAATTGTGAAATTTTAATTCAATTAACCGATGAACTTGAAAAGCGAAAAAAAAGCGAAAAAACAGGAAAGCAGAAAAGCGAAAAGCGAAAACCGAAATGCCGGAGAAGCATCACCGATATAAAGTGCGAACAAATTGAACCCGCCGCGGGTCATCGAAAGTTCAATGTTGAGCGGTGTTCGTTTTTGAACCGGGGAACGCCCAGATATGGGACACTATATAGGGGATATATGGGATATGCAGGGACTATATATGGTATATGGCGCGCAGAGAGTTCGTTTGGCAAGCCATCAACTGGGTTCTCGGACTCAAAATGATTAAGTATTACAAGATACTTGGCAGAAAATCGCAGTGTACACATGTTTCAATTTTCCATATTGTTGAAAACATTTGTTAAATCACTTGGAAATTTCCCAAAACTGGGATTTTTTGTTGGTTTTTAATTTTCTATCATTAGGTAGATTTTTTTGTTATTTTTATCTGGTAAATTTTCAATGATTTGCCGCACAACAAATATTTTTTTTAGACTTTTTCTATTTATTCAAAATTTTTTTTGTACCCTGGAAAATTGCAGAATTTATTTTAATTTGTAATATTAATCTGATTGCAAATAAAATAGATTTTTTATAAATGGAAAGTGTAAATTTAATATAAATATTATTTAAATAAATACAAAAGTGGAAAGTGGATGTAATTCTTAGCTGAAGTTCTTTGAGACCGCTTCTTGCCAAAAATCCCAGCAGCAATGCAATATTGCAGTGCAAAATCGGTGCCAAAAGATATTGTAATTGTTCCACCGACACCTCGGCATTTAGTTTTGCCCTATTGTTCGGCCACTTTTTGGCCGTCTTCCACTTTTACTATATAGTCTATATAGTCATTCTTACTGCTTGGCATCTTGAACCCAGAGGCCAACTGCCAGCCATGACATTTCGAGAATTTCGCACTCATTTATCAGAGGAACTATGGCGAAAACTATGGGCTGAGAGAGGATGGGAGAGAAAGAAACCGAGAAAGAGTCAAAGTACGTCGCATTTCGTTTATTTGATTTGATTTATTGTCGATTTGCTGCTGTTATTTTCCCCCCTTTTCTTCGTTTTCTTTTTTTCTTCGGCTTGTTTTGCCAGCTGCGCCCAGCCAAAAACATCACAAGACACAAATCAAGGAGCTCTGGGCCACGCCCACGAAATTTCGAATGGCTGTTGGCCGTTGGCTGTGGGCATGCAGATTGCGCATACGCCACGTGAGCCGGCGGTTTAAAAATAATATTAAAACAAAAAAATAACAATATTATTATTCGAATGAAAGGCGCGAATATGCATCTTCGCAGCGAAGCGTATGGCAATATTATCGGCAACTAATTTCCAGTCGTAATTTATGCCGGCATAAATTTACACTTAAGTCCACCCCTCCCTCTCACAACCCCTTCCAAACCCCTTCCATCTCTCTTGAAACCCCCTTCTTTGCCCTTCCCTTCCACCTGCCGTGTGGTTTGACCATTGAAAGAAAAACACATATAAATGTTCATTTAAAAATAAATATCAAGTCACACACATGTTTTAGATTTGAAATGTTTGACTTGCCCGCTGCCTGTTCTCATAATTAACTTAAGTATTTTTAGCAAAAAAAATAAAATACAATTTATAAAAAAGGAAAAGAAAAATATGATGTCGTCTTTTGGTTTTTTTCAATTTTTCTGACTGACAAACAAAGCAAACAGAGTATTTCAATTAAAGTGTTGAAGAAGGTGAAAATGGTGCATTAAACTCAAAGTTTTAAATATCTTTATTATAAAAAAAAAACAAAAAAATCAGGAAAGATTCAACAGCTTAAATTCAACTAAGAAAGCCACGTGATTTTTTGTTATATATATTTTTTTGTTTGTTTGCCAGCCGCTTAAATTCATTCATAAATTTTTAGTAGCCCCAGATAATTCGTGATTGTGCAATAGATTAGGCAGCAGCTACCAAGTTTAGCTTTTTTTTATCTTCTGGGTGGAAGAGTTGCGAAACGGAAGCAGAATATAAACAGGTGAGATATGAGCTAGATATGTAGATATGGGGGTTCAAGGCACTCGCAATGGCCGAAAGTTAAATATTTTCTGGGTCGCATTAATCACGCAAAAGATGAGATAAGCATAAAAAAAGGCCAAGATATCTGAAATGACTAGAAGCATTTTTAAATAAAAGAAAAAAGTTTATATTTAAGGGGATTATTTATGTGTTAAACAAAAATTGTGCAAGAATTTCCCTGAAATATTTTCCTTTTTGCGATTGCTCTTTAAGTTTATTAATTTGTTGAACAACTTTTTGACACAGAGACTAGAAAAGCCTCGGGCTTGAATTGAAATGCCGGGGTGAACTGAGCATCTGGATTTGGATCTGGGATCTGGGTCTGCGTAACCGTCTGAAAAGTTTTCTCCAGAGATTTCTGCTCCTTCTCCTCCTAGGTTGCCATGCATATTTTGCAGGTCCTGTTGCTCGACTTATTGAAATGTTTTCCTCCTTCTTGTTGGCCTCGTTATCAAGTGTGCCCCTCCCCAACCCCCAAAGGAAACACCTCGCCAGCAGGCCAAAGCCAAACGCTTAATGCCAATTAAGAATATTAATTTCATTTGCAGCCCTGACTCGTTTAGTCGTCCTGCTCGTCCTCCCTCCTCAGTTCGCCTCTCTTTTTGGTGCCCAATCTCTGACCATTTGCCGGATGCATCTACTTCTCTACTGGGGTTACACAGCGAGAAATTGCTTGTGGGTTTTTTAATAATTATCAATTGGTTATGGAGTTAATACAAAAATTAATTAATTACTAGAAATTCTTCAGAAGAAAAAAAAAGAACAAAAGAAAAAAAAGAACAAAACAAAAGACTATAATAACAATTTAAAAACTATTGTTTGCCTTAAATAAAAATCTTATTACATTTTTAAATTAAGTAATTTATTTGCACTATAAGAAAATTTTTAAACCAATTTTTTGATTTAAATAAAAATTGAAATATTCAATATTTTTAATTTAAATATAACTTTAAATTAGAAAAATATTTATACTGCCTGGAAAAAAACATTTTTACTGCCTGGAAAAGTATAAATATTTTTCTAAAATATATATTATTTTAACTAGCTTTATTTTAATATTAATTGTATTTTTTTCGAAACCATTTAATGATAATTACTAATACTATTAGGAATATTCAGCGATACTTAAACTATTCACGTTTCTTTTTTTTTCTTTTTTCGAGTGGCGACTTTTTGAAAATTTCGTTGACTGCAGCCCGGAGTGGCAGTGGCCATTGTTAATATTCATTAGCTTAAAATCCTTTTCTCGAGTTGTTGCCATTTCGCCGTTCAGTTCAGCAGCAGCAGCAGCAGTTTCAGCAGGAGCTGCCACTCCAGAAAACCATTTTTGGGGGCCTGAAATGGGAGTTTTTGTCGGGGGGTTTCGGGGGGCGATGCTCGAAAGTTGTTGCCACGTTTTCAATTCGAATGCCCGGGCATTAATCGCAATCACAAAACGAAAAACGACGATGGCAACCGAGAAGATGGTCAGGACGTGCAGATAATTTTTCATTTGGGGCCGGCTCAAATGGATTTCCCATTGGCTTAAATGCGCAAATGAATGGATGATGTATATATTTGCGTATCCTGCAGACAGTATGAAGGATCCTATGCAGGATCTATTTATATTTGAAGTTATTAATGGCTGTGCAAACGCTTTCGTCAAGGGTTAAGGTTTCATGATATACGTAGTATATTACATTTTTATGAGGTCTTTCGAATGATGATGACGAGATGCCCTCTCAGCACTTTTGAATATTTATTTATTTCTGCACTTTTATTTTCCGATTTTATTATGCCAAAGTCAAAGAGCCAAAAAACGTTGGCGAATGGCGAATGCAAAGTGTCATTATTGAAATACGTAAAGATATTTCAAGGTTTTTATCGATTTTGCCGAATGAGAGGGAACGAGAATCTCAATCCCATTTCCAAGTCCGGGCCATTGACGACAGTTTGCCTTTCATTAGCCGAGCATTTCCCCGCTTTCCCGCCCGCACGCCCCCAACACCCACGCCCACTTTATATATGTATCTGCTTTTCCACCTTCTTCTCTCGCCGGCAAAAGTCCAGACCTCTTCAAAGGCAGTCGACATCGAAATTAATCACATTTGAATTGAAATTGCGTTTCAAGTTCTGTTTCTGTTTCGGTTACGTCTTGCTTGGCTTCGTTTTATTCGGTTTGGCTGTGTTTTCGGCTTTCAGCTTTCAGTTTTCAGTTTTCAGCTTTTCGCTTTCGGTCCCTCGTTATTTCTGTGGTCACTCCTCATATTTGGTATCAAACGATTCTAATTACGGATGATTGCCTCTTTTTTTTGGGGCTCTCGACAGCGACAGCGGGGCAAAATTGTTTGGCATATCAAAAGTTTTGACAAAGGGTTTGTCACAGATAATTGCATCTAAATGGGATTTTCTGATTTAAGTCAGATTGATTTTTGACTGGAAAGTGTAGTAATTAAACTTATTTAAGAAAATATTATAATTATAAACGGCCCATAATTTGTAGTGAAAAATATTTTCCAAAATTTAATTCCAATAAATTTCTTAATTTAAGATTGAATTCCAGGATATTCAAATCTCAAACCGTTTCCATTGTTTCAATTGCGGAACCTTTAACAGACACTTCAGAGGGCAAGCGAAATGGAAATGGAATTCCCATTGATTTCACCAAGTTATTTGATGAACTATTAGCACAAAGCCATCTCAACATCATTGATTTTCATTTCAAGTCGATTTCCCCCTCCCCCGTATTTTTCCGCATTTTCTCTCTGCAATCTTCCTGGGTCCATTGTGATGTATTAAGACTGCAGTCGGCAAATTGATTTGCAATTCAATTTTGCAACTTTGGAAAAGCTCCCACACAATTTCTCCCTTTCTTCTTATTTTCTTGGCCCAATTTTAAGCATTTTCCTGCTGAGTTCCTCGCATAATTGCAGGCGTCAAATAACTTGCAAATACAATAGTTACTTCTTATAAAAAAACAATTTATTAATCACAGAATATATGATTTGATATTTTAAACTTTAAACTCTTGTTGAAAAAAATGTTTCAAAAATCAGTAAAAAGCTGAAAAATGCCGATGAAAATTGCGCTGCGATACGCTACATTTAACGGTAAATCAAGCGTGGATGCCGAAATTTGAGTGCGCGTCGAAAACAGCACACAAAACGCGCTCAAAACGCGCCTAAAACGCTCCCAAAGGAGCAAGTACAAACAAAATGGGGAAAAAAATACACACAAAAAGGATATTAGCGAGAAAGCCGCGTAAACTTTGACAATTGACATGGAAAATCTGCAAGCCAGCAATTTGCCAGGCCAATAAAATCTAAAACGAGAAAAAAATGAAAAAACAAAAAAAATACCGAGAAAAACGAGTCACATTTTTCTGTATGTATTTCCATCTGATAAGAATTTAATTACAATGCACATAAACAAAATGTATACAAATGTATTAAGCACTCACACGCACACACCAACGGACAACAGCAATTGCTGTGCGCCAGAGCGAGACAGGTAGAGTGGCGGTAGGGAGGGGGGGGGGGGGATATCCAAATAGGGTTCCCGGTCAAAGCTATGATTTTTTTTTTAACTCTGGGGAATTTTCTACACTCTCTGTTAACTGAGAAATTAAATAAATTTATTAAAATATTATTAGAACCGATCGTTATTTCCTTATAAAGGATATGATGATAACAGTTCTTTAATGAGAAATAAAAAGAAAATCTTAAAATATTATAGAAGCAAAAGTAATTTCTTTGTAAATGATATAATGATAATTGTTCTTCTAACTAAAAAATCAATATGGGGATGCCAACGAATTCTCAGTGAAAGCGCTATAGAAAATGCAATAAAAAAAGGATGTCTTTTAAAAAGTAAACTAATAATATTATTCAGAAAATTGCTGATAAAATATTTTTATGCATTTTTATTCACCATTTTAAGAACATATCCCATACTATCTACCTATAATATACCATTTCTTTTCGCGTGAACGTAACCCGAAATAAGTATTAGCTAAGAGTAGGGTATAAAATCGTATAATAATAAGCCAAATCCAAAACAGAATCTCTGGGCAATCTTTTTGCGCCATAATGACAGCCGCAGACACGAAAACGGACAGCAGCAGCAGAAGTAGATTCCGATTCGGAATCAGAATCAAAATCAGAGTCACAAAAATCGCCAACCGAATGGGGATAGGAATTGTGACTGCGATTGGGAGCTGAATGCAAATAAGCGAGAAAAAATCGGAAAATACAAAAAAAAAAGAAACAGTTCCAAAAAAACGAACAAAATCTACAGACCACAGAGCTACGAATGTGTAATGAAGTGAAGTGAAATGTAAAACGTGAGAGAAGCGAAACGAGAAAGCAAGGTAAAAAAGGGAACGGATGTGGAAAAATAAGTCACTGTAAAGACCATGTTCATATCTTATTTGAACTGTGACGCCAGCAGCAACAACAGCAGCTACGGTTACGACAACAGCAACAGCAACAGCAATCATAACAGCAGCAGCAGCAACATTAGCAACAATTGCAACTGCAGCAGCAACAGAGATTGCAACTGCAACTGCGATAACTGCAACAATATCCAAGGCAGCAGCAGCAATAGCCAAACTAGTGCTGGTAGCAGTAATAGCAATAGCAATAGCAACAGTATCGCAGATTCCAGCGGCAATTGCAATATCTGCAGCGATATCAACTGCAACAGCAGCAGCAACAACAGCGATTGCAACTATAGCAACAGTGTTGGCAGAGAGAATTGCAACTGTAATTGCAATATCTGCAACAATATCAACTGCAGCAGCAGCAGCAGCAGCAACACCCCCGCAGCAATATTCGGAATGGAGCGATTGCTGCACGCCGTTCGCGAGGAGTTTCAAACGGAGGACGAGTACGAGGAGCCCGAGGTGGATGTGGATGATGATGATGAGGAGCGTAAACTGCACAGGAGCAGCATCAGTAGTTGCTGCAGCAGCAACAGCAGCAGCAACAGCGACTGCAGCAACACATCGGCATTGCTGCCGACCCCAAGACGTCGACTTCAGCGCAGCGATAGTTTTGGATCGGTTGGGGGCGGTGCTCCTTCGGGGGGCGTGGCCGGGGCTGCGGGTGTGGGGGTATCTGGAGCGGGCGGAGTGGGCGCAGTCCGACGCTTTCGCCGCTCCTCAATCGGCATGCAGCGGAAGTCGGCCTTCCGCCAGCGAAAGCTTGACTCCCTGGGGGCGTGGCGCCGGAAGAGGTGAGTCCCTCAAATATTACGCAGGGGGAATCTTAATGAATACTATTCAAAATTACAAATGTGAAAGTGAATGCGTTTAATCTGTTATCAAAATTATTTACGAAATTAAGTGAGTAGTTTCTAAAACGCATTTAATACTACAAAATTATGAATTTTTCTGCATAATTTAAAATTTTTTAAATTTACAAAATAAAATTATTTTATTTATTTAAAAGTCCCTTATTATTAAAAATACATAGGTATCAGATGGGAAGTGTAATATATAGATATTAAAATTAAAAGAATATCTTAAAATATCCACAAATTAAAGTTAGTAATTTCTAATGTAATGTAGCAATGAAATAAATTTAAAGACAATTATTTTTTTCACCTACTAAAAATGTGACATTTTCAGTACTATCTTGAAGTGCAAAGCCCAACTATCCCCAGCAATTATGAAATCTCTTTTAACCTTTGACCCCCGCATCTCTTTCTCTTTCAAGCAGGCGTACCGCTTCGGCCAGCAATTCCCGGCGACCCATTCGCATTGTGCCCGATTGGACGGAGAATGCGGTGCAGGGCGAGCACTACTGGAAGCCCACCTCGGCCTCCGGCGATCTGTGCTGCCTGAACGAGGAGTGCATTGTGAGTATATCCCTAAATACTTGAATACTCAGAGTGTGAGTAGTGTGAATACCACGGATATCACTACCGCCACACATTCCTTCAATTCAATTAACACAACGCAAACGAGAAGTGAAGGGCAGCAGGTTACATGTGAGCGTAATTTATTTATTGCGTGCCTGTCCAACATTCACGCAATAAAGGCGAAAAAAAAGGAAAGGGGGTTTGGGGGTTGGCAGCCCCCAGCCAAAAGCAACAGAAATTGTACTTTATCAGGCTCATTGTCAATCGAAGGGGGGGGGGGGGGGTGTAAGTCATTTGGGGCTGACCAGCTTCTAGGGAAAGTCCTGCCTGTCCTATCTCCATCTGTTTCGTGCAACCAATTAAGTTGGGCTAAGGTAAAAAGTCGGAATATATTGATTTACTAAAATAGCAAGAAATATGATGTATAAAGTGTAATTTTTAATTTTTAAAAAATAATATAAAATGTTTCCTCTTTTTAATTAATTTATTAAAATAAGTAAAAATATCGCATATAAATTGCAGTTTTAAATTATTAAAAATTAATATAAAACGTCTTTGTTTTCTCATAAAAATCCTAAATATTTTTAAACTTTCAAAAATCACACAAAGTCTTCTCTTGTTTCTCCTAAAATCCTAGATCCTTAAAATTAGCCTGCTCAAGGCCAAATGCAAACTAATCTCAGTCGAAAGTTTCAAGAAGAAGAACAATTAAACAAAAACAGATTCGGAAAGTGAAGCCAACTAGAACACCATTGGCTGCTGCACAAGGCTTTTCTTTAGTTTCCCAGGGAAAACAACTCCCGAGACACCTGAGGCTGTTTTTCCGATTCCTTGACGCGAATCCGTTTTCACCTGTCAGACCGCAGAAACCTCAGCAATTAATTGTCAAAGTTTGCTTTTGCGAGAATGCAAACGGCATTTGCAGCGCTCCGTCATTTGAATGTGGTTTTGGTGGAAATGTGAAAATGCAGGAGTTTGCTAATTAGCGTAAAGCAAAGGGGGGCAACACAAAATACAATTAATTACATGCTGAATGTATAGCAATATATATATTCCACAAAAATTGCCAGACATATTTTACAATAGTTCTGAAGTATAAGGAAATAGTAAAAATATCAAAGTTTTCCCTGCGATTTAAGAAAAGCGGTCTGTGGATATATATTAAACTCCCAGAAATATTTTACAAGTTGTATTCAAGCAATAGAATAATTTTAAAGTATAAAGAATTAAATTGACGGAGTAGGATAAAATAATCCCACATTTTCGTACGGTTTCAGAAAAGCAGAAAAAGAATTTTCCAGAAATAAAAACCCATATCGTTTTTACATGAAGTACTCTTTTCGACCAGGTCAAATTTACCTCGCCACATATCAAATTAAAATTAATCTTAAATAATGTAAAATTGATCTACGTTTCATATCAATTTTTTATTTGGGTGAAGGTACTTATCCCATGAAACAAGATTAAATTATAATATATATATAAAATCTCTTTAAAAATCTCACATTTCCGTGCGATTTCAGAAAAGCGGTCAGCGGATGAAGTGCTCCGCCTGCCAGCTGGTCGCGCACCACAACTGCATTCCGTTCGTGAACGAGAAGAGCACGCTGGCATGCAAGCCGACCTACCGGGATGTGGGCATCCGGCAGTACCGGGAGCAGACCACCACCCACCACCACTGGGTGCACCGCAAGCTGGAGAAGGGCAAGTGCAAGCAGTGCGGCAAGGTAGGTGGACCACCCCACACGATGCACACGACTTTCCTATGTTTTTCTTATATTAATTGTGTTTTTCAAGTACTTTTTTTTTTGTTTATAAGATTTACAAAATTTAAATCAACAGTGGATAGGTTTAAAAACAATTAAAAAAGCATTTAAATTATTTTCATATTCTTCTTTTTAATGCAAAAAATTTTAAGCAACCTAAAAATGTATTTAAAAAATCCATAAATTTTGTTTTACTGAAAACACAAATTAGAGTAGACGGTTTCCAGAAATCAAGACTTTTAATCCTAAAATAAATATACAAAATTTGAATTTTATGTGTCACATTTTAATGAAAAGGATTCGACTAAAGTGTTCTTATTTTTTTAACGATTAGTTTGTGGTTTTTTTTTTGTATTTATATTTATATTATAACTAATTCTGAAAACTGATTTTCATAAACTTAATTAACTTTAAATTCTTTTAGCAAACATCCGTTTTATGTGCCTTAATTGTTTTTTTCCGTGTGACAAATATATATAGAGTGATTCTGGAACTAGGATACCATTATGTTATTACATGTTATGCACTTATCCCTTTAGTTCTTTCCTATGAAGCAGGCGGTGCAAAGCAAGCTATTTGGGTCGAAGGAGATTGTGGCGTTGGCCTGTGCGTGGTGCCACGAGATCTACCACAACAAGGAGGCCTGCTTTAACCAGTCCAAAATCGGCGAGGAGTGTCGTCTGGGTGAGTTTGTGAATCCCCTTTATCCCCCTCTTCCAGCAAAGGGACACCGCCCCTGCCCATGTTCCTTTGATTAATTACGTGACGTGCATGCAAATAAATTGCGGTCCGTTACTTAATTAAGATTTGTGCATTAAAACCGAAACGAAACGAAACGAAACGAACCGAACCCAAACAAAACAAAAACCCCTAACCCTTTCGGGACCCTTGAACTTCTGAGTTTCCATTTTGTACCGCATTCGGTTTTTTTGGTGGGTAAACAAATTGTGCTGTACTGTAGGGCAACCTTTTTAATTCGGTATAAAAAATAAAATCATTGTTTAAAATTAAGTAAAAACAAGAAAGAAAGCTAGCTTCGGCCAACCGAAGCTTATATACCCTTGCAGATCATTCCTATTCATTTAAAAAAATTACCATATTTGAATGCCGATCGATAGGGAATTTAGTTACGAGCTCAAAAAGGTATGACACTTTGTATTCTGACCGTTTTTTCTCATTTTACGCCAAAAATACTGATATTTTTGTGCAAAAAAACACGATTAAGATTTTTGGCAAAAATTTCGATTTGAATTTTTTATTAAAATTATGGATTTTATCTGCGCGGTTTTCTTCGTAGTTTGGCCAAAAAAGGTCCCAAAGTAAAAAGAATAACAGATTTGAACAACTGAGGTCCTTAGCTAACGTTCCTCATCACTTTCTGACTGATTTTCAAAAATAAATTGATTTTCAAATTTTTGCGATTTTTATAGGGGGTAGGGTCACAATTTTTTACAAAAAAATTAAAAACCCTAAAATTACCATTTTTTAATGCCAATCGATAGCGAATTTAAATACGAGCTCAAAAAGGTATGACACTTTGTATTCTGACCGTTTTTTCTCATTTTACGCCAAAAATACTGATATTTTTGTGCAAAATAACACGATTAAGATTTTTGGCAAAAATGTCGATTTGAATTTTTTATTAAAAATATAGATTTTATCTGCGCGGTTTTCTTCGTAGTTTGGCCAAAAAAGGCCCCAAAGTAAAAATAATAACAGATTTGAACAACTGGGGTCCTCAGCTAGAGTTCCTCATCACTTGCTGACTGATTTTCAAAAATAAATTGATTTTCGAATTTTTGCGATTTTTATAAGGGGTAGGGTCAAAATTTTTTACAAAAAATTTAAAAAGGTTAAAATTACCATATTTGAATGCCGATCGATAGGGAATTTAGTTACGAGCTCAAAAAGGTAGGACACTTTATATTCTGACCGTTTTTTCTCATTTTACGCCAAAAATACTGATATTTTTGTGCAAAAAAACACGATTAAGATTTTTGGCAAAAATGTCGATTAGAATTTTTTATTAAAAATATAGATTTTATCTGCGCGGTTTTCTTCGTAGTTTGGCCAAAAAAGGCCCCAAAGTAAAAATAATAACAGATTTAAACAACTGAGCTCCTTAGCTAACGTTCCTTATCACTTTCTGACTGATTTTCAAAAATAAATTGATTTTCAAATTTTTGCGATTTTTATAAGGGGTATACTTTATGGGGTCGGAAACGTCTCCTCGTCAGTTTAGTACTCAAATCCCAGTTGAATTAAAAGCTGTAGCTACCTTAGATTCCAGATTCCAAGGCATTTTGCAACATCTTATGCCACAGACAACCGACAACCCCCTCAAATAGCCAGGGGACTAAACTATTTTCAATTAATGTAATTGCAGCGAATGCTAACGTGCCAACGCACCTCTGCTGATGTTTATATAAAAAGAATAAGGAACGAAAAAAAAAGAAAGGAAAGAAAGGGAAATTCCTTGCCCCGACAACTATGTGCAACTATGACAATGATGATGTGGCAGCTGGGGCGACTTAACCGCTTCCTGTTCACGTTTTTATAAAGTGTCTCAATGAGCATCTTGTTAACACACCTGCTCCCTTCTCCGTATCCCCAGCCGTATGCCATTACGTATACGCCCCGGGAGCAGGACAGTGGGGGGGGGGGGGGGGGGGGTTGAAGAGGGGGTGACATGACCGGAGATGAGGACAAGACAGTACGAAATAGAATTACGACTACGAGAGGATGGCAGTTCCTTTCTCTGCCCCTTTCTCTGGTCCTCTGGCCAAGTTGCGGCATTCATAATTGCTCTTTGGTATGCCGGTTATGTTGGCTCCTTGACTCCCAACTTCCAGCCACAACTTCGCAGCAGAACAGTAAAAGGTCCTTTTTGATTTTACCCTCGAAGGTGGCAAATTAAATTTACTCGCTTGGCCATATTCTCAAGCACTTTCTACTTTCCACACACACAATTAGCTTTTCCCAGCCTGTCCAAAAATTTAGGCACTGCGATGAAGGGCAAGAGATTATATTGAAATGTAAAAGAACCCCTGTGAAGAATAGGTAAATTTAATTTTTACCAAAAATAAAAAAAAATAAAAATAACGATAAAAAAAATAATTACAAAATTAAAATTACATAAGTTTTGCAAAAAGATTAAAATATTTTAAATCAGAAAATTTCATCTAACTAATTTATCTGCTTTTAAAATACGGAAAATGTTAACCTAATAAAAATTAAATCTATATTTTAAATTTTAAAATTACAAAATTAATATAAATGGTAAATATTATAAATATTTTTTTAAATTTGTAAGACCCCCTCTCTTGGAACAAAATAATTTTTAAATATTTTTTTTTGGCGATTTTACCACTGAAATATGTAACCTATATATATTTTTTGTTCCTACTCATTCCATTTCTTCCCCTCTGTTTATTTTCTTTACAGGCAACTATGCGCCCATCATTGTGCCGCCTTCGTGGATTGTGAAGCTGCCGAACAAGGGCAACTTCAAGTCCTCGATACGCGTGAGCAACAAGAACAATGCCGCCTCGGGATCGGGAGGCGGGGCGAGTGGCTCGGGGGGCGGAGGTGGAGGCGGAGGAGGTGGCGGCGGCGGTGGCAAGAGCAAGAAGCAGACGCAGCGACGGCAGAAGGGCAAGGACGAAAAGAAGGAGCCGCGGGCGTTCATTGTGAAGCCCATTCCGTCGCCGGAGGTAATCCCGGTCATTGTGTTTATTAATCCAAAGTCGGGCGGCAACCAGGGCCACAAGCTGCTGGGCAAGTTCCAGCACCTGCTCAATCCGCGCCAGGTGTTTGATCTAACACAGGGCGGTCCCAAAATGGGGTGAGTATTTCATTCCAGAGAACGGAGAAAATTTGTGAAAATATATTAAATATATTAAAGCTCAGAGATGAAAGATAAAATGTTAAACAAACTAAATACTAAGTAAAATAAATAACAATAAAAGTTTTCCTCATAAAAATATATATTTTTCTAAACTTTTCCTATTTACATATATAATTAAAATATAAATATATTTAATTATATTTTCTAGCTCATGATATGAGTGCCTCCTTGCTAAATACATTTTTCTCTCTTTTGCAGCCTGGACATGTTCCGCAAGGCGCCCAATTTGAGGGTCCTGGCGTGCGGAGGCGACGGCACCGTCGGCTGGGTCCTTTCCGTCCTGGACCAGATCCAACCGCCGCTCCAACCAGTTCCGGCCGTCGGTGTCCTGCCCTTGGGCACCGGCAACGATCTCGCTCGCGCCCTTGGATGGGGAGGGGTAAGTTAACTTTTATGATGCCAAAACTATACAAATTTATACCACTTTTTGAAGTCAACATATTCGACAAGAAAAGTGGCATAAATTGCATTAAATATAAGTTAGTTAGCCCTAAATTATAAATACAAATACGGGGTTTTTTTTATAAACATGAGATCCATACAAAATATAGCTTTAATTGATTTAAACTATAAAAAAAATGGCAACTGTACGTATGAGCAATATTTTTCAGAAACATACAAGTTGCGCATACGACTTGTTGCCACCAAACATAAATTTGTACAACTAATTTTGGGGTTTATAAATGAAATAATTTTGAAAAATTAAAAAAAAATATACAGAAAACAATTTCTAATCAAATGATAAAAAAATAGTTAGATTCATCTCTGATCCATTCAAATCTAAAGTAAGTATGAGTCTAATTTTATTGTTCATATCGAAGACTTTTCCATACAGCAAGTAAAGTAGTTAAACTATAAACATTGCTGCTACCATGTATATTTTATTAGTAACAAACGCTTGACCCTAAAAACTCACTAGTATCGAAAGCTGCTCAACGAATGTAGAACGAATACTTGAAGGCATTTATTATTTGTACCCAATTTCATTTGTAGTTAGCGTAACTTAGACCTAATATTGCCCTGAATCATTGCACTTAAAAGCCTCAATAATTTTAAAGTCTATCTTCTTTCAGGGCTACACGGACGAGCCGATTGGGAAGATATTGCGCGAGATCGGGATGTCGCAGTGCGTGCTGATGGACCGCTGGCGGGTGAAGGTCACGCCCAACGATGACGTCACCGATGACCATGTCGACCGGAGCAAAGCAAATGTCCCCCTGAACGTCATCAACAACTACTTCTCGTTTGGCGTGGACGCGCACATCGCTCTGGAATTCCACGAGGCGCGCGAGGCCCATCCGGAGCGCTTCAATTCGCGGCTGCGCAACAAAATGTACTACGGCCAGATGGGCGGCAAGGATCTAATCCTGCGCCAGTACCGCAACCTCTCGCAGTGGGTGACGCTCGAGTGCGATGGCCAGGATTTCACCGGAAAGCTACGCGACGCCGGCTGCCATGCCGTCCTCTTTCTAAACATTCCCAGGTGAGAACTTTCTTTAATTTACTAGTTGAATACCCAATTACTTGATACCAATGTAAAGTAAAAGGGTAAATGCGAAATTGTTTCGTTTGATAATACCCATCAAGATGCAAAAAAAAGTTTAAATCGGACCATTGATTAACAAGTTATGAGCGAATAATGGATAGCCCGCAGGTTGAGAGAGTGCAAGCAGTGCAAGCAGTCGCTTTACTGCTTGCATATCGCTATCTCCCTCGTAACGGGTATCTCTCTTGATTTTCTTTAGTTTTTCATAAATATTTGGTTTCCTCAATACTTAAACCCACTTTTCCCATTATCCCTGCAGCTATGGCGGAGGCACCCATCCGTGGAACGACTCCTTTGGCGCCTCGAAGCCCTCGATTGACGACGGCCTGATGGAGGTGGTCGGCCTGACCACCTACCAGTTGCCCATGCTGCAAGCGGGCATGCACGGCACCTGCATTTGCCAGTGCCGAAAGGCCCGAATCATCACCAAGCGGACCATTCCAATGCAGGTGGACGGGGAGGCATGTCGCGTGAAGCCCTCGGTGATCGAGATCGAGCTGCTGAACAAAGCGCTGATGCTGTCCAAAAGGAAGCATGGACGCGGCGATGTCCAGTGAGTTTGATAATGGATAAAAGAAGTTAAATCCTCGTTAACCCTTTCAATTTTTGCATATTTAGGGTAAATCCCCTGGAGAAGATGCAGCTGAACATCTTGCGCGTCACCATGCAACAGTACGAGCAGTACCACTATGACAAGGAGATGCTACGCAAATTGGCCAACAAACTGGGCCAAATCGAAATCGAATCTCAGTGCGATTTGGAGCATGTGCGCAATATGCTCAATACCAAGTTCGAGGAATCCATCTCATATCCGAAGGTCTCCCAGGATTGGTGCTTCATCGACTGTAAGTTATCGTTTTGTTATAACTTTACCAATTAAATCCAAGAAAATGAGAGTTTCTCTTATAATTACATCAAATATATTGAGTTCTAACCTCTGAGATATTTATTTTGATATTTGAAAAATACTTAAAAATTGTAGTTTATTTTTAAAGAATAAAAATATAATTTCAATAGTTGAAAACAAAAATCTATAACAAGTGTACAGAAATGGCTACTGTGCGTATGAGCGATATGTTTAAAAAACGTAAATATTGCGCATACCACCTGTTGACACAAAACATAAATTTTTAAAGGTATAATTTTCCACCAAAAATTCTGAAAAATATATAAAAAATTATGAAATATATTCTGAAATTTTCTTTAGGAAATTAACAATAATTCCACGGTTTCTTCTATAAATTAAAAAAAGAATCATCTCGGATGAGCCTTATTTTATTGAATAAAAATTCAAATTAAAGACTTTTCCATACACCTAATTCATACATCTAGTTCAACTAAAATCTTTAGGATAGGAATTTAAAATTTAAATATATATTTTATTAGAACCATCTTGCCTTCTAGCCTGCACTGCGGAGCACTATTTCCGCATCGATCGTGCCCAGGAGCATCTGCACTACATCTGCGACATCGCCATCGACGAGCTGTACATCCTGGACCACGAGGCGGCCACCATGCCGCAGACGCCCGACCAGGAGCGCTCCTTCGCGGCCTTTTCGCAGCGGCAGGCGCAGAACGAGCGGCGCCAACTGGATCAGGCCCAGGGTCGCGGACCTGGCAGCACCGGTAGGCTCCTGTTAGCTGGCTGCTGGCCACCGGCGGTGTCCAATCGCACCGCTGACGAGCTGCCGCTCCAGGAGCGGCTTGAGCTCTACCAGCAGCAGGTGGCCGAGCAGCTGCCGTACCAAGACAGGCGCATGTTCCTCCACCTCCACTTCCGCAAGCGTCGCGTCGAGATCTGATTTCCTTGATCCCCCTATATATATATGTATATCCTAGTCCTAAGTCCCTTTCAAATTCAAAAGGAGGGAGGGGGGGGGGGGCGGAGTGGAGTGGAGCGGAGCGGAGTGCAAGTTGCAGTCGGCCCACCTTTATTTTCGTTGCCTTGCATTTTGTTTATGGTTAATTTATGTCTTGCATGTCACTAGTCACTAACACACTACACATAGAGAAAACCAGCTGCGGTAGAAATAATGCACAAAAAATATCTAAAAAATTTTAAAAGATAATATAGAAAAGTTGTAACTGTTTTTGGGCATTTAAATCGTAAAATTTATAAAATTTAAATGAAGTGATGCTCTTATTACGACCGCAACTGTGCGCATCCGACACCGACACCCACATAAACACACACTTACACTCACACATCCGATAAAAGTCCAAGTCTTAATTGCGAGGAGCCGAATACAGCTTAGTCCTTGCCACGATCGCATGTGAGTAGAGCATTAAATACGATCACTCCTGGTACTATCTGGTATATAATCCCGGCTTACATCAACAGTTAACCTGTAAACGTAGCAAGGACCAAACCGTATTCGTTACGATCCCATCCATCCCAACCAAAACAACCAAAACAACCAACCAACCAAGTAATACAAAAAAAAAGACACTGAAATATGATATGCGGGTAGGTTAAATGCCTGGTAGTTTGGACTTGTTGTGTATTTGATTTTAGTTGTGAACCACTTATTTCAATGGCTTACTAACAATATGTGAATTTCTTTTCGAATTTAAAACACACACACAAAAAACACGTACAATAATTGAAACATTCTAAAACTAAAACACAAAGATGAGGATTTGCAAATTGGCTCCAAGCCCATTAAAGTGATGAAGTGGAAGAGGTAAAAAGGCGTCCCCCGATTCGTTCAGCATTTCATTCAGTTCAGTCATTCAGACCTTCAGACTCCATGCGAAGAAAAGAGACCATTAGCTGAACCGAGCGAGACGGCACTAGGCACCAAAAATTTAGTTTAGAGCGTTCACTCTCTCTCTTTCGCTCTGCCAGACTTATCAATTGGCTTTTTCGCAGCTGTCTTGCTCGTTTGGCCATATTCGCTTGTTCTCTCTCTCTCTCTGTTTCACACGCTTCTCTCATGATCCACGGTATATCCTCCATCTTTTTCACACACTGGCCCTGTTTCCCTTTCCCTCTTCCTGTCTCTCTCTCTCTCTATCTTCAGCATCTTTCCCTCTTCTTCTTCATTTGATTACAAATAATTTCATAATTTCCGTTTTTGATTTCTGTACAATATGAATAACTCCTGCATGCAGCAACAAAGATCGTTTATTCAGTTTCAACGAAGATGTTTTTGGTTATGGATTCAGGTATTCCGTATAACTGTCTGTCTCTTTCTTTACTTTACTTACTAGACTGTCTGTTGTGGCTATCTCTGTCTGTCTATCTCTCTCTCTATATACGCCATTCTTTCTTTCCGTCTTTATCTCGTATCTCTCGTATCATCGACATTTGAATCGATTGAATGTATCTCAAACCGAACTGATGCTTGAATTTTCTTTTTTTATTTTCTCTACTTTTCCATGCACACACAAAAAATACCGACCGCTCTCTCTCTCTCTCACACACAAACACAAAAACCAAATACACACACACACACACGAACATTTGAATAATAGCCCTATACTGGAGCAAACTTCCGATGCCATACTACTAGCAGCCCAGAGCGGCGATCTCAATATGGTAGCTTAACTATTCCAAAATATATATAGTCGATACCTAGATGAAACTATAGATCCCCTCCTATAAACTTATAATACCTGTTTTTACCCCTTTCTTCCAGTTACGTGCACTACATGAACAAGGATACTCACTACAGTCAGTGAACAAAAACGGACAGACGGCGTTGCACTTCGCCTGCAAATACAACCACAGGGACATTGTCAAATATATCATTGCGAGCGCCACACGACGCCTCATCAACATGGCCGACAAGGAGCTGTAAGTCTAATTTGCAGATATATGTCACAACCTTTGGACACCCATTAGGAAATCAAAGTAAATTATGCCGTTTTGAAATCGGTATCCAACCTATAGCCCTAGCAATTTTCTTTTTTTCAATTTCAATGCCTATTATTACAGACGGTGTGATATTTTTTGTTTCCCAAAATAAGTTACAAGCTTGAAAACCTTCTAAACAACCCCCCTTCCAACCTTTCCACCCATTTTTCTTGCAGTGGACAGACGGCGCTCCACATTGCCGCCGAGCAGAACCGTCGCGACATCTGCGTGATGCTGGTGGCCGCCGGCGCTCATCTGGACACCATGGACTCCGGCGGAAACACGCCCATGATGGTGGCCTTCAACAAGAACGCCAACGAGATAGCCACCTATTTGGAAAGTAAGCAGGGGACGCAGCCCGTCGATGGCTGGCTCGACGACTAAGTAGACGACTGTAGAATCGAATCGCCGCGGGTCCCCCTTCCAAGTAGAGCAATCGCTAGACAAGCTTACGCCGTGGGGCTAACTCACGACAACCAGACAACAACAAAAAAAAACCAGACAAAGCAAAAACATACCAAAAAAAAAGAAAAGAAAAAGAAAAAAATGATTATCAATACCAGAACATCAGTAAATCAGTAATCCAAAACAAGAATGTACTTTTAACACTGCATAATATTTCTCCTTTCTATGCCAACAAAAAACAACCAAATGGACAATGTCTTGTAAATAACTCAACTTACCTAATCGAATCAAACGAAATCCAAACAAAAACTGGAACTCAAATCAAATCAACATTCCAAAAAAAAACAAAAAACAACTCACATTGGGGTTCCGTTTCCGGTTTTGCATAGGTCAAGAGCGCTTTATGCATCTGGAGGTGCAGACCCGGATCTAAAAGCAAAAGAGGAGCATTCAGCGGAAGCATTCACCCTACGACATACACACATACATAAATAACTAATATAAACAATAATGATAATCGCTTTTTTTTGGCAACTTTTTTTTTGTGTTAGCATGTACGAGAGAAATCTAATTTAAGCTAAGCAGAAAAAAAACACATACACAGAAGAACACTCAAAACAACATTTAGCGACTAAGAATGGACAATGGTATGGATTAACTTAATTTATTGTAAGGAACAGCTAGGCAGACGACAGGCAACATTTGTCCAAGATTTAATTCAATTTTCAATTACCTTACGATGGAACGAACAAAGAAAGAACTATAAACTATTATTAAAAAAAGGAAATTCGAAATTTATTTGTTTCTCTTACCGATTGATTACCGATTAATGATTATATTGTGATATCTAAATTAATTAATGTATTGGACTAGAGAGCGAAAACGAAAAGGAGAACGAGAGCAAATAGAAATTGATATTAGCGAGGCAAAAAAGTTGAAAGAACAAAAAAAAAGAAACACACAGAGACACACTAAGCTAAAATATATAGCCTATATATTTAATGAATTATATATATTTAATTATACCATATATTGTACTTCTTTTGGAATTCAAAATAGGCTAAGTGAGAACTTGAATACTCTTCTTCGGCAGAGCAGCAGCACGATTAGAAGAGAGACGCACTAGACCCAAAGCGGCTATAGCTCTCTCGCTCAGCCACAGACTCACACACACACCACACAAACACACAAACACACACACACACAGTCCCGATGCACAGACTAGGATGCACAACCCCCACTAGATATACCACCCACTCTTCACCCACTTCACCCCAGAGAAACAACTAAACCCTCAGCGTTTCAAACCGAAAGACTTCCCTCAAAAACGAGGTCACCTGCCTCAAAAAAGAAAAAACAACTAGACGCTAGGGCGGGGCAGGCAGCCCCACGAAGACTATCCTAACTATCCTGTATACTATATATACTATATTCCGTATTCTTTAACTAAGAAACCCTCGTAACACAATGGAACAATGAATACGATACACACACTCTTAATATAGGAAGCATGCATATTTTATCGAATAAAAAGTAAAAACTATGGAATACCACAATATTATATAGCCGTTAATCAAACCATATATGTATGCTATGTACAGTAGAGGGCTATTTTTATTTTATTATTATGTTTTTTGCTTAGATTCCAAATTCCGTAATATTTATATCTCGAGTCAATTACGTTTACCGCGATTCCCCAGATTCCCATTTTTCGGCTTAGCTAACATTTACGATTATAGCGATAGCGAATAGCGAATAGCGAATAGCGATAGCGATAAGTATCACTATCGATTGATGAGGCACCCGAGAGCGATTAAGTATCGATCACCTTTACGAGAGTCTTGGCCAAATGCAGCCCTGTCCCTCCCCGTCCAAGCGCAATCGGCTTAGTTCCTGGAAAACCATGGCTCTGGCTTTCGGAATTGGATTACCGGATTGCGTTTGGACGACCCCTTTTAGGGGGGCCATCGCCAGCATTGCCGCCCATCCCGCCCTGTGAGCCACTTCCGGTCCACATCCGGAAGCGCGCTCTCGGCGCGGGTAATCATGTTTTGGATTGCACGCGACAAAAAAAAAACGAAAAGAAAAAATATATACAAATTAAAAGTTAAAGTCACACAAAAGTTAATTACACACACATCGTAGACTGTCGCAGATGGTGTCGAAGTGTTGATCGATTTTCGATTCCGGCTTTGCGGGATCTCGGGCATGCAGCCTTTACGCCCCATAAGACGTGCCACCCATTGGGCAACCGGAATCAAAAATCGTAGCACCAATCTACACCGCCTGCGGCAACTAATGAATTCTTCAGCTGCGGTAAAAAAAAAAGACAGTGTTCCGTTCGCTTTTTATTAGCCTTTGACTATTGTATTTATTTATTAAAAATTTGATATACAAAAATCTATGAAACTTAAAAGTTACTATGCATTTTTTCGGTTTTTAAATATAATATAATAAAATATTTTTAAAATATCTATATATTTCTAAAAAAGGTGATTTTGAAAGTTATTTGTTAATTTTCTATATATCAAAAAATGTATTACTACTTTTCTAAAAATTAAATTTGTATATTTACTTCCTTGCTTTGCTTCAAAGACATTTTTAGAAAATTTAAATAAATTTTTTTATTTTAAAAATAAGTGTGTAAGATATACAGATAATTTTTTTTGTACCAAATCAAATCGAAATTAAAAATCGCAACACTACCACAAATGCGGCCGCAGCTGGAAATCCATATGCAGTAGAGCAGAGTTGAGTAAGGAATATTTAGCAAATGACAATCTAGAGATTTTATAGCAAATGAGCCGAGCAGAAGGCCGAAGAGAGTTTGCTATCCCCCCTAAACCATTCACTATGAACTATGAACAGAAACTATGAGAAACGACCCTTCAGACAGTCGATAACAGTAATCGATAGGAAATTCAAAGGAACACTGAAACTCTAAAACGACTTTGGTTAGTTTTCGCAACTTGCTATTTACACGAAGCTTAAAGATGAAATTGTAGTTGAACGATTTACGCGGGAAGGCGGAATAAGTTAGTGTCAATCGAGGAGAGCGCTATCTATCGATCTAGACGGGCTAAATGCTAAATGATGAAAGGGTGAATGATGAATACTGAATACTGGATACAGAATACTGAATACTGAATACAGAATACTGAGGGCTAAAATGCAAGAAAATAGCTAGCCAAGTGCTTTGATGCACCGATGCACATCTGTTCGGAGAACAACCGGGTCCAAGCCAAAACTATGGATATATTTTCGTGCATTTTGTAGAACTTGAATACCCACAAGACACTCAAGAAAAAAACACACCCACAAGACACCACACACAGATACACTAACATTAAGTGGAGGCAAATACTGCATGATGTGTATATATGGAGACAACATAGATGCTATATATATATATACACATATATATATATATCAATATAGTATATATATTTTTTTCGAATCGTTTAAGTGAAACTTTTGAACAAAATATGGAAAATGAAACGCAAGTCTTATGAAATTCTAGCAAGTAAGGCAAACCAAAATTGTAAAGGTCAAGATACACGGATATGGATGGCGAGGAACGATATACCTAAAACAATGCCTAACTGTACGATAGTAAGCATACAATATATATATTGATAACGTAATAAAGCGGAATATATGTGTAAAAGTAATCTATTTATTTACATACAAACACGAATACTGAACACCAATCAAACAAACCCTGTAAATACACTGGAATTCTCCCCGATTCTGATCTGATCCGATCTGATCCCTATTTCGATCCTAAAAACCAAAAACTTTGGACAGACAACGACTTTGTATTCTCCCTTCCATCCGGATATATACACTATTTATATTTAATTATTAACTTACGCAAGTCTGAAAGTATTTCTATCGAAGAGTTCTAAACTGCTTAACTGTAAAGTGTACATATACCGAAACTACAACCACTCACAAGTCCTATAAACTATAAACTATATAGAACTGTAAGATACGTCCCCGAAACACCCAAGATAATCCCCATTAATCTATATAAAATATATTTACTTTTTTTGGATTAGTCACTAAGCATAGACAACATGAATTACTAAGTACGATATGCACTGCAAGCACTGAGGAATTTGATTCAATTTTACTTAAGACAAACGAAAAGAGAAATTGAAATAGCATTTAGCAAACCTTAAGGAAACCCCGAAAACTAAACAAAAATCTCCAAATTATGGAATAACAATTAAAGATGAATCTAAAAAGAACTTTTCGAGCTACATCGGAAGACAAAAAACGATAAAAAGTCGACAAAAAATGTATTCGCTTGAGGCAATTGTGTGGGAAAGTCGAGAACGTTTAGCATTTGGATTGGCTATGCAGCATTCGTATATTGTATACTTAGATACCCAAACCCACAGACCACCACACAGATACAGATACAGAAACAGATACACAAATACAAACACAAACACACACGAATATTTAATAGATATACAATAGTTATATAGACTCATTCGCATCGATCCTTTGAACCATAGTCTATCCTGTTATTCTCTCAACCAAAATTGTAATTTTCGGACCCGCAAAAAGATCCCCACAGCTCGAATATGAGTTCTTTTTATCCCCAATTGCAACTTTCAAGAATTGTAAACAAAAAATTAACTAAAAACTAATCAACTTTACGCTAGCGAATCCCAAATATTGGAGAAACAATCGAAATCATCCACAAAATTGCTTAAAATATGAATTTTCTGACTCTCTCCTAAGGGAAAATAAATTTTTTTTGGTATTTCAAACTCAAATTGCAATGGTGTTTTTTTTAAGGGTGGGTTATGAAATTACTAAATTTATACATATTCAAACCGAATAAATAAATATATACTTGCAAAACAAATTGTATACTTTTGGGCTTCGATTTAATCTGGGGGGAGGTGAGTCATGGACAAGAAACCAAATACAATATTAGAATTTTATAATAAGCATATTGTCGGAAACGAGAATAAGTCATCAGGTAAGTCTGAAAGATGCAAATGTATTTACGACATTTCACAACCTTGAATCATCTTAGGCAAATAAAGCTTTGATTAATTAATTAAAATGCTTCAAAGGGGATATCGAATTTGCAGTAACGCTTGCTTAATAGGATTAATTATTCGATAATTTGGACAAATCAAGGCCCACAGCTAAAAGACCGACTGCTTTGAACAGCTAACAATCCAAACTAACGATCCCAACACTTTCCGAAAATTTAATTTTGCAATTTTTGCCTTTTTTATACCCTTGCAGAGGGTATTATGATTTCAGTCAGAAGTTTGCAACGCAGTGAAGGAGACGTTTCCGACCCTATAAAGTATATATATTCTTGATCAGGTCACTAGCCGAGTCGAACTAGCCATGTCCGTCTGTCCGTCCGTATGAACGCTGAGATCTCGGAAACTATAAAAGCTAGAGGATTGGCATTTTGCATGCATATTCTTGGAGTTCCCACGCAGCGCAAGTTTATTTCAAAAAGGTGCCACGCCCCCTCTAACCGCCCCCTCATTTTATGAAAGGTGTCTGGCGCCCACACCTTTAAAGATTTTGGAAATGTAAAAATGCAGTTTTATTGTGATTATCAAAACCTATCGAAATGTAGAAGAAATTTTTTAAATCGGACCATTCGTTAAAAAGTTATGACCGATCAAAGTTTTAATATATCCATCTCCCTCGCACTCCCTTACCTGAGTAACGGGTATCTGATAGTCGGGGCACCCGACTATAGCGTTCTCTCTTGTTAATTTTTTATTATTATTATAAAGTGTTCGACTATAATGTAAAATTTACAGACGAACCTAAACTTAGCTATAGCTGCGGGGCCTTAAGCTAATAAATTCAATTTTTTCATTCTTCATTCATGTGGGTTGTCTACAAATTTACAATCTAAGTTAGACTATCAGTTACATAACAACAAATTTTTAACTTTATTTCATTCTTACAATTACTAATTTTAAGCTTAATCTAAATTGTATTGATTATATTTTTAAGATATTTCATTGTTTCTTTTATATTGGATGAGTTTGGATCAAATATTGTTTGTAAGGGGTTTGTGGACGTAAAAAGATCGCAGGGTAAGTAGGGAGGGACATTCTAATAGAATGTGTAGAGGTGGTGTTATTTGGTTGGAGCATAAAGGGCAAAAGGGTATTGTGGGTGGTTGGGTAAATAGATGGCTATGGGTCAGGTTAGTGTGTCAATTTATTTTTGAAAATCAGTCAGAAAGTGATGAGGAACGTTAGCTAAGGAGCTCAGTTGTTCAAAGCTGTTATTATTTTTACTTTGGGGCCTTTTTTGGCCAAACTACAAAGAAAACCGCGCAGATAAAATCTATATTTTTAATAAAAAATTCTAATCGACATTTTTGCCAAAAATCTTAATCGTGTTTTTTTGCACAAAAATATCAGTATTTTTGGCGTAAAATGAGAAGAAACGGTCAGAATATAAAGTGTCCTACCTTTTTGAGCTCGTAACTAAATTCCCTATCGATCGGCATTCAAATATGGTAATTTTAGCTTTTTTAAATTTTTTGTAAAAAATTGTGACCCTACCCCTTATAAAAATCGCAAAAATCAATTTATTTTTGAAAATCAGTCAGAGAGTGATGAGGAACGTTAGCTAAGGAGCTCAGTTGTTCAAATCTGTTATTATTTTTACTTTGGGGCCTTTTTTGGCCAAACTACAAAGAAAACCGCGCAGATAAAATCTATATTTTTAATAAAAAATTCTAATCGATATTTTTGCCAAAAATCTTAATCGTGTTTTTTTACAAAAAATTTAAAATTGTTTTAACTTGCAAATTTGAATGCAAATCGATAGGGAATTTAGTTTCGTGCTCAAAAAGGTAGGACACTTTATATTCTGACCTTTTTTACTCATTTTACGCCAAAAATACTGATATTTTTGTGCAAAAAAACACGATTAAGATTTTTGGCAAAAATGTCGATTAGAATTTTTTATTAAAAATATAGATTTTATCTGCGCGGTTTTCTTTGTAGTTTGGCCAAAAAAGGTCCCAAAGTAAAAATAATAACAGATTTGAACAACTGAGCTCCTTAGCTAACGTTCCTCATCACTTTCTGACTGATTTTCAAAAGTAAATTGATTTTCGAATTTTTGCAATTTTTATAAGGGGTAGGGTCACAATTTTTTACAAAAAATTTAAAAAGGTTTAAATTACCTTATTTGAATGCCGATCGATGGGGAATTTAGTTACGAGCTCAAAAAGGTAGGACACTTTATATTCGGACCGTTTTTTCTCATTTTACGCCAAAAATACTGATATTTTTGTGCAAAAAACACGATTAAGATTTTTGGCAAAAATGTCGATTAGAATTTTTTCTTAAAAATATGGATTTTATCTGCGCGGTTTTCTTCGTAGTTTGGCTAAAAAAGGCCCCAAAGTAAAAATAATAACAGATTCGAACAACTGAGCTCCTTAGCTAACGTTCCTCATCACTTTCTGACTGATTTTCAAAAATAAATTGATTTTCGAATTTTTGCGATTTTTATAAGGGGTAAGGTCACAATTTTTTACAAAAAATTTAAAAAAGCTAAAATTACCATATTTGAATGCCGATCGATAGGGAATTTAGTTACGAGCTCAAAAAGGTAGGACACTTTATATTCTGACCGTTTTTTCTCATTTTACGCCAAAAATACTGATATTTTTGTGCAAAAAAAACAGGATTAAGATTTTTGGCAAAAATGTCGATTAGAATTTTTTATTAAAAATATAGATTTTATCTGCGCGGATTTCTTAGTAGTTTGGCCAAAAAAGGCCCCAAAGTAAAAATAATAACAGATTTGAACAACTGAGCTCCTTAGCTAACGTTCCTCATCACTTTCTGACTGATTTTCAAAAATAAATTGATTTTCGAATTTTTGCGATTTTTATAAGGGGTAGGGTCACAATTTTTTACAAAAAATTTAAAAACGCTAAAATTACCATATTTGAATGCCAATCGACAGGGAATTTAATAACGGGCTCAAAAAGGTACGACACTTTATATTCTGACCGTTTTTTCTCATCTTACGCCAAAAATACTGATATTTTTGTGCGAAAAAAACACGATTAAGATTTTTGCCAAAAATTTCGATCAGAATTTTTTATTAAAAATATGGATTTTATCTGCGCGGATTTCTTCGTAGTTTGCCCAAAAAAGGTCCCAAAGTAAAACGAATAACAGATTTGAACAACTGGGGTCCTTAGCTAACGTTCCTCATCACTCTCTGACTGATTTTCAAAAATAAATTGATTTTCGAATTTTTTCGATTTTTATAAGGGGTAGGGTCACAATTTTTTACAACAAATTTAAAAAGGTTAAAATTACCATATTTGAATGCCGATCGATAGGGAATTTAGTTACGAGCTCAAAAAGGTAGGACACTTTATATTCTGACCGGGGATTTAATAACGAGCTCAACGAAGTATGACATTCCATATTTCGACCATTTTTTACATTGTTTTGGTCAAAATACTGATATTTAATGTAGGACCTTTTTTCATAGTTTCATGACTTTTGCGGAGAGGAGTTGAAAATACAAATTTCCTTTGGATTGGTATTACGGTTCAACCAAAACTATTGTACAGTGGCGGATCTAGGATTTTGTTGTTGGGGGTGATATTAGAACAAATGTTTTGTTGCATACTTTTTGAATACCAAAATTCCTTTCATTTTTCACCCGAGTGGGGGGTGATATATCACCCATATCACCCCCCGTGGATCCGCGCATGATATTGTACTATTGCGACAAAATATGATTCTGGTATTTTTAATGTATTTAGTTATAGAATTTATTTCTCTTTATCTTCTAATTTTCTTCTAATATTTTGTTGGTTTGTTTCGTTATTTGTACCACAAAAACCTGCCAAACAGCCCACTGTGGCGCGGAAAGCCCGTCGCATCGCAGAGAGCGTTGAGCTGAGAGCGTTTAGAAAGCGGCGGCGATTGCGATTGCATTGGTTACCGCTCGCGGAGAGACGTTATGGGACTACAAAATGAAAATGAGACTGAGGAGCGCTGAACGTGGAACTCGGAGTCAGAGTCAGAAGCTAAAAGCCAGATTCAGTTGGCGGCGCAGACTCGACTCGTTTAGTTCGGCGTTGCGTTCCATAGAAAAGCGAAGAGCGCGCATGCGGCTTTTCCACCGCGAATTTTCCTACCGATCTGTGTATTTTTTATTGTTTTTTTTTCCTACCTGCGGCGGCCTTCCGATGACTGGGCCAAAGAGCATCTGTGTTTCTTTCGAGTGCATCTGCCTTTTTGCTGGCGAGTGTTACAATTGTCGCACGTAATCGTGCTGGCAGTTACGCCTCAGAAAGCAGCCGAAAAAATAAAAACAGCCAAACAGCGCAGATACAAGATACAAAAGTATCTGGTAAAAAAAAAAAAAAAACACATGCGTTACGCTCAGCTGACTCGCTGCGTTCGTCTGTATGCTGTACGCTGTATGCTGTGTGTGTGAGCGTGTGCTTAGCTTAGCTAACAAATTGGTTAGATAAATGAAGCAAAAAAAAAAACTGTGAAATTCGCGAATAAAAAATTTCAACCGAAAGCTGAAACTGAAAGTAAACAGTGCTTATATATATAAAATATAAAATAAATATATTTAAAAATATAAAATATATAGATCACATCGTATCATATTATATTATACTTGTATCCCCGCTCCTTTCCCCGCGGCTGGCCGAAAAAAAATGTCACAATTCCGCGATAATTCATGGGTGAGTTGCGATCGAGTTCAGTTCGGTTCGGCTTGAGATTGGCACTAATTACCGACTAACTACCGCACGTATCCACGAGATACTCGCACTCTACCACTCTATCCTGCACTCAAACTAACCCGATTTGCACAATTTTTCCCTGCCCCCTGCCCTTCCCCCCCCCCCCTTGTCCACCCATCGATTGATGTCTTCTTAATTGGTCCAAATCGTTAATTAACCTGTGTGGCCATCTGTAAACCGATTGGCCAATTGGCCCCATGCATCTCTCGGCCTGACCCGATTTTCGAAATTTCGCAGCTCGACAAGTGCGATCCATCTATATTGGAATACACTGGCCGCTTAAGTTGGCGATTCGAGTTAGAATGAATTACGGCAATTCTCTGATTTCAAACTAGTTAATCTTTTCTTTAGTTTTTTAATATTTTTCTTTTATCTATTAAATAGTTTTTGATTTTTAATGATAGAGAAACTCTGTTAGTTACATGATTAATATTTATTTAAATCATGTTTATGGGACACAAAATGTAGACTGAATATTTATAAAGGAATTTTAAAAGTGCTATAATTTTTAAGATAATTTCTTTCTTTTTTTTCTTTAGTTGTTTTGTAATCAATTAAATAGTTTCTGGTTTTTAATAAAAGAGATAAACTCTG
The DNA here is from genome assembly GCA_035046095.1 of Drosophila pseudotakahashii. Lineage (NCBI taxonomy): Eukaryota > Metazoa > Arthropoda > Insecta > Diptera > Drosophilidae > Drosophila > Drosophila pseudotakahashii. The sequence continues at coordinate 21,456,759 of JAWNOE010000105.1, forward strand.
TTAGTAACATGATAAATATATTAAAAATTATATTCATGGGATAAAAATAAAGACTCGATGTTTATGAATGAATAATTATAAAAAAAAGCGATTTAATATATTTTACACTAATTTCTAATTTTTTATGCAATGTTGAATATTTTTGGCCTGTTAGTTACAAGATAAATATATTTACATACATATCATCTACATGGTATCTACATTTTAAGGCTAAATAATTTCAATTATAAAGAATTTTTTTTCATTGAATGCTGAATAGTTTTTTCCCCAGTGCCTTTGCATTTGTGTCGCCTGGCAATTGACTGGGGACTGGGAATTTTGACAGCTTCCGAAGCTGCAAATGCATCGGGAAAACTTGGCTTTATCATCATTATCAGTTCGCGCCAAACGGTGTCGAGGTCGCCGAGGAAATAACCTAATCAAATTTCTGCGCCATAGATTATGGCTGTTCAATTTGCAATTTTTAATGTCTAATGGCGAACGAAAGTCGAACAGTTTTTGAATAAATTAAGCCATGCAAAGCACACACAGGTTAAGCGGGTCAATCGACAACGTTGACAGCGCGGGGCGAAATTTATGGATCGCCTGATTGGCGATGCTGTGCAACCCGTTTATCTCGAACGATTTATCGCTGGCTCCCGCAATCTGTGTCCGAAATACAGCGGTAAATGTAATTAGGAAATATTTTAATTTAATTGGGCTCAAGAAATCTCGAAAAAATACACCATTTTCCATATTTGTTTATAAATATAAATTTTTTATTGTGTTAAATCCCCAGTATATTCAAACATTCAGCTCTGACACTTTTTATCTCAGGTTGTGTCAATGGCAGAAAAACACACCTACATTTTCCTAGAAATTTCCCAAGTCAATTTCTACGTGTAATCTAGATCAAACACTATTTCCACACCTCGGGCGCCTTTTTTCCATAACTTCTGCAGTTGAAGGTCGCTTTCTTTCTTTTTATAGAGAAAAAATAACACTAAAATGTTTGCACTGAGCGAAACGACTTGTCTATAAGATGCAATTGTTAAATTGACACTTTGGCGCTTTTATAAGTACATCAAATGTTCCTCTTTGATAACTGAAGGTTAGCCAATTTTTGTATCTTTATTACGGAATGGTGAAATTGGAAAAACAGGGCATTTCCTGTAGAATATCTTTCTGTTTTTAGAACCCTTTGTTCCGCCTATTCGTATTTGTACATGATGTGTTATCTGCGTATCCGTAATCGCATTACGATCCATTTATTTGTGATAAGGCCTGCGACTCCCACACTTAAAGACGCTCCCTCGCCTGGGCCCCCGAAAAATCGTAAAAAAATCAAGTAAAATAAATATACTAAGGAAAACCAGTTGGCCTGGCCCAAAAGCGATTGCGCAAATGTCGTGACTGACTGGCGATTATCTTCTTCTGGCTGAGATTGAGATTGAGATGGGAAGGTGGATGTGGATGTGGATGCGCAGGTGCAGGCAAAGTCTCAAGTCTGGCTTCCTGGTCTCGGCTTCAAGTTCAATTACGGCAGATTGTCGTGAAGGCATTGGCCATGGAATATCCAGTGGATACCCAGCCGCATCCACATCCATACATCCACATCCATGTTGGTCATCAGCAACTTTCACTCACCGGCGAATGACGATGACGATGTGCCTCCTGCACATTTTGTCATCGTTTTTCATGTGGGAAAATCTCTCGCCTCTGCAAAAGATCCAAAAAAAGTAAGAAACAAAAAAAAAAGAGCGACCTAAACGATGGGGAAGTTGTGTGTGGTGTGGAGGTTTTTTTATGGAAGCTGTTTTTGGGCAGACATTGCAAAATAATTTCCACAACAAGTTGGCGGTCGTCGACGACAATGAACTTTTAATTACCCCAAAGACTCGTTTCGCAAAAGAAAGAAAGAGAAAAAATACAAAAAGAAATATATATAAAAAGAAAGGGGGTACACCTCTCATTCAAATGAGGTTCGCGGAAGGAGAAGCGAATTTTCCAAAGGAGGAAAATCCGTGATCATATGCAATTTAATGCCTGCCCAATTTGCTGCCAAACAATCGGCTCTTTGTCTTTGCAAAACCCTCCGTTTCCATCTCCACCTCCACTTCCACTTCCATTTTTTCCCCAGCAGCTGATTAGATTTCAATTGAGGATTTGCAGATTTGCCGATTTGCTTCCCTCGTTGATTTTCGTGGGACTGCTGTGGGCCGACAAACTGGTTGCCAAATTATGAATAAGTGTGCTGTAGGTAGGATTTCTGATTTTCTGGCTAATAGCTAATCGGTTGGCCGTGCAGTGATTAGATTTGTTGCCAAAACAAAACTTTCGCCCCTGCAATTTGAGTGTTTTTTTGCCACTAAATTTGTTAAAAATAAATATTATATCAATAGGCTTGGAAATGATGATTCTTATATATCATTTCCCCAAAAATTAAAAAAAAAAGAATATATTTTTGGTTTATAGATTTTGTTTTATAGATTTTAATTATCATTAAAATAATTTAAATGAAATTATACAACTACAATTATAAAATTACAATAATAAATTTACAAATTTATTTATTTTCACTTTGGTTAAAAAGACTAAAATGACTTTCAACCGGTTATCCAATCACAGAAAAATAATTTCTAAGCCATTTGCAATTACCAACAATCCGCTCAGTATAATAATAATTATAATTAGGTAGAATTAAACAAAAGATGGCTGGCGATGATTTCCTTTAATGTTTACACTGCAGCTATAAAAACCATAAAAACCCTTCGCGGTTTATGTAAGTGAGAGATACTTGTTGGCAAGACCTAAACAAATTTCCAAGTATGAAAAATAATACATATTTTCGGTTGTTACCGCTGACCAAACACAGAAATTGACGGGGCGAAAAAAGGAAATTTTGCGACAATTAAACAGTGAAAGTCGCTAAAATGGATCGTTGTGGCATTAGCTATTACCCCCGACTTGTTATTATTGCTACCATATTTTTGCTTTTTATTTGTGTGTTTGTTTGCGCTGCTTAGTTGATGATATGACAGAAAAATACGCTTGAGAAATATGGCCAGAAAGGTGGATGGTAGTGGATGGTGGATGGCAGAGATGATGATAAAAACTGTGTTAAAAATAATCATAATTTTTCGCTCTCTTTTCGCCTGTTTCGCTTTTGTTTGCCGCTCTGCATTTTTAATTAAGTTTTTGTATAGACCTAACTGCTGCTTTTTTCAATAAGTTTTCAACGAGTGCACACAAAAACCAACCCACAAAACTAAAAGCCTAACCAAAAGCTGACCTTGAAAAAGTTGATTTTTTTTTTTTCTGAAGATCGCACCGAAAATCTTTGTCTTGGGGTTCCAGCCAAGACACGTTCAATGCTAACCCATATATGTGGGCCAGCATTAACGGTAATTGATTTTCAACTCAGACTGTGACCGATTCAAGAAGCCAAAGAAAACTCACCTACAAAAAAAATGCACAAAAAAAATACAAAAAATACAAGACGGCAAAACAGAAAAACAGAAAAGTAACACACTTCGAAATCGGTAACAAAAACGTGATCAGACTTTGGCTCTAACCCATTAGATCTGGCCTCGTTGGGAGCACCAAGCATACCATTTCTGATTTCGGATTTCTGAGACGGCGACAAGTGTATCTTTCGGATGCGAACCGAACCGAACAAAAACCCAACAAAGGGGAACGAGCAGAAGAGAACTGTTCTCATTTCTCATTTCTCGGCTGGCTGGAAAGTTGGAAAGTATTCAAATTCCCTTTCTCCATCGCCAACTCGTAGCCAAAGTTATTCGACTTTAATCATACCCTCTATGGGGTATTTTCAAATATTAATACATTTTGCCACTATATCATTTAACTGTCATAAAATAAGGCTGGCGAAACAAGTTTGGTTGGGAATATTTCAGCTTAACCGACATTTGTGTGTCAAAAGTTTGATGAATGACCGCTGATTGCACCACAATGATGTGGGATTACCTTAAATATAAATCAAATATATTGCGTATTTGCAAATAATAATTGCTAGTCAATACAATCTACTTTCTTTTTTCTGAATGCTGGGTATTTGTGAATTCGACCCAGAATGTTTAGTATATTTTCACTAGTTTTTCAACGAAAGACCTTTCGCTTCAGTTCTTCAGTTCGGTGGGAGTCAACAGCACCCACACAAAATCGCTGTATTCAAAGCGTTCAAAGCGACCCTGTCATTACCATTCACACACTCATCCGCACTCAGAGCTTAATGTTGTTGAATGCCTCTAATTGTTGTCGGCAAATGGCGAACGGCGATAGATAAACAATTTACCTGAATGGAAATGCGTTGGAGAATACAAATAAATTAGCGATAAACATTTGTCACTAACCAAACGATTCATCCTTAGTCACTGCAAGCACTGACCTACAAAAATATAGAATTCTCGCTTCGGAAAAGTTGCGAAATAATAATTGATACGGCAATTTTGCAAGTATTTCTCGTTGATAAGAGCGATAAGGAAACCCAACTTAGTCAGTCGACCAAACAATAGATCGTAAAAATGTATACCAATGACTCAAAAAAATATGTGACTAAAGATGACTAAAATTATAATATAAATCGATCAAAAATAAAACCAAAATTAATTCTAAGTTAATTCTGAAGCATAAAGTAGAGCTATTTAAAAATACTATGCATTTTTTAGATGTGAGGTTGTAAGCCCATTAAATCGCTCAATATATGGAATCAGTAATTTACAGCATTGAATTGAATGAAATTCTGTAACAATAGCTTGATAATTGCTGTAGTGCAGCAACAAGGCTATTTTATAACAATAGCAATTGCCTTTAATTTAATTATTTGGATCTTGAAAAGGTATTAAGTGTACCTACTAATATTTATTTTATTTTGAATTTTTTTTTTATTTATTTTGTATTTCATTTTATTTTATTTTATTTTATTTTTTATGTTGTATTTTATTTTGTATTTTATTTTATTTTATTTTTTATGTTGTATTTTATTTTGTATTTTACTTTATTTTATTTTATTTTTTATTTTTTTTTGGGTTTTTTTTTTTTATTTATTTTTTTTATCTTATTTTTTATTTATTTTTTTTTTAATTTAGATATTTTATGTATATTTGAGTGCTGCTGACTAATTTGTTTATTCATTTCTTGCACTGTCATAAATAAATTCCTAGTAGTCAATCATTAAGATCAATCACTTCCTTGATGAAAGGTAAATGACTGATACTATATTCCTGAGAAGTCCTAATTTTTATAACATCCCCCAAGTCAGCGCCATAAATCAGATAAAGCCGAAGTTTTAACGGAATCATTTCCTTTGTCATAGGGAAAATGGAATTTTGAAAATAATTTGTACAAATTATACGATCGATCGGTCGTTCTCCTTGGGCCACTGACTTGTTGACCAGTTGAAAAGTTCGATGAACTTGAGACTACATATATTTACAATGATAATGCCATCGATTGTCGGCCCAATTGGAGTTGCAGTTGCATTGGCCAAGTGGCTCAGTTGGCAGTTGGACGTCGTGTGGGATTTAGGTGGTCTAATCGCAGTCATTCGGATTCAGATTCGAATTCGGATTCGGTTTCGGACACTTCCTGATGCAACCTCGCCTCTCATTGATGTGCATTGTGAATGGGCTGCGGAGCGTGTAACTAAATGCGAATTCAGCTAATTGCCAAAAGGCATCGCAGCGAGGGCAGTTCGTATTGTTTGGCAGAAACATTTGTATTCCTTTTTTTTAAGAAATATAAATGACAATATATTTTTTTTCAAGTGCATAGGATAAATATTATCTTAAATTTAATGTTTGCCTATGAAATTATATAGTATACAAAATTATTAAGTTTTATTTGCCACCCCACCCATCTTCATATCTACCACTTTTTCGTTGTGTGCATCTTAATGGGCTCGTTAAGATTTCCTGTGAATAAATTGCAGTTACCAAACTCAGAAATTTCCTCTAGCACTCGCATTCCAGCTTTTACGGTAATTGTATTTGCCCAGTCATTAAACCCAACCCAGTTCAAGTTCAGCCCCCCAAAAAAAAACATCACTAGCTTATTTATAGCTCTCCTTACGCTATCAACACTCGATTCTATACCAGTTTGAAGCCAAAATATATAGAACTCTCTTTTGTTTTTGTATTTTTCGCCACATAAGACCTTGATTTCCGGTTCTTTATGAGATCCAACTAGTGGGACAACCTCCCTGGAAATCGGTGAACTTGATTCCGCGTTTTGGGCCAGTTTTATATATAGGGTTTCGGCTGATTCTTCGGGGTGTTCACTGCATTTAATTGCCAACTGCCGATTGCTTACTTACTACCACTCAGCTACTCAGTTGACTGGTTAGACTTGTTCTACGCGAACATGTGAACTTTCTTTCGGCAATCGTCGAGAATCGGGTTTTTCTGTTTTTTTTTTCTTCAGTTTTTCAACTAGCGTATGGCCCACTTCGTGCTCTCAAGCACTCATACTCATCTATGTGTGCGGCCACGGGGCGTATGCGCAATGGCGGTGTAGCAATTGTCGGTGATTTGTTTGCAAGATTGAACACTTGCAACGCAATGCCAACCGCAAGTGCGCAGTATTTTCACTTGGAAAATGCACTGCTCTATGTTTTTTATTATTTAATAAATACAGTATATCCCTATATTTCATATATCACTGTTTTGGCCGACATGTCGAGCAATAAGGTCAGAATAAGGAATGTCATATCTCGTTGAGTTCGTTGTTTAATTCCCAATCGATTGGCATTGAAATCTGAAACTTTTAAATTTTGTCGATTTTTTGCAAAAAAGCGAAAATTTCTAAAAAAAATTAAATTTTCCGGAAAGTGATAGGGATCGTTAGTTTAGGTTGTTATCAGTTCAAAACAGTCGGTATTTTAGCTGTCGGCCTTGATTTGTACAAATAACGACTGAAAAATCTAAAAAAAAAAGTATCTTTTTGGCTGAAATTCGAATACATATTTTCCACCCTAAAATATCAGTTTTTTTGCCGAAACATTGCGAATAATGATCCAAAAACGAAGTGTCATACCTTGTTGAGCTCTTTGTTTAATTCCCAATCGATTGGCATTCAAATGTAAAACTTTTAAATTTTTTCGATTTTTTGCACAAAATCATGATGTAACCCCTTATCAAAAAAGCGAAAATTGCTAAAAAATTCAATATTCTGGAAAGTCATGGGGATCGTTAGTTTAGATTATTAGCTGTTCAAAACAGTGGTTCTTTTTGGTGTGGGCCCTTATTTGTGCAAATTCAATTGAAAAACCTTTTAAAAAGGGTATTTTTCGTCTAAAATCTAAATAAATGTATCTATTTGAAAAATGTTAACTTTGGACCAACTGTAAAGTAATACCTTTTTTATATTTTATCTTATCGGTAGAGTTACGTTTAAATACTCAAACGATAACGATTTTGTTTAACAGCGAGAGACAATATATGATTTGTTTTCTTCCATTGTTTTCCTAATTAAATGGTCAGAATCTTAAGTGGTTGACAGTTTTATAATTAAATCTTACATCACATAAATTTTCATTTGATTATATTAATATTTTTTGTATGGTCATGGAATTGAATATAAAATTGACTTTCGCACAGTGCAGTATTTATTTACCGTCATTACCTGCTGCTACTTAGTTCAATGGTTTTTTATCTACAGGCATTGACTTCGGTCATGAGTCTATAGTCTATATATAGACCCTGCTGGCTGATGCATTAGTGCGCCTTGAATCATCCTCCAGTTGGCACTTGTTTTTCAGTCTTGGCCAAACCGCCGGTCGCTTTTTTTTCCCCGCCTTTTCTGCCGGAAGTTGGTGAAGCCATAGTTTTGTGCTTTTTTTTGTAGACATGCCGTCACGTAGTTAATAGAAAGTGGTCAGGCCCAAAAGCGAACCTATCCCGCTCCCCAAAAAAAAACTGAAATCCCCCCCCCCTTCACCTCCCCCCGCACCATTTCACCTGGTACTTGGGCCATCAATATATATAGTATGTATGTATGTGTAATTGCGGCAAACAGTTGCGCTCAAAAATAATGGCACTGCTGATGAGCATTAATTAAAAAAAAAATTAAAAGCCTTTTCGACTTCTGTCATTAATTATTCACAAGTTAAGTTGCTAATATTTGTGTGGAAATAGATAAAAAATGCCTTGGCATTTTCATGGTTATTTGCTAATGAGAAACGAGTAAAGAGTATTACATAGGAAAAACCTAGAACTAGAACTGATTTTAAAATATATTAATAATTAATTTTTAACTTGAAAGAATCTATTTTAATTTAATTTTAATTTTTTAATTTAAAAGTAGTGCCAATAGTTTTGACCTTTAACTGTCCCTAAACTGTTGTCCATGATTGTAAATATATTTGTTGCTATTTATACGATTATTTAGCGAGTAAACCTAACTTAACTATTTTCCGCTCTGCAAAAACCCCTGCCCCCTCCCCAACCCCTCTTTCTTCTTCTCTTTCTACATATATCTATTTCTCTCGCTCTGGAGAAAAGCTCGCCAATGCGCGATCCTATGGCGTTTTGAAGAGTTTGCGTAGCTCGGCCCGATATGCCAGGGCCAAATCCAAGTCGGCCATTAATCTCAATGCCCACCTGAAGAAGCAGCAGAAACAGGAGGAAGAAAGCCCGGACAGCAAAAAGAAGAGGAACGAGGGCAAGAAGAAGGGGCTCAGACAGAGCCTGAGCGAGGATCAGCCGATCTATGCGAATGTGGATGAGATAATACCGATATCGATCCATCTAGAAACCGAAAACGCAACCGAAGTCGATGCTCTAATGGGTAATGCACAGGTAAGAGGACCGAACCCGAACCCAGAACTCAGGAACCCAGTTCTCTATCTGCATCCGGTTCCATTGCATACGCATTCGCATCCCATCCAACCGAATACCGAACTAAACAGATCCCCAGATCTTCTATTAGATCGGTGACATCAACACATTGGAGCGTTTACACACTCATTTGTTTAGCAAGACAATCGAGAAGTGAACTGACATCGAAATTAAATTTATTACGTGCCCGCCTGCCCTTCGCTGTACCACCCCCACAAAGCCCATAAAGCCCATAAACCCCACTTTTTTTCGGTGTGAATTGATTGCGATTGTTAAACCCGTTTGTGCGACGGCATTTAGCAGCCAAGTGCAAGTTGTTCGTAAATACAAATTATATAGACAGTAGAAGCTAACAAGTATTAAGCAAATAAAGCAAATGAATCCGTCATAAAACAGAGGCTCAAGTACCCTTGTGGAATGATTAGTTCTACTACTCAAAAACCAAAAGAAAATCTAAGAAATGTACTACAAGTCATTAAAAATACCCTTAAAAGATAAATCTTAATATAATTGAAGCGCTGTTATAACGTTTTGCACAGTTTTTATTTCAAAACCCATAATTAAGAGTTTAAAATCTCTTAGGACCGTTTTCTCGTCAGCTTGTTAAATTTTAAGTAGGGTTTTAAACCTTGAAATCGATCCAATACGATAAAAGTATAAAATACGATAAAAGCTTCCTTTAAATTTAACAGACGGACGACAAAACGGCCCTTCAACTTTGTAAACTTTATCATACATTATTTTAGTGCATACTTTTAGGCACCCCAAAATATTTAATTTACTTTTTTGTTCAATACGAGCATTTAAAAACAAGACCTTTAATTTTAAGTCAATTAAATTTTAAAGTTAAATCTGATCCGCGCAGGTGTAAAACCCGACTATGGTTTGCGACTCGGCTCATTTCCGGTGCTGGTACTCGATAAATAAGTTGAAAAGCTTTATATTTTCAAATAAAAAACCAATTTTCTGCTTTTGTGGTGTTATGTTAGGCTAAAGGCAATTCTGCAACTTGATTAATTATGAATCGGTGCTGGTGGTTGCCCCATTTAAACTTCAGTCGCTCATTAACCTCCGCCCAACTTAACCTCCGACTAATTTATGTACAAACTATGTTCTATATTTCTCTCCCCTGCAGGTAAGCACCGCTGCAACGGTAATCCGACTACTAAAGTATATTTTTCCGCAACTCGCAAAACTCCCAGACCAACAACAACAACAACAACAATGACAAGTAAGTTTCATAAATGTCACAACACGGGTTAATTTAAATTTCAGACACCAAAAACAAAAAATAAACAAACAAAAAATATCCGCAAATAGAGAAGAAACCCGAACTACGGGTTTTCGCGTACTCGAATGTCGGTCAAGCGGCAAGTGCAGCGTTCATGTGAGCGGCTTCGGCTTCGGCTTCCACCGATTCCGATTATAATCCCCAAACCCCCCCTACAAACTGCATAAATCTCAAGCGCATGCCTATCGTTATGGTTATGCAACCGGGAACGGAACCCGACGATCCGAAGATCCATAATACCGGTACTTGTCAACGGCGTCGCCTCACTCAGCACGTGCATTTAGCTGCTTAAATTTATTGTATCACTCCGCAGACGTCGCCGATGGTGCACAGTGGGACCAAGAAGTGCAGAAATATAATCGGATTTATTGGATAAAGAAAGCCTTGAAATCAAGGAAACCAAGGCACAGAACAAAGGAATAAAACCAAAAAATCCATAAAAAAATGTTCGAAATGAAAACAAAAATGGAAACTATTTGGAAATTTTTTAATTAATCGGAAAACTGAAAAACCACTTAAAAAAAACATTCATGATTTTTCCTATTGGATAATTAATTTTTGCTATTGGATAATTGAAAAGTGAAATTTATGGTGACAATTAAAGAACCACAAAAAAACGACATGAAAAATGTATAATTTATTTAATTTATGCGGTTTTTATGCCGATTGTCACACTCTTTCAAATTTTTGCCACTTAGCCATTAACCGCACAATTAATTAATCATCGAGGCCCACTGTGCAACGGTACATTGGCGGGCCAATCAGCAGTACCGCTTTGCATGCTGCGCAGACGCGACGGCTGCGCAGTCCGTGGTATTTGTATTGGTAGTGGTATTGGTGTACCGTAAGTCGGCGCAGCTTGCCATTCAAATGTTTGGCCTACGCGTTGTCAACGCAAATAGCAAAGTAACAATAACAATAACAAATGCAAAAACAATAATAGCGCAGCAGGAGCGATTGGAGGACCGGACCGCCAACGTGTGCGAGCGAGAGGGGGCGAATGAGAATGAGATGAGAACAGGTGCAGCATCCTCCTGCGCCGGCGCAACAAGCTAAGCGCTCTCTCTCTCTCTCTCTCTGTATCGGCACAGTGGGTCAGAATGATGATTTTGGTGCACAACAAGGGAATTTCAATAAACTGGCTAAGAAAATATCTATTGCTAATATAATACATTATTGATAAATATATTATTACATTATTACCAATTCTAATAAAGAAGTTACAAAAAGTAATAAAATATATTTTGACCCACTTTAAATTGAACAGAATGCAACAAACCATAAAATCTATTTTTTTTTGTTTAGTTGATTAGTTTAAATGTTGGAAAAAAGAAACTATAAATTAAACACATCTACACATTTTTAGGTGTTTCGTAAAACCAGATATTTTATTCAGGGAGGACAATTTTATACTAATTAAAGGCCAGAATCTTGAGAAATAAAAATCTTTAAAAATATTTATAGAGCGATTTTTTTTTAAAGAAATTAAATTTTTTTAATTTTATACAATTTTTTTCTTGTGAGGCAGTTATTCGCTGACCAACTTAGTGGTGTGGATTTGAGCTCTGCGCTTTTAGCTCCACCTGCCCCACTGTGCGCGGCCTCTGCCTCTGCAGCTGCCGCTGCCGGCCCTCTGGTTCTGGCAGAGCTCCACAGGCAGAGGAGGAGCTCAGTCTGCTGCCGCGCGTTGTTGACGTCGCCTCGTCGACGTCGCTTCTTCATCGCCGTTCTAAATTTAGTCGCCGACGCCGACGTCGCGCGCTTGTGTAAATGTCGCCGCTGCCGCCGTCGACAAACAACAATAATATTATTCACGATAATTACAGTTTTATTTATTATTTTCGGTAAATTTTGCGCCAGTTTCTTCAGTTTCACACATATAGAAATGTATGAATAATTTGTTGTTTGCATAACCGCAACGCAAATTAGCTAATTGTTTTTTTTCCCAGTGTTCTAGTGTGTGTGCGAGTGCGAAACGTGCGAAGTAACAACAACAACAACAATATAATGCAGTGAATTAGGATTTTGTCTTTTGATTGATTTGATTTGGAATCGAATGAGAATTGTTTTCGTGTGACTTCTTCAATCCCCCATAACCTTTTAGAGATATGTATGTAAAAGCGATACTTTTTTTTTGAAGAAACCGCTACAGTCGCTGCCCCCTGCAACGGTTTTCTTCATGGTCGGCATCCCCACAGAAAGAAAAAAGTGCAGGAAAACCAAATGTAGTGATTTTACAAGGAATTATTATAGAGATATCTGATAATTCTAGAAATTGACAGAACTTCATCGCGATTTATGATTATTAAGATGTTAAAATTAGACCATGATCAATATAACGATGTTACAGGGTATTATTATATAGATGTCAATTGATTCTTGAAATTATTAGGATGTTAAAATTATTAGAGATTGATAATTTCGACTTGATAAAGAACTACATTTTGTTCAGTGCTCCCTTGATGTTGGACTTTCTCATAGCAAATTAAATAGTGTCATATTGGGGTTCTTTTAATTTTCGCTATCTGCCGACCTTGTTTGCCGCCTCCAAAATGAGCTCAAGTTTGCCTTGCACCGTGACAAATGACAAACGCATCTGTCAGATGCTCCTCCGAATCCGTATCTTCATCTTCGGCTGCAATAAATTGGCGAATTTTCCCATGGCAAAAGCAACTGCAATACAGCAGTCCAAATGGCCGAAAAACCAAAGTCTAAACATCTTGAAAATGTGCCAATTATTTTTGTACAATTCCCAAATAGAACACAATAAAAACCACAGACCGTGTCTACGCATCCATATACATATATAGATGTATCTGTCCGATTTCTGCGGTATATATGTACGTATTTATAGATATTATGTGATCTTTACATGAATGTTCGCTTTTGATGGCCGGGTTCTTTGGTTTAGCCGAGCGATTAGCATAATTATTTATGGCCCAGCAATTGTTCGCGGGCCTTTTGCCAGAACTTTATTGTATTGAATAGCGATTAACCGTTAGGAATCGATCGCCAGATCCACAGTGGAGCCTCAATAATTGCCATTGAGAACTAAGTAAATTATCATATTGTTTAAAGAATCTTTGAACCATCCAAATTAGAAAACTTATTTATTGCCATTTCGATTTTCAAAAGGTTAACCTATCCCATTCAAAAGTTCGACCTATCGAGGCTGCACTGTAATTCGATAGTTAATTAGGCACAGATACCATATTCAACGGATTCCAAAGACAAACACAATGACGAAAAACAAAGCATAAGCCCAAAATGACCGAATGTCGAATAAAAATAAATGCAGCCGCTTTTTAGACGCTTCTTCTACTTGTGCTTCTTCTTCTTCTTTTGGGTCTTCTGGCCCGCAGTCTTTGGGGCCCGGGCCCTTCTTATTCTTCATTGTCTCCTCTCTTCTCGCCCATTTTTAAAGAACAAACGCATTTCTAACAAGATTGACAGCCGCTCAAAGTAAAGGAGCGAACGAGATGGCCAGCACACTCTTTCTGCTCTTTCTAACGGCATTCGGCAGAAGAATTAAGGCGAAAAACTAAAAAAAAACTAAGAAAATACAACTAAATAAAAGCTCCTCAAAAGCTGCAGCACATTGCATGCATTACATCGGCATGTCAATGACATTTAAGAGACATAATTGATTGAGGCGGCACTGCCGAACGGGTTAATTGCCTTAACCCCTGACACCCACATGAACCTACATATGGGATAAATGCACTCACATGAGGAAGAACTTCTTGGAGTGAAGTTCCCAAGTTCCAAGTTAAATGAGGTTTTTCAATTGACCCAATGACGAGCTTCTTTAAAATCAAGTTTCATTAAGTCCACACAAAAAAGGGGAAATAATAGAAATTATCTGTATTTATCATTTATGAAATATTTAATTTTTCTTACGTGACCAAAGTTTGGATTTTATGAAATAGAAATCTAGCAAGTTCTGTTTAAACTTATATAACCAACTGCTCACATTTGGCGATTACATAGCAGTTTCCCCTCAAACAGAACCCGATGATAAGGAAATTTTCGCCAACCTCCTTATCGTTCGTTATAATCCGTTTATCTATCTTATCAGCTATCAGCTATCTGCACCTGTATCTGTATCTATATCTCCCATCATCTCATCGTCTTGACACCTCAGCGAACGTGACCTACCCGAGTCAGGTGGTTGGATGAGATCAGATCAGATCAGATCAGATCGGATCGGATCGGATCGGATCAGACCACAGATTAAAGACGAAAGTCTTAACAGAAAACCATTTGAATGGCATTCGAGAAATGCGGGGAAAGGCAAACAGAGTGGTTCGGTTCGTTTGCCTCATTAAGAGAATTATTTTTGCATTCGGGTTCGGATCTCAGGTCTCAGACCTTGCGCATTTGGCGCAACATCTTGCGATAAGTTGTGAAAATATTTGCGTAAGTGAAACAGAAAGCGTCGACTCGCAATACAGACACTGTCTATAAGGTTTTTTTGTCGGTTCGCCTTTTCTTTTCATTATTTTTTTTTTCGCTTGCTCCACCTTATTTTCATTCTCTATTTTTGGTTGGCGCAGAGAGATCGAAAGATCATCCGGATCGCACACGATGCCAAGTGTAAAGGGCAGGAAAATCGTTTTACTTTTTCTTCTCCCAAGTTTAGCGTTTTGTTTATTGTTCTAGACATTAAATGAGATAAATGTACGCCATAAACTACTGCTGGAATGAGATTAATGCCAGGCAAATAGTCGCATAACAACGCGAAACACCGCACTTTGTAGAAGAGAAATCGGTTCAGGATCATGTCAATTCAAGGTATCTGAACTTCAGCAATGGACGCGTCTTTAAATGGAAAAACGAATCCCATGAATGGTTTACTATATCCAGGTGTTCGCGAGACTTTCGCACATTTTGTTTATGGGAATCAGTTTCTATTCTATATTTATGCACAATGCGACACGACGGACGTAGTTCAGTGCCAGGCATTGAGAGGTGTGGATATAGAGTTTTCGATAGTCCACTAAGAGAAAAAAGGTTAACCCAATTAATTGGTAACCGACTATCTGTGGTTGCTTTATTTAATTTTAAAAGTCGATCTAAATACTAGTAATTATTTCGAGGCTTTATAGTAAATTTGTATATATTTTTATAATTAATTAGATCGTTTTTCTCTGTGCACTTTGCCGGTCTAACTCTGAATTGATATAAAAACTGAAGCTGAGCTCAACGATAAATCAGTCGACTGTCGTCAAACGTCGAAGGAAAATCGCAGTTCGGAAGTGAAATTATAAATAGAAATGGGCGAGAGGAAACCGAATTGGGTACTCGAGTTGGGAGGAGTGGACCTCCCCTGGACGGCCTTGCGATGACCTTGACTGTGGATCCATCCATCCATCGATCGATCCTCACTGCAGTCCGGTGCCACCAATTATGGCGATTAATTCCTTTTATTAATCATAAATTGCCATAAAACGAAGGTCCCCAGCAAAGGGAATCGCAATTGTCGGTGGCTGCAATTGCCGCAGTTGGCAACTCTATTTATAGAGACGACCAGAGGGCCCACGGGCAGGCTTATTCACTGTTTATCTTCATGGGTCCTGCCCCCCATATCCCATATGATCTTCCGTTCGTCTGGCCATAATTTATGTTATTTGACTTTTAAACCTGGGATGCGAGATGTTGGCAGAAGGCTTCCCATAATTGCAGGTTCCTCTCGGTTTGCCTCACCTCTTTTTGATACTCCACCCGATGCACTTGGAAAAAATGTGCTCAGACTGGGAAAACCCTAGAGTTCTTATCTCGTTTCCTGGAATAACTAGTCTGTATTTAGATGACTTCATCTGTGCAAATATATGTTCATATCTTTTATTCAAGATGAATAAGCTAAAATAATTATTGATAAGACTAACTATATCTAGACCAAATTATCTTTCTCAGAAATAACTTTTTTCGGTCAGAACCAATTGGGAATTATAGGACAACTTTTGGGAATAATGGGTTTTGTGAATGTTTTCTAACTTTTGTTTATCCCAACCTTAGTCCTGGACCCACGTTTTTTGGCCCAGTGTAGCACTGCTTGCACACTGCTTCCTCGACTGCTTGAGCGGCTTTTCAGCTAAGCTCGCTCATTAGTTGAATTGTCTTGACTTGTCACACACTCCACTTTATTGCACTCCACTTGCCTCCGCGAAACGTGACATATCGCAGACGGAGCGATTAACCCCTCTCGCTCCCTCTGCTGCTTATTAACCCTCTGGTTTTTTTTTCTTTGCATCTTCTTTGCCCGAGCAAAACCCCTGCTTCTTTCTCGATGCAAATGCTATTAGCCGCAACAACAAACAAGTGCAAAATGTAATTAAATTGTTTTACTTACTACGGTTTCGCACGTCGGCCATTTGAATCGCGAAAAGTGTAACAAAGGCAACCCAGATATCCACATTATTACCGGTACAGTGGTCACTTGGTAAAATCACTTTCGATTTGTTCTTTCATTAACTTACTGGTGGAAAAACTTTAATGATGGAAGGATGGAAAGTTTGGTTTTTTATTAAAATATTTTCAAAATGAATAAATTCTTTGTTATTACTCAAATTGTGAAAGAAGGAGAGGTTTTTAATTTTTACAAAAAATTATTTTCGTAACATTTATATTTATTTTTTATATATCATAATCTTGTTTTACCTTTTGGGAAAATTCACTTTGAAACAGCTATTAATAATTTTAATAATAATTTTATTGTTTTACTATCCTAGCACAACGAGCGTGAAACTTATTTTTAATGCGCTAGTCACTTTGAAAAATCTTACATTAATTACATCACATTACATCTTACATTAATTACATTAAACAAAATCTATTACAAAAACAGTTACAAGTTAATATTTTATTATGCCTTTTACTATTATATTTTATTAAATAGGTATTATTTTCGTATATTGTTTATGAGTCTCCACTGTAGAATATAGGTGTATATTGTATGTATGCATTTGTAGCAACTTAGCACGAATCTTACATCACAATACAGTTATAGCAACTGGGGCTTAATGATCGTCGCTTGTCCCCAGTTCTTTACTCTCCATCTCTTCTTCTCTTCTCTTCTCCTCTCTTCTTTTCCCTTTCCCCATTCCACTGCTCCACTTTGGGGATGCAATTGCAACAACAGAAATCGGAGTTAACCCGCGTTATATGCACATTTGTAATTAGAAAATACGTTCTGCCTCGGGAAAAATTAAAAACAATTTGCATTTCATTTAAGCGAAGTAAACAAAATTAGAAAAAGGAGGCGCAGAGGGGGAGAAATCGTCGAGAATAACCATTATCTGACTTAACTCGAAAGTAAATAGTTCATAAATAAATGATTTATATAATTACCAACACGGAATGGACTGGTCATGGCGGCGAAGAAGAAGAAAACGACGAACAGCAGCGGAACGAAGTGATCATAAAAATTCCACAATAGAGGTTAAAAAATAGATCTAATGGTTTTCACACTGGATTACAAGAAATTGGTTTAGTTAATTTAGTTCAATCAGTTGGACTTTTGTATAAACATGTTCATAAATTCACATGCATGTACATCTATTTTTGTTTTTTATTTCTTTATTTATTTTACTATTTTTTTAATACATTTTTTATTTTTTTTAATTTTATTTATTTGTTTTTATTTTTTTTTTTTACATGTATAATTTTTTTTTTTTTTTTAATATTTCTTACATACTTCTATTAACATGACCGCTGCTGTGGGGCCACACTTGATCGGCCAGACACAAAACAGAAAAGGAGACAGGCCGTCGTCGCTGCAAACTTCGCAGTCGACGGGGGCGCCACGGGCGGCGACTTTGCAGTCTTTGGTTTTGTTTTTCCATCTATTCCAGTGGCCAACGCAGCGATTTGTGCGTTCCCTTCTGCTTCTTCTCCGCCGCCTTCTTCGAGCAACCACTGCTCCCCTTTTTCAATCCTCTTTTTCCCCCCCTTTCCATGTCCCCCTTCGCCGCCGTTCGATTCTTGAACCGTTTTGTAATCTCTACCTGCATCGAAAACTGGAGCAGAGAGGAAGGGAATTCCAGGGAAAGAGAGGGGGGGAGAGGTGGGGAGAGAGAGGGTCAGGAGTCACCAGAAGGTGAAGTCCCCTTCTCTTTGCCTTTCTCCTCACCTGATTCTTCACACCTTTCTTGAGTCATTTTCCTCCTATTCCTTCTCCTTCTCCACCTCCTTTTCCTTTCTGTGCAGTGTGTTTATGCTATCTGTGTGCTTTATGTAGGTGAACATCGCCTGCTTAAGTTGCCCACTACAGGGTATTACGGGTATATTGCGGATTAACCATTTATGAGAAAGAGGCTTCCATTGGAATTTAGGTTGCCTTAGGCCATGGTTTCCAGTTCCAATTTCCATGTGAACTAATTTAGGGAGCTAATAGCTTTTCCATTTCATCCATTGCTTCACTTACTCGTGGATGTTCTTCAAGGAAAGTTGTTTCGTCAAAGTGCTTAAAATAAATAAAAAGTGCATACATATATACTTTATATGTAATAAAGTGTGACTAAAAGGTATGTGGGAATATGTATTCAAATTATAAGTTATGAAAAATTTCAAAAACTTTAAATTGACATAGAATATTATTTTATTCAATATATTTACATACATACATACATACATATGTATGGCTGTACGATTGCTCGTGTATTTGTGATTGCCAAGGAATGCATATTTGTTGAAGCAATACAAAATATGAATTAGTTATGAAAAACGATTTATAGAAAATACTTATTGTCAAATATTTTTGATGTTTGTAAATTTTATTACAAAATACTGTCTGCCTTTAATATTTCTATTTGTGACTGTCAAGAAATTATTTTTTTTTAAATAATAAAAAAATTTACTTTGGTTTTTCTTAATTAAAACTTTGAATTGAAATCGCAAATAACTGTTGTATAAACAATTTTTAATTCTTAAACTGCCGTTAATAAGATAATTAAGACGCAATATACACATTCCAATTGTTTGAGCGAAAAATAGAATAACTGTTAAGCGTTCCCAGAAACGGAAACTTTCCCATTGACAAGCGTCACTTCCAGGTCGACTCTCGCTCTCCTTCTTTTGGGGCTCTCTCTGCTTCTTGCCGATTAGAAGCGGCTCAGTTTGCTCTCCCCCTTTTCACCTTTCCTTTTGCCCCTGCTGCAGTTGTTGTTGCTCCCCACTCTCCCTCTTTCCCCATCTCACGAACTCGCACTCACGCACTCACACACACACGAACGAGAGTGCAAGTTGTGGAATTGGAATTTTTGTAATGTTTTTTGTGTCATAAATCGAACAGCCGTCGACGATGAACCTGCATAGATTCAAGCGGGGCGGAAAATATAATACCGCCATGGCCGATCCACCCCAAGTGCCAATTGGGGATAGTGCCAATAATACCAATAGTACCAACAATACCAATACCACCAACAATAACAGCAGTGTCGGTAATAACAACAATGTGAGCAATAACAACAACAATCCCAGTGGCGGAGCCAAGGGATTTCTGGGCAGGATCAAGCGCTACTCGGTGCTGGGAAATCGACTGGGACGTCGCCATCTCGGCAGTATGAATCTGAATCCATCGAATAACGACGGTGATAACTCAGTTTCGCCCAGTAAGCTTCACACCGGTAGCTACAACATGACCGGCAGTCATTCGGATGACCATCGTTTGGAGATCGGAGCTCCGGTCCTCATATCCACCACCACTCTGGATACGGATCGTTTTGATGTCACGGAGGCGAGGCTCAAGCAGATTGGCGGCGGCATAGCCCTTAACTCCAACATAGTAAGAACCTTGACCCCCAAGAGTTCGGATGAGGACGAGTTTGTGGACGCCAGGAGCAGTCCGCAAGAGATGGAGAAGGATGAGCCCGCAGATAAGGCAATTCCGGGAAATAGTAAAGATAAGAAGGATCCCAAGGACACCGAGGATACCCAGAAGGAACCACAGCAGGAGGAGAAAGAGGAAAATAAAGATCTAAAGGATGTGGAAGAACCAGAGGAGCCGGATCAATTTGAGACCCCGAAACACGAGGTTGTGGAGGAGAAGCTGGTGGTGCCCCAGGAGGTAAAACGACCCACAACCCCAGTACCCACCGAAATGGAACCTCCAATGAGACGACCCCGCATTGGCCGCCAGCAACGGCAATCGCAGTCCGTGCAGAATCTTCATCGCAGCGTTACGATCTACCTGCACAAGTCCAATTCGATGGTTCTAGACATGAATGTTACGGCACCGGCCAAACTGGGACTGGACTTGAATGTACCCGAGTTGCCGGAACTCTTTGGCGCCAGCGAACTGAGTTTGGCGGCCAGTGATAATAATAAGGAGAATCATCATCATCAGGTGGTGATGCCGAAGCCATCTGCCGAGCGGTCACCCATACCAAATGGTGGCTTTTTGGCCCAACAGCCGCACTTCAAGAGCCTGGACTCGTTTCAGCTGAACTCGCATTCGCACTCCCAGTCCCAGTGCCACCTGAGTTCCCATCAGAGTTCCCGCCAAAGTTTGGCCTGCAGCAGCGGCGGCAGCCATGGAGAATACGACTTTGATATGAAGTCGGTCAGCTGCCAGAGCCTAAATCCCCAAAATCTGTTCGTGTCCATTGACGAGCTGCAGGAGCTGTCGCGGCAGATCAACGAAACGGAGGACTTTGGCAAGGAGATCGATCTGGAGTACTGTACGCATCGCGATCAACTGAAGCCCAGCGAGCGCAGGATCACGCTGCTGAAGAACAAGAACCAAACGCTGATCAACTTTAATCACAACAAGGAGAAGCTGCGCAAAGGCTGGCACGGCATGAAGAACTGGCTGGGCGAAGAGGGCTCCAGGATCAAGGAGGCAGTGCGTCAGCAGACGCCCCTCAAGCGTCTGGCCCAATCGCGGAGCAATCTCAACCAGTCAACCCAGGATGCAAGTCGCCTGTCGCTGTCGCCGGATCGCAGTCGTCGCGACATGACCGAGAGTTGCGAGGATGTCACCGAACGCACCGAAATGGAGTCGTCCGTGTCGCACCGGAACAGCGAGGAGGATCTGTCGCCGCATGCCAAGCGGTTCAAGGATGAGGTACAGGTCCATGTAGTAGTTGTAGTAGTTGTTGTTGGTCGGGGGCTTACCTAACGGGGTGGTTTGATCTGTGGTTTAATCAGTTTACTAATCGGTTTACTTTTTGGGTATCAAACAAAAAAACAGGGACAGAACGGCTTCGAGGAACTTCGGCGATATGTGAAACAGGGCGGCGACTTCAGCAAGGAGCTCATTTTCGTCCTGCAAGAGAGGTAAGTTAGAAATGAAAATATATTTCACGATATTTTGTATTTTATTCCACTTTTTGAGATCTAAGATATTAGATATATAAATATATTAAATACATTTTTCTTTGTTTAGAGCCGACTCGGAGCTCATCTACTCCAAGTCGCTGTCGAAGCTGGCCAACAAACTGAACAAGGCCGGCAGGGAGATCCCCGGCAGCGTGGCCGACGCCTGGCGTGGAGTGGCTACGGAGATGGAGAGCCGCAGCGACATCCATCGCCAGTTGGCGGCATCGCTGACGGATGAGCTGGTCAAGCCGCTAAAGAGCGTCGTGGAAGGACATCACAAGGCACGCAAGGCGGTATATTATATTGTTATAAATATTACAAAAATTATGTATAATAAACACATGGAATTTCCAACTTCCTCAGGCCGAGAGCAACGTGGACAAGGCAGCCAGAGTCCTGGGCGAATGGCGGGCCAGCGAGGCGAAGGCCAAGAAGGCCTCCCACACGGCGGCCCGCGAGAACGAGAAGCTGCAGGACGCAATGCTGGACGTGCGCATCCAGAAGTCGCCATCGATCGCCCTGCTCCATCAGGGCCCGAACAAGCAGGCCGCCGAAAAGGAGCTGAAGTCGGCGGAGAAGGACTGCGTCAAGTTGGACAACAAGCGCAAGAAGGCCGAGGAGGCGGTGAAGCGGGCGGATGTCGAATACTACACGTTGTGCGTCCGGGCGGAGCGTGCCCGTGTCGACTGGGAGATGGCCGTGCTGCGGGGAAGTGCCCAGCTGCAGAGCAGCGAGCAGCAGCGACTGGGCAATATGCACAACTTTGCCCAGCAGTACGCGCGTCTCATCTCGGACATGAATCCGATTCTCGGCGGCCTAAGCACCCGTCTGCAGCCGCAGCTGGAGGCCTGCAATGTGGCCAAGGACATGCAGGTGGTGCGCCACATCCGCCGCAACTCGGAGGGTCCCTCCGAGCAGCTGCTGCCGGACTTTTACTGCGAGCACACCACGCTGGCCATGAACCGCGAGCGGCGCAAGCACGCCCTCATCAAGCTCCTCCAACTGGTCAAGTCAGACCTGGAGCGCGAGCGCCGATCCCGCGACGGATTGAGGGGCCTATCGCAGTCGCTCAATCACCAGGAGCACCAGAATATCACCGACAAGCTCTATCACGTGGGTTTCTTATATTATTTTGCACCTTATTGTTGGACTCATTTGAATCCGGATTCTTTGCAGATCCGCTCCATGTTGACCTATTTGGAGGGCGCCCGCCTTAAGCTGCACTCGGCGCTCTTGGAGCTGGACCACAAGCCCAGGACCACTCACCCACTGGCCCAGCACATTCAGGTAGAGATTAAACCTTGAAATAATCATTTTAATAATATTTTCCCTTTAAATTATTCCTAAGAATCATTTTAAATATCAATTTTTATTTAAAAAATTCTCAAAAATATTTAAAACTATAGTTGTGATGTTTGAGTAATTAAATTCTAATGCAATATCTATATATTAAAACCCACAGATCACCCGTGACCGCACTGGATTGCAGCAAAGCATCCTGAAGGTGCCCAACTGGCTGAAGAACAACGACAAGACGCAGACGCAGCAATCGACCAGTATGCTGGCGCACGATGTCACCGATATAACCAATACTAACCACGAGGATGAGCTGCCCGAGGAGAACGGCTCCTCCCATCTGCACAGCAGCAGCAATAGCAATAACAACAGCAACGGCTCCTGCACCGACATCAGTTCGGTTGTGAAGCAGTTCAACCGGAGCAAGAGCAACATCGAGACCAACTTCACCAGCCAACCAAAGATAATCTCGACTACAAATGCCGCGGTGGCCGCCGCGTCCGTTAAGTCCAAAACTCTGGCCAATCTCCAGGATGGTCACCATCAGAATCATCATAATCACAATCACCATCATCACCACCATGATCGTGGCCAGGCGGATGGTGGATCCAATCAGCAGGACTCGGATTTCGATGAGTTCAGCTCGCAGGACGAAGACGAGGATGACCTGCCGGAGAAGCCACAGGAGCAGCCAGCCATCAAGGCCCAAATGCAGACGCAGCATTTCTATCAGAATGCGCAGGATCTGCAGAAGAGCCAGAAGGACGGATCCGGATCCGGTCCGATATTGGGACGCTGTAAGGCGCTCTATAGCTACACCCCGAAGCTCTACGACGAGCTGGAACTGAGTCCCGGCGACATCATCGAGGTGCATGCCAAGCAGGACGACGGCTGGTGGCTGGGCGCCCTGCGCAACCACGTCGGCATCTTTCCGGCCACCTATGTGGAGGAGTGCGCCTAGATCCCAGGATCCCTCCATAGTTATAAGTGCGAATGAGTGGGTGCGACTGCCAGAAGAGTGCGTGTGTTGTGGAGCGATTTGTTTGACATAAAACCATTGGGAGAAAGTAATCCTCGGGAGAGTGAAGGCTATTTTTGAAATTACTGCCAATATTTTCTATAATCTTAATATCGATTTATATTCGACGAACAAAATTTACAGGCATTAGATCAACTTTGAAACTGCCATTTTCTATTAACCAAATACCAAATTTACGTATTTTCAACCCACAAGAAACAACGAAGAAACACTTGCTAGGGGGTATTTTCTTTAAAATCAAAAAAGTTACATTTGCTTAGATTTCTGCGTAATTGTCAGATAAAAATCATAATTTTTTTTTTCAGTAGAAAAAATTTAAATTCGAAAGAAAGTTAAGAAATATTTACAATTCAAGTTACATCATTTTGGACACAAACCCATTTACTTAGGACGAAAACTAAGAACTTAAATGAATTTCTTATGTTTTTTATAAACTTCTTTAGCCATTGGAAAAAGCGAACAGAAACAGAAACGCTTTTTTCATGGGTATATTCTTGGTAGTCAAGTAAGAAAATGATGTTGATCAAACAGCACTGAACTAACGATCTTTCAGTATTGAAAATGCTGACATTTTGCCTTTGAGCAAATACTTTTTGATTTCTTAAAGATAGCCCAACTGACGAGTACTTTTTGAGTTTTGCCAATAGAACCATTTTTAATTTTTAGCCAGACAAAAAACACCAAAAATTAAGCCTATAATTTAGTTTCCTAATTTGCTTATAAGGATTATTTATTTTCTCCTGCGTTTATTTATTTCAAACAAATCGATCTACTTTAGTGATACATTTTAAGCATACTATGTAATCTACGAGTAACGATTGTATTAAATTTTATTTTTTTTATTTTTTTAACTACCAATTACACTTACTTTATATTTAGCTTCCAGTTGAGTCATTTACCATTTATTGATCCTGCACATTATCTTTATCGCTGGTCCTCATTAATAAAGAAAAATCTTGTTATTTCATTACCATTATTTTTTATTGCATATACATAATGGAACGAAATACATATATCAATATATATATATTATATTCAACATGCGAAATCACAAATGTTTTTTTTTCTCGTTTATAATTACATTTAATAAATTAAAAGTATACATATATATATATATTTGTAAAATATTAAAAACAAAAAAATCAATTATGCGTATTTTGTATAAATATTCAATAGAGTTTTGTGGGTACATCAACTCTAGTAATATCGAAAATCGTGTATTATTAATCGCCGAGGGAAGGAATATGTGAAAGCTCACTGGTCAAACTAGAAGTATAGGAGAAACATTGGTAGTACCAAAACTGCAGGGCTTAATAATACACGTAAAGGTAAGACAAGTGAAATCATAGACCAGTAATGTAAAAACCATAGTACTTTTTGACTATACTTATAGGAGATTAGTATGCACTTTACACTTAACAATTTTGACACAATTGCCTAAGAAAAAGTATGTGAAAAATATAATTTTAAACAGTTACAAAAGAGATGAGTTTTTTAAACAGCTGTGCCCTAAATAGTATTAAAATTTTATTTTATTTTTAAATCATTTTTTCAAATTAAGAAAATAACTCAAAATTCTTGTTTCAAGAACCAATCGTACAATTGTAAATGTTGCAAATAGTTTTTAATTTATTTAAATGTAGTATTATATTATTTGAATATTATCTGTATTATATTGAAGACAGCTGTTGTGAGGAAGTGTCCTTAAAGAGTCCCTAGTTTATTGCCCCAGCGGCGATAGCACCATTGCCTGTATCTTTAGTTGTATTGTATTGTAACCTCTCTTCAGTTTTCACTGCCCATTGGTGGCCTCCAGTGGGCCAGGTGCTGCTTCTCCTCCGCTGTCCAGGCAGCGCAGCTTCTGGTACATGTGGATGTAGTGGGCCTGCAGCTGCTTCTGATAACCCAAGACCTTGTCCTTCTCGGCACACCACTGGCGCTTCTCCAGCTCGAGATTCAAGCGAAAATCGTCCAGTTTCTGGCGCAACTTGGCTATATCCTCGGCATACGTGGTTGACTCCTCGATGAGGGTGTCCAGCGTTTGCTGTCCCGCCTGTCCCTGTCCCTGTCCCTGATCCAGTTGCAATCGCTGCACCAGGACATCCAGCTTGGGCAGCGCTATCTCCTGGCTAACAGCTGGAGTTGAAGTGGCATACTTTCGCGTCTTCTGGCAGATCTCGTTCAGGTTGTCCAGCTGCTGCTTGAGCCGAGTGTATCGGCCACATGGTTCCTCGCCGTACTCATGGGCAATGGCCAGATCGGAGAGCTCCTTGCGCAGCTTGGCCAACTCGCTGGTGAGGGCCCCGATCACCTGATCCTTCAGGGCGATGATCTTCTGCAGCTGCTGCTGGTCGGGCTGATTTTGTGGCTTCTGTTGCTGCTGTTGCGGATGCAATTCCGGCTGTTGCTGTTGCTGTTGCTGTTCCTCCTTCGCCTGCTGCTTTGGTTGACTTTGGCTTGGTGTTGTTGATTCACAGGACTTGATGTTGCTGCTGCTCCTGTTGCTGCTGTGCTTCAGGCTGACAATCGCATGATCTTTCATGTTGATTTCCAGCTGCAACAAGGTAAATACATATATATTAAATGTTAATTCCGATATATGTAGATTAAAAAAAACCCACATGCGCCTCCTTGAGCTGCGTCTTGAGTAAAGCTATCTCCCCGTTGCGCTCGCAGACCCGCCACTCGCTGTCCTCCAGCTGGTGACGCAGTGCGTCCACCTGCTGCTGCAGCCCCTGGCCGGAGTCCCTGGCCAAATCGAGCTGCTGCTGCAGCCGATTCACCTGCTCCGACTGGCGCAGTTTGTGCTGCTTCAGCTGGAACTGCTGCAGCCCCAAAAGCTGCTCCATCTTGCGCAGCTTCAGCTGGCACTCGCGCTGCTGTCCCTCGTAGAAGAGCCTCAGGCGCTGCGTCTCGTGCTCCCAGTACACCTCCTTGTCCTGGGGAAATAAAGATATGATATATGATAAAAGAAACACGAAAGACATTAAAACAAGGGTGCTCAAATCTGCCTTATGACAGTGCATTTACAAACTAAATTAACACAAAGAAGAATCGGCGTGTGCCCAATGCAAGATAGCCGTGTTACCGCAGGCGGAGCACCCCTGCATTAAAGTATAAGTTCAGTGGGTTAACCTGCTTAACCTTTTGTACTTGGAAAATTACTTTCTCATTGTGCTCCATCGCCTGTCGCAGGTACGAGAGCTCCGAGTCGCGATCCTTGAGGGCTGCCTCCAGTTCCGAGATCCCAGAATCTGAGGGCGAGGGGGTCAGATCGCTGCTGCCCACCACTGTGCCGCTGCTCTTGCTACATGAATATATATATTTTGTAATATTTTATTGAGTATCCAAAGTGAGGAGAACAAACCTGCTAGCCCCATCGGGTCTGTCGTGGCTCCCGGTGCTCATGAGGTCAAGGGTCAGGGCATCCTCATTGCTGGAGCGCTGCAGCAGACGATGATTGCGACGCCGGGCGGCCAGATGTCGCAGATCGGTGGTACCTTTTATTCAAAAACGATGCATATTAAATATTATAAATGTTTATAAATATTTTTAAAATAAAAAAATAAATATTGTTCCTTGATTCTTTATGTGTATAAGTAATATATTTACCATAATTAAGTTTCTTTTAAAATAGTTTAAAAACAAAGCTAATCTTGTCCACTTTACTTCACAGATAATTTATAATTTATCGCTTGGAAGTGCCCCCAATGTCAAATGACTATTTAATCTAGATAAAGCGGAATGTTAACTGCTACTCACTGCCAAATTTCTGGGCTGATGCGGTGGGCAGTGGGGCAAGTGACGGAGTCGATCCGTAGCCATACCGCTCGGGCCCGCCCTCCGCCGTCAGCGGCAGCGCCTGATGTTGCTGTTGCTGTTGGTGTTGCTGCTGCTGTTGCTGCTGCTGTTGGTGGTGTTGCAGCTGCAGCTGTTGCTGCTGCTGTTGCAACTGCAATTGCTGCTGGTGCTGCTGCTGCTGCTGGCAGGCGATGCGAT
The DNA here is from genome assembly GCA_035046095.1 of Drosophila pseudotakahashii. Classification (NCBI taxonomy): domain Eukaryota; kingdom Metazoa; phylum Arthropoda; class Insecta; order Diptera; family Drosophilidae; genus Drosophila; species Drosophila pseudotakahashii. The sequence continues at coordinate 21,484,537 of JAWNOE010000105.1, forward strand.
AGTCCGGCTCAAATGGAATCGGCTTGAAGGCGATCGGTCGCAGAAAGTTGCCGCTGGTCTGGAAAGTCAGATTGGTTTTAATGGGTTCGAAGCCAAGTCACAAAATTATAATACTTGGGAAATCTTTTTTAGGGTTAAATACACATGTAATAATTTATTTATTTAACTATATAGTTAATTACTATTTGAATTTTAAATAAATAAAATATTTTTCTCAGTGAAAGAAAATATTATTAATTTTAAAACACATTAAAATTTATTTTAAAAATATATATTATTTCTCTCTGTGTATCTGTGAGCCTCACCTGTTCCGCCTCGCCCAATTGTTGTTGCTGCTGGCGACTTCCGCCGGCGATGGGCGTGGTCCGCCTCTGTTGTTGCTGCTGCTGCTGCTGCTGCTGCGGCAATGTTGCTGGCAGAGATTGCATCGCCTCCTCCTCGGCCCCGCCCCCTCGGCCATCGCCGCCGCCCACACAGCTGCGACTCAGCTCGAACATCTGACGGATGTTCTGGAACTTGCTGCGCATCTGGAAGCCCACACCCACACCCACGCCCTCGTCATCCAGGTTGCTGTGGCTCCCGAACTTCTGGCTCAGTCGCCGCTGCTCCTGGCGCGACTTGAGAGTGCCCGTGTGGAAGGCCTGCTGCCCGTGACCTTGAGCCTGGAGCCCGAACTGCAGCAGCGGCGATCCCAGCGAGGATTGGTGGCCCAAACTGGGTGTGCTGCGCAGCGGCAACGGGGCGTTGTTCTCCAGCGAAACGCTGCGCTTGTGGCCGCGCTTTCCGGCCATCGACGGCGGCGGCAGGCTGAGATTGGAGCACCCGCTGCCCCCCAGTGCCACCGGAGGCGTTCCCGGCGGCGGCGGGACGATGGCGTGAGCCGGCAGCGCCATGTGCGTGGCAGCCGACATCCGGATATGGAGGAAATCACTGGAAAAAAATAGGAAAATTTCAAATAAATAATAAAATATACAAAAATAGTTTTTACCAATCAAACTTCTATTACCTTAAAACATTCACATTAAAACATTCTTAATTTTTTAATAATAATTATTAATATTTTATAAAGCAACTTAGTACAGTAGTTGCCAGATTGTGAGAGACTTCCTATTTCACGCTCTAATCGGGGCTACCACTTGTCTAGGTCACCTTTCAACCAGTCTCTCCCATTTATCTTCGAAATCTCAAGAGTTATGTTTTGGTTTCCTTAACCGAAGTGTGACCTTGCCTCATTGACAGTTTCGAACATGCAAGCAAATTAATAAGACAAAAGCGAATAAGGCGAGCGAATAAATTAATGGCGCCCAACAAATCAGCTAATGATGCTGACCAAATAGAGCTGCGTATGCAGTAATAGTTATTATAATATGATATATGAGCAGCGATAAGCTGGAAAAGTTTTAGAAAGAAAAGTTTTAAAAAATATATAGATTTTTTAAAAATAAAGCTAACATTATTACTTACATTTTTAAGAAGTATTTTGTATAATTTTTTCTTCGATCTTGATTGGAACATATATTTTAATTTATTTAAACTTCCAATGAGGTAAAGATAAGTTCTTAAATGCCAAAAACTATTCAAAGTAATTATTATATTTAATAAGATTTAGGTGTAGTTTTTTCCTGCACACAAAAAAAAAGCATAATACCGTAAAATCGATATGGCCATGTAAAACCCATATGCAAAACCATATCGTTTTTACATGAAGTACTCTTTTCGACCAGGTCAAATTTACCTGGCCACATATCAAATTAAAATTGATCTTAAATAATGTAAAATTGATCTACGTATCATTTAGATTTTTTTTTTGTGTGGTTTTTCACTCAGATATTTCTCTGGCCTCTTCTCGACTCTTCTCACATTCACTGGGGCTGTTTTCTGGCTTCGTTCCATTTTTGCACGGAGATGAAGATGGGGATTGGTGGGGATTGGTGGGGAGGGGGAGGCTACGGCCCCTCGAAAACCCGCTGCCATTAGTGGCTCTTCGATCTCCGTTGGCCAAGCCCAAGACTTGCATTCATAAAGTCGATTCTAACGGTCTGTGGAACCAGCAGCTCAGCTCCACTGGCACTTTCTCATTTCTTGTCGCACGACCCATATTTTGTACAACAATTTCCATCTGTCCGTTCGGGCCAACTCACTCGTTCAGGCCAAGATCGCGAGGCACTTGTAAGGTTCTGCAACTGCGGCAACTGGTTTTTAGTCAGCCTGTCATTTATATGCTTTGTATATACTTTGTATTTCTTTTCCCCGAGATTTCCCCTTTTTAAGGAAGGAAAAAAAACACGAAGATTGGGGTTAAGGTTAAGGTCACCAAAATGTCTACCCTTTTGCAGAGGGCAGAGGCTCTATATTATTTACGGCAGGGGATTTTCGCAAACTTTTGGTTGACACAAATGGCGGCTTCTTGGGACTTCACTCCAAAGTGAGTTACAGCCACGTTAGTTCACACTTTTATTTGGGTGAGGGTCAAAGGTTCGTGCGTTGTGTGTGTTTTACCAAATTTCGAAATGCCCCCAAAACGTTTCGCAATTTTGTAAACATGCAATTTGTTTAAAAAGAGCAACAAGTGAGGTTGCAAATGTCACAAGAAACTTAAATGGTTTTGCTTACTAAATATATTAGTACAATCATATTTAAATATAAAATATTTTTGGATTTTTTTTTAAATATTTTTAACACAAAAGGTGCAATCTTTATATTTTCTTTTGATAGAAACCAACAATTTCCAGTTTATATTCCCCGAATAACTCTTTTTAATAACTCTTTTTGCCAGAATACATCAAACGGAGGCAATGGAACAGAATCAGACCGCAATGGATCCATAAAAGTTCTACCATTCATTACTAGTTTCCTGCTTCCCGGAATCGTAAATCGTTGTAAACCATTGTCGATTGTTGTTTTATCAGAAGTGTAAGAACTGGTTCCGTTGCTCCAGTTATCGGCAGATAAGTGCTGTTTTGCCGTTTGCACAACCCCCCGTTTCCCATTTTCCATTTCCCATGCAACAATGCGTACTTATGTATACGAAGTATGATAGCATTTCCTTGGCGGCAAGTATCTCTCACTATTGCCACGCCGACTAACTGTTAAACACTTGTATTAACTCGAAACGGTTAGCTAACTGTCAATCAAGCGATCGCGAACCATTGAAGCTCATCGGCAGCAGGTTGTGTATCCCATGTCCCATATGACCACAAATCTAGATGCAGTGCAGCTCACAAAGACAGCACTGTTTTCCTTTTAAATTCCCTTTTAAATAATTCTAATTGAATGTATTACTTAAATATATTACCATAGATATTGTAATATTTATATATATTTAAAAATTGATCACTTTGATATTACTATTTTTATAAATAGATTATACCCAAAAAAAATCGATATAAAACATAGATCAATTTTACATTATTTAAGATCAATTTTAATTTAATATGTGGCCAGGTAAATTTGACCTTGTCTAAAAGAGTACTTCATGTAAAAACGATATGTGTTTTGCATGACCTGAAATTTACATGGCCATATCGATTTTACGGTGACATGCTTTTTTTTGTGTGTATATAGATTTTATACTATATCAATATACTGCAATAATATTGATATTCTCATGGAATATTGACATTCAAATAAGAATATAGTGGATAATACAATGTATAATAATAATATTAATCATTATTTGCAATTTTTAATTTTCCCTTTTCCAATTTGAGTGTTTTTTTGAGAGTTTTTTAGCTGATATAAGGTATAATAGTTATTATAATAGAATTATATATGAGTTTTTGTAAAGCGAGGTACTTTTTTATTTAATGGAACACTCTGTAGGAGCTATTCACTTGGCCCCCGCTGTACACTAGGCAGCATTGTGTCTTTGTTTCCCTGTGTGACTATTGTGTGACTCGGCTTTGTATCTATTGGCTTGTTAAATGGCCAGCAATTTGCGAACAGGGGGAGGGGGAGGGGGAGGGGGCTTTAAGCCCTGCTGCAACCGGCCTGGAAATCTTAGACTCAAACAAAAGCCGCCAATCGGCGACAATTTCCAGCGGCAAGACGACGTCGTTAAACTGCCAATGTAATTTATTTACTTCGCCTTGCGAAATACTCAAACGAAATACACGTCGAAACATTCACAAATCACATTAGCGGCCAACTGTTAGATTGCCTGCGAAATGTATCTGCAAAAATTGTATTCTGCCAGGGTGCGGAGAAATACGAGAAATAAGACAAAATTATGGCCAAAACCCAAAAGCTATAAGCTAAAAAGCCGAAAGAAACCCGTTTTTAGCGGCCAGTTCTTGATGGTCACTTTGGAAGTTATTTCGTGTTATTTTTTATTGTCTTCGCTTTACCTTTTTTTGAAAGTTTCTATGAATGAAAGTCTTTAAAGGCAGGCCCCGGATCATAATAACAGATCCGCATATCTATGGATATCGATATTCTCCGCCAAAAAGTCTTGAGTGTCTTGACCCTTTTGCCGACTAGGCCACGCAGCGTATGAGTAATGTGCCTTGTTGCAAGGGGGAAGTGAAGTCTAGTCATCCCAATTCCAATCCCAATTCCAATCCCAATCCATAACCATAACCAAAATCGCAAACTGGTCAAACTTGGCCCGTTTGGTGGGGTTTCGAGATTAGCCAATGCTTTTTCCCACGCTCGCCAGTTCGCAGTTTTATGCATACTGAGTGCTAACTACCTTCGCTTCAGATATATCGCATATGCACATACATATATACGTACAGTGGTTCTAAATAAAAGCCAAGTTGAATGCACCCGGCGATAAGATAGCGTTTCGAGTGGGTGAAATAGTGTCACTGGCCGGCATTTTACAATCGATTTTGTTTACTCGCCAGTAAGTGATCATTTTTGGGTCACTGGGTATAACTTTAAATGGAAAGATTTCCCAACGGAAGGCAGGGCATTTCTTTTCACAAGATACCATCTTAGAATCTTATCAAAGCCATGTTGAATACTCAGCTGGTATATCAAATATTAATGGCAAGTAAAGAACACGTTTATAAAACGATAAATAAAAAAAATAAAAAATAATACTAAAAAAAAATTATTATATTATTATTACTCAAGGATAAATGAAACTAAAGTAATTTAAGAGAATAAAATAATTCCCTTAGAAGCAAAAAAAACCCAATATTCACTTGTTCAAGAACGCATGCACAATTTCCGTCAGTTTTCAGCCCACTGTGCAATGCGATTTCAGCTTTGTTTTGTTTACTTTTCGCTTAGCATTTTTTTTCCTGCCATTTTGCTGGCTTTATGCATTCGCTCGGGTATCTCAAAGTCCGCCGAAGTATGAGTATAAGTATAGCATAGTGAAAATGCCGCCGAGCCGGGGTTATTTATTGTCGATTGTGAATTTTTAATTGAATTCATTTAGACAACAGCCGGGCGAGATAATTGCAATCGAAGCTGGAAACGGAATCGAAGTTTCGGAATTGGGCTCGTCTATCCTCTATATTGGTTTTAGGGGGCTTTTCGGGGGCTTTAAAGCATTGCGCAGTCGCGCAGCCGAAAGACGATACAAAAACCGAACATAAATAAACAAAAAATTGTATAAGCGTGACGAAAGCCTAACTTTTCTTTTCTTCACTTCACCATCTTCATCTTTTTTCCATCCAGCTATTATTATAGAGTTTTTCATTTAGACGCAATCCAAGTGAGACCGATATGCATTTCAGGTTTTTTTTTCATCCATTTCCATTTCGATTTTTAAGTTTTTTGGATTGGGAAATTTCGGTTTTCTTTCGGCATCGCATCGCAATACTTTCGATTATTGCAAAAGGTCAGGCAGCGGTGCATTTGCCTGTGACGATGACGATTACGATTACGATATATGGATTATGCAGTTGGGGGGGAAGGGGGGGGTTTGCATATGCCATATAGTGGGGGCTTATGAGAAAACCGGAAAAGGGAGGCCCGAAAAAATCCTCAACCTCTATCCAAAACCGCATTTTAAACTAAAACCTTTTGTTTTTTTTTCGGACACGGGTGTGGCCTAAAAAAAACCAAAATAAAGTGTACCCAATGACCTTGAGCCGTGCTTACGAGCAGGAAATTTCGGACCAAAAACGCAGCTCGAATCACGTAAATATACTTATCTATTGTGCAATTGTACACAACTCTCCCCGGTTGAGTCGACTGTTTTAGTGGGAAAACTTTGGGTTCTAAACTGTGTTTACCTCACAGTTCCGCCTTTTTCTACCGCCACACCCCCGCCATTTATGAAGCCCAAACACTCGGTTCCCACTGCCAATCCCCCGCATAAAAATCACACAGCCACTTGTGCACCGAAAAAAGTTCTGAAGAAAGTGCTTGGTATAAAAAATTAAATTATAACAAATTCAATTTCATAAAAATTTGCCAAAAAAAATGTCAAATGAAAACAAAAAATAAGGTTACCATCAATTAAATATTTTTTAATTAAAAAAAAAACTTGTTCGATTTTTCTGCGTGTATTTCCGCTACAAGTGAAAGGTGCAGCCAAGATTCTGAGCTGAGAACTTTTTGGCCAAGCTGCAGAGCCCGGGATCCCCAGCAATCATTCCACCCTTTTCGAATCTCAGGTTCCATTCCCATCCGATTCGCCATGAGATTTGGCCCCCAGGGCTGCCAGTTTTTTGCTGATGTTGCTAATGTTGCTGAAGTTACGCTGCCACACATCTATTGATATTTCGTGAAATTTGTGTATCTGCTTTTGCCAGCTTTTTTTCGACAGTTCAACAAAGCGAAGCGTGACGGGCCTTTGATGTACAGGAAAAACAAAATATTCGAAATAAAATAAATGCAAAACATTTAATTTCGGCCAACATTTGGTAGTTTGAAAGAAAGTTGTTAAATACTTGGTAGTTTTCCACCAAACACTTTGGTTAAAAGTTAATTATTTCAGATTTATTTTCAACCTATGTTGAAACATTTAGGTATTTAAATTAATGTATAATTTATTAATTCGATTTTTTTAGAATATTCCTTACTGAAGCAAATATTATCCTTATAACCAAAAAATAAAAAAGGCAAAACAATTTAGGGAAGTTTTTTTTAAATATTTTTTTAAAACTTTTTTGATTGATTTATTATTTGTTATATTTATTGTTTTCATGAGTTTCGTATTTACTTATTTTATTTGAATTTTTAATTTTTATTTTATTTTTTATTACTTTTTTATTTATTTATTATTATTTTTTTTAATTTATTTTATTTATTTATGTTTTTATTTTTACTTCTATTTTTATTTTTATTTCATTTCATTATTTTATTTCAAATGTTTCACCCCCGTTTTTTCGCTCTATGCGGCTCCTCTGCAATCTTCGGACGTGGGAAAGTTCGCCCACGTTTTTTTTTCTTTCTTTGGGACTGTGAGATTGTGAGATCTTTGAGCTAGGATCAGAGTCCGATCCGAACTGCCCAGTGGTGCTTGGCTGCCTGGCTGGATCAGTGAAAGCTCGCATGCGGCATGTGGCATGTGGCACGATCACTTGCTCTGCATTTGTAATTGCCCGGGTTCGGGCTTTCTGGCCGGATATCGCAGGTTAATTGACCGACAAAAAGAGATACGAAAAGTACACCGAAAAATACCCATCATAAAAACCCGATTTGCATGTTGGCCAAATGTGGCTAAAAGCCAAATATATGCAAAGAATTTTGAAACATTACGCCAACGCCAGGGCAATAATTTAAGGTCAATTGGGCCCGCAAAGCTGGCACTTTGCTATATATAGAAATAGAGCTCCAAATAGCCATTCTTCGGCTAGGTTTTTGTTATTTTTCCAACCCGCATTCATCGAAACATTGAAACACTCGAAAGAGCCCGAGTTATAGATGGATAGGTGGATGGATGGATGCTCTTGGCTCGGGATTTGAATTCGCTGTAGGTGTATTTGTTATATTTTTTCATTTCTTATGTAGAAAGCAAAAAGCAAAAAGCAACGAGCAGAGCAGCAGTAACCCGTTTAAGTCTCATGAATAGTTATTCCAGCATTAACCGTAACAAAAACTGAATGCTCAACAGCAAAGTTAAAAATTAAAAATTAAAAATACCTTTTGGCATGCAAGTTATTAATGAGTTATCTGCCTAGGTAATTGTTTTTTTTCTTTTCGAGATAGCTGGCAAAAGAAATTACATTTTTTTTAGGGGAGGGGGGGTAAAAAACACGAATGAATAGCAAATGAATGGTGAGAAAATCTGTAAGTGAAGTGGATGCAATGTGATAAGAAGGTGAACAAACAACTTAATGAATGTGCAGTGAGTGAAATTGTTTAGAAGAAAAACAAAGCATTATAATAGTACAATTTTACTAGAATTTTTTTATAATGCAGCTAATGAATGAGAAACTTAATTATTTTTAGGATGAATATTTACAAATTTCTGAATAAATTAAAATTTCTTATAATCCATGCGACTAACATTTATGTGTTTTAAGTTTAAGTAAAGGTTAAGTAAAGGTTAGTAGGACGAATGAATGAGAAACTTATTTATTTTTAGGATAATTAGTTACAAATTTCAGAATAAATTAAAATTTATTATAATTCATGCAACTTACATTTATGGATAATAAGTTTAGGTAACGGTTAAGTAAAGGTTAGTACTACGATTGCCAAGCCTGATTAAATGTCAATCGAATTAAAAAACGCAATATATTTGCGTTAAGTACATAGTTAAATCATTGATTTCGTACGAATAATTATATGGGCAATAAGAAAACAACTAATTGCTTAATTGTCAAGTGAAACAACTTCTGGATTGAATATAAAAAAAACATTGTACTTGTTATTTTTATAACCATTTCGCGTTAACTGCCAATTAAGAAATCATTAAAGTGATCTATTGGCCAACGCTTGCATACAAAGTGGTAACTATCTGTTTGAATACATAATGATTGCAACACGATTGAATCAAATGAGATAACTCTATGTACTTGTATAAAAAACAGATTGTACGGTTAATAGAAACAAACAATAGTATAACCTTTATGAGTTAAAAAAAACCTATATAGCATGGGTGTGAAATATTTCGTAAGAAAAGGTTAGGCTATTAGGTTAGGTTATTAGATAAATTACCCACATTGCACATACAAATTTACCATTTATTTGCACTTTTGAATGCGAAAATAACAATAAATTAATGAAAGTAATGAATTTCTTGTTGAACCAATAGTGTTGACCCCATTCCCCGAAACAATTTGGCCCATCAATCATTTTCAATGGTCTAAAGTGTTGAATGGTTGTTTAATATGCATTCGCTGGAGGCATTTTTAAATATTACACAATATACCAATAGTCAACTCTATATTTTATCGTCCTTTTCAAGATTTAAAATATTAAAACTATTTTTGATTTATTTAATTTTATTTTATTTAAGATTTAATATATTAAAAAATACTATAGATTTATTCTGGTTAGATTTTAATATATATTTAATTAATATAGAGTTGGCAAGTAAAGAAAGGTATTAATTAATTATTAATTATTATTATATCATCAAATTATTATACTCGATTTTTAAAATATTAAAAATACTTTAGATTTATTCAGGTTTTAATATTAATTAATTTATTTAAAATAGATTTGGAAAGTAAACAAATTAATTAATTAATTGTATAAAATCTACATTATTATTATTACTCGGTTTTAGACGAGTTAAGCGAAGAAATCGCCGTTTACCATCCAAATGGCACTCGCCGGCAATGATGACCTGGATCTAAGTGGGCATAGCTGCTATATGGCTATATATATATATATATATATATATATATATGGCTTTGGCCAGTCACTCGGCGGCACTAAGCCACGTTATCTTCTTTCACTTGAGCTTCACCTACATTGGAAGGTGATCAAAAGTGATCATAAATCTTTATAACCTGTATGCGCTGGATTTTCACCAACTGGCTTTTGGAACTCTCTTCTGGGTTCTGCAAGATATTTATTTTTATTATTTTTTTTAGCTTAAACTAAAAAGTGAATTTCTGCTCTTTAGCCTTCAGCCTCCGCCGACAAAACCCCCTACCCCCCCCCCCCTCCCCTTTTATTATTTTTTTATAGCTTTTTTTTTTGTTTTCCTGCCAGATGACTTTTTTTGTTTGTGGATTTTGTGTTTTGCGCGCACTTGGCCTTAATTGCGCATGCGCGCGCACTTTCAATTCCTTTCGCAGACGCAACAAAGAAAATGAAATAAAAACAAAACAAAATCGTGTGGCAAATTGTGGCCGAGGCAGAAATTAGATTTCAAGCGCGGCGATAATGATGCGGCAGAGTAATAATAATTTTTAAGGGGGCTTCAGAGGAGGGGCCATTCCAAATCCAAACGAAAATTGCTCTCAACCTAAAGCAAAGTGCACGGCGAAAAAAAAAACAAAACAAAAAAAAAACCGGGTTTTAATAGCTTGAAATTACCCATCCAATTTTAAGTATTCATGATTTAAATAATTTCTTAGATTTTTACATTTACCCAGCTTAACTTTTAAATACTTTAAATTCATGCTAAATCCTTAAATTAACAAAGTTTTAATGAACTTAATTTTATATATTTTCATCTAGGAAATATTTTGTGTTTTTTGAAAATCCTAACTTTTGTTTTAAAAATTATTTAGCAATTTAATAATATATATTTAATTTTTGTGACACTATTATGTACGTTTTTTGATAAATATTTAATTTTATATGTAAACAATAGACTAGATTTCTGTGAAATCGCTCGATTCCGTCCGAACAAATTAGTGATTTTCTAGGAAAATAAAGCGATTTAAGGCCAAGTGCAACTGCCCAACCCAGAAAGCAACTCGGCCAGATTGCCGACCATTATCCCCCCCTAGAAGCCCGGTTCGATTCGATTCGGTTCGGTTCGGATAGGTCAAGTATATGGACGACAGCGGTGATTTTTAGTGCACTTTATGGGCTTTACGAGTGCCGAGTGGCCAGTGTAAAAGGCGCAAAAAATTCAAAACACACAACGAGAGCCCGCGGAGAAGAGAAAAGAGCTCAAAGACAGATACTCGCATATTTCTAGAGGCTGACCAGAGCATGTTTTCATTTAATTCTTTTTTTTTCTCTTGATGTTTGCTGCTTTTTTATTTTCATTTTACACTTTTTTCTCCAGTTTTGTATATATTTTGTGTAGTTTTTTTTTTTTTTTTTTTTGGTTTTTTGTCGTTTTGCCAGTGGGGCCAAGCCAACAGGTTCGTTGGTGGAAGTTGGGAAAAAGTCAAACGGCTCAATAATCGAAGACGGCTCAGAGTTTTTGAGTCCGCGGCTCCGAACTCCAACTCTTCGGAGTCCGGATAAATGAGGACAACAACAGCGACAACTTTAATGAGGTTATGCCTAGGTGTGTGTGTGTCCCAGCTGGCACACAGGGAGAAAAAGTGGGGTACTTTCATAGTTCTGATCGAATTTAAATGTTAGCATGCCATTCTGTTTTATTTATTTTTAAGATTTTATTTTTTTATATTTTTTTTTGGAATTTTTATTTTTTTAGATTTTTATATTTTTTAGATCTGGTTGATTCTTTTGGTCAAGAATTTTAAAGAGACTACCAGATAATTCTAAGAAATTAAATAAATATATTTAAATGATTTTCTCTGCACTAAAATCATTGCTATACATAATAAACCGAAAATCAAGCCAGAAAAAAGCGAAAGAACAACAAATGAATGGAAATATTTGCTCACCTCTTCCTCCGGTTTAGTGCCTTGTAATTGTTGTTGACTCTTTAGATGTTTTTTTTTTGTTTTTGTTTATTGTTTGCCCGCTTAATGTGGCTGCATTATTAATTTCAACCGTTGCCGCACAACCAACGGAAAGCCGAAAAAACCGAAGAAACAAAATTCAATTTGCACAATAAAATTGATTTTACAATGTGTAAAATTCCACAGATTATGCACGAAATGCGTTTGATTTTCACTCAGCCACCACACTCGAAAAAAAATGGCCAAACAAGCAAACGGAAAAAAAAGCCGTTGCACGCCTGCGCTTTTCAAAAATCTTCCCAGATCGGTTCGAAATTTTCATCCGCAACGTTGGCCCCCAGTCGTCGACTTTCACGTTCCAGCGCTCGAAGCAAACTGAGCGGCAAAGCGGCAGAATGGCAGCCAGCGGACGTCGACTGCGACTGCGACTGCGACTGCGGTCCGCCGATCAGAGATGACGTCTTAGCTTTTTCAGAAATTTTTAAGAAAGAAAAATAAACCGATTTTAAGGCTCTAAAGCTCTGTTTTGAAATTATGTATATTTTTAATTTTATATTTTTTTACAAGTTTAGTGAAAGAAAATCATCCAGCCTTCAAATCTATTTTTTTGTAATTGATTTTTTAAATATGAAACATATATTTTTTAAGGTGCCAAAGCTCAGATTTCTCATTATTATTTTTATTTTTTTAAGCTTTTTTGAAAGAAAAACATTAAACTTGATATATGAGATTAGGAGGAGTAAATAATGTATAACAAAATTAAAGTTAAGTCTTAATTGTTATTAAATGTTTCATACTTTATTTCATTATTTTTAGGATACCTACTGATACAAAAATTATATAAAAGCCTTTATTTTGTAAGAAAAACCCTTAAAGTACATTGGAAAATGTACCAATATTTTCTTTTCGAAAACGTTTAAGTGCATCAAATAGTAATTATACTTTTCATTCAGTCCTTAAGCCCAACTTTAGTCACCACTGATTGCGGCCAAATCCGATTGGCAATCATTGTCGCCGTTCTTTCCGGTTTGCTGGCGTTGCCACAGCGCTGCAATTAAGCGGCTGATTCGGATTTTGTATTCCGATTCGGATCCAGACTGGGATTTATATATATATATACATTTATGTGTAGTCGAGGCATGGCGACCGCAGCCTAGGTTAATTTCCCTCAATTTTGCGGCTTTTTCGCATATGGGTCGAGTCCATTCCTTACATGCAGAGATACACGGCGAGAAAAGTTTATAAATAACATAATATTGGATAATAATATTATATTATATTTATATTTTAAATATATAATCTAAAATTTAAATATAACATAAATATTTAAAATATAATGTATATATATAGACAGCTCTATAAAATTATTGACACAAAAAACGGGAAGTAGCAAAGATCACCCGGAACGGAATGACATAAAAATCTAAAAAAAACAATGGTAAATTCGGAAAAATCATAACATAACATTTAGATTTTCTGGGTTTTATTTTTTATCCGTGTGCCTTATAGACCAACCTGAGATACCTGGCTACCTGTTGCACACACACACATTCTGCTAATGGCCGTCCGCAAATTGACCCATAAAATTGTAACGTTGCTTGGGCCATGATAGATTAGCCGTCCATATATCATTGCAGATACATTATCGGAGTGAAGTCGGGGAGTTGGGGAGTTGGGGTGTCGGTGAATCGGCAGTCGAGTGCATAAATAACCATCCGTGGCTGTATGTTCGGAGTAGTATGTTCGGAACACCCCGATCGTGTCGATTGAGGCGGCGATCATGTCGGCGATTTGCATGCCGGTAACATCGGTGGATTATGCATCCGAGGCATGAGGCATGCGATTTGATTCGATCGATGATATCCGATCGAATCGGCAATGGCCACAAGGTTATCCCCTCCCTCGGACATCATTAGCTTATTGGTCACGATCGGCCCTCGAAGAAGAAGAACAAGAACCCACGGGTCACAATCGCACAATCATTCAATTCATAATGATCCTCCCATCGAAATTCCAACAGGTTCTTCTCTTTGAGAATTTACTTCAAGGTACAATTGCTATCCCACAAATAACTGTCTTGGCTTCGTAATAACATGGATTATTATCAGAATATTTTAGATTATTTTAAAGATATGTAAAAAATCAACTTGTTTTTGGAAGCAATTTATTTCGGTTTTTGTTCTAGGCCATTCACAATATGTAGGAATTTTCAGCAGTGTTTCTGATTAAAAAAAAAAATGATAATAATTTCTGGAAGAAATAAATAGTTATAATTCAAATGAAACTTTTGTATTTTCGGGTCTTTTACTTAAGAGATTTATTCTGTGCTTTGGCCATTTCACTTTTGATCCACTTTGATCTCAAAGGTCTTGTAGGTGTACTCCTGGATGACCTTCAGGTTTCGGATGATGAACTCCTTGATGGCCTGCACATATTCGGCGGCGGCCAGGACCAGCTTCTTGAAGGCATCGATCACCTTGCCCTCGCCCTCCAGATGACCCTTGAACTTCTCCTCCGACACCTGGGTGATGAATCCCCGGAGACCCAGAGTTTTCGCCTGGGCAACGGCGAACAGTTGAAAGGCCTCTTTGGGAACTTTGCCACGGATCTCAAAGTCACAGCCCATGATATCGTCTTTTTTTTCGTTGCCCATTTCGAGTTAAATTTTGGTTGCCAAAAAAAATAGTTATGTTTTCGTTTACCAAAAGCTCGTTGAACTTGAAGGCAAGATCTCGGCACCCCATGACCCTGACTTTGAACTTCCCAAGCTCCGATCGTAATTGCGGCCAATTATCGTGAACCACAATCGCTGCAAGAAATCAACCCACAGCACAGGTTTCATTCCCAGCAGCCACAGAAATTAAGATCTCTTAGAAGACTAAGCAAAAAGTGTAAGTACAACAAAAAAAAGGGACGGGGAGAAAAGAAAACACACTTTAAAATATATAAAACAAAAGTAAATATAAATCACAAGGCGGTTTCAAGTCTTTGGCGGCATATATGTAACTGTATCTTTGTATCTCGGCAGCTCCGTATCTTTGCATCTGCATCTGCATCTGCAGCAGGCTAAAAGCGATCTATCTCGACTTTATTTTTCCTCGGCTCTTCCGTCAAAACGGGCACCTCCTTCCGTCTGTATATATAATTTTTTCACAGAGTTGTCATGCGGATGATAAGAAATAATTAGAAATTAAATAAATTGCTTAAATATAATAAGCTTGAAGCACGACAACAATAACAACAGCAGCAGCAGATAGAAGGCAAGGTAACTTTCCTTCTGACAAAAGCAACGAATACGAATAGCTACACACTCTTCCTTAAGAATACCAAGTTTTTAGAGTAGGGTTTTGACAGGACACTTGCACTAAGGGAAATACTGTTTACCAGAAAGATCTGTGATGATTAATTACTAAGATATTGGTATTAGATAGATATTATTATAACCTTCAAAGGTTATCGCATCTATTTAGTACTATTATAACAGCTAAGAAAGGAAAGTATCTGGTAGTAATGCCCTCCAGATGGCTGTGGGAACGAGAGGCTTGAAAGTGGAGGAGTTGACAACGGATCGGAATGGAAATTTGAATTTGAATCGCAGACCGCTGGATTTGGCAACAGTTGGCACGTGACGTCAGGCGGCGGTTCAGTTTTCCCAGAAACTCAGCCCTCCGGCAATTATGGCCCATTATCCCCGCAAAACGGGGGAGGGGGGGCTCAAGATCGGGCCAATTATGGTGATGTAAGACATGGGCAGATGTTGTGAGCTTAGCATATTATAACCACAGATAGCTGGCAAGTATGTATGTGTGCATATTATATATATTTAATGGATTCCTGTAAATAATCTGCGTGCGTTTATCTGAGATTAGCTTAAGACACGTAAGACAACGAGAATATAAAAAAAAACATTTACATATACAATAGATTCTTATTTGTTTCTCAACACGAGTTATTCGATTTGCCAAAAAAAATTAGATAGATGTATATCATTAAAATCAGGAACGATCTTTACGTCCGGCAGATGCAGAGGGTGTCCAGAAGGAAGACGGCCGCATTGATGATCATCAGGGACCCGGCACCGATGGCCTGGCGCTTCCGGTCGGTATTCAGGATGCCGCCGTGCCACTCGTCGATCACCAAAGCCCCGGAGGCCACGAACAGCAGGCAGCCGGCCAGCGAGAACAAGGCGTTCAGTCGCTTCTCCACCAGCGAGTTGATCACGTGACCTGATAAGAAAATATAACAAATAAACATATGTATAGAGGAACATGAGTAATAAATGCAGAATTTAAACACTACTCACCGATCAGCAATACGCCACAGATGACCGTGTAGCCACCGATGGTTCCGGCCACAATCACCGGATGGGAGGACATATTGCCAACCGTCTCGTACAAAACAATGCAGGCAATGGCGATGGCCTGTGAAAAGAAGGGTGAAAAGAAGATGTAGTACCGGATTAGCAGGGTGAAAGTATATATATTCTTGATCATCATTTATTTATTACAGAGCTTGGAAGGTTCGGTCAACCTTTTCAAAGTCTTCGAGAAAAACCTGTAATTTACAAACACTTTGAGAACTGGGTGAGAGCTAACACATTCAAAGGGTTTTTGATTAACAGCTGTTACGCTCAGAGCAAAACCCATTTTCTTAGGGTTCCTTCGGTTTCGGTTTCTACTGACTACTTTGCTCGGTCTGTTAGGGAAAACGGTCTTTTGTCAATGTATGCGTGCGTGTGTGTGACCTGTTCAGTAATGCTTCAGTCGTAACATTGCTTTTAGATTTTTAAAATTTAAAAGGGTAATGGAAAATCCGTAATGTGTATTTTCTAAAGCTATTTTCTAAGATGATCCCATTTACCATTAAATTCCAATATTCTACATATAAGATAGGGAATTTAATTACGAGCTCAAAAAGGTATGACACTTTATATTCTGACCGCTTTTTCTTATGCTACGCCAAAAATACTGATATTTTTGTGCAAAAAAACACGATTTTGATTTTTGCGTTTTTTGTAAGGGGTAGGGTCACAATTTTTTACAAAAAATTTAAAATTGTTTAAACTTGCAAATTTGAATGCAAATCGATAGGGAATTTAGTTACGAGCTCAAAACGGTATGACACTTCATATTCTGACCGCTTTTTCTCATTCTACGCCAAAAATACAGATATTTTTGTGCAAAAAAACACGATTTTGATTTTTGCGTTTTTTGTAAGGGGTAGGGTCACAATTTTTTACAAAAAATTTAAAATTGTTTAAACTTGCAAATTTGAATGCAAATCGATAGGGAATTTAGTTACGAGCTCAAAACGGTATGACACTTCATATTCTGACCGCTTTTTCTCATTCTACGCCAAAAATACTGATATTTTTGTGCAAAAAAACACGATTTTGATTTTTGCGTTTTTTGTAAGGGGTAGGGTCACAATTTTTTACAAAAAATTTAAAATTGTTTAAACTTGCAAATTTGAATGCAAATCGATAGGGAATTTAGTTACGAGCTCAAAAAGGTATGACACTTCATATTCTGACCGCTTTTTCTCATTCTACGCCAAAAATACTGATATTTTTGTGCAAAAAAACACTATTTTGATTTTTGCGTTTTTTGTAAGGGGTAGGGTCACAATTTTTTACAAAAAATTTAAAATTGTTTAAACTTGCAAATTTGAATGCAAATCGATAGGGAATTTAGTTACGAGCTCAAAAAGGTATGACACTTCATATTCTGACCGCTTTTTCTCATTCTACGCCAAAAATACTGATATTTTTGTGCAAAAAAACACGATTTTGATTTTTGCGTTTTTTGTAAGGGGTAGGGTCACAATTTTTTACAAAATATTTAAAATTGTTTAAACTTGCAATTTTGAATGCAAATCGATAGGGAATTTAGTTACGAGCTCAAAAAGGTATGACACTTTATATTATTACTTAATACCTATCGGCAGGTAAACAAAAATTTTTCAAATCAGGCCATTCATTAAAAAGTAATGAGCGAATAATGGAATGGCCGCTAAGTTGTGCGCTTGCAAGCAGTGCCAAGCAGCAGTGCTGCTGCAGTTGCTTACTGCTTGTATAACTCCACTCGACTGCAGCATTCTTTCTTGTTTTATATATTTTTTATATTTTAATAGCATAAATAAACAAAAAAAATTTAATTCACTTTAAATTTAATTTAAAATGTTAATTTTCATGTCTCAGAAACCAATATTTCAAGAGTCCAATATAACGAAAATGTCGCCCGCAAAGATGGCTCCAGTGCCGAGACTCAGGATGCCGGAGACCAGCAGCACTTCCCTGTCCGCCTGCAACTTGCAGTATCCCAGCCACTGGTCCAGGATAATCACAGCCGTGGCCACGAACAGGACAAAGCCGGCGATCGAGAAGAGGATTTCGAGGCGCTTGTCCGCACCAGTGCCGACCACATGTCCTGGAAAATGAATGTATCCACTATAACTCTTGAACGGGATCCAACATTTGGGGAGTTTCAGGATTAAACGAATTTACCTGTGGCCAGTATAAAGCAGGTGATAAGGTAGCCGATTAGAGTGCCATAGACCACCATCGCTTGCCTGATAAAGGTCAGATCCGAAATGCTCTCGATCAGCACAATGCTCGTGACGATAAAGACCTGGGAGTTAAGAACTCGGTACTCAACAAATGTTACGGACAGAAATTCACAGACGGACAAACTGAGAGACAGATACGGACAAACGGACAAACAGAAAAAAGAAGAGATACTTTACAACTATAAAATAGAGTCCCTAAAAACCGGGAGGATCAACAGATAAATTAAAAAAGATCGCATTTTGGAAAAAATCTAACATTAAATTAAAAGAAATATTCTTTGAGTGCCTGTTGTAATTTAAAGTATAAAAAATATTTCAGGCCCAGCAGATAGAAACTTTTACTCGCTTCACGTTGCCAAACATTCGTCAATATCTTTTTCTATATATATATATACTGTATGCCAAACAAAATTAATCACTTTGGGCCAACACTAAAAGCTGTTGGAAAAGCGAACTGATAATTTTAACCGCGCCAAGTACTTAATGGCATTTATTTCAGACCATATGCTATTAGTACTCCCTTCTTTGTTTTTTTGCGTGCTTGCTAAAAACGAACGGAATTTCTGCCACAGTGCCGGAAATATTACTAGATGATCTAGCCATATGTTATGGAAGGCTAATTTAATATTTAACTAAATAATAATATTAACAAATAATATTTTATATTTAATAAATAAAGGGAGAATCGAAAAACCTTAAAGTAATTTTTTTCCCAAAAAACAATCATAAATAAAAATTTATTTAGTAATTTAATGTGCTTGTCACATCTTCAGCTACCACAAACCACTTCATATATCACCATAATCACCATAGAGAGTGGCGACAAAAGCCGCGGAATTAATTCGACACCCACACCCCCATTTGCTTATCAAATATGAAAATTATTCCGATATTGCCACGCAAAGCGACAAAATGACAGCGGCAGAAGATATGCGGGTTTAATGGCGATAAATTGACGAGCCATCGAGGGCCAATACGGAAACAGTGGGCCATCGCTAAGTCACACCCGCAATCAATCAATTAGCCGACGACACCGCTAATTGGTTTCGCGGAAAAATTCCAACGCAGGATGCAGGGAAAAGAAAACCCTGTTGACATTGTAATGCAAGGAGTAGTAGGTCATTAGGTCATTAGAAGTCCGGAACCGGGGGGAAGGTAAAGTAAACAAATGCCAGTAAACCATATTCATATCTTTCCTCCCCCATAAAATATAATTTGTTTATGGAACTGTATGGGGTTTGTTTGGTTTTCTGGCTATTCAGGAAGGCACCTCCTGTGTCAATAATTACCCATTGTTTGCCATTTATTTATACCCGAACATTTATCAATATACATTTATATATTTTTATGTGCGCGGCTTCTTTATTGTTTAATTGCCACGCCCCCGAAAAGGAAATCGAAGATGGGGGTTGCGGACCCGAAAAGGCGACATTAACACCCAAATAATCGCGATTATTACGCGATTAACGACGCATTTATTTGGGGAACGGGGCCTTATAGATGTTGTGGTCTATCCCATTAGCATTGGAAAAACGCCGACTATGTTTTGTTAATTGAATTATAGATGGCCTTTATGGCTTTCGGGGAAATCTTAAAAAGGTACTAAAATAAATTATTAAATTTAACAAAAATAGAAAGTAAAATATCCAAATCAAAACACCAAATAAATTATTATTAAATACAAAAATAGGATATAAAATATCAAAAAAACTTAAAATATTTTGTAACAGCAATATTTCTACATTTTTGTTGATAATAAATTTAAATAAATATTTTATTCTGCTTGTTTTTTCAGCGAATCCTTTAGAAATTATCAATTAGAAAATAAAATCAACTTTTCTTCGAATTATTCAACTATGAAATGTGCTTCCGCATGACTAAGAGTTGTTTACTTCTGATGACCGCCGGTATTATTTACAAATTATATTCTCACCAGTTGATTGGCAAAGTTGCTATACCGCAAATAACTGGGGAAAACCCAGGCCACGCCCCCGAAAAATAAATAAGCCAAGAATAGTCGCACCCTGACAGAAATGAACCCAAAAACCCAGCAAAGCCGTATATCAATTTTATTTTGTATTTGCTGTTTTTTTTTTTTTGCAATTAATATTGTTAGTATGGGCCATTCATTATTCGGCCACCTGACATGCCAGGCCATTCAGGGAATTTTCGGCGAAGGGGGCAAGGCGAAAAAAGCACAAATCAATTAAATAAATTTTTCGAGAAAACGGTGGATAGGAAAAGCAAGAACAACAAAATAAACAGCGAATTGGGCGCCTTTCCGATTTGCAGTTAAAGCATTTATTAGCCAGTAAAAATATTTACGAGCAAGTTGCCGGAATCGAAACGAGGAGTAAACGGTCGAAGACAAACAATGGGTCGGGTTCTTATCTTTCGCTGGTTCCAGTTCTATTTGCCTGCCAGCTCACACAACCCAAACAGGAGACAAATATTTGATTCTCACTCTTGCCAAAACGAAAATATAGTACAAAATAATATTAATCGCGTTTTTAACAGCCAGCTAATAAAGGAACAGCCAGGGCCCAATTAGCCATTCGGCGGGCACTCGATTGTTTACCCAATGCAACCGACCTTTCGGCCAGCGCACATGGCGTATGCGTAATGCGTGCCAGATTTTTAAGCTTTTTTTGGCCATGTGCACGATGATGTCATCGCGGTAGCTGCTGTGCCTGGCTGCACCGGAAAAAAGGTCTGGGAACAACGCTAAAATTTCATTCAGTTTAAACTTCTTTTTTTCAAAATTTAAAAAAGTTGTAGTTTAATTTTAATTATTTTTCAGTGACTTTTTTATAAATCTTTAAAGTATTTCTTACACACAAAAAAAAACTTGTTACCGTAAAATTGATATGGCCATGTAAATTTCATATCGTTTTTACATGAAGTACTCTTTTCGACCAGGTCAAATTTACCTGGCTAAAGATCAAATAAAATTGATCTTAAATAATGTAAAATTGATCTACGTTTCATATCGATTTTTTTTTGTTTGTAGGATTCACAATTTCTTATACCATAAGCTCGAACATAAATAAAATCCAATTTAAAATCAACATTTTAAATTTAAATTTATTTAAATTGATTTTAAAGATTTCATTTTAAACTAATTTTGAAAACAAATTTGCCGATTTAAGCTATATTTATTTAATAAATTTAAATTAAATTAGATTTGAATTTAGCTCTGTGTAGGGATTGCTTTTTTTCTCGAACCCAATACTGATTAGTAAGTGCAATAGGCGAACGTGATTGCACGCCCGCCTTATAGAGAGGGTGTGGCCGGATTGGGATGGACGGACATGATCCGCATTACAATATATCGAGTGCCCGGCAAGTGGGTCGTCGCATTGCAGTGATGCAATCATCGGAATGAGTAGCAGTTGACTCATTTGCCGGGAGCCGAGCTCAAGATCACATTTATAAATGATGATCTTATATTCCACACACTTATCTATTTGTATGTATACCTTGAACAACACCCTTCAACTTGAGAGGAAGTGATGAATTCAAAACTATTCGGTAATAATAAGTCAATAAAGAGAAATTCCAAATACATATAGATTTTTACTTTATATAAGAGGAATTCGAATATTATTGGTATATTTTACAATAGAAAATGGAACAAATTTCGATTCCAGTTTGACTGATTGCTGTGATGATTAATACTAAAAACAAGCAAAAGCTTAAGTTAAACCAGATGTCGCAGCAAAGTAAACAAATATTTGTATATAAACATTCGCCTGCATTTACAATTATCTTTTAGCTTACTCTGCGAAAACACTTTTGTGTAAGAAGATAAGAATTACTTTGCCGAGATGTCATTATAAGTCAACTTCTGAACGATTGTGGAGTATTCGATTGAGTAAATATAATTCATTTCAGGCGAATTCAATTTGTAAAGTCAGGCAGACAACCTTATAGATTATAATAAATTATGATAAATCGCTTAATATCTTACATTTAAGGTGGAGCTTTTTAAATTGATATTTAATAATATATATTGAATGGTAAAAATGATATTACTTTTTATTAGATTTATTTTTTTATTATTAAATAGTTTTTTAAATTATTAATCGGAAATTTCTAATTTTTTAGGATGTGATATACCTTCTTATACCATATAGATATACCACATATAAGTGCTAAATATGTATACCTATTCCAGCTTTATCTTCAGACCGGCTCTCTTTTAAGCTCACAGAATCGTTGCAATGATGTCATTTGTGCTTGGACAAAAAATAAAACCTGGATCATGGGCACAAATATACCTACCTAATAAATTGAGGCCCGGAATTTGAAAATTTCGACATGCAACTAAGTTTTACAATTTGCAAGCCAATTACCTTTGAATGGGGATATAAAAAAATAGTTTGCCAGAACAAAGTACTATTGAAAAGAATGATCTAATGTTGTTTTTTTTGGCACCTAGCCCACTGGGAACCCCAAAAAAAAAGGAGGGGGAGAGGTCATGACATCATTGAGCCGAGACAACGCATTAATCCACAAAACTACGCACCCAAAAACAAAATTCAGAAAAAGAGTAGCAGAAACAATGAAGTCATAGTCAGTTTGTTGTGGTCCAAAAACCGGTTGCTCTTTTTTCAAGACCGGGCATTTTTTTCGCGGCATGAGAAAGACAACAATAGCAGAAACTCTAGAGACGCAACAGGAAATTGATTGAAATCGGGGAAGCAGAAAAGCAGACGCTCACAAAAAATAAAGAAAAACATTGTATACAGTCGAAGCTGCAGCTGCCACATATAAAATTTGACTTCAATTCGATGTTTATACGCTTGTCATTTGGTTAAATAAATATTCCTAGTCGAATTATACATTTTTAAAGCCAAAATTGTAGTCCAGAATTTTAAAATAAATATTTTACGGGTAATAAAAAATAAATTTATTAATTCTGACCAGGTTTTAAAAATTAAAAAACTTGACTCTAAGATTATAATAATATTTTAATTAATACTTATAGTATAAAATCATTAATTCAGATCAGATTTAAGTTCAACAATTTGATTTAAATTTTAAAAAAAAATATTATAATTAATACCAATAAAATAAAAAAATGAATTCTGACCTGATGATAATATGACTCGAATATTAAAATAATATTATATGAAATATTTTGTTTAGCATAGACATTTATTTTTAATATTTTGCAAGTTTTCAGTCAATCATAAATGCCATTAAAAAATACAAAATGCTGATAAGCAGCCACAAATTGTGTGGCAATCTAGCGGCTTTCCACAGATATCTTTTGATCGTATTTATTTCGGCGTCCTCGAGATTTCAAGATGTACGATATTTGTAATCCAATTACTCACCAGCTCAATGATTTTCAGCAACAGGCGATTGTTGAACTCCATGGCGCTCAATTGAGATTTCGCTTTCGTTGGCTTTAATTAGATCGGATTGGATCAGATCGGATAATGCGCTGGATTCCTGGTGCGTGTTGATTCCACGGCGTACGCAAGTGAACTGAACTGGCCAAGAGCGTCGTCGTCGTTCGCTTCCAAAGCTCCAGAGTGGCGTCGACGTCGACGCGCCAGCGAAGTCGGCGAAGGCAGCGGCGTCACCCAGCCAAAGTTAATGCCCATGTTTACCTTCGAAAAACGCAATTAGCTCGGATTTATGGATACATCCGCCGGCACAAGAGGTAAAAGGATATTTTCGCGAAACACTAATCGTGTTTTAACTATATATGTTGAATGTTTTTACATATTTCAAAAAATTAAAAAAAATCAAAAACAAAAAAATAATAATATATATCAATAAATAAATACGTACATATGTACGTATAAATTAAAAAAATATTTAAAGGATGACTGATTAAACAACATAACTAATAGGTTATTTTTAAATTACAACACCTTTCAATAAAATTATAGGCAATGGGAAAATTCTCTGAATAATGAGTCTACTGGGCCCCAGTAAATATAAACATTCGTTTTCATAAATTATCTTAAAAACTCTATATTCTCTACGAAATTGATTACAATAGATTTGTTTAAAATGTATTTCCTAATCTAGAGTTGAGTTACTATACAGACAGTCCAGAAGATTAACTTAGGAATTATGTAAAAAAAACAGAAAATAATCTGGCAAATCTTTTTTAACCAACTATAGAGGCGCCCACATAGGCCAGTGCCCGCTCCGCCTCAAAGGCAGCCACATATTGGGGCTCCAGGGTGTTGATGGCCCGCTGGGTGAGCAGTGCGATGTTCTTCGTTTCGCCGTGATCCCGCTCGAAGGCAAGGTACTCGACCCAAACGCGCGGCTCCGTCTTGCCGAAGTAGCAGGCCATAAAGTCGTAGCACATGCGCCAGTACTTGATGCTGGCCGGGTCCTACAAAGGAGTAAAATAGGCAATTTTAAGATAAGAGTCTCTCTAGAATACAAGAAAACGTACGTGAACGGCCGCACTGGACTCCAGCAAGACCATTTGGCGGTGCAGCGCCAGCGACATGGGCGGCTGGACGGCCAGCTTGGCGTACTCCTTGCGCGCCTCGTCGATGGATCGCTCTTGCCACAGATAGCGTAGGTAATCGGATCGCAGATCGCCAAACTCCGGCCACGCGGACTTGCAGGCCAGGCCGTAGATCTCGTCCAGCCTGCGTGCTCCCAAACTGTCCTGCCGCGTGAGATAATACAGTAGGACACTGCGCCACAGCGGCAACGCCTCGCTGCCCATGCTCTTCTGGATCTTCTGGAACATCTCATAGATCAGCGGCTCACTATCGCTCTGGATGTGCGTGGCCAGCAGCAGTTCGTGCATCTGCACGGAGGCATCGGTCTTCAGGGCCTCCGTGAGAATTGTGACCGCCGCCTCCCTGCCACTCGGAGCTGTGCAAAGCATTTTTCTCAGTATGGCATAGTGCTTCACACCCATCATTTGGGAGCGATGGCCCGCTTGCAGGGCATCCGCCAGGCACTGCTGCTTGAGGATGCGCTCCGTCTTGCCGTCGGTATTCAGGGCCAGCATGGCATCCAGATACATGGTCCACATCTCCGGCGTTTGCAGCTGCTCCACCGCCGATTTGTACACCGTGACGCAGAGCTGAATGCGACGCTTCAGCGAACGGGCATTCACCGAACGTGATTTCTTGCTGACGGGCTCCTCGTCGCTGGTATCCAGTTCCTCGTCCTCCAAGTCGCCCAGATGAAAGCCGCGCAACTCCCGCTGGGCGAGCAGATCCCACAGGCCCGGCTCGCGGGGGAACTTCTCCTGCATGTCATCGATTATCAGTCGCTGCAGCTTGCCCGTCAGCTCCTGATAGTCCTCACAGCTCTCGAGGAGCTTTACAAAGTAGTCCAGCTGAGTGATGTTGGCCATGCTGTTGCGGTAGACCGCCTCCACGCGTTCCAGCTTGATGTCCTGCTCGGAGATCGTGTTCTCGTCCAGCGTACGTTCGTCATTGGCCAGGGCAGCCTCCTTGAGCATAATGTCGAAGAAGCACTTGTTGAGGGTCGGGGAATCCGGGTGTCGCTGCAGACCGCGCAGCAGGATGTCCTTGACGCGGTCGATATTGAGGCGATTGTACTCGTACATCCACATGGCGGCATCCACCCAATAGTCCGGCACATCGCCATGGTACTAGAGTTGTTAGGAATCATAATTGTAAGTGAGTGAAAGTGAGCAGACCGGCAAATACCCACCAGCAGCATCTTCTCGTATATGCCAGCCACCTCGACGGCATTGGACTTCTTGCTGAACTTGATCCAGTTGCTCCACAGCCGCCGGTCGTGGGTGAACTTGCCCAGCGCCTCCCGATACAGACGCATGATCCGCGTGGCTATGGAGGTCTTCAAACCGGTGAGCTTCACGTGCATCTTCTTCTCCTTGTCCTCGATGGTCAGGTGCATGTGCTTCTCGTACAGAATGAACTCCAGGTAGTCGGTGATGCTCTGGTGGCTCTTGTTGATCTTCAGGAACAGGCGTTCCCGCCGACCGACGATTTCTCTGCAGGAATGCAAGAACAAGTTAGTAAGTTAAGTTAAACAGCTAGGTGGACCTGGATCACCCACCTGACTTGATCCGCCGTGAATACGCTGTAGTTCTTCATCTGCTCGTACTCCGGCAGCAGGCGCTCCTGCATCTCAGCTATGAACTCGCCCATGTTCGCTTATTTTATGCTAACTATAAAATAATAATGTTGTTTATTTCTTTAAAAAACAGGCGCACGTGCAACGCAACGGTCAGTTATCGATTATCGATTGTGAGCTGACAATTATCGATAGCAGTTAGGGATGGCAATAATGGTCAACATAATAATATAACAAAATAAAATATATTTTCAAGATTATTATTTAATTCAGTGCAAAATAGAAATACTTAATAAACCTTACTTTTTATGTGAATTTGTTATTAAGAAACCTAGATTGAAAACCAATAATAATTATTATATAACTCAACTGTTTCTTAGTTGGTAATTATATACCTCCTTTGTTAATTTTTATAACTAATATGAATTATAATTAATCTTTTTAAACCTGCAATGGCCAAGTGCACCTGCTGTGCCACCGCTAGCGATAGTTGGCCGATACTTCGCATCCGAGGAGTTGCCCATCCCCAGGCCATCTTCTTCTTCCGCCGCGCAAATCACGTATAAATAAATTTCGTTGGGACGCCGAGAAAATAACAAAAAACAAATCAAAGCGCTAAACAATGGCCGAATTCTCAGTGGAACGAGTCGAGGACAAGCGGACGGTGAACGGGCGCACGGAATACTACCTGAAGTGGAAGGGCTATCCGCGCAGCGAGAACACCTGGGAGCCGGTGGAGAATCTCGACTGCCCGGACCTGATAGCCAACTTCGAGGAGTCGCTGAAGAACAACAAGAAGGAGACCAAGAAGCGCCTGTCCACCTCCTCCACGCCCGATTCCATTCGCAGCAAGCGCAAGAGCTTCCTGGAGGACGACACCGAGGAGCAGAAGAAGCTGATTGGCTTCGAGCGCGGTCTGGAGCCCTCAAAGATCCTGGGCGCCACCGACTCGTCCGGCCACCTGATGTTCCTGATGAAGTGGAAGGGCAGCGATCATGCGGACCTGGTGCCCGCCAAGCTGGCCAACATCCGGTGTCCCCAGGTGGTCATCCAGTTCTACGAGGAGCGCCTTACCTGGCACACGGGCAGCGGAAACGGCAATGGCAATGGGAACACCGGCAATCTGGCCTCATCCAGCGGCGGCCTGGGCTCGGGCAGCGTGGGAGGCAGTGGCGCAGGTGACGACACTGCTCCCGGCAGCGTGGGCACCACCGGCGGCGGCAGTAATGCCGAGGGGGGCGACGAGGAGGAACAGGAGCAGGAAGCCGAACCGGCCAGCCCCGTCGGCAGCATCAACCAGGAACAGGACCAGGACGAGAACGCCAAGCCCGAGGAGAGCAGCGAGCTGGACAATGGCCAGCCGGATGCCGACGACTAGTGGGATTCTGCATGGATACATACACGCCGTCTTTACAAACGATTTCGATCTATACATATATACATATTTGGTAGCGTAGCCTGTAAGCTTAACGATCGATTAACTGAAGTTCTTGTAGTACATACTTAATCTATAAGTTGAAATGTGACATTTTTTTTTTAAATATCACCCTTTAATTTCGAATCCCCCGAAAGTTGTTGGAGCACAAAAATCTCTGTGTAAAATACAATTGTCCTGACGAAAGGGGAGCGGCATTAGGAAGCTTAAGTTGGGGATCACGACGATCCCCTTGACCCATTTTTTGTTTTTGTGACCACTGTAAAGTCATAAAGTTTGCACATTTTCAAATTGGCACTCTTTCCCTGTGGAAATCAAAAGACGCCAAATGTGCTGCCCACTTGGCTACTTAATGGCCAGGTTTTTAGCTATGTACTTTTACGAAAGGCAGTTGCTAAGTTCCTTGCAATCCCTTAATTCAGTTTATTTGCCTTAATTTCATCTCATTTTGAATTGTTATTTTGTTCAGTTGAAAACAGAAACACTTGTAACTTTGTAGATTGTATGAATAAAAAAGTATAAAAACCTTAAATTATATGCTTGACGCTTTTATAGAAATCACATTAGAAGTTAGCAAAAAGTATATTTAATGTTAATGCAGTTCTACCGTCAAAATTTCGGTGCATTATATTATTATAATCTAAACTATCTAGCTTTTTTCCGCTCATCTCTGTATCCTTTCTAGCTTTTTCCGCTCATCTCTGTGCCATCGATAGCACGCGGTTATCGATAGACATTCGATAGACGCCGGCAAAGTGTAAACCAAAAAACCAAACTTATTTGATTTTCATTTTTGATGTAAGTAAAGGAAGGATAAGCGCGTAAAGATGAGCCAAACGAGCTCCATGAAGCTGCTGGGCGCCCGCAACATGTCCTGCATTGTGGAGCGCATGGAGTGGAATAACAAGATGGACCTGATTGCCTACGGAACGGAAAAGGGTAAGCATCTAATGAATGGGAATGCATATAGAACGGAGAGACTTACGAGCATTTCTCCTTTTATCCCCGTTGGCCAGGCGAGGTGGTCATCCAGCGGCTCAACTGGCAGAAGATCGTCACCTTTCCCACGCCCGGCGAGGATGTGCGGGTGCGCTCCCTTAGCTGGCAGATGGACGAAACCCTCCTGGCCGTAGGCTATAGCAACGGCAAAGTTGCGCTCCTGGACGCCGAAAGCGAGACGATCATCTCGGGCCTCATCTACGAGGACGACATCAAGAAGGTCTACTTCAGCAAGGCCATCAACGCACAGGAGAACCTAGGTTACCGCCTACCTTAACTTGAATCTTATGGGAAATTCTTTTATTAACATCCTGTAATTACATTTTACAGGCACCTACACCTGCAATGCCAAGGATAAGCACCGCAGGTTCCTGCCCAAGCTGCAGCCCCTGACCAACATTGATCCCTGTTTGAAAACCCTCGACCAGAAGTCCTTTCCCAAGGGATCGCCCTGCTTCCTGGTGGTCATCATGCGGAGCGGCAAGGTGCACCTACTGCTCCTCGGCGCTCTGCAGGCGGGCAGCATTGATCTCACCCAGCACATCCTGCATCCGGAGCAGTTCGATGTGTACGACGTGCGGCTGAATGGCGACTTCAATGCCATCTATGCCTTGCTGAGGGACGGGCAGGAGCTGAAGATGCTGCACTTTCACAACCAGGTGCTGCAGGAGTGCATGGCACCCATGCTGGAACTGGCCACGCATTGTGCGCACATTCTGGAAACCAAGAAGTAATTATATACCATGTTATAAGTCGATTGTAAGCCATTACCCTCCGTTTTAGCTACATAAATGACACGCAGCAATGCCTGACGGAGGCATGGGAGACCGTGCAGCTGGAGATGGACAACAAGCTGACCAAGTACGCCAATTCCCAGCCGTACGGCCTGATCTCGGCACACTTCCTGGAGCTGCACGTCTTCGGATTCGCTACCTTCGAGGTGGAAGAGTTTCTGTTCGAGTGAGTTGCCCGCTTAATGGACGAGCCACATGCTCATCGATTGGCTTTCTTCCATTAGGACGCTGTCCGAGAAGGGCTTCAAGAAGATCGCCAACTCGGTGGACCTGAGTCTGAGCAACCTGCAGGGCCTGGTGTTCAAGCAGCTCAACGGATCGGCCATCAACATGTTCTATTTTCTCAACACGATCGCGGGTTTCGGTCGCATGTCGCACTTCTTTGAGGTG
Organism: Drosophila pseudotakahashii; assembly: GCA_035046095.1. Taxonomy (NCBI): domain Eukaryota; kingdom Metazoa; phylum Arthropoda; class Insecta; order Diptera; family Drosophilidae; genus Drosophila; species Drosophila pseudotakahashii. The sequence goes on from JAWNOE010000105.1 coordinate 21,514,473, forward strand.
GGTTGGTATTTAATATGTTATTTACTTGCTCATCCTCCACCCTATATCTCTCCCCCAGTCCCTCATCTCGCCGGATGTGGCCAACGAGGCGATGCGCGCCTGTGGAGCCTTCGTGCTCAAGGTACACGAACTGCAGCGAACGATCGACACTTTGGTGTACGACATGAAGCTCTTTCACGCCTGGATGATATTCACGATACTCAGGCTGTCGCATCAGGAGATTCCCGACGATCTGGTACTCACCGAGGAGGAGAACATAGCGATGGCCGACTTTCTGTGCGCGATGGAACCGGAATTGGAGGATCGCAGCGATGATGAAGGAGACGATGTGGAGCCGCTTTCCGATTCACCGCCCCCGGCACGCAGCAAATTCAACCTGGAGCGAGTGGGTCAGTATCTGGAGAATGCCTACTTGTCGCAGCCACACACCAAGGATCCCAGCCAGCTGTGGGAGGAGATGGTGGCCGAGAACGAGTGCCTGAATGACTGCAAGCTGTTTGTGCCGCACGACAAGAATCTGTCACTCGTTCAGCAGCGCGACAAGATGTTCAACGCCATCGATGCGGTCTTCCACAAGCCGACGGAGAGCATAAGCGGCAGTTTTAAGCTGTCGTCGGCGGTGATATGCAACGATCTGCCGCCCATGGAGCCCGGCGAGGGGCTGGAGGATCGGGATATTGTGACATGCAGCTATTACGTGAACGAGGCCTCGAGGAGCGACATGTTGGCGTGCACGATCAGCTGGCAGGAGGCCATGATCCTGGAGGTCAGTCGAGCGGGCGATGGCCTGGTGCGCTGCATGCGTATTCAACTGGAGCCGGGCCTGTTCTCATCGGCGCACGAGGACTTCTACAATCTGCGCTTCGTCGACCTGCAGTTCTACAACGAGTCCTCGCTCTCGATTCTCGCCCAGTCGACCAGCGCCGTTTCCGGCATGCGTCCGCACAGCTTCTTCATACAATTCTCGCTGAGTGCGGCGCGCAATCAGTGCACCCAGCACCAAATGGGGCCGCTGGTCAAGCTGAAGGAGGCCACTGTGACGCACAGCATCCACGATGTGGTCGATGGCGCCGCCTTCAAGGGCTTGGACGGCCTGTGCGACATGCTGGCCGTCTCGGGCAGCCGGAAGGTGGCCACCGTTCTGTCCGATCGCAAGCGAAAGATGACCATTTTCGAGATGGAGATCGAGGAGGAGGAGGACGACACCGAGATGTCGCAGGCCTCGTTTCTGGAGATCAGCAAGGAGTCGGTGCTGGCCGGCGTCGTTGATTCCGAGAAGCCGGATGCGTAGTGCTTAGACTTAAATTCAAATGGAATGATAATGTGATTTAAGATCGTGGAACTTGAGTTATTCAAATAATTACACATTTCGTTAGTGGACTTATTTTTTTTAATAGAAACCATTTTACATATTCTGTAATTATTTATATAATTTTTTTTTTCTACTTGTATCATTTGAAATTCCATCGATACATATTTAACCGTTACAAAACGATGACCAAAACTATCGACAGAACTATCGTCGGCAGGTCGAAGGGGAAACCCACATCCCTAATAGCGTGGCACGAGATCAAACATAATAGGAGGAATGCAGAAAATAAAAAAGAAAACAAAGCCAAAACGGGAGCCTGCACCCATGGAAGTGGAGGAGAATGAGACGGAGGAGGAGGCCCCTTCGGAGGAGCCACAGCCGGAGGAGGAAACCGACGACGTTGCAGAGCCTGCCTCCGCCTCCGACGACGATGAAATGGACCTGGCCAACTTCAAAGTCGGCTCCACTTCGTCCGCCTCCACCGCTCCCGCGAAGAAACGCAAGAAAGGCATCATCTACATATCCAATATTCCGAAGCACATGAACGTGACGCGCCTACGGGAAATCCTAGCCGAGTACGGGACCATTGGAAGGGTCTACCTGCAGCCGGAGAAGCTGTCAAGTGAGTGCCACCAATTTTGGTGCCTTTTTAGAGCCTCTTGTTAATCTTAACATTTAATCAGGTGTCAAGGCCAAGAAGAACAAGCGGAAGCGCTACAACATCCACTTCACCGAGGGCTGGGTGGAGTTCGAGTCGAAGCGGGTGGCCAAGCAGATCGTCCCGCTGCTGAACAACAAGCAGATCTCCACGCGCAAGAAGTCGCAGTTCTACGACTCGCTGTGGAGCATGAAGTACCTGCCGCGCTTCAAGTGGGTGCACCTGACGGAGCGGATGAACTATGAGCAGGCGGTGCACAAGCAACGCCTCCACACGGAGGTCTCGCAGGCCCGCAAGGAGACCACCTTCTTCCAGAACAATCTCGACAAAAGCGAGTTCCTCAAGAAGCAGGCCAAGAAGGCAAGGAAGGCTGAGAAGGAGGCTGCCAAGGGCGGGAGTGAGGCCTGAGCCCGAGTTAGACTGTTGTTTAAATACTAGACCGATTGGAAATATACCTAAATTAAGCATTTAAATTGTTTCAATCTTCAAGTTCAAATGGACCGCCCCTCGATATCTTATTATCGATAGGGCTATCGTCTCTGTTAACAATCGTATGCTAGCATTTTTAACATTTTGCTATCGGCCAATTTGGAAATTAAGTTCATTAAAAAAAGCATTTCAAGCGACTGCGACTTCGAAATTGATTTGAGTTTATTGTGTTCTACATTCAATAGTTATGTTTACATTTATGTATTAACAACCATATTGAAATTTGCTTAGTTTTAAAACGTATCTTAACATTTCTGTTAGAAAGCGCCACTGCGGCAGAAAAGGGAAACTCTTTTTGTAAGAATATCACGATATAAATATCGGTATACTTTTCACGTCCCTGTTCCCCACCTCTATCCACCATTTTCTTTGTCGACTGTGCGCCCGTGTGGTTTTCGAAAATTCTGTGATCAAAAAGCGACTAATTAAGCATAGAAAATGGTAAATTCAGGACGAGCATTGAGTTATTCGCGTGGTTTACGCTGCGCCCGGGCGGCGGCGAGTGGAATCGGGGAGTTTTCATTGATAATTGCGGGATATTCGGCGTTTTCATTTGCCGGGTGTGTGAGGCGCACAAGCACAAGCCATTTTAACAGGCGGCTTTGCACGTGAGCTGCGACTTGGAATGCTTCCCCTTCCAGAAGGTTCTGGGCCTTCCTGGTCCGGGCGCTCCGCTTGATGCGCACCGACTTCTGGAAGGGATCGGTGTGGAACCTTCCAGATGCATTCCACGCCGTTTCTGCGACCGCCGATGAATCACTCGGCGCCGCTCTCCGCCTTCCACTTTTGGGGGTTAGGTCGAGCCGATATGGCTGCACGGAGAGAAAAACCACAACAATATATATATTCTGCATATTTTCGAACCACAAAGCCATCTGGTTTGCGATCTTTCCCAGTTTTGCCCTCTTGAAGGCCAATCTTTCCCAGAAATTGCAGCATGTTGCATCCCAATGTGATAAACGCACTGCCGACCTGTTAATATTACCATCTTAAAACTATAAAGATAGGATAGATAATATTTCTTGGTTTGTTAGCAACTGTTTAGTTACAACAAAATGATTCTATTGAGATTTCCAAACTGATGTCATCTTAAGAGAATTCTTCTGTCAAAATCTGTTTCTTAAAGACTCCGTTTTTTCGAAATAATACAAAGAAATGATATAAATAATAAAATAATAGTTATTTTTAAAGTTCTAAAAAAATAATGTAAAGTAAGATGTAGTTTATTCGAACCGTATACTCTTTTTGGCTCTTGGGATTCAAACTCCAGAAGAATCTTTCTACACTTCGATGACTAAGACCGGAGTTAAATCTCTAAAAAATCTAGTTTTCAAAAGAATCAAGAACAAAAGCTATGGTAACTTCGGTGACTAAGAGTACAATAAAATTAAAATTAAATCGAGAAACTAATAGTTAACTACCAAAAACTCCCAAATAACCAGTTTATTCAAATGATACTCATCAAACGAACTCTTTTCCTTGCAGGAGATGTCCTTGAATCCCGTGCGCGTGCTCAAGAATGAGGCGCAGGAGGAGAAGGCCGAGATGGCCCGCCTGTCCTCGTTCATTGGCGCCATCGCCATTGGGGATCTGGTGAAGAGCACCCTGGGCCCCAAGGGCATGGATAAGATCCTGGTGGCCACCGGTCGCAATGCCGGCCAGGTGGAGGTGACCAACGACGGTGCCACCATTCTGCGCGCCGTCGGCGTTGATAATCCCGCGGCCAAGATCCTTGTCGACATGTCGCGTGTCCAGGACGAGGAAGTGGGCGATGGCACCACCTCGGTGACCGTTTTGGCCTCGGAGCTGCTGCGTGAGGCCGAGAAGCTGGTCGAACAGAAGCTCCATCCGCAGATCATCGTCTCCGGTTGGCGTCAGGCCACCCAGGTGGCTCTCGAGGCGCTCACCGCCGCCGCCCAGGACAACTCGGCCAGCGACGAGAAGTTCCGCAACGATCTGCTGAACATTGCCCGCACCACGCTCTCCTCGAAGATCCTCCACCAGCACAAGGACTTCTTCGCCAACCTGGCCGTGGATGCTGTGATGCGCCTGAAGGGCTCCGGCGAACTCAAGTCGATACAGATAATCAAGAAGTCGGGCGGCACTCTGGGGGACTCCTTCCTCGACGAGGGCTTCCTGCTGGACAAGAAGCCAGGTGTCCACCAGCCACAGCGTGTAAGTGATAGTTTGGTTTTTTTTTTAAATTTTTAAAGTTCTTACTCTGCTGTCTATTAACGCGTCAAAATGACTGTGAGCTATGTGGATTTGACTTCATATCACAGCCATTTTGACGAGTTTGCTGGACAGTCCCATCATCATTAAAAGAAAAGTCCCTGTGTGTGTTTAAGTCTTGATCGCAGAACATGATCCTCATCCAAGTTTGTTGCGCTTTACTCCTTCTCCAACGCAGATTGAGAATGCCAAAATCCTGATTGCCAACACGCCCATGGACACGGACAAGATCAAGGTGTTCGGCAGCAGCATCAAGGTCGATTCGCTGGCCAAGATCGCCGACCTGGAGATGGCCGAGAAGGAGAAGATGAAGGAAAAGGTGGACAAGATTCTGAAGCATCAGTGCAATGTGTTCATCAACCGCCAGCTGATCTACAACTATCCGGAGCAGCTGTTCGCCGATGCCCAGGTGATGTCCATCGAGCATGCCGACTTCGATGGCATCGAGCGTCTGGCCTATTGCACCGGTGGCGAGATTGTGTCCACCTTTGAGAATCCCTCGCTGGTGAAGCTGGGCGAGTGCGATGTCATCGAGCAGGTGATGATTGGCGAGGACACGCTGCTGCGCTTCAGTGGCGTCAAGCTGGGCGAGGCCTGCACCATTGTGATTCGCGGCGCCACCCAACAGATTTTGGACGAGGCCGATCGCTCGCTGCATGATGCTCTGTGCGTGCTGGCCGCGACCGTCAAGGAGTCGCGCATCATCTTTGGTGGCGGCTGCTCGGAGGCGCTGATGGCCACCGCCGTGCTGAAGAAGGCGGCCGAGACACCCGGCAAGGAGGCCATCGCCATCGAGGCCTTTGCCCGTGAGTTTGATTGATATTCGTGCTCTGTTCCTCCTTCTAATCTGTTTAATCTGATTTACAGGCGCCCTGCTGTCGCTGCCCACGGCCATTGCCGACAATGCTGGCTACGATTCGGCCCAGCTGATCTCGGAGCTGCGCGCCGCCCACGCCCAGGGCAAACAGACTTTGGGTCTGGACATGGAGCTGGGCAAGGTGGCCGATGTCCGCGATTTGGGCATCACCGAGTCGTTCGCCGTGAAGCGCCAAGTGCTGATGTCCGCCTCCGAGGCTGCCGAGATGATTCTGCGCGTGGACAACATCATCCGGTGCGCTCCACGCCGTCGTGTTCCCGACAGGGGCTACTGCTAGGCCTAGGCTTCTAGCGCTTAAGTATTCTTGTTCTAGGATCCTATTTTTTTTAATTACCAACTCTCGTTTAACATCATCGCTAATCTTATACGTTTTGTTTAAACTAATAACCAACCCACACACAACACACATTAGCATTTATATCACACGCCCCATTACACGCTATCAAATCGCACACTTTCTCGCTAAATTTGTCCCTTTCGTGTAATCCTTTTACTTAATTGTCAAACAAATTGATATGTTGCAAGCCGAGCTTTTGATTCGATGAGCGGATGATGAGTGCGATCAAACGAAAACATTTCAAAAATGTCTAAACCATCAAACCAAACAAACAAAGAAAACAAACTTGTAAATGAATACAATTGTTGTAAACATTTGATGTGCGCAAATTGGAGACCATTAAACAGCAAACAAACAACAAAAAAATGGAATAAATGATATATATTTATGCTTAACAAAACTAAACGAAATGGGTTTTTATTTTGCTTACTTGTGCAACTCTAGGAACATTTCTACCAAGAAATAATGATGAAAACGTCCCCATTTTTAGCGGTTTTTCAAGCATTTTTTGGTATATTTAAGGCCTACAGCTAAAAGAATGACTGTTTTGAGCAGCTAATAACCTAAGCTAACGATCACCATCACTTTCTGGGAAATTTATTTTTTGACAAATTTTCACTTTTTTTATCAGGGGTTACATCACAAATTTTGCAAAAAATGCTAAAAATTAAAAATTTCTAGATTTGAATGCCAATCGATTGGGAATAAAAATACGAGCTCAACGAGGTATTACATTCCATATTCGGATCATTATTCACATTATGATGGCCAAAATACTGCTTTTTTGGGATTGAAAATCTGTGTTTTTGCTCAAAATATGAATTTTTGTTATAACTTTCCCAAACATTAAACAGGTTTTTCGGCGGATATTTAAATTTCAATTTATTTGTCAATCTTCCCGTTAACAAGACTAATAAAATGGGAATTTTAAAGTTTCCGTTAGCATTCGGAAACATTTTTCTCGGTCAAATGATTGGATTTCTGGATCTCAGATACCAGGCGAACAGAAACGATAGCAGGTGTACGGTTAATTTAATACGCTCTTACTTAGAGATGGCCTTCTTTCAGCACGCTCCATACAAACTCGTGCCTGTCGTGCCGAATTCGTGACACGAACACAAGAACAGCGTAGTTGCCCATCTCTAGTTTGCGCTCTCCCTTAAACTAACGGTTGTCTTCCAGTAAGCTCGACTCCTATTGGTCGGTGGGGGAGGGGAAACATGCAAAGGGCAGCCATCTTGAAAAAAGCCCCGTTATGTGAGCTAGGTGAGAATTACTATCAGCGACCTACTGCGGATTATGTGCGCCTGGTGTCAGAAATCAAGAAATTTGTAAATCTGGATCATTTTGAAGCAGAAATTTTGTCAAATTTGTGGGATGACGGGGCAATTTCTTGATGCCGCTTTTGGGAGAAAAATAAAAAATTCCAGGTTTGAATCCCAATCAATCGGTATTTTTTTTATTTAGATGGTGTATGACAAAATACAGATAGGATAATTTTTCAGTTTTTAAATTGAGAAAACGATCCTCAACCGCTTAAATCTTAGTGAATGGAATAGTGTACTGTCATAATGGACATATTTCTTAACATAAAATCGGTGGATTAGAGATACATCTCGGGTCTTCGTTCCTTTAAATATTGCTATGTTTACTTTCCTATGTTACTTGGCATATCGGCATTGCTTTTGATGCCGCAAGATGTCGATCTTTGTCAACCGCAAGTCCCTTTTGCAGGTGTCGCAGTGATAGCTGCCGGAGGAGGAGGAGTGGGAGGTTGAGCTTCTGGAAGCCTCCGGTATCGTAGTATCTGGGCTATCCGACTTAGGCTTTCGGCCCTGCACCTTGCGACCCTTGCATTGGGGTCGGTGCACCAGCTGCTCCAGCACATCGAACTCTTCCAGCTCAAAGTCGCATCGTGTACACGTCCATGGCTCTGCCCGGAGTGCCGCGTCCATGGCCATTGTCCACGGTTGTTCCGCCAAGCAGCCGTACACCACGTGCTCGGATACGTTGAGCCCGCCCTTTTCGTCGTTGGCTGTCATGGGATAGTCGCCGGCAAAGGGGTTCTCCTTCAGCTCCAAGAGGCGCACTGAGGGGGCCTCGTGTGAGTAAAGCCTCTTGATGTCGGCGGGCAGCAACCGCCGAATCGCATACGCCACGTCTAGCGCCATAAAGTCGAGAAGCTCGTGCCAGAGAGTGCTGCTCCCATCCTTCACACCTGAAGAAGGTGCTTCCTGTCCGTTATTGAGATCTGCAAATCATAAATTTAAAACATAACCATTAGCGCATTAAAGTGAGTGCCAAATATATAATTTTAGCTGATAAGATCAACAAAAAGTGTTTACTTCGAGCACTGTACAATATTAATTTCATACACTTTTATATTTTCCCAACATAGGATATAAATTATTAAATTTTTTTTTAAGCGGCTAGTTTTCTGGATTTGTTCCTATATAAGTGAAACGTTTTGTGTTTTTGTGTCTTACAAAATACAAATGGAATTGAGCTATATTAAAAACATAACATCCTTTGCTTAGTGATAAGCATGAGAAAAAGCGGTCAGAATATGAAGTGTCATACCTTTTTGAGCTCGTAACTAAATTCCCTATCGATTTGCATTCAAATTTTAATTTTTTTGTAAAAAATTGTGACCCTACCCCTTACAAAAAACGCAAAAATCAAAATAGTGTTTTTTTGCATTCAAATTTGCAAGTTAAAACAATTTAAAATTTTTTTTTTTTAAATTGTGACCTTACCCCTTACAAAAAACGCAAAAATCAAAATCGTGTTTTTTTGCACAAAAATATCAGTATTTTTGGCGTAGAATGATAAAAAGCGGTCAGAATATGAAGTGTCATACCTTTTTGAACTCGTAACTAAATTCCCTATCGATTTGCATTCAAATTTGCAAGTTTAAACAATTTTAAATTTTTTGTAAAAAATTGTGACCCTACCCCTTACAAAAATCGCAAAAATCAAAATCGTGTTTTTTTGCACAAAAATATCAGTATTTTTGGCGTAGAATGATAAAAAGCGGTCAGAATATGAAGTGTCATACCTTTTTGAGCTCGTAACTAAATTCCCTATCGATTTGCATTCAAATTTGCAAGTTTAAACAATTTTAAATTTTTTGTAAAAAATTGTGACCCTACCCCTTACAAAAACCGCAAAAATCAAAATCGTGTTTTTTTGCACAAAAATATCAGTATTTTTGGCGTAGAATGATAAAAAGCGGTCAGAATATGAAGTGTCATACCTTTTTGAGCTCGTAACTAAATTCCCTATCGATTTGCATTCAAATTTGCAAGTTTAAACAATTTTAAATTTTTTGTAAAAAATTGTGACCATACCCCTTACAAAAAACGCAAAAATCAAAATCGTGTTTTTTTGCACAAAAATATCAGTATTTTTGGCGTAGAATGATAAAAAGCGGTCAGAATATGAAGTGTCATACCTTTTTGAGCTCGTAACTAAATTCCCTATCGATTTGCATTCAAATTTGCAAGTTAAAACAATTTTAAATTTTTTGTAAAAAATTGTGACCTTACCCCTTACAAAAATCGCAAAAATCAAAATCGTGTTTTTTTGCACAAAAATATCAGTATTTTTTTGGCGTAGAATGATAAAAAGCGGTCAGAATATGAAGTGTCATACCTTTTTGAGCTCGTAACTAAATTCCCTATCGATTTGCATTCAAATTTGCAAGTTAAAACAATTTTAAATTTTTTGTAAAAAATTGTGACCTTACCCCTTACAAAAATCGCAAAAATCAAAATCGTGTTTTTTTGCACAAAAATATCAGTATTTTTGGCGTAGAATGATAAAAAGCGGTCAGAATATGAAGTGTCATACCTTTTTGAGCTCGTAACTAAATTCCCTATCGATTTGCATTCAAATTTGCAAGTTTAAACAATTTTAAATTTTTTGTAAAAAATTGTGACCATACCCCTTACAAAAAACGCAAAAATCAAAATCGTGTTTTTTTGCACAAAAATATCAGTATTTTTGGCGTAGAATGATAAAAAGCGGTCAGAATATGAAGTGTCATACCTTTTTGAGCTCGTAACTAAATTCCCTATCGATTTGCATTCAAATTTGCAAGTTAAAACAATTTTAAATTTTTTGTAAAAAATTGTGACCTTACCCCTTACAAAAATCGCAAAAATCAAAATCGTGTTTTTTTGCACAAAAATATCAGTATTTTTTTGGCGTAGAATGATAAAAAGCGGTCAGAATATGAAGTGTCATACCTTTTTGAGCTCGTAACTAAATTCCCTATCGATTTGCATTCAAATTTGCAAGTTAAAACAATTTTAAATTTTTTGTAAAAAATTGTGACCTTACCCCTTACAAAAATCGCAAAAATCAAAATCGTGTTTTTTTGCACAAAAATATCAGTATTTTTGGCGTAGAATGATAAAAAGCGGTCAGAATATGAAGTGTCATACCTTTTTGAGCTCGTAACTAAATTCCCTATCGATTTGCATTCAAATTTGCAAGTTTAAACAATTTTAAATTTTTTGTAAAAAATTGTGACCATACCCCTTACAAAAAACGCAAAAATCAAAATCGTGTTTTTTTGCACAAAAATATCAGTATTTTTGGCGTAGAATGATAAAAAGCGGTCAGAATATGAAGTGTCATACCTTTTTGAGCTCGTAACTAAATTCCCTATCGATTTGCATTCAAATTTGCAAGTTAAAACAATTTTAAATTTTTTGTAAAAAATTGTGACCTTACCCCTTACAAAAATCGCAAAAATCAAAATCGTGTTTTTTTGCACAAAAATATCAGTATTTTTGGCGTAGAATGATAAAAAGCGGTCAGAATATGAAGTGTCATACCTTTTTGAGCTCGTAACTAAATTCCCTATCGATTTGCATTCAAATTTGCAAGTTAAAACAATTTTAAATTTTTTGTAAAAAATTGTGACCTTACCCCTTACAAAAATCGCAAAAATCAAAATCGTGTTTTTTTGCACAAAAATATCAGTATTTTTGGCGTAGAATGATAAAAAGCGGTCAGAATATGAAGTGTCATACCTTTTTGAACTCGTAACTAAATTCCCTATCGATTTGCATTCAAATTTGCAAGTTTAAACAATTTTAAATTTTTTGTAAAAAATTGTGACCCTACCCCTTACAAAAATCGCAAAAATCAAAATCGTGTTTTTTTGCACAAAAATATCAGTATTTTTGGCGTAGAATGATAAAAAGCGGTCAGAATATGAAGTGTCATACCTTTTTGAGCTCGTAACTAAATTCCCTATCGATTTGCATTCAAATTTGCAAGTTTAAACAATTTTAAATTTTTTGTAAAAAATTGTGACCCTACCCCTTACAAAAAAACGCAAAAATCAAAATTGTGTTTTTTTGCACAAAAATATCAGTATTTTTGGAGTAGCATGAGAAAAAGCGGTCAGAATATGAAGTGTCATACATTTTTGAGCTCGTAATTAAATGCACTATCGATTTGCATTCAAAATTGCAAGTTTAAACAATTTTAAATATTTTGTAAAAAATTGTGACCCTACCCCTTACAAAAATCGCAAAAATCAAAATCGTGTTTTTTTGCACAAAAATATCAGTATTTTTGGCGTAGAATGATAAAAAGCGGTCAGAATATGAAGTGTCATACATTTTTGAGCTCGTAATTAAATTCCCTATCTTATATGTAGAATATTGGAATTTAATGGTAAATGAGATCATCTTAAATTTTAAAAATCTAAAAGCAATGTTACGACTGAAGCATTACTGAACAGGTCACACACACGCACGCATACATTCACAAAAGACCGTTTTCCCTAACAGACCGAGCAAAGTAGTCAGTAGAAACCGAAAACGAAGGAACCCTAAAAAAATGGGTTTTGCTCTGAGCGTAACAGCTGTTAATCAAAAACCCTTTAAATGGTTAGCTCTCTCCCAGTTCTCAAAGTGTTTGTAAATGACAGGCTTTTCTTGCAAGCTCTGTAAGAAAATGATTTTATATATAAGTAGCACTTATTGTTATCCGGAATTGTGAAAAACTAGTTTAAAGTTTCCTTCTCGGTAGTTATCGATAAGCTGCTATATTTAACGGTTCTAACGGTTTTATCAGGTGGATAAGGGACATAAAGTGGCAGTGCTGCCAGACGTCCTGTCGACAGAGTGCCCAGATAGAAGCGCAATAACCGATATTTAAGGAGCAAACTTTCAAAAGAATTAATAATCATTAATTAATTATGTTTCGAGTGCATTGCAACCTGTGCCACCGTCAGCGCGAGGTCGATCCGGCCGTGCCCTTTCACTTCACCACTTGCCAGCACGTATTTTGCGGCTCCTGCTTGGACAAATCCCCGCCAGATCAGAAGTGCCCGGTGTGCCGGCGGGTGCTCCAATCGATAGCGATCAACCGCGACATGCCCGCCGTTGTGGCCAACTACTTCGAGGATCCCACCCGCTTCCTGCAGATCTTCCGCAAGGTTAGCAAGTTCCAGGCCGCTCAGCGGGCATCGGACAACCTGGGCTTCTATCGCCGGCTTCAGCAGTTCGAGGACGACAAGCGCAAGTTGGAGGGCTTTGGGAAGATGGAGGCGCACATCAACGGGAAGATCGCAGCGGAGAAGAAGCGGATCAATGAGCTGCGGTCGTACGTGGAGCAGCACGAGCAGGAGGCCAAGAAGAGGCAACGACGCAGCAGCATGGGCCATCGACCATTCGATCCTCAGCACCTCCTCTTCAATGCCGCCTCGAGCACCTCGGCAAGCTCAACAATGGACGAGGCGACCATGCAGAGTTTCTTCCTCAACTCGGACGTGGATTCGTCCTCGCCAGCGAATCAATCCCGTCGATCGCGCAAGAGATCCTACCGGGGCGATCTCAAGGAATTTGATATTTAATTACTCTGTTCCCTGCTCTCTTTGCTAAATTAAAGAATATCCTATATTTAATACAACATTAATATATTGATATCATATATCTTCTCTCGCGAAATTTCTAATATTTTCTATAAATATCCTATACTTAATACATTGGAATACTCAAATCCATTATCAATATATTAACTTTAGAAATATGACAGTTAGAAGTCCATTCTTCCATTTGTATTAAGTAACATATGTACATTAGGGCGGTCCACATAGAATACCTTCAATACCTGAATAAACTAAATTTTCAGTTGTAAATTATGAGATTTAAGATTTAAGCAATGAAAACATTTAAAGCCTACTTTACGGTCCTAAGTAATATATTTCTAAAAAGTCTATTTACTAAATGCAACGAGGGAGTAATCCTAGCCTTTTTCCACGGATATGGTATACTGAAACTACAGGACTCTACAAAAGTACAAAAGCAAACTTGAGCTGATAAACTTTCGCTTAGAAGACGGACAAGTGGGACCTCAATATTCCTCCTATTTAAACTATGAAAGCCATCTGTAACACTCACCCTCCAGTTTGGCGTACAGCAGCCGGCTCCATCGTCGACGCAGCTCGATGGCGCGGCTCAGGAGCTCCATCCCACTGCCGGGCATGGGCAGATCCAGACCCAGCCAGCCGTCGCAGACGATCTGGGTGATGCCGGCGTTCGTGTCGATGGCAAAGCTGAAGAGCAGCAGCGTCTGGGCTGCCGGCAAACGGATGCAGTTGATCAAATAGGGCTTGGCGGTCTCCAGCAGCGACTGGTAGCACAGCAACTGGTGGCGCTCGCTGATCGGATGCTTGGGTGTGTAAAAGTCCGGCTTCGCGAGCAGGTCGCTGTCGGCCAGCTTGAGGAGCTCGTAGTGCTTGGCAAAGTGGGCGTTGGGATGCTGCAGGACGAAGGGCTTGAGGCGCGTGTGAAAGAACTGCTGGCCGCCGCCCTTGCAGTAGTTGAACTCGTCGCTGATGGCCAGTTGTGGGTAAAATCCGCTACCCAGCAGCAGTTTCAGCAGCACAACGTCGCGGTGCCGATCGAGGCGCGCCGAACGCTCCAGCAGTGCCAGCTGCCGGGGATCGAAGCGCAGCCGGAAGTCAACGTCGCGCATGTCGTCGCCCTGCTCCTCATCCCGCTCCTCTTCGTTCTCCTGCGCCCCACTGTGCTTGAGCAACTTGCGCTGGCGCGGCTGCTCGAATCGTTGTCGCCGCTTCATGGCCTTCAGCTGGCGCAGCTCCCCATGCCGCGTGGCTCGCTCGGCGCTGGTCAGCTGGGAATTGGAACCGCTGGCCGCCACCACCATGCCGCAGCTCTCGAGGATGCGCTGGAACTGCTGGCGCAGCTTGGTCACCTCATAGAAGCGCTGCTCTTCGATGCCCAGGCGGCGACACCACTGGCGCGTACCCTCGCGCCGCATCTTGAGCTGCACCCACTCGCGGAAGAGGCGCACGAGGGTGAAGAGGTCGCCCTGGTCCGACTCCAGCGACTCGCGCTCACGCACGCAACGCTGATCCATGTGGGCGCGATTCGTCAGTGGATTCTGCACGCTGAGCATGGCGGCTAGTGTGAGCAGCTGCTCCACTTCGGGGAAGACACAGCCCATGAGCAGCATCTTGCCGATGGACAGCTCCACGGGCAAGTTGGCCAGCGAGCTGCCCAGTGGGGTGATCTTCTCCTCCACACTAAGAGCGCACTGGAAAGGTAAAATTGTTGAAATATAGTAAAGTGACAGCAGTTACGTGCTTACGTGTTGCTTGAGTGCCAAAATGGTCTGCTCGATGCGCTCCCCTTCGGGAGCCTCGATGAAGGGAAAGGCCCTGACGTCGGGCAGTCCCATGGACACCATCTGCAGCAGCATCGTGTCGAGCGGCACGCGATAGATCTCCGGTGTGGGATAGGCCTCGAATGCGTTGAACTGATCGGCGGTGTAGAGGCGAAAGCAGACCTGAGGTTGAGAAAATGCAGTGAAGTGAAGAATGCTGTTCTGGTTTCTCTTAGCTTAGCCTTACACCTGGTCCCGTGCGCCCGGCACGACCTTTGCGCTGCTCCGCCGACGACTTGGACACCCAGAACTCCTTGAGGCGCTGGCCCTTGCAGGCGGCATCGTAGCTCATCTCCTTGACCTTCCCAGAGTCAACCACGAACCGCACACCGTCCACGGTTAGCGACGTTTCGGCGATATTGGTGGACACGATGCACTTGCGCCAGCCCTCGGGCGCATAGTCGAACACCTTGCCCTGCTCCGCGATGGCCTGGCCACTGTGCAGCGGCAGCACGAGCCAGTGCGTCTGCTCGGTGGCATACTCCTGGACGGCCTCGACAACAGATTCGATTTCGTTGACGCCGCTCACGAAGATCAGCACGTCGCCGCGCTCGCTGGCTGGATTGGATAGGATTAGATTGATAGATTAGACAGGGTTTTCAGTCGATGAAATGGCTGGACTCACTGGGATACTGCTGGTCAATCAGGCTCAGCACCTGGACAAAGGGCGCTGGATCAATGCGGTTGCTCCCCTGGGAGCGTTTCGAGGCCGCCGTCGCCTGTCCCGCCTTAAGCTCCAGAGCCGGGGGCGGCATGTAACGCAGCTTGATGGGAAACAGCCGTCCCGGCACCTGCACCAGCCGAGCCCCCTCCTCCCGGAAGTAGCCGTGAAAGAGCTCCACATTGATGGTGGCCGACATGAGAATGAGCTTCAGTTGCGGCCTCGCTCGCAGCAGGCACTTGGTCACGCCCAGCAGGAAGTCGCCGAACAGGTTGCGTTCGTGGATCTCGTCCAGGATGAGCGCGTCGTACTGGTCCAAATTGGCGGCCACCGCAAGCTGGCGCAGCAGCAGGCCCTCGGTGATGAACAGGATATTGGTGCGCTGCGTGCGGCTGCGCTCAAAGCGAATCTGGAAGGCCACCCGGCTGCCGTAGTCGTCGAGGAGCTCGTGGGCCACCCGCTTGCACAGGGAAACGCAGGCCAAACGACGTGGTTGGGTGCAGGCTAAGGATGCATAATAGGATAAGGCCACGTAACCAAGTAACTCGCTCACTCACCTATGCTGCGGTAGCCAAAGTCGTAGAGGAACTGGGGCACCTGCGTCGACTTGCCGCAGCCCGTGTCGCCGGCCACGATGACCACGCGCGATGTGTCCAGGGCCTCGCGCAAATCCTGCCGGAAGCGAGCGATGGGCAGGTTGCGCTGCGCCTGCCGCAGCTTTCGAATGCGCTGGAACTTCTCCCGCTGCCGGAAGTCGAGGTAGACCAGCAGAAGGTGACGGAACTGGGCCTGCAGCTCGCCCGCTGCCTCCTGGAGCAGTTCGTCCCTGTCCAGGCGCAGGGCCAAGTGCTTGCTGCGGTGATACGGCCGAGTGCTGGCCAGCTCCGACTCCGCGAGCAGGGGCGGCAGCACCGGCTGACCCGTGGAGCGCATCATGGCCTCGTACTTGCCCACAAACTTCCAGAAGTCGGCCTCGTTCTCCACCAGACTTCGGCCCGCCTGGCGGCTCTTGGCCTGCAGCAGGCCCGCTAGCTCCGCCTTGCGGTCCAGGAAGCTGAAGTCGACCAGGTTGAGCTGTGCATCCCCCGACTTTGCGGTTTTCCGGGACATTTTCGCCGGAGCCGCTTGAATTTATATTTACTACCACCGATATCTCACGGCTGCCGATAAACAATGACCGATTGTCCGCCAGTCAGCTGTGGTGCTTGGTTCGATAACTTTTTAGACAACAAAGTTGGACTACTAACATGGTTTATTTCCCTAGATTGCTAACAGAAAAGGATCCCCTACCACATGGCGCGCTGCACGCCGGACAACTTGTTGTAGTCGGCGAGGTGGCGCCAAACGATGCGGCTCAGCCGGTACTTGTGGACCACTCCGCGCGGCCGTGACGTAAGCGCACAGCGTTCCCGCACCCGGACCAGCGATGAGTCCCTGGGGAAGGCGGCGATCTGGGCGTCGGCCAGCTCGCGCAGCTCCGGCGGCAGGATGTCGTTCTTGCGCAGCGAGTTGACCCTCAGCCGCTCCACGGCGTGCTCCCCGACGCACTTGCGCCGCTTGACATCGCGGATCATCTTCCAATCGGCGTACTTGGTGCGCACCTGCTGCAGCTGTTGGGATTGGCTACGATTAGTTTCTTCTGGCTGGGATTAGAGGGCAGGCTACTTACTCCACAGCCGGCTATCTGCACCGACTGGCATACAAAGCCCCCGATCCTGGCCAGAGAATTCATGTTGCTGCTTGCTGCCGGTTTTCTTCCTCCTCCCCGATAGACGACTTTCGGGTGGCGTGACTATCGCACGCCGCTATCGATAGACTCGGTCACGGACGATTGTCCCAGCTGATTGGCTTGCCTGTGAATGGCCATTGTGGCCGAATATTTTTTTAAACTTGAATTGTAGGCTTAATTTTCGACGCCAATGCAATAGCCGAGTAGGCATTCTGGAATCTGTTGGGGAAGTACTGGTATAACCTGCCGGCCGCCAACGCTCCGCGCAAGTTTTAATTAAAGATTCAGCCGCTTTACATAACCGCGCGCCGAGGCGATTCGAAACGAGCGCGTCGACAGCACTACCGATAGTTGCGCCATTCACGGCGAGACGCGGGCACGCGCGTGCCTGTGTGCGTGCGCCCGAGCGTGCATGTGTATAGGCCGTGTGTGTGTGTGGCTGTCTCACGTCGAGTTAGAAATTTGCTCGTGCCCGCAGTTTGCCGTTTTCGCCTTGTGTGGTGTGTCTACTCGAACTGTGCCGAATCTGGATCCGAATCCAGCCTACCCCGTGCAGCCGAAGCAACTCAGAGCGCTGATCCGCAGATCCCACAGGTCCCGCAGTCGGGTGCAATTCACGGCCAGGCGAGGCGACGAAAAACCCCGGAGAGTTAGCAGCTGAGGAAGGCAGGAAGAACAAGAGCCGACGAAGAAGAAGAAGAAGAGGAGCCCGCAGAGATGCCTTCCAGCGATCCCCTGCCGCCCAAGGAGGGTGCGCTCTTCCGCAAGCTACTTGTAAGCCCCTGCATGCATATCCCCCTAAATCCAGTCCAAACTTCCCCCTCCCCCCCTGGCCCACCAGTCATTACTGGCCGGCTTTGGCATCCATGTGCTTTTTTGCCTGAAGTCAGGTGGAGTGGCTATTTTTGGCCGAGGCCAAACGGAGGCCATCACTCGGCTGTCCGGGATGTGGAACCGCCGGCCGGGTCGTACTCCTCGGCCAGTGACTTTGGGCCCATCGCTCGAGGGTCGCATAACCTCAAAATCGGGGCACTGGGCGGGATGTGGAAACCGTAACTAATTCGTCTCTAATCCCTGCGATTCTTGATTCCCCGCCACAGAAATGCTACGAAATGAAGCAGTACAAAAACGGCCTTAAACTGGCCAAGCAGATCCTGTCCAATCCCAAGTACACGGAGCACGGCGAGACGCTGGCCATGAAGGGGCTCACCCTGAACGGCCTGGGCCGTCGCGAGGAGGCCTACAAGTATGTGCGTTTGGGTCTGCGCAACGATCTGCGCTCCCACGTCTGCTGGCATGTCTATGGGTTGCTCCAGCGCAGCGACAAGAAGTACGACGAGGCCATCAAGTGCTATCGCAATGCCTTGAAGTGGGAGAAGGACAACCTGCAGATCCTCAAGGACCTGTCGCTGCTGCAGATCCAGATGCGCGACCTCGAGGGCTACAAGGAGACGCGCCACCACCTGTTCACGCTGCGTCCCTCGCAGCACGCCTCGTGGATTGGCTTCGCCATGAGCTACCATCTGCTGAGGGACTACGACATGGCCAACAGCATCCTGGAGACGTTCAGCCAGTCGCAGACCTCTATTGTAAGTAGCTGGCAGTCCCGACAATCTACCGATCCCATATATAACCAATATTTCCCCCTTTCAGGAGGCCCACGACTACCGCCACTCGGAACTGCTGCTCTACCAGAACCAGATACTCATCGAGTCGGAGCGTCTGCAGCAGGCCGTCGACCATTTGACCAAGTACCAAGCCCAAATCGTCGACAAGCTGGCGGTGCGCGAGACCATGGGCGACCTGTACATCAAGCTGAAGCAGCAGGAGAAGGCGGTGCCCATCTTCGAGTCCCTCATCCGCCGCAATCCGGAGAACGTGCTGTACTACGAGCAGTATATGGCCGCCCGCCAGGCGACCGAGTCCAGTGCCGTCGTCTCGATCTATCGCGTGTTCCAGGAGCAGTATCCTCGTGCCCTTTGCCCCCGCCGCCTGCCGCTGAACATCGCCATTGGAGCGGAGTTCCGCATCGTGGCCGACGAGTACCTGCGCCGCGGCCTGCGCAAGGGCATACCGCCGCTCTTTGTCAACGTGCGCACGCTGCACCAGATACCCGAGAAGGCGGCCACCATCGAGGAGCTGACGCTGCAGTATTTCGAGAACCTCACCCGTTCCGGCCACTTCTCGCGCGACGACGCCGACGCCGGTGTGCCCGTCGAGCCGGCCTCGGCGCTGGTCTGGACGGCACTGTTCCTCGCGCAGCACTACGACTACATGCGCGACACGGACCGCGCCCTCGAGTACATCAATGTGGCGATCGACCATACGCCCACGCTGATCGAGCTGCTGATAACCAAGGGTCGCATCTTCAAGCATGCCGGTGACCCTGTCGAGGCGTACGTCTGGCTGGAAGAGGCGCAGAGCATGGACACGGCGGATCGGTGAGTGGACAGAAAAAAGCTCCTTACTGAATGTTACTCTAATGTTACCCCTCCTTAGCTACATCAATTCGAAGTGCGCCAAGTACATGCTGCGCGGCAACATGGTGCAGGAGGCGGAGGAGATCTGCGCCAAGTTCACCCGTGAGGGCGTCTCCGCCATGGACAACCTGAACGAGATGCAGTGCATGTGGTTCCAGACGGAGTGTGCTCTGGCATACCAGCGCATGGGTCGCTGGGGTGAGTCGCTGAAGAAGTGTCACGAGGTGGAGCGCCATTTCGCGGAGATTGTCGAGGACCAGTTCGATTTCCACACCTATTGCATGCGCAAAATGACGCTGCGCGCCTACGTTGGCCTGCTGCGGCTGGAGGACGTGCTGCGCCAGCATCCCTTCTACTTCAAGGCGGCCAAGTGCGCCATCGAGGTGTACATCCGTCTGTACGACAAGCCGCTCAAGTCGGAGGCGACCATTGAGGAGATCGATATTGGTATGCAGACTGGTATAAATACTTTTCTACGCTTGCTTATGCTTGATACTATCCACAGAGAACCTGCCCCCATCGGAACTGAAGAAGCTGCGCAGCAAACAGCGCAAGGCCAAGAAGAAAGCCGAGCTGGAGAGTGCGCAGGCCGCACAGGCACAGGTGAAGCGCGAACAGCACCAGAAGTCGAAGCAGCAGGCGAACCAGGAGACCGACCCGGATGCTCCGCAGCTGGACGAACTGGTGGCCGAGAAGCTGGAGCGCACCGACGATCCGCTGGAGAAGGCCATCGATTTCCTAAAGCCGCTGCAACAGCTGGCCAAGGAGCGCATCGAGACGCATCTACTCGCCTTCGAGGTGTACTACCGCAAGAACAAGCTGCTCCTAATGCTGCAGTGCATCCGGCGTGCTCGCGCCGTGAATCCCGCGCACCCTGAATGCCACAGCTGCATTATACGCTTCGTAAAGTCGCTGACAATCGCCGCCAAGCGCGAGCCGTTCAATGAGCACGTACAGCAGGTGCTGGACAAGGCCACCAAAGAACTGATAGGCAGCAAGACGCCCCAGCAGCTGAACGACGAGTTCATTGCCAAACACAACGCTTCCATACTGCATTTATACGAGGGCGCCCGCAGTCTGTACGAGTTGGACAATAGTAAAAAGGCCGCCGCCATCAAGCTGGTCACTAGCTTCAACCTGACCAAGATCAGGCTAGAGGTAAGTCGACTGTCTATTGCCTATTTGATCTCTGTACTCAACCCTTTCGGTTTTCCCTTTAACAGGAGGCCACCAAGATCTACACAGCGTTGCGGGACGGCGATGTGTTTGGGGAGTGCGAGGCGGAGGCCGCTCTTTACCAGCAGGCGTGCCATGAACGCTTCCAGTTCGCCCGCATCTTTCGCAATGTCGAGGAGCTGGAGGCACAGCTGCAGGAGAAGGAGGCCGCCAAGCTGCGCGCCGAGGAGGAGCAGCAGCAGTTGATTCACGTTGATTCTAGTGAACCGCCGGTGGCAGCGGCAGCGTCTTAGGACCAAACAAGACTGCTACATATAATACCCGCAACCGCAAAAAATAGTAACAACAGCAACCACAACAACAACAACAAGAACAGATCCGCGGCAACAATAAGGAGAAGCTGAAGCTGAAGCGAACCTAACTAACAACAAACAAACAAACAATATGAACAGGAATAAGCTTAGCTCTATAAACAACGGCAACCACAATAAAATTCACTATTAACAACAATAACAACTGAGCTGGTCTAAAGCAAAGCTGAGTTTATCTGATCCTTCGATCGGATGTGCCTTTTTCCCACCCGAGAACACACACATCCCTTCACATCCATCCTCATGGCAGATCCAAGATCCACACAGCATCCCATATAAAATATTTTCCGGCCGAAGACAAATCGATGTATGAAATGAAATGCATACCTATATTATTAACCAAGTTGACACTGATGTAGGATTTTTGAAAACTGAATCAAATGGAATCAAAACGAACCTTTGTTGACAACACTCGCTGCTGGCTTTCTTTTAATAACATTTTATTTTTTATTATTTTTAACGAATGCATTGTATGTACATATAAAGTCGTAATTAATTATACGCAAATCAAAACCTTAATTCGTAATGAAAGACGAGTCTTATCTTGCAGTCGAAAATAATGTAATTTGGATTAATTATTGGAAAACAAATTTAAACAAATTTTTGTATGGCATAATCGTATATTTATGAAAATCGGTGGCATAAGCTAAAGCTTAATGTTTAATTTTATTGTTAAACCTTATTTAGCAGGCGACTTGGCCGACGATGTGGTCGAGGGAGCTTCTTTGACCGCAGGAGCAGCGACCTGATGCGGTGAGCGATTCAGACGCCAATTCTCCGGCTCTGCCGGCGGCTTCATCGAGGAACCGCTGGGGCGCTCCCGCCAGTTGGTTATCTTCACCTCCGGCTTCGGCTGTGACTGTCCCGGCTTGGACCACAGTGACTTTGGCTTAGAGTCGCCGGCACGCGTCTTGACGAATTCGTCCGAAACCTGGGTATTCATGGTTATCGGTATGATGTCTGTGCCAGCCGCTGTAATGTAGCGGCCGTCACCATTGCCGTTGGTCTTCTTTCCTTGGTCTTAAGAAAAAAAAAAAAACTTTTAAGAAAAAATTGTAGCAAAGAAAATTACGTACCTGTCATCTTCCTTTCGACGTTGAATAGATTGAATAGACCAGTCCGTGTATGCCAATAGAAGGGATACGAATGAAGTAGGGCCAAAAGCAAGGGCTACTGCGATTACCAACATTAATATCATCGAATCGTCATCCTGTCACATAAATATCGCACACTATTCATCACGAGCGAGAAATTAAAACTTTTCAATACTTCTAAGGGCTCCTTTAACTACTTATTAAAGTTAGGTAGACAACCCCAACTTTTCCGAAAATCCCTAAAGTAAACCCACTCTAAAATTTAAAAATTGTATACATTTTTACTGTGTCCAACTTTATTTTGATCAAACATCTCTTACAGAGCCAAAAGTTCCTTTTATAATTCATGTACACGACCATATACTATGTATAACATCCAGTAAATCACTAAGGGTCCTTTATAATATAGGGTCTTTTGTAATCAAATAAATACAAGAGGCGTGTGCGGGAAAAGTCGAGTTTATTACAAGAAAATAAAAAGATGAGTCAGTCTCTCATTTCATTACTAACAAAATCAACAATTTTCGTGGAAAATACAGTCATTGCGGCGCTACTTCGGTTGCCTCGCAAAAAGACGACTAGGATTAAAAAAAAAAAGGAAGGTTCTGTTCCAAACAACTTTTAGCATATCGTTAGGTGGGTTTTGAAACTTAGGAATACAGAGTTGTGAAATTTCAAGGTTTTGGGGTTTCTTTTTTAAGATCAATTCATTGAGTAGGCCCCTTCGTCTTCCGTGGAGCAACATCTACATATATATATTCCCTCAATGCATTATGTATTCCAAATCGAATTTGGCTCCAATGCGAGGAACTCGCTGCTTCCTTGGTTTGATCGCCTGGAAAGAAGAAAGCACAAAATGTAGGAGTAAATTATAAAACTTAGAGTACGTTATAGATTCCCTTGCTCACCTGGGATGAAGACGACGATACGGATTCGTCCGTTCCGCCTGATTGATTGGCCGCACTAGATTCGGACTGTGATGTCGACGGCTGCAGGTCGAGAATAAAATTATTATGATGTTTTTATTATTAATTATTATTACTAATGCCCACCTGAATATTAAGCGTTTGCATCAGCCCAACAGCCTGCTGTTCGTTCGTTGGCTTTTCCGGGAGACAAGGACTGCAAGTGGTGTCTGTGGACTCGCTGTACGATTGCTGGGAATACAAAGAGACTTGAAATGACAACGCCGAGCCAAGGGATAATCGCTCTCTTACATGGGGATAGGTAGGCTGAGCACGCTTCGATTTCCTCGGCCGATATGCCTGTATGGGCACAAAGTCTTGGATCGAGGAGTAACGCGGTTGTTGCACGTTGTTGATCTCCTGCAGCTGCTGGAATAGCGGCTGATATTGTGCCTGCTGCTGTGGCTGCTGCTGCTGATGATGCGGCTGGTATGATGGTAGCTGCTGCATGCGCACGTTGTTGTTAAAGGAACTCATGGGCGCAGCCATGTTGTTGTTACTGGAACGCTGCTGATTTCCATTGTTGAAGGGAGCTAGGAGTACTGGTGCTGGTGGCCGCTGCATTCGCTGCTGCTGTGGCTGCCTCATTTGTGGTTGCTGCTGCTGCTGCTGCTGCTGCTGGTCAACCATCTCTCCTCCCGTCTGTGCGCTTCTGTACCACTGCTGGCTCTTGATGCGATTACTTTGCTGCGCCTCCTGCTGCCAGAAGAGCGGTGGCTTGGGCAAATTCTGCAAACAAAAGTGTTAGACTCAGGGAGAATCTCTTTTTTGGAAGTACTTACAGGCATTTGCCCGGGCAGTGGAGCTTGCGGAAGAGCAGGTTGCGGCGTCTGTTCCTGGTCCTTCTTCAAGCCCAGCAAGGACATCAGAGCCAATGTCTGATCCTGTGGCGTGGGCGTCGCCGTTGCAGCCGCAGTGGAAGGTGCTGCTTTGACCGGAGGAGCAACGCCGCCTTGCTGGCGTGCGGTATTCTGCCGCCAATTATCCGACGCAGGCTGCGACTTGGCCACCGGGGCCGAGGCACTGGCACGATCCCGCCAGTTGGAGGGCTTTTGCTCCGGCATCGCCTGTTCCGGCTGTCCTGACTGTCCTGGCCTCGGTCTAGAGTCGCCACGCGTCTTCACGAACTCGTCGGAGACCTGCGTTTTCATTGTGATCGGCACCCAATTCGAGCCAGCAGCCGTCACATAACGACTGCTGCTGCTCGCCTGTTGTGCGTTTCGCTGGTTCGAACGGCCGTTGTTGTCTTGCTGCGAGGCCCTCGTTGCCTGAACGTTGTCGTTTTGCTTCTGTCCTTGATCTAAATGAAAAGGGGAACAGATATCGTTAAAGGCCTTGTCTAAGGAAGGCTTTCTATACCCACCGTTCGTGTAGATGACCACCAGCGCGTTCTCGGGCACCTTGTAGACGCGGTCCTGGGCGATGCCATGGATGTCGTTGCAATTCGGCACCGCCTTATCAAACAGCACCTCGCAGAAGGTGTCGACGGCATGGACGCACTCCAGGCGCACAGGATTAGGATCTGTAACCGGATGAATGCCGATCACGGTGCCCTTAATTCCCACCGGCACCATGTAAATGGTGCGGACGATAATGACGCGGTCGAAGAGGCGCACTGGGCGACGCGATCGATAGACTTCGGGCAGCGTGACATTGGGCTTGATCAGCAAATGCGGCTTGACCTGCAGCTTAACATCCTTGACGGGCAGCGACCGCAGCTCGTCGACGGCGGCCATCAGCAGCTCCACGGTCTCGCGACACACCGTCTTGGAGCCGCAAGAGATGCGCTCCACCTTCATGTGCGGCTGCTGGCGCACCCAGTTGGCTAGATCCTCGACGCGATGCTCGCCCACGGCATCCGGAAAGACATCCTGTTCGAACACATACTCGCCGCGATCGTTGCTGACGCCAAAGAAGGCCACCACATCGGGGTAGCGCTCACAATAGTCGCGCATCAGCTCGAGGGCCAGGCTGGAGTAGAACCACTGGTTGCCCGCGCGGCAGCAGTAGCCGGCTCGCTCCTCGTTCTGCCGCGGATACTTGAGCTGCAGCCCGATGTTGTGCTTGGCCACGTTCTCCATTTTCTCCCGCCGCGGACCCAAGACAACCCACACGGTGCCGGTGAGGCGACCCAACGCCCGCCCGTTGATGTTCAGCAGATGGCAGACTTCGTAGGTGTTCAACAGGTCCCGGTCGCGCTCTTCCTGCAGCGCGCGTGCCTCCTGGACGTCTGGCTCGGGACGCACACGGATGTTGACCTGAATGCGGCCGCAGCTGTAGGCGAGCAGCGGGTCCTGCACAGTTCCCTCGCTGCCGTAGTACGGATTGCCGATGAAGAATATGGGGCTGCCGGCGGGAAAGAAGTCCTCCACCTTGCGGAACTGCTTGCGCATGCTCTCCTTGACGGCCAGCTCGGCCACTACGCCCTGAGCGGGATAGCCGGTGACAGCGCTGCTCCAAGCATCCTTCACCTTGATGGCGCCCTTGGTCCCGAATTCCGTCGAGCTGCCGGCAAAGGTGCGAACATAGACGAGTACATCGTAGTTGGCAAACTGGATGCCCATGCGGGTGGTGAAGCTGGAAAAGAGGAGGAGGACACAGCAGGAGTTAGACAGCAAGTGCCGAAAGCAGCTTCACACTCAACTGTTCCTGCAGCGTCTTGCACTCCGAGTCGAAGCGCCGCGATTCATTCGGCACGATTCCCTCCTCGTCAATGCGCTGATCCCGGGTGGCCACGCGCACCACCTTGGCCTTGATAAGATGCGGCCAACCGATGTGCACCACCTGCTCTAAAAACTGACCGGCCACCGCCTCCAGGGTGTCCTCCAGTTGGCGCTTGCGCGGCTTCAACACCATGTTCTGGTTGCGGCTCACCTGTTCGAACACCTTGACGCGATCGTGGCGCAGCTCAAACTGAAAAGCGGGTGTGAAAGTAAGCAAGAGTGGAGAAGGAGCTACAGCAGCTACTCACATCGAAGGGGAGATGCTGCATGGTGGGAAAGCCCGGGAAGAACACATGTCGCGCCGCATTGGGAAGCTCAACGCACACGCTGTGCGGCAGATTGAGTGCGATCTCGCGCGACCACTTGGCCACCTCAGTGCAGAAGAGGTTGGCCAGTGCCCGCAGCGGCGGCTGCGGTTCCATCGGTCCCTGGGACTCGGCGCTGTGATTGTACAGGTACATGGGACCGTGGCGGTTGCGCTCCCGCTCCTCCTCCGTCAGACGCGCCTCGCACGTTCGCATGGCGGCCAGCAGTCGCCGTTCGTCGATGAAGGGAATCAGCACCACCGCCTCCCAGTCATGCTTCTTTCCGTTTAGATCGCTGTCGAACTCCAGGGGATAGAACTCGGCCAGCGGACTGCTGGGCTGCAGCATGAGGTCGTGGTAGGCGATGGGAAGCAGCTTGCAACTGGCCGCCGGCAGCACCGCCAAAAGCTGATAACAAAGAGAAAGAATTTTAAATTATAGTCTCTAGAGGTCGTTACTTGGTTTAGAGCAGGATAGGTATATGATCGTAAAATATAAAATTAGGCTAATCTGCAGCCTTGGTCACTAAAGCTCTTTATACCAGTTAGCTTATAGTTTTAACTTTTGTTTGCTTGATATAAATAAATAAAATGAGGATAGTGGCAAGACCGGTGCCTTTCATAACGCCAGGTGTCTTAATAATAGAGGCCCACGGGCCTTATGCCACATTTGACTGTGTCATAACGCCCGTTGACCTCTATTATAAACTATATATATATATATACTTCACCAAGTCGTAAGTACCTGCTGGAATGGAAGGAATGGCGTGCCCAGCTGGAAGTCGATCTGGACCTGCTCGATGTTCTTGAGATCGCTGATGAAGGGCGCATAGTGGAAGGGGTAGTACCAGTCCCAGGACTGCACGCCGCGGTAGTAGTAGTCGAGCACCCATTGCAGGGCATTCACGTAGTGATGACCCAGTTCGTCGAGCAGATGGCCTTGCGCTTCCCGCTTAAACTTGTTGCGGTAGTAGTTGCGCTTGTAGTTCTTGAACTCGCCCATCAGAGCGGCCTCCTCGTCGCTCCAGTAATCCTCGCTGTCGTCGTCCTCGTAGAGCTGCGAGTGAGAAGGGTTATAAACAAGGGTTATTACCCAGTGGTTTAGGGCTCACCTTCATGCTCTCATTGATGAGGGCCCCCAGATCGGAGTCGTAGCTCTCGTTGGCCCTGATATCGGCCACATCGACGTCGAACGCCTCCGTCTTGGCATTCATGTACTTCAGGTCGTCGGCGTGTTCCTTGAACTGCTCCAGCTCCACCTCGGTGAGGGCGGCCATGAAGATCTGCAGGCGGCGCAGATTGAGCTTGCCGTTTTCGTTGATGTTGCCGCCGAGCGAGGGATAAATCCGGATGTAGGTGCGATACAGCAGGGGCAGGGCATTGGAGGAGATGTGGAGGCAGGGCAGATGGGGTATAAAGTCGTTGCCGACCATGAAGCCCATCAGCACCCAGTCATCAATGAGCTGCGCCACGTCCAACTTCTGCTGCGGAGTGCTCAAAGCGTCAAACTCCAGCTCCAAGTACTCGCGCAACAGGCCCAAGTGCAGCAGAAAGAAGCGCGTCTCCTCCACCGAAGCGCGCTTCACGTTGCGCCCGAACTTGACCTCCTCGCGCAGCACCACAAAGTGCAGCTCGTGGGTGCACAGGCCCAGGATGATCAGGTCGGCGTCCAGGCCGTACAGGCAGTGTCGCGTATTGGGATCAAAGTCCGGCCGGGCCTTCATGTACCTTATGTAGTCCATGATCTTGTGCTCGCCCTCTCCGGGCGTCTCCTGGCCACTGAGAATGACGCTGCATCGCTGCCACAGCGGATCCGTGGAGATCTTGGTCTTCAAAAAGGCGCGCAGCCCGTCCTGCAGCCGCACCATGAACTCGGTGCCCGGCGTGATGCAGTTGCTGTCGAAGCGCTCGTGCTCCCGCCTCTCCCCGCGCTGGGCCGCCTTCGCCTCCAGCTGCTCGGCCTCGCGGGCGGAACGAAAGCGCCGGCTGCGCTGCTGGTTCATCTTGGCCCTGGGCGCCACGCCATCGACGGCGAGGAAGAAGAGACGCTGCGGCTTAATCAGGTAGAACAGCTTGTCCACGTAGTTGAATATGTCCTGAAAGATCTGCTGCTCCTCCAGGTGAAAGTGGATGTTGTTGTCGTCGGGATGCGAGCAGTTGTGCACGATGCCGTTCATGTCCAGGTACAGGTTGTCGAACTCGGGGATCTGTGGGGGATAGAGTACATATATGGATGATGTCCTAGCGCATCCTATGCGTCTACTTACGCTGTGCTCCCGGGCCAACTCGCTGAGGCATGGATAACGCTCGCTGATGTAGCGAAAGAACTTCGGGACTCCCATGGCGCCGCTCTGGTTTGGAATCTGTGTCTACCTCCACTGCCCTGCAACTCCTCCTTGGTTACTGGAAATTTCGTATTGTTTTCTTGGCGAATGTCCGTGTGAGTGTTTGTTTTGTGTCGTTTTATCACTAGTGTATTGATTAAGACCTTATTTGCAAGTAGGCGTGGAGTTGCCACTAAGTTGGCCAAAATGCGCTTTGACCCTGGATAAAGCTAAGTTTACAAACAAGGATATAATAAAAAGCAGCCCATAAAGTTGATCAAACAAGCGGTGTTTTCAGCCCCAATCTGCATACTTATGGTCTAAAGTTCGTTAATTGCAATTGTTTTTTTATGTTTTTGTAGTAAATAGCAGGCGTATAAACGCAGTCGAACAAGCGAAAGAATTATCGGTTATCGCTAGCCGAGACGCAAACCAAAACAAATCACCCCTGGCACGAAACAGCTGTTTTTTGCCCCACTGTCCAAAATTGTGTTCCAAATTTTACGTAATTCGTATTTTGTATTTTGAAGCCGAATATTGCAAGCAGTCGTAGCGCCGCCTAGCGAAAATGTCGGCCCTCCGCCAAGTGATGTGCAGAAGCACCGCCTCGCTGCAGCTGTAAGTGGCCTCAAACCAAAGGAGCAATGTAAATCCATCTTCTACAAACCGCGTTTAGATATCAGGCCAACAAACTGGCTGCCGCCCGCTGGGCATCCGCCTCCTCGTCCTCTCCGGACGGCGGCCCGCTGGACCTCAAACTGGCCTTGGCCCGTCCCGAGGAGCTGGAGCAGCGCAACAAGCTGAGCGGCAAGATCTCGGTGCCCACGGCCGTCAATCTGGGCCCCATTACCGGTGTGCCGGAGGAGCACCTCAAGGACAGACGCGTCCGCATCCACATACCGCCCAAGAACGCCATGCAGAGCGGCACGGACAACATTAACACCTGGCAGATCGAGTTCGACAACCGCGAGCGCTGGGAGAATCCCCTAATGGGCTGGGCATCCACGTGAGTAGCTGTGGTTCCCTAATCCGTACTGATTTCTCCCACTATTCTGCCTGCTCCGTTCTAGTGGCGATCCACTGTCCAACATGAACGTGCAGTTCGGCTCCCAGGAGGAGGCCATCACCTACTGCGAACGCAACGGCTGGCGCTGGTATGTCGATGGCGGCGAGAAGCCCAAGAAGGAGCGCGTCAAGAACTACGGCGTTAACTTTTCCTGGAACAAGCGCACGCGCGTCTCCACCAAGTAGAAAATTACTATTTTTTTGTTCTCCTTGCTTTGTTCATTCATCTGAATACTGAATAACCAAAATAAACAGTCGGCTGGACGCTGGGAAGCAGGCTAATGACCTCCAGATGCGAATTTCCTAGGTTTTAATGAGCAGATTTGTAGGGATGATGTCTCCTGTGGCCCTCTTCCCGGCGCCTGTGACCATGGCGATGCCTTTCCGGGCTGCGACTCCTCTTCCGGCTGCTGCCTGTGTGCCGGGACCGCTCATTGTGCTCCTGATCCTGCCTCTTACGCTCCTTCTCCCGCTGCCACTGCCTCTGCAGCGCGTCCATCTGCAGGCCGACCAACTGGTGCAGCTCCTCGTTGTGCGTGGGCTTGCTCTTGCGGTGACGGCGCTGCTTCTTCCGCTCCCGCTTAGTCTCGCCCACCAGCTGGGCAAAAGCGGCGTTGTCCTGGAACTCCGGGTGCTTCGCAGTGTGCTGCAGCACGTGCTCGTAGATGAGAAGTCGGTGTTGCTCACTGAGTGCCACCTGCAAATCTTCGAATGAACGAATGCCACCTGCATCCGTTCCAATAATCTGCTGCAATGTACTGCCATCCAGCTGGAGGCTAAAGGCAGGATTAGCGCAGCAGGAGGCCGGCAATGGCAGTTGCTCCAACACTTCTGGTTTCTCCTCTGCCTTGGGCTCACTCGTGGCACCCTCACTCCAACCCAGGCGCTCTAGGAGCCCGTGCAGGCGCCTCCTGCTGGCGGCCACAAAGCCACGCAGCTGCTCCCGATCTCCTCCAGACATTACGTTGTGAAGTCCCAAAATGCACAGGCCAGTGCTACAACACGCAGCGTGTATTTACAGTTCTTAAGAGTTTGGAATAGGTTATAGGATCTATCTTTGATCTATGATCTAGACGGGCGGCGCACTCAGCTCCAGAAGAGAACGGTGAAGGCCATGATCAGGCAGGCGGCTCCCACCCAGGGCGACTTGCGTTCCCCGATCCTCGCCAGCTTCCAGAAAGTGCCCAGGAATCTGTAGAGGGAGGAGGGTCAGTGGGCTGGTGAGGATTAGAATTGGGATACCCACCCTGTCTTGTTGCGGTCTATGATGCTGGGAAAGAGAGAGCGCAGGTAGGCACAGGTGCAGATCAGCAGCAGGATGACCGACAGCAGGCTCTGGAAGTTGAACAGGGCACTCTGCGGGCAGAAAGATGGCGGTTCAGAACTTAAATCTTGTGTTGTCTTGGAATCTTAGTTCAAACCATGATTTTCGGATTCGATTCGTCGGCAAAGCAACAATAACAAAATCGTAAACTATGACGTGCCAATATCGGATGGACGGTAGTCTACTGGTTCGATAACTGGTTCATTGCCCATTGGAATTTTGAACAAAACCAATCCCTATTTGACGCTCTCTCTACATCTACCTTTTTTCTTACCCAGGACCGGAACCAATTTTTGCGTTTATCGACGCGTCTCGCACATGCGCTTAAACCACTAGCTGGCCAACGTCACGTAACTATAAAGCTTTAAAGTGACCAGCCACTTGAAAGAACCAAAATATCATTTACAAATAATATCGATGTTCGATATTTTGGCCCAAAAATACCATCGATATACCGATATTTTGATATATTTTCGACATCCCCACTGTTCATCCACGCGATGAATTAATACAAAAAAAATAATTCGCTGCGGGTATTTTTTTTGTGTTTGTGTTACATATAATCCGATCAAGTTCGATCGTAAGCTTGGCAAATCAGTCTCTGCTGGTCCCAATTGTCGAGATTTTGGCCAGGTCGGGCGGCGTCATCAGAACGTTCAGTTTCGGGTTTTCCTTGCCTCTTTTTTGGCCCGTTTTCGTTTCGTTTTCGTTTTCCACTTGGAATCGCGAGGGGATGAAGGCAGGGAGGCGGAGGTGCATCCCAACCCAATGCAATTGTAGCTGAGCGCGCTCATAAAAATCAAAAGTATATTTAGATATACATGTATATATAATAATCGGATACGTTTTCTCATCGCCCTCGCGTGTGTGTGTGTGTGTGTATTTAAATCAGTAATATTGTGTGCGTGTGCCGAGCGCGCAGCGTTTTGTTGTTGAGTGCGAGCGAGACAGTGGCCGGAGAAACAGAGAGAGGAACAGGAACTGCAACAAAAACATTCAGAGCAGCAACAACAACCACATTCAGCAGCTGCAGCAGCGATGACTTCCAGTCGCTGCACTGGCATAGCGGTAAGTTCTTGACTGGAAGCTAGAGCTAAGTAAGCTAGGCTAAGAGTTCCGCGCTTCCCTGCATGTGTATTTATGTAAGTACATTACACACTCGAGCACAGTGGCGGCCATTCGCCTAGGTCCAGATCGCAGTTAACCGGGAGTGGAGTAGTGTCAGTGAAACAACGTGTGTGTTGAAAGTGTGAAATACATCCCTAGGAAAGCCGAATTGCAGTTCAAATCGCACCGAAGCGAAGGTGAGTTGCGTTTTTAAACCTTTCAGTGCTTTCCATGACACATTCACACTCTCACCCACGAACGTACACCCGCAGACACCAAAACACCACGCACATGCGCAGAGCGGAACACCAATAAAAATAAATGTGGCGCTCTTTATTTTTGTTTTTAGTTTTGCTGCTTCCATCCCACTTCGCCTTCTGTATTCGTATTCATCGGGTGCATTTATTGTTATCGGTTTCTCTTCCAAAGTCGGTTATCGCTGCGTGTGCTTGGACTTTTAAAACGGTAAACTATTTGGATTTAGTGTTGGAGTTTCAAGCTGTTTATTTGCCGTAGCTGTTGATGAATGAAATGGGGGAGCATTTACGCAATTGCCATGGTTTTGTGATTTTTCTCGTGTACGATGAAAGATTCTCTTTGTGGTTTTGCCGTCTCCCTCGCTCTCTCTCGCTGGCCGGTGTCACACTCGCACAGGCCGCCATTGCTCTGCTGCGCAGCTTTCACAGTGTTGCATTCTGCCGCGCAGTGTTGTTGTTGCTGGCTTGGAGCTTTTTCGCCCCTTGTTTTGTGCCCCTCATTCGTTCGTGCAGATGTTTTGCTATTCCGTTATCGCCTGTCAGGCGATATTTGGAACTATCGGAATCGGTTTAAGGGTTCCCATTATCGTCTGCAGATTAATATTATTAGATTTGGTTGGATAAAAATGAGGATTTTATAAAAAACATTTTAAACTATGTATTTTTGTGTAGAAAATCTGTAAATTCCTGATTAATCCGAACAGTTTTTGCACTGTGCAACACAAAGATTTCTTATTTACAAAAGTAGTCTCGAGCTAGTTTGTAAACCAAAAAGCAATATAAATGTGTACATATTTCAGTTTGTTTATAAATCCACGTTTAAACCTTGATTTTGTTATGAGGGTTTTAAAATGTAGTCACTTTTTTATATTAATGAGAATACTTAGAATATGATGACTAGAACGAGAGATATTTAATTGCAATAATATCCTGGGTATATTGTATTCGTGCAAAAGTATGTAACAGGTAGAAGTATATACATATATTCTTGATCAGGAACACTAGCAGAGTCGATCTAGCCATGTCCGTCTGTCTGTCACTCTAACGCCCACAGTCGCTTTAAAGGACTTTAAAATGTGTCTGGCTTTCACATCCTTGAAGATTTATGAACAGTATAAATGCAATTTTGTTGAGTTCAAAAAAGCCTATCAAAATGTAGAAGAAATTTTTTAAATCGGATCATTCATTCAAAAGTTATGAGCAAAAATTGGAACGGTCGCTAGAAGGAGCCATCAAAAATTTTAACAGCCGCTAGATGGCGCCAATAGCTTTGATGATTGCATATCATCAGATAGTCGAAGTTCTCGACTATAGCCTCCTCTTGTTTAATTTATATACAAAGTAAAGCTATACACGCTCCCACCCCTATTAGAAGTATATGACCGACGGAAATGCAATGCAAGTTTATCGTGTAATGACACGCACATTGAGATTAAAACAATGTTACAAATCGTGCTATTTGGCAAGCGAGCAATCCCGCTATCAGTTGCAAATTGTTGAAACTTGGACATTTTCAAGATTTCAGGAACGCCTGATATTCCAAATAAGTTGTGTTATCTAACCAAATTTTTAAGAATGTTTTTTACGATTTTTATCATATGTTTGTTTGTATGAATGTAAAAAAGATTATTATTGACAAAATTTTAAAGTGTACCTATTAACATGATCATGTGTGTATTTTTTTTGCTTTTTAAAAGTTGCCCATAAGAAATCACTTGAGGGAAATCCCTATTATTTTTTATGACAGAAAAAGTTATAGGAAATACTCTGGATCGATAACATTAAAAAAGTACATTGAGGAAATCAATGCAACTAAAAAGAGTGATTGGGGGATTTAATTTTTTTTTTTTTTTATAAAATAACATATTTACGACATTAAGACTTTTAAACACATTTAGAATCCTTCAGTTCTAACACATTTATTTGATAAGCTATGGGAAACGGGGATAATATCAAAAATTGTATAGAAATATCTTGATAATATAATAAGCGATAAGTTCAGGTTGGGATGTTCCAGGGGCGCTGTTGGCTTGGCCGCTGCTGTTGCGCCATTTACCGCTGCCTTTCGTAATCCCTGCATAGACAAACGGTTCGGATTCGGATTTGGATTCGTACACCCGCTTTTTGCTTTTCTCTCGGCGATCGAATCGAATCGGATCGCATGGGATCGTATGGGATCGTATCGTTCGCGTGCCATTTCGTTTCGTTTTCGCAAGTCTGGGGTCTGGGGGCTCCAAGCACTTGACTCGCTCCGCATTTGCGCTTTTTTGCTCATTTCGATTTTGTCAAGCGACGTGTACGGAACTGAACTGAACGGCGGTTGGCAGTTTTCGTTTCTTGTGGTGTTGTTTGTGCCGTGTGCCCCGAGTTCCCAAGTTCCGAGTCAATATCAAAAATCAAAATAAAAATTCGTGTTTTTTTTTTGTTATTTTTGTTTGCCTTTTTCTGTTATTTGCGATTTGCTGCGTACCAAAAAAATTAGCGTTCTACCAAAAAAAAAAAAACCGATCTGTGTTATTTTTTTTTGCTGCTCTGTTTGTTTGTGGATTTTGAACAATAACAAATCGCGTGATTCTTCTGTGTCGCCAGAAATCGAAATCGAGTTTTCCCCAGGAGAGATCAGAAAGAACAGCAGAGCACTGCTTGCTGCATTCCGGGGCGATGGCTCAGTCGACGGCGCTCTATGCCGGCTATAAGTCCCTGAGCCAGAACCAAAATCAAAATCAAAATCAAAACCATAACCAGATCCAGATCCAAACCCAGAACCTTAGCCCTAAGAACCCGGCAACGGATGCGGATTTGACCATGGACTTGAGCCCCCCTCCGTGTATGTATAGTGCAGATCCGTAGTGGTTCTGTCCCCCCATTTCACCCACGTTGCAATCTTGTGCTCTTTCTCTACCTCCGCCTCTCGTTTCCATTTCTGCTGACTTGGTTGTCTGGGCTCCTCCGCCGTGTAAACGCAAGATTAGCAGTTTATTAACACACTTATGGTGCACTGAGAAGACTGGGAAGTACGAGTACCTAGTCTTATAATCTGATAATCATAATCTCTGCCCACTCTCTTTTCGCACTTGCTTCGCTGGGGATTACACAGCATTGCCATTTACGTCGTTTGTTTATGCGTCGCTTTGCTCTCTCGTCATCATCGTCATCACATCAGAAATCGGCATCCCATCCATCCCCATCCCCATTCCCATACCATCGAGATCTCAACTAAAGCGCTTTGTTTTCATTTTCAAATATTCTGCCTGCTATTTTAGTATTTTGTGAATTTCCTTTCCGCCTTTCGGCGCATTGTTGTTACGACTGCTAGTAGTTTTCTAGCTTTTTGGTGCTATATATGTGATGTGCAATACGTCGCCTTCATTTTCTATGATTTGTTTTTCATTTTTCTTTTTGGGAAAGAGGAACCGGAAAAGTGCCTCAAAACACAGGCGAGAAATTTGCTATCCGTCGTATCACCTGACCATTTTGCACTAGCCACCCCCCGAAACCAGCCCACTTTGCAACCCCCTTTGGCGGCCTTGAGGGCCCGTTATTTATAATTCCGTTTGTTTCAGCCCAGGGGATAGCACTTGGTAAAACTAAAGCTACCGTCTACGGTCTTAGTTTCATATTCAAATTTCGGGTAACACTTCCTTAGGGTCTCCAGATTTCCAGCTATACGGTATTAACTATCACGGGGTCGAGCAAAAGCAAAAGCTTGGGCGCTTAAAGCTTAATCCCTTTTGAGCCCAGCAGCGCAGCGCACATGGCATTGAAATCGAAAGTTCTTAAAAACCGCACACTTTTGTACTCTAAACAAATATGTTTCGATATTTACAGGTCTAAATAGAATTAGTTTACCTAGGACAAACATAAAAAATTTATCAGAATTTTAACGTTTTTAAAAGAAATAAAAATATGGGTTTAACTAACGGATAATTAACGGATAGAACTGTCATTCAAAGGTTATGAGCTTATTATTTACTTTTTAAACTTGTTTTTTTTTTTCTATTTGGATCCTAAGCCATATCCTACAACCCCTTGAGTGCCCAGGGATTTAACCTGCAATCGGTTAACCACCCTACTAGAGTGGAAACAAAAGCAAGGTGGTCACGAGCCCCAATGAAGCGATTCGCGAAACGCAATTAGAAGCTCGGTCAGGTGGTCTGATCGGTATTCGGGGGGTTGTTGCGTCTATTTCAACCCCTCTGTGATTAAGTCAAACATCTTTGGGTGGACATTTTGGAATTTATCTACATTAATGCCGAAATAATAGTACTTAAGAGATCGCTTGAATCTGGCAATCTTGCAATGTCTGTTTGTACTAAAATATCGCACTTCTATAAACAAATAAAAAATGTTTACTTAATCAGCACATTCTGCAGTCAAAAAAGGGAAATGGCTTAAACTTTAAACACATTCAGGACTCAGGTTCTCAGGGTTCACTGAATTAGCTCTTTTTAAATCTTTAAGGAGTACAAAACAAGTCGGATACTTTGAGGGGCGGCGAGAAAAAAAGAGCTGTAATGCGGAACGTTTTGATGTCACAAATAAAACCATACCATGTGCCATAAAAGGGGCTGAAGTGACTCGACTCGACGTGACTCACTGCTAGAAATTGAGTAGCAACAGTGATTTCTTTTTGCCAGTGAGGTGGAAAGTTTTGCAGTTGCCGTTTAGCGTACCAAATTTAGCATCCACCCACGCAGTAGCAGTACCAGCACCAGCACCAGCATCATCATCGTCGAAATCACTCGCACCTCACATGAACACACATGCCATGCATCGTAAATTCTCACCTGGAGTTACGGATAAGTCAACAGACTGTTTGGATACTACGCGCCAGTGATCTATAGCTTCGGTGCAGCGAAAGATAAGGCTACAAGACCATAATCACTACTATATTTGCCGATGGACTCTGCTCTGCGCTCCTCTATTTAATTTTGTCGCCTTTCTGTTACTTTTTGCACTGTGCCATTCCCATTCCCATTCCCATTATTTCTGCCTTATCAGGCCCTGTCCGACCGGACTTTCATGTCACAACGATAATTACACTTGTTGCTGTTGTAGCCCATAGCTGACAATGTGTTGTTATTGGTATTATTTTCGATTTTCGGTAATTCTGATAGTGCGACAGCTGGGGAGATTATCAGCCAGTCGGTGGGAGATTGTACCACATGCGTCCGCATGGTCGCATTTGCCAATTATTGCACTGCTTCGATTACGTTCCTCCGCTCCTACCGATGAGTCAGTCGGTAGTCGGCCTATGACGAAGTTGATCGAATTGGAATGCGTCAAATGTGTGAATCAAATCGTGTATCTTAACTCTAAACTTTTCCCTATGATCACATTTTTTAGATTTATACTTTTAATTAAAATAATCACAACGAATTTGTATGTTTTGCGGTTTAAACAGATAATAACAAGTTGTATATCTTTTTGATAGTCGAACAACACCAAACCCTGATTACATTCATAAATTCCTTTTGGATATTATAAATATACGAAAAGATACAATGATAAATTCATCAAAAATATCATTTTAATTTATTTTGCGTTTACGTATTTATGTTTGTTTGTGTTCAAAAATAGTAACGCCATCTATCGTTGCAGATTGAGTAGATTGCAAACAATTTCTGTTTAGATTAGATGTGTTTGAACAGAACGTACTTACGTATATGAATGAGATTAATCTCTGTTAACTGAGCTTAAAATCGCGCACTGTGTTCTATTTAAATAAACTCTTATCAGTGAATAAGAGGAAGGTGCTTTTTTAACTATTTAGAATTCATTAATGAATTAATGATTTAACAGGTATAGGGAAGGGTTCTCGAACATATTTTCAAACTAAATATACTAAAAAATATTTAAAAATATAAATTTATTTATTTTTAATGTGAAAAAGAAAAATAAATTATTATTGGACTAGTAATTTAATCTCAAGCCCCCAAAAACCCATTCGAAAACAATATAATCAGAGAAACCTTCTAAGGGTTTTTGGTTTCACTAAAGAACTCTTATATAAGGAAGATTTAGAATAGATCAAACTTTAATAAACATCACTTTTAAATTTTAACACAAAGTAGATCCGGCAAATTGGATCGAATTTTAAAACGGGAACAGGTCTTGATACTCGGATCGCCATCGTTGATAAGAGAGTGCAGTGCAGATCACTGAACACCAATCGAGCTGCACCTAGCGATGCGATGCACGTCCCAAATGCGTGATCATCTATTTGTTTTTGCTGCTCTTGACCTTGGTAGCGGGCCATATGGACCAGTTTGGGAAGCAGCTCTCTTGGGATGTGTTCGGTGTAGATCGGATCGATTGCCTCCATAGGCCAATGACGCAAATGTTAGCGACCGAGCGATCTACCTACCCAATCGCAGGGCCTGGAGTCCATAGAGTATAGATTGCATAGCTCAATTGCACCGGGAAACAGCCTTATGGACGAACACGTGAGGTCCGAGTTAAGTGGTCAGGCTACGAGGTGAACTTTGAATTCCAATTCCGCCAGGAACCGCAAATAGTTTAACGTTTGTTAATTTTTGTTGTAACTGCAACAGACCATGTATTCGCAAGTGTCACTGTTATTGCTGAGATACAGTCAAAGTTGCAAAACGTAAACCACAAAAGAAAGAGTTCAGTTGATACTAAGACTTAAGTTTTTTTGAGTATTGGATTTTTCTAAAATACTACAATAAGGTCTTATGGGTATTGGCTTGGGATATTGTATGAATCCATGTTCAGCTTAGATGTCCACCTAGCGAGGCTTGACTGTAGCTGCGCAGTTAGGCAAATG
The DNA here is from genome assembly GCA_035046095.1 of Drosophila pseudotakahashii. NCBI lineage: Eukaryota > Metazoa > Arthropoda > Insecta > Diptera > Drosophilidae > Drosophila > Drosophila pseudotakahashii. The sequence goes on from JAWNOE010000105.1 coordinate 21,553,460, forward strand.
ATCGAGTGACTTCTTTTTTCTGAATCTAAACCCAGTCGTTGTCGTCGTTACAGTTACATTTCATTTCGTGTTTCTAGCTTTTAGCTATTACCTATTAGCGCCGCCGTCGACGACGCTTGGCTCTGCCTGCCGTCGCTCGGGGTTCTCAGTTCTCAGCTCCCAGTTCCAGTTCTCAGAATTCGAATCGGCAATAGTTTTTCAGTGCTCGAGCGTTCAGCGCAGTGTCTGCTCCACCTTTTCGATTCGCTCTATTCGCCGGCTCCTCGACGGATTCAGGTTTCCTCCATCTGTCGATCCAGGTAACAAGTCCACCCTACACCCATTCACTAATTATTGCCGCTCATAAACGCTAATCAATTCGTCCAGTTCCTTCTTGGATCTGTCTCGCTCGCACCCGCAATTTCAACTTAAGTCCCAGCCAACCAGGCATACTAAACTAATATCCATAGCCAGTGGAGGTTTAAGTTTCAGTTGAGCTCGTTTATTTGTTTGTGTCCCATCGGTCTTGGCCAATTCGGCGCTATCAAACATTGAATCAGCACCTCCTTTCGATGGTCATTGGCCAAATAAAATTGGTAAGGTGTGAGATCAAACGACGATATTATTTTAAAAACATTTCAATCACTGTTTTTATTTTTTTGCGATTTATAAAAATATATTGTATAATAATTGCGCAACTATAGATGAAAAAAACTTAAAAAAAAATCTTTTTTTTCTTTGGATTTAACTATTAATTTCTCATACTTAAAATCGTAATGTCTAACTTAAAGAAAACAGATTGTTAAAAACTTTTAATAAACATTATAACATTACTTAAAGTCGAATTTAAACCATTTCCTATTGTTCTTACTTTTCAAAAGCTTAAAATATTTGCATTGCAATGCTAGTATTGCGCTCATAGCTGTACGATCATGTTGTGCGGCCGTGTTTGAGGAGCGATAGCTATGAAATTTTGGGAGATAGAGATATGGGAGCAGATCATCTTCTGAGTTGCTCAAAGACCGGGTTTTTATGGGGTTTTGTCGTTGTGGTTTGGGCGATAAAGGCGGTCACGACACTGCCTGTAATTCTTATGACCTGCCTTTATCATTTTTATTACTGGAGTGGTGGTAAATTTCCATAGGAAAGATGGATCCGGATCCCTTGGTATGAAGGTGGCCGAACCGAACCCATGGCCGAAATGTTTGGCGTAGTATAGTAAAGTGTTGATAGCCGAGGGCAATAATCAGCAGCAGCAGCGGATGGATCCATATAGAAATACTCGATACGACGACAAGTAGACCCATAAATATTCCACTTGCTAATGACCGCATTTGAATTCCAAGTGTTGTGGTTCGTTTGTGTGTTTGTTTTTTTGTGTTTTCCCCTGTTGGCTGGCTGTTTTTGTTGTAGATCATCATCAGATTGCAGTTACTACATAAGTAACCGGGGAATTTGGCCATAATTCCAGGTAGTCCCGCTATAATCAGCTGAGCTGGCAACCCTGCTGCCATCATCGAACTGCACCGACAAACTATCGATAACGAACGGTGTGAGGAGCAGTCGATTCGATTGGATTCGATATCGAGATTCGTATTCTTCATCAGCTGTTTTCACTAGTTTCGTTTTGTTTTTAGTGTGTGCTTCGTCTTCGTTTATTAATTGTGCTAATTCCAAACCCGAATCCGAATCCGCTCTCTCTCTCTCTCTCTCTGCGTCGCCCACGCAGCACGCACGTTTTGTGTTTCTGATTCTGATTTCTGTTGCTCTTTCGTGTTTATTCTCATTCTCAGTTTCACTTTCATTCGTCTTCGATCGTCAAGTGCAAATAAGTCAAATATTAGCCATCCCACCACAACACAAATACATGTGCAGCAGCACAATTTTGTATCTATCTATCTTCGCATTCGATTTGGATACTTCGTAGGTACATAATAATTCCATGATATCTTTAATTCCAAACCCTGAAAATCCCCGAAAGGCACAGTTTTGTATATATGTATATACATATACGCATTTAATTTGGCTATTTCGTAGGTAGATCTTCACATCCTAAAAGATATCTTTAATCCCGAACCCTGGAAACACACAGAAATTGGATTCATCCTCTTCTCCTCCGCATCCTTCACATTTCCACATAAATCATACAATTAAACCCAGTACAACAGCACATTTATGTAAAAATACTCGACTAATTTCATGTCTCGCCACCACAACAACAACAACAAATAGCAGCATCATCAGCAGCAGCAATAAAAACAACAACAGCAGCAGCAGCTGGAACAGCTGATCAGCCCCAAAAGCCCCAAGGAAAAGATACTGAAGAAGCAGAAGGAGCAACAAAACACCCTAATCAAACACTTTCAGCCAGCAGCTGTAGTAGTTCCATTAACAACGACGACCAAGACGACGACGACGACAACGAGGATCAAGTAGGAACATTGCCATTGCCCCTGCATCCCTTCATCAACAAAAGGACACCCGCCGCCGCCCTCCTGCCCCCCCTCCGCCCACCACCAACCCGCTCTGTAACCACATCCACCTACACAGACGACCTCTGCAACTGCTGCAACTGTGCGTACTCCGCCTCCAACTCCTCCTCCGCCTCCTCCACATCCTCTTCATCCAGCGCCTCCGCCGTTGCCAAGCAGCTAGCACGCTCCGTGACCGCCACCAGCATCATGGACATGCCGTACAACACCTCGCCGTCGCTACGCGTGCGCACCACCTCGCTGAATCAGCTAAAGAAGACCGCCGATCTGGCCATTGAAAATGAGCTCCACGTCTGCCCGTCGGTGATGTCCGAGGAGCTGCGCAAGCTGCTGCCCCCCACCTCGGAAACGGTGATGACCAAGCCCTTTCCGATACGCGGCGAACGCACGATTGCCGACTGCACCACGCCGCATGTGATAGCCATGGTTGGCCTGCCGGCGCGCGGCAAGACCTTCATCTCCAAGAAGCTGGCGCGCTACCTCAATTGGATCGGGATCGCGACGCGTGTATTCAATCTGGGCGAGTACAGGCGTCACGCGACCACAGCCTACAAGTCACACGAGTTCTTTCGCGCCGACAACGAGGAGGCGATGGCCATCCGCAACCGGTGCGCCAATCAGGCCCTCCACGACTCCTGCGAGTGGCTGCTGAGCGGCCAGGGCAGCATTGCCGTCTTCGACGCGACCAATTCGACGCGCGACCGTCGCCAGCTGATCCACGATATTGTGGTGAAGCAGCACGGCTTTCGCCTGTTCTTTGTCGAGTCCATTTGCGACGATCCGCAGATCATTGAGCAGAACATACTGGAGGTTAAGGTCAGTTCGCCGGATTACCTCAATATGAACACCGAGCTGGTGGTGCGGGACTTCCTGCAGCGCATCGAGCACTACGAGGAACGCTATCAGCCCATCGACGAGGTGACCGAGGCCCATCTCAGCTTCATGAAGGTCTACAATGCCGGCAAGAAGGTCGTGGTCTACAACAACGAGGGCCACGTGGAATCGCGCATCGTCTACTACCTGATGAACATCCACATAACACCGCGCACCATATACCTGACCCGCCACGGCGAGAGCGAGTACAATCTGAGCGGACTCATCGGGGGCGATTCGAACTTGAGCGCCCGCGGCCATCAGTACGCCAACGCCCTGTCGACGTTCATTGCCCAGCAGCAGATCGACGGGCTGCGCGTGTGGACGTCGTGGATGAAGCGAGCCATCCAGACGGTGGCCGATGTGAAGGCGCCGCAGGAGCGCTGGAAGGCCCTTAACGAGATCGATGCCGGTCACTGCGAGGAGATGACGTACGAGCAGATCAAGGAGAAGTTCCCCGAGGAGTTCAAAGCGCGCGATGTGAACAAGTTTGCCTATCGCTATCCGCGCGGCGAGAGCTACGAGGATCTGGTGGCCCGACTGGAGCCTGTGATCATGGAGCTGGAGCGACAGGGCAACGTGCTCGTTGTCTCCCATCAGGCGGTGCTGCGCTGCCTCTTTGCCTACTTCCTGGACAAGTCCGCCGACGAGCTGCCCTACCTGTATGTGCCGCTGCACACGGTCATCAAGCTGACCCCGGTGGCCTACGGCTGCAAGGTGGAGCACATTAAGCTGCCCATCGATGCGGTGGACACGCATCGCCCGAAGCCCAAGATACCCGGCGATGTCAGCGAGCCGGGACTGGATGGTCTGAGTGGCGAGCTGGTGGCACCCGATGGCGTCGGCAAGGTGCTCATTGTGGGCGACGATGTGGCGACGGCCACGAACGGCAATGGCGGGCGCCAATGACGACGTCGCCTCCTGAATCACCCACGGCACCCGCATCATCCACCTCCGAAATCCAAGACAATCTAAAAGGCACGGCTGCTGGACACGAGAGCCTCTGAACCCTCTTAACCCCCCGAATCCCGCACTTATTCTTACCCAATCGCATCCCAAACAGCCCACGAAACACGGACAAAACTGATCCAAGCTGCTACAAGGATGTGGCAAGGTGGCACTTTTACTTAATGTGGCATCGGAGGACTGCATATGAAATTGTGATTGACCCATTGCGCTGTTTTATTATGTACTTTAATGAACAATTAAATATTTTAAAAATGTTTTAGAACATCTACATTGATACAAAAAACAAGACAAAAGGAAAAAAAACAAAAATACAGACTTTAATACCTAGATTTATATATTATACTTGCTTAATTGGATGTGATTAGTAACTAATCACCCAGCTACACACGCAGGCGGTGTTGAGTGTTTCCAGCAACCTTACTATCAAGAAAACTATCCCATCACTGTACTGCACACCCAAATGTGTTTTATCAGCTTCGTTGTCTATTTTTTATACCAGTTTTCGGCGAATTTTGTAGCTAAACGAGTGAGCGGATAGACCCACGGATTCCATTTGCCAACTCTGTACAACTGAAAAACACCTACCCGATACACTTTTTTATATAGCCAAAAATGTACATGTTTGCTCGTAAATGTATGTGTTGGAAGAAATATTGTAACTACATTAATACTACTGTCAGTCTTAATCAACAATAAATAACGATTTATCAAAAGAACCGGTGCAAAAATGCAATTTGTTTCATTATCGTTTAGGCTTACGTTTAATTAAAAAGTAAAACGAAGGTACTTGTCATATCCAAACTTAAATGTTAGATATGAAAGTCTCTAAAGCTGGTTGTAACATTACTGAATAGTTTTTGTCTGTGAAATACTAAAAGATCATCTGTTGAGCAGTCTACAACCAGCTTTTGAGAAGAACTTTGCTTAATTCCATATAAATAAAATTATTTTAAATTCGGTTTTATGCGGCGACTGTACCAAATTGACATTCATTTGTAAATTTACCGGCCTCTCTACACAATCAGATTTTTTACAAATCATTTTTACCTTTATGATACAAATGATGTCAAATCTGGTAGTGTAATGAGGCCTTTCGACGATAAAGAAGATAAATTCTAACAAGGAAGTTCTATATTCAATTTTTCTCTGATGGCTTTCAGCTGCCGGGAAGTGTATTGGGATGCCGATGCCTCCTCGTCCTCGTCTGCTAGGATTACGTTTATTACCGCGCAACAACGAACCATCCCAGAGACAGCAAGGATCCGGGACCAGGACTCCTCTAGAACCGGCACAATGCCACGCTTTCGCAACGAGGAGCCGGAGCAGTCGCACTACAGCGATGGCGACGTCGTCTGGGTGAAGATCCACAACACGGAGATCTGGTGGCCCGGCGAAGTGACCCTTTCGCAGGACTTTCGATTCACCAACTCCAGCCGACCGCCATTCGCAGTTGTGGCGTTTTTCAATGAGAAAACCTTGTAAGTTCTTAAGTTGTACATTTTTTAAATGAGAATCACATATTTTAATTACCATTTTGTGAACAGCGAGCAAGTGAAATCACCGAAATTGATTTACCCATTTCAATGCGCTCACAAGGAGGAGTTCATAAAACGAGGCACCAGTAAGTACACGAAAAAAGAAAGGTTTAGTACCTAGTTGAAACAAAATTAAACAAGGGTATAAAAATAACTTTGAGACTGTTTTTAGGAGTCGTATGTCCTATATTATTATATCATCTGTCCGAACTTTTAGAAATTTGGGGTACACGAAAGTTTGGGATACTAGTTTTAGATCCCAATTTAACAATTTTATTATGCTTCAAATATTCTTAAAATTAAATCAGGTCCTTTAAAATGTTTTTCGGTTAAATAATATGCTTTTGTATAAATTTATTATTTTGCTAACTGGAGGTTAGCTAACTAACCAAGTCATAACTAATCACTAACTCTAGAGAAATAAGAGTTTATTATTATGATTATTATTTGTACATATATGTTAAATCCAAAAATGTAAAATATAAAATTAGAAATTTGTACTATAACTATATCCTAACTAATCACTAACTCTAGGGAAATAAGATTTTATTATTATCATTTATGTATATATATTAAATTCGAAAATGTAAAATTCAAAATTTTGAATTCAATAATCAGATTTTTATTTGTACCTATTATTTAATTTTTGTATTTATTTTTTGTGTGAAAGTGAAGCTTTGTCAAGCTTTCTAACGGTGCATAGAACGTGTGCAGGTCACAAATGAGCTTTGCTCTTACTTCTCTCACCTGTGAACATGTGTAATCCATCCATTTCCGTTTCCCAATCGCAGAAAAGGCCGATGGGATGCACATGGGCGACAAGTTCAGTGACGATGTAGCGATCGCCGAGTCGCGCTATCGCCGTCACCAGGTCCTCGGCCTGCATGGGCATGCCGATCGATCGTCGTCGTCGGTGATCGAGGGATCCGGAAGCGGAAACGGAGGAGCAGGAGGAAGTGGAAGTGCCCCGCGGCCAGACAGCCTCATCAAGGCCTTCCTCTCGAGCAACAGCAGCCTCAGCAGAGGCAGCAGCGTTGGGCACAACAACAGTGCACGCAGCAGCAGCGGAGTGCCTTCACCAGCGGGGATTCGAGTAAGTAGCCAGAAGCATTCCAGATACAAACAGCCGTTGACAATGTCTTGTCCCCCACAGCAACAGCAGGCGCCCACTTTTCGCATTATGGACATCGGAGGCGGCTCCACTACCGCCTCCACCGGCGGTCCACCTCGCGATCGCACCTTCGACGAGGCCAGCTACGAGTGCAACATGTGCACCTTTCGCACCAACAGCATGAGCGTCCTGCTCATCCATCGGCGCGCCCATTTGGAGTCGAGCAGCAGCTTCAGCAGCAACAGCACCACCAGCGCTAGCACTAGTACCGCCAGCACCGGCCACCAGTCCTCGATCCTTCTCAACGTTGGGAGCCGAAAGACGCGGGCCGCCCGAAGGGCTCACACCACCAGCAGCACGCCCTTCCATCGCAGCTCGGTGCGCTGCCACTCGAGGCACGTGTCCATTGTCGTGGATGCCCCGCTGACCAACGAGGAGCAGAAGATGGTGAAGAGCATTGCCAAACAGACGCTGGCCAGCATCGAGATGGTGGTGCGTCCCGGCGAGGACAGCTCTTCGGCGGGCTCTGCCTTTGCCTCGAACTCCACGTCGTCCGCCTCCAATCGAAACAGCAGCTCATCGTCGCCGCAGGTGCCGCCAACGCCGCCCACGAATCCCCGGGATCCGCGTAGCCAGCGCTCTAATCAACTGCGTGCCACAATGCCCGCCCCACAATCGCCGCCGGCGAAGCAACGTCGACTCACTCGCTCCATGAGCCGGCGTCAGCGAGGAGGCGGAGGAGCTGCATCCCCGCCAGCCGCCGCCACTCCGGAGCTTCTCCTACCGCCGCCGCCAGCAATGCAGAATCTGCGCAGAGGTGGTGGCAGACGATGCACTCTAGCTGCGAGCACCACAGAGCAGTTACCATCGATCACCAGGCGCGGCAATCCCTTGCGCAAAACGCTGACCACGGCGCCAGTAGCAAGGGAGGAGAAGCAGGATAAGGAGAAGCCACCTCGAAGCGTAGGTCGGCGCAAGAGAACCTTCTCCAGGAGTAGGACGGCGATAACCGAGCGAGATCCTCCGCCGATCATTCATTTATCGCCGCCACCAATGAAGCGGACAACAGGTGGTGACAAGGAAAAGGAAAAGGTTAAGGAAAAAGTGGAAGCGGAGCCTGAACTGCCATCCAGTCCATCGCCAGAGGCTGACCGTCGACAGCAGCAGCCGCCGAAAGCGAAAGAGAATCTCCCGCAGCAACCGCAGAGTAGCATCGACGCCTCCAAGCAGCTGCAGCTAAGTCTGATGGCCGAATGGGGCGACGACGAGACGGATGAGTCGCTGGAGGAGCCACCAGCGCAGCCACAGGTTAATAAGGATACCGATGGCAAGGTGGTGGAACCTCCTCCATCAGCAGCAGAGCAGCAAGCGGAGGCGGACGAGGAGCTGGAGGAGGAGCTGGAGAAGACTGATGACATTGATGGCGTTTCTGCTGCTGCAAGAAAGCGCATACGCAATATACCAAAGAAGGATCGGCGCGATGTGGTTGTGCAGGAGTTTCAGCCAGAGCTGCCGGATGATGAGCCAGAAATGGATGTGGAGGTGGAGGAGGAGCCGATTGTCATTCAGGACAGCGACGCCAGCTCCAATGGCAGCGTCGTGTTCGTTGAGGACGAGCCAAGGCAACGAGGCAAGGGCGTTTATACGCATCCCAATGGCAATGGTAACGATAAGGCCACATCCTCATCGACCAAGGCGGCCAGCAACGTCGTCCCCTCGTGCTTTGATTTCGAGGAGGAGGAGGATGATCTGCTGCAGCAGGAGCAGCCGGACGGGCAGAATGGTTTAAGCTACAGGCGTCGCACCAATACGAATCGATGCGTCATCGATGTCAATGGCAAATCGCATTCGGAGGAGGAAGAGCGACCAGCGGAGGTAGAGGTGGAGCCTGTGGCTGCTGTAACTGGCCAGGAACTGGACGGTGGACTCTTCAAGGGCTTTGAAGATATCCAAGAACCAGTAATTGCAGCCGCCGCGGCGGAGCCAGTGCCAGTGCCCGAACCCCTGCCCGAGACCGAGTCCCCTGAGTTTGCAGTGAAGCAGGATGAGGTGCTGGATAATGTGGTGGTGGAGCCCGAGGAAGCTGTTCCAACCGAGGAGGGAACCGAGGGCGATCACTTGAGCCTGCCCATCAAGGAGCGTCAAAAGCGCATCTTCAAGTCGCGCAACAAGTCAATTGTGGCCGCACCTCAGGAGGAGGAAGAGGATCTGCCAGTAGCCTCCTTGATAATTGCCGCCTCCGTTTCACCAAGCACCGATCAGGTGATCTGCTCGCCCAAGATTGACAGCCCGCTGCTACTGCAGGAGGCGGAGGAGGAGGATGGGGAGACGGCGCTTCTGTTCAACGGCGCCAAGAGCCGCAGGAGTAGCGCCCACAACAGTAATACAAATAGCAGTGGCGATGCAATGGTAAGCATGGGCAGCCGGAGCAGAAACAAACGGCGAAACAAATCCAAGACTGAATCATCCCGTCGACCGCCGAAGCCTACGAACCTCAACCTACGGCAGCAGACGACGCCCTCGCCCTCGCCCGCCCACGAGGAGCTGAGCAACAACAGCAGCAGCAGCAGCAGCAAGAGCAGCAGTAGCAGCAATCAAACCAGCAGCAACCATAGCAACAATATGTCAACCAGCTCAAGCTCCTCCAGCTCGGACTCGCACTCGCAAGGCATCTGCAGGCTATCCCCGGAGCCAAGCTCCAGCAACAGCTGCTCGATAGCCTCGAACATTGCGGTCATTTCAGCGGAGGAGGCACGCGAACTGCAGCGCTCTGCCTCGGGCGCTGGCCTCATACACGCAGCCATTGTGGACGCCACCCAGCCGGTGCAGCGCGGAGGCGTCCTCATCCTGGAGGATATACGGCTGCCCAATTTGTACGAGCCCTTTGGCAGCCTGCAGTCCTCCTCGGACAGCAATGGCAGCAGGCAGACGAACTCACAGCCGCCGGATGACGACGAACAGTCGCAGGATACGACGACGGAGGAGCAGCAGCTGGAGAAGAATGATGAGCTGGAGCAGGAACAGGATCAGGAGGAGGTTGAAGAGGTTGAAGAGGTTGAGGAGGTTGAAGAGGTTGAAGAGGTTGAGGAGGTTGAGGAGGTTGAGGAGGTTGAAGAGGTTGAAGAGGTTGAAGAGGATGAGGAGGAGACGGAGAGCCACGATGAGGAGCAAATGCTTGATGATGAACCAGCGGTGCAGCCGGTGGCAGAGGATGAGCAAGAGCAGAAGCAGGAGCAGGATCTACAGCAGGATCAGGAAGAGGAACAAAAGTCGCACACGCCACAGCCCGAAAGAGATAACTGGTCACCGGTGCGCCACTCGCCCGAGGAGGTGTGCTTCCTGCCGCAGGCTCGCGAGGTGCTGCTCAAGAAGCGCGAGCAGGAGCTGCTGCGTCAGTATGAGGCCGACCTGGTTAGCGGTCGGAGTGCGGAGAAGTGTCGCCAGGCACGCGCCCGCTGGAGCCGAACGATGCCCCGATCCCCCGAAGAGGAGGAAGAGGCATCCCCCGCTGAATTGGAAGCAGTGGAGGAGCTGGAGCTAATGGCACCGTCGCCCACTAAGGAGGATGAGGATCCTACTAAGGAGGATGAGGAACTGCCATTGACGACTGAAGAAGGCCAGGAGGAGGAATCGGCAGAGGCAGAGGACGTTGAGCTGCAGCTGCAGCCAATGGATGAGGAGGAACCAATGGAGGACACCGAGACGTCCTTGGACGAGCAGCTGGCAGCCGTCGAGCTGGTTCTGCCGACCACCTTGTTCTCCTCGTCGTCCTCCCGTCGCCCCGCTAGCCACCCGCCGGTCACTCCAGTCCAGTCCATCCCCCCGACGACACCCAGCGCCCTCGGCTCGCAGAAGCCCGCCCGGCATCTGAGCTGCGCCCGCACCCTAAGCGATGCGGACGTGGCCAAGGCCCACCAGCAACTGGTGGACCTGCGCGAACAGCAGCGCCTCCGTTCCACCTCGACATCGCCGCCGACGGCAGTCCTTACGCCGCCGGAAACACTGCTGCAGCAGACCAGCGGCCAACGAAGGCCGCGTCGCCGCTCGAGGAATGCGGGCAGCAGTGGTGACCATGTGGCCATGGAGAGCGGAGCCCGCAGCGACGTGGCCGAGGAATCGTCGTGCGAGACCAAGGATGGTCAGGAGAGCCCCGAGAACGTAAGTCGATCAAAGGATTTAATCAATTTACTGTGGAAATGTAAATATAATGTAGTAATATCAACTATTTGAATGATTTTCTTAATTTAAAAACATAATTACAGTTTTCTGATTCTAAATTTATTTGATTTCCACAAAAATAGTATTTATATATTTAAATTAATATGGAAATATAAACATCATTAAATTATTTCAATTATTTGGATTATTTAAAAAAATAGTTTTCTGATCCTAAAGCTTACAAAATAATTGTTGAAATTACTAAAAAATCTAGTTCCATTTTAAAGTTAGTATTCGTAAATAAATGTTAATTCTTGATGATTTTAATAAAAAGAATATATATTTATGGAAATACTAAAGTTCCTATGAACTTTTAGAAAGCTTTAAGTAGTTTTTCCAAAGTAAATAAATCTGAAATATTCCGAACTATGATCATTTTATAATAATAAACCGAAAATCCTCCTCTTCTTCCTTCCAGCCGCCTCAGCTGTGCGCTGGACGCATCTGCGCGGTGATGACTCGACCGATCCCCGGCTACAGCCACACCTTCATGCTCTGCTCGCTGAACAACAACAACTTCACGCCGCTCAACAACGTGGCTCTGTACCTGGACAACGAAAAGAACCACCTGGTGCCGGTGCCGCGAGAGGCACTGCTGGAGCCGCCGCGCCTGGCCGACGGCCATCCGCTGTCCGCCGTCTTTGCGGACATTGATTTTCTGGGCGGCGAGGCGGTGGCCCAGGTGGTGGAGCCGTCGGAGGCGGATCTCGGCCAGAATCAGGAGCTTTCGCCGCGGCAGCTGTCGCCGCAAATGCTGCTCAGCGAGGCTGCCGAGAACGACGTCGAGTCGGTGGACGCAATGGGCATTATGACGCCCTTGAGCCAGGTTGGAGGCATGGCAGCCGGCGGAAGCAGCTATGTCAACGAGGAGGAGGAGTTGTCGCTGCACGAGGAGCAGCTGCAGGCCAACGTACTGCAGCTGAATGTGAACGGACACCGCTTGGACTTGGATCCCTCGATGCTGTTCAGCATTGCCGAGCAGCCGGACTCGTGCATCGAGGTCAGCGTCACCGAGACGACGGGTGGCTCCGGTGGCTCCAACGTGGCTGGTGGCGGCGGTGGAATGAGGGCCGTGCTCCAGGCTCGCGACATCCTGCAGGCGGCGGAGGTTTACCTGCAGGAGCGCGATCTCCAGCTGGTCACCCTGGACGACGACGACGAGGCCACCGACGGGCTGCCTGTGGCCGCCGGCACGGATCTGCTCTCGCAGGCGCTGGCCGGTGCTGGTCAGGTTGTGGACGACGACACGGAGGTGGACTTTGTGAACGCAGCCAACGCTGGCGTTGGCCTGCTCCACATCGACACCCGGACCGGCGCCGGCCTGCTGCATGTGGGCAGCGATGAGCCCGGCAGCAGCGTGGTGTTCATCTCCCATCCGATGGCCCATCCGCAGAACGTCCACCTGACGCCGCCGATAACGGCCCGGACCAACGAAACGAACGCTCTGCTCGACCAGACGCCCATCATGTCCACGCTGGAGAATCCCAGCAGCAGTATGCAGCTGCGCCGCGTTTCGCCGCTTGTGGAGGGCAATCTGGAAGACAGCCTGGCCGTGATTGGGGTGACGAACGGCAGCGGAGTGCCCACCTCGCTGGAACTGCCCATCACGGTGACCAATCCGGCCATTGCATCGCGAATGGCGGCCCCCGTTGCCGACATGCTGCAATTCGCTCCGTTTCAGTAGGAGGAGGAGGAGGTGGAGGAGCAGCACACAGTCCAAGAGCAGATGAACTTGCTTTATTTTTCTTAAGATTAATAAACTTTTGTTAGGATTAGTAGAGATGCAGCTAATGCATTTTATGTTAAGCGGAGGAGGCACCTCCTTCCTTAGTTAAATTGACACTAAAACAACGGACGAGGACATTGCGCTAATGCCAATGTAGATATTTAGTTGCCTAATTCAACCAAGATTGATTCCTCGACTTGACCTATCCTATCCCTCACATTGCAAATGTAGGATAGAAAAGGAATCCCATTTGCACGTAAAAGATTTAATAACTATTGGATAGAAGCGAATAAGTAGTGCAAGTGCAACGGAACAGAAAAGAGTGGAAGCTGAACAAAAATCGATGATCGATGCCCGGCACCAAAGGAAAACCTTACGACACGATGAACATATAGATGGTTGCAAATAGTACATATGAGATGAGTACACAGGAAGGAGCAGGAAGCACATTTATATTTATATTTAACGACCATAAATGACTATACCAATGTGTGTAAGATATGTCAGTCTCTAAGCTAACAGATAACAGATGATGTAAGGAGAGAGAGGGTCCTCGCCCAGAAGAATAAAAAAAGGCAAATGTGCAACAAAGATATATTTTTTTTATTGCAACGGATCGTATTTAAGCAACCTTCTTCGAGTAAGCGTCAAGACAAAGCCTAATTTTAATTGACACCAGTGACTTATTTTGGTTGGTTTGGTTTTGACAAGTTAAATCAATTATATACCCTGTATTTAACTTTTTTTTTTTCATTGTTTGTCCAAAAAGCAAAACGTTTTGTGTCAAAATTATGTGCATTTTAAACGAACGAGAATCTACGGATATAGTTTATTTTTTGAAAATACAACCAAATATAAATAAATAAATAAATGTATGGAAAAATAATATTTCTCTTTTATTGCCAATCAAAAGATTATAAATTAAGCTTTTGGTTTCATACAAACTAAATAAACCCCAAATAACAATCATAGAATAATTTCTGTATTTAGTTTGGTTTCCTTTATTGAGTTTTAACAATTGCATGATGATTTTGCATTACAATTCGCTTAATTATTAATAACAATTGCTCTTTTATTTTATAGCATTTGTGTATTTCTCTCTTGGTTTGAATAAGTTTCATTTGTGTTCTGTTTCGAATAAAATTATTGTAACCGTTTACACTCTTTTACAACTTTTAACTAGTCTGGCTTCTATTTCACACGTTTATTTACGCCTCGAATTTTACAAAAAAAGGCTAAACAAATTAGAAAATTAATATTCAATAAATAATTAAGATTATCTTTTTGCATACGAATTATATAAAAACAATAATAACTCAAGGTTTTGTTTTGGCTGGATGGCGACAAAAATACTTTACTACCGCAAGTAAAATTGGCAATTTACGAATAACGCGTTTGGCCTAAGCAAATTAAATAATATACCTAGGTATTCGAACATAAAAATACTTTAGGTAGTGTTTAGGTTATATCTTTATAAATTTTCTCTTGTTTTTTCGTGGCGAGGGGAATTTACGGGCAAAAAATTTGTAAAAGGTTAAACGTAAGAAACTTTCGGCAAAGTTTAGTGAGTGTTTGTTGTTGTGGTTCTTCTGTTGTTTCTGCTATTTATTTTTGGTTTGGGGCGAGTGTTTAATTGCTGTGTTGTTCATACTGCATCCATCATCCTCCCTCTGCACAATATTCCTGGCGGTATTCTCTGCTCTGCTCTTATCCGTTCCGTTGTTGTTGGCGATGGCGATACTTGCTTCTAGATACAACTATCTACAGCTTGGCGCAGATCTCGTTCGTGAACTCGGAGCACTTGGCACGGCCGCCGAGATCGCCGGTGAGGTACTTGCTCTCCTTGATGGTCTCGAAGGCGGCACGCTCGATCTTATCGGCGTACGTGTTGAGCTCCATATGGCGCAGCATCATCACCGCCGACAGCAGCAGGGCCGTGGGGTTGGCCAAATCCTTGCCGGCAATATCGGGTGCGGTGCCGTGCACGGACTCGAAGAGGGCGCCGTTGAGGCCCATGTTGCCCGAGGGCGTCAGGCCGAGGCCGCCCACCAAACCGGCGCACATATCGGACAGAATGTCACCGTACAGATTGGGCATGACCAGCACGTCGTATTTGCCGGGGTTCTGCACCATGTTCAGGCACACTGTGTCCAGATACTTCTCCTCGAACTGAATCTCGGGGAACTTCTGGGCCATGTCGCGGACGCAGCGCAGGAAGAGGCCATCGGACATGCGCCTGTATGAAGATATGAACAAGAAGAAGGTGAGCGGCGTTGTGTGACAGGAAAGGAGGTAGAGAGTGCACTTACATAATGTTCGCCTTGTGCACCACGGTGACCTTCTTGCGGTTGTTGTTCTTGGCGTACTGGAAGGCGTACTCGGCCACACGCTTGGAGGCCTCCTCGGTGATCAGCTTGATGCTCTGCACAACGCCATCGACGATCTCGTGCTCGATGCCCGAGTACTCGCCCTCGGTGTTCTCACGAATGGTGACCACGTCGACATCGTCGTAGAGGGTCTTGTAGCCCTCGAGACTGCGGCAGGGACGCACATTGGCGTACAGATTGAACTCCTTGCGCAGGGCCAAGTTCAGCGAGCGATGTCCCTTGCCCACGGGCGTCATAAGGGGACCCTTCAGGCCGATCTTGTTCGTGTTCACCGAGTCGATGGCGGCCTGTGGGATGCCGAACTTTCCGTCGGGGCCCTAATATTAAAGGAGAAAGAAAGGTACAATTGTAATGGGGAATGTTAATGAGACGGCCGGGGTATAAAGTTAATATATAATAAAGAGTATTTTAGTAGGGCCCCCAAAACTTTATTTTATATTTTTTACACTGCCGAAATTTTATGTTAATGCTGAATAATGCTGTAAATCCCTTTGTAAGATCGCAACTTTTACAAGTTTTTATAAAAATTGACATTTTTAGCACCTTTTAAAAAAAAATGAAGCAATTTTTAAGTTTTACGATTATTAGTCACATATTGTACTACAAAACAAAAGTACAACATACATACATATATCTAAGAAAAGAATGTTTAAGAACAGTAAAGCATTAAATTGAAATGTTTGCTAAGGGCTTTTCAAATTTTCCGCCTTAAATGCCCGTAGTTGCCACCTTTTACAACTAGGGCTGTTCACACTGCAACCCAGGGGGCGCTCAAATCGCTGGGTTTGCAATTTGAACTGGCGCCTTGCCGGGGGTGCAGATTACAGGGCACGGATTACGACACTCACCCGGACGGGGGTCACGTCCACGGCCTCCCACTCGATGGGCACGCTGGCGGCGGTGAAGATCTTCTGGACGGCGGCCGAGATCTCGGGTCCGATGCCATCGCCGGGGATCAGGGTGACCTTTTTGGTGCCGGACGAGTAGGACCGGCTGGCGGCGGGAGTCGCGTTGACCTGGAAGTAGGGTAAACGGAAAGTGGGTTATACAGATGGCATCTCTGGATAGGGGCGAACACATCTATATAGGTATTACATAATTTGCCATGCCAAACAACAAACGCGCCAGTGGCAGTTCACTTTTCCCCCCGCGCCAAACATCTCGTCGTGTTGAGGTTAGAGTGCATAAATTATTCCCACGGCGTTGATAAGGCCACCAATCTGGGCCCAAATCTCGGTAACTGTTTTTTGCACTTGTTGTTGGAGTGTCTGCTCCGAAAGGGGGGATGGAGGGCCCCCACCCCACTCACACACACAGTTATCGATATCAGCCACGCAACGAGGGAGCGAGAGAGAGAGTGTTATGTAAAGGGAATGCGAATTCTAAGGCTGTTCTCGTTTTCTCATTTTCGCCGGACGGACAGCTGATGTCCTGGGGCGGCGCAGGGGGTACTCCACCCCCCTTATCCCACTGGCCATCCTGCCGATCATCTCAAGAACCCGGAAAACCAACCTGGCTCACCGCTGGCGTCGCCGTCGCCGCCGGAGCATCACGCGCAGCAATCAGACCCAGTTGATTAAGCTGCAAGTGTTTTGCGTAATGTGTTGTTGTCGGTGGGTTTTGGTTTTGGTTTTGTAGATTGGTTGATTGGTTATCGATGGAGCAGATAGCAGATGCAGGGTGAACCAGGATCAGGAACGAGAAACAAAATCGCAATGTTAGTGGTAGTTGGCCATTAGTTTTGTTGGCCAGCACGTAATCAACTGCTGTCCTGCGGAATTTTGGATTTGTTCGGTCGAGAGGAGAGGGGAATCGCGACGCGGGGGCGTGTTAGGGCGCTTAAGTCTACACGGTTCTTACAATTTTCTGTACGAATCTAGCAGCCATTGCGTTGCCTCGGTTTTTGCACTGGTTCCTGGCGTATATTATATAGAAAAAAGTCTGTCTTTTTTAGCCTGCGCCCGCCGTAGTCGCCACCTTGCGGAAATCTGGCGAATCTGCGGTCTATCGGTCGATAGGTCGCGGGGGCGGCAGGGCCACACTGAAATAGGCATCCACTGGGTTGCATCTGGCATCTCTGCCCAGCGCGCAATCGATGTATCGAAGCGGCACCATCGATAGTTTGAGTGTATCCATTGCAACCGTGGCTGCTACAGCCACAGTTTAAATTAACTTTGAGCATTCGCTCGATTTTCAGCCGTATCCTTGTCGTCAAACTCCGCGAGTGTGCATTAAAGGGCCAAGAAGCCGCTTCGTTTCCGATCTCGAGTTGCAGGCTGCTGGCGCTAACTGGAGGGCCGTCCGACGAGAACGCCAGGCGAGGGCAAAAAATCGGATCAACCGACAGACAAAGCTGAACTGCGGTCGTCGCCGACAAAGTGCGCTGTGCACACGGACGGCCATAGAGAGAATCGGTACGCGAGCGAGTTTTTTTCGCGTTTCAGTTTGGGTTTCAGTTACCTGCGCGCAACAACCCCATTCTGCCCTTCGCAGCGGTCCCTGGCTTGCAGTTTCGGCCAAGAGATTGCCTCCAGGCAGCGGCCACTGGCCAGTAGCGTTCCGCGTTCGCCAGTCCAAGCTACGTAAGCGGGCGAAAGCAGCAGTCCCGTTTGCCCGTAATCCGTGTGTGTGCTTCTGGGCCACCGCCTGATAACCAGGTGGGCGTCTAGTCCCTCCGAGTACGTACTGTGATGCCGATGCTGATTCCGATTTCCCGCATCCATTAGCGTTTCCAAACTCAGCTGGCTTGGCCCTCACCTACACACCTACACACGCGTCGCACTCACAAACGCACACACACACACGCACACTTATGGCTGTATCTGTTTGACAGCGCACTTCTGCGCTCGTTGCGGCCAAAGTGCCACTCGCCCAGCGCACACTCTCGCCGAACGCGCTGAACAGTTTCTATTTGGCTGGATTTTTCAGTTTTCTCCGATTTTTCTGAATCCGCCTCCGAATCTCAGTTGCGCCTAACCGTTGCCATTCCCATTTCAGTGCTCGACAAGTGTTTGGTCACAGCTAGCACCCTGGAGAAGCAAAACAAGCGCGCCCAGCTCATCCGGGACAAGATGGTGTTGGCGGAGCGCAACACCACGGACGTGGTGCGAAACGGTCGTAGGTCGCGCGGTCCCAGTCCCAATACCCACACGCCCGGCGGCGGTGGGGTGGCCAACAACGCCAACAGCCTCGTGGGCGGTGGCGGTGGAGGCGGAGGGAACTCTGGAAACCCGAATGCCAACGAGAAGAACGCCACCACAGCCGTGCCGGGCGCAGGGACGCCGGAGAGCTCGGACGACGACAACTGTAAGTGCATCCATTAGCTTCCTTTCCTGCCAGTCCACTTATATTCACTCCCCTTTCCAGCCACCAAGCGCAACGGCAAGAGCAAGGCCAAACAGTCGGAGTACGAAGGTGAGTTCTCTGGCCCAGGTTCCAGCGTAGAGTCCTAACTAATCCGATGCTTATCCCGCAGAGAAAATCCGCGTGGGTCGCGACTACCAGGCTGTGTGCCCGCCTCTGGTTCCGGAGGTGGAGCGACGGCCCGAACAGATGAACGAACGCGCCCTCCTCGTTTGGTCGCCCACCAAGGAGATTCCCGATCTGAAATGTACGTTAATGTGGGAGGAGGAGGATGGAGGGGTGCAGAAAACATCGCTTTTCCGATGTTTTAACAGGCAAACATCGATGTAACATCAAAACATAGAGTTTTCTGAACCTCTAAAAGAATGCAAATATTGATATTATCACAATAACGTATTGATAATATAGATTTTTCAAGGAACAAAATTATAATCTAAAAAATTTTTATAATTATGTTTATAAAAAACATCGATGTTTAAAATACGTTTTCAAGTCCTAGCCCCATCTTGTCAACCTAAATTATCTAATACATCTTGTCACGCATTTTTGCAGTGGAGGAATACATCTCGGTGGCCAAGGAGAAGTACGGCTACAACGGCGAACAGGCACTGGGCATGCTCTTTTGGCACAAACACGACCTGGAGCGGGCCGTCATGGATCTGGCCAACTTCACGCCCTTCCCGGACGAGTGGACCATCGAGGATAAGGTGCTGTTCGAGCAGGCCTTCCAGTTTCACGGGAAGAGCTTCCACCGCATCCGCCAGATGGTGAGTACAGCAGCGGGATCCTAAATCTAAAACCTAAAACTCCAATCCAAAAAATCCCAACAGCTGCCGGACAAATCAATAGCCAGTTTGGTCAAGTATTACTACTCGTGGAAAAAGACGCGCCACCGCAGCAGCGCCATGGATCGCCAGGAGAAGACCATCAAGGCGGTGGTCAAGGATGGCTCCGAGAACGGCAGCGAGGTGGGCAGCAATGAGGAGTCTGATAACGATGACAAGGTAATTATCAGTTAGAACTAGCTAAGCGAAAAGCCAACAGATCCTTCCCCGCTCCCGCACACACATGAAAAACACACACACACACATAAACACACCTCGCTCATCCACACACGATCGCCTCGAACTTCGAAACAAACACAAACCACATCCAAAAAGAGAGGTCAACCGACCAAGTAGGCAGCTTTTAACACAAAGAATCGCATAATCGCATCACCGAGAGTTTGTTGACCACTCTAGAGTAGAGCTTGAAAAATATCGACATTTCGATATTTTCGATATTTTTCAAACATCGATGTTTATCGGAAACATTTTGTTATAAACCTAATTATAATAAATTTGTTAGATTTTACATTTTTTCTTGAAGACATCTATGTTATCGATACGATATTGTAGAAAATATCGAAATTATCGAGATTTTTCAAGCTCTACTGTTATGATACGGATTACGGATCACTGATTACGTATGTAGATCTAAGCTAAGACATCTGAAATTTGTTTTTATTGTGCCGCGGTCAGACGATCGCCATTATTTGATCACGATTATCTAGGATTGCCAAGAAAATATATTTAGTTTATCCAATTTCATACATGTTCCATGAAATATGTTCAAATATTTCGATCGTCTAGCACTGGCTTTTTAAGATTGTGAATAGTATATTTCAAAATGTATTTTTTAGTTGCATTAAGTGCAAGCTTGCAAACTTGTGAGTGTAAAACAGGCGCGGAAAGTCGATTATAAAGATAGCAGGCTTCAATTTCAAAACCTCCGCTCCATTCAAACGTTCCGAAATCTGTAGTCGTCCGCTTTGTAAACAAATAACCTTGATTAACCGCGGTAGTAGCGCCATTTAGATCCTTACCCCGACTTGCCAAACGTGTGTAGCTTGGACTGAACCCTCTAGGGATCTCCTCTTCGCTTTTCAGCCAGCGATGTACGTCGTTTTGAAAGTCTGGTTCGTTATTTTTCAGATAATCGCCGTGCCTGCATACATCTCATAAGTTGTAAAATCATTGCCCACACACAAACGAATACCAAAAACAATAATTGACCAGCATCTATAAGACTAAAAAACACATTTTCGTTCGAACACAGAGATTGCGCCACACAAAAAACACACTTGAGAATAATTATGTATTCCGCAACGTTGACCTGATTTGATTGATTTGCCCGAGAAGTTTCCTTTACCAAACTCTCTCCGGACCAACGCAAATCAGGTTGACCGAAAACTAGACTAAGGCAAAGCTGCAAAAAAGATTGAGTTTGTTCTTTGTTCATACATTTACACCTATATAAATAGTATATACAATCTAAATATATTTTTTTTTAAATAATTATAAATAGCATGGTAAATTATTATACGTAAAATAGTAATTTATATTGATTATATTGAGATTGATTAATTTAAAGAATTTTAAATATTAAAGTAAACAATGCAAAACCGAAATTATGTAAATTCATGCATACTTGTATACAGAGTGAGTGAAGTGAAGAAGGGGAAGGGGAATTCCTCGCCCCTTTCCAACTCTACCAACTCTACCAACTCAACCAACCAACCACAGACGATGATAATCATGATGGATCACACCACCACACCTAATGCTAATCCCAATAAATGCATATCTTGTTTGCGAAAAGATTAAACAAAAACCCAAAAACCAACAATTTTCATGTGTTTCTTATTCATAGAGATTCGTTTCGCTACATCTGACATTTTTGTTCGACCATTCCCGACAAATCGTTATCGTTATCATCCATGCACAAACACAGATCGCCCGCATCAGTATCCGCAACCGAATCCGCACCCCCATCCCAAAAAACATAAGCACCCACACATTTTCCAACACTATCTATCCTATATCTATCGTAATGTATCAGAATTTTGATCTCATAAGCTACTGTTTCCACTTTCGATAACGAAAATGTCCAGCTAAATCAATCTAAATATACTCTTAAGTACCAACTAGCACTCGTCTTTCCATTCTAACCCAGAACCACCTTCCCAAGAAATATGAAACCCTTAAGAGAGAGATTCTACTTGATTAGGCGACTCGAAAACACTGCAGTCTGCAGTCGGATCTTTAAGTTGTAGAAGAGTTCCTACTTTTTTTTCTGTTTGCATTGGCATTTCGGGAAGGATCGGCGGAGGATTGGTTGGCCAGGGATTTCAGGGATTGGGGCTTGGGTGAGGGTTCGGTTGTTCGGCTGATGGGATGAGAGAGCGTGGCAAAAACATCGTTTTCAAGTGCGAAAGCAACTTTGGCGAGCGAGCAACAACAACAACAACAGACAACCCGCATACAATCTTGTACTTGTTAAGTGTGTTAAGTTACCAACTGAAACTAAAGCAACAACCCCATACGTTTTTTCTCTTCTCTTTGCATTTACTGTACAAAAAACCAACAATCAAAACGAAACACCATAAAAAATCATTTAAAACTAAAAAAACCTACCTCAAATTGTCCGAAAATCAAACCCAATCAAAATGCAAAAAAATAACCTCAATCAAATCGAAATCCTGATCAAACATAAAAAAATGTACACTCGCAAAAATTGACTTGAATTCGTAACGATCGTTGCCACTTGGAATCCCTTTTGCGGATGAAATCCTGAAATCGGCAGAAGGGGCAACATAGCAACAACAATGCCACCGACGCCACCACGAACTCGACAACCAACAACAACACCACAAATTCTCCCGCAAACACCACTGCCATCAGCAACAACAGCAATCACACCAACAGCAACAACGTCAGCAACAACCAGAACAATAACAACAACAACGGGGATGAGAACAACCAAGGCGGCGGAAGCAACAACAGCAGCAACAACACGAGCAACAACGATTTGGACACCGATCAGTTGTCCCTCCTCGCAGGAGGACTAGGCGTGGGAGGAGGGAACGCCGACGAGGTCCTGGGATTTGCCCTCTCCGCCGATGGTGCCACCAATGGGAGCAACAGCAACAACAATGGCGAGATTGGAGATCCCAACCTGCTGCGACGCGTGGTTGTGGGCGGTTTTTGCAAGATTTGCAACGTGGTGTGCCATGTGCTGCACGATTCACCGCTGGGGCGCATGTGCAAGAGTTGTCACACCCACTGGAGGTACCTATACCCATACCTATGCTTACGACTCCAAACCGACGGAAGTTAATGCCAAGTTTTCTCTCTATCTCTCTTTCCAACCTCCCGACAAAAAACAACCACCCCACAAAAAATCCCGAAAAAATCGCTGCATTCAACTGACCCTCCATTCAATACTACCTACCTACTACCTATCCACACACACGAAACACGCACTCAAATCCCGGGATTTTCAGGCGCACGGGCAACCGGCGACCCATTTCCGGGCCGGAGAGCAATGCTCCCCGAAGATCCACCCACAATTGCGCCGCCACGGCCGATCGGTCCAAGCGCAAGCCGCCCAAGGGGATGTACATCAACCATGACGACCTAACGGCCCTCGCGAGCTGCAAGAACCCCAGTGTCTACTTGGCGGAACGCGATCGAAAGATCACAGCCCTGATGGCCGAAGTAAGAGAGACCGACAAAATAGGGCTAGTGGTTAGTGGTGCCAGTGCTATAGGAAACTTAAGAGTCTTCCAAATCCATGTTGAGGCTACTTCTGCCAGAAAATATTTCATATAACCATAATTTTAATCCTACTCCCCTTTCAATTGGATTCATTCTTTGGGAAGTTTGAATTTGAGAAACTGGATATAATATAAAAATGTATAATAATAATAGCATAACTAAAAGTTTAAAAGATTTAAAAGATTCATGTTGAGGCTCCATCTATCTGCCAGAAAACAATTCACCTAACGATATGATATATGATATATAATAATAAAAATATAATATAATAGTAATATAATTTAGAAGTAGGGACATTTTGAAAATGTAATAGAGTAGGGGCACAAAGTCCACAGATCATAGATAAAAAATCGCAGATCTCATCCACTGCACCATATCAAATTGAAATCCAAACCCAAATCCACCATCACTCACAAGCACAGTCACAACTACAACAACAACCACAACCACACACGATTACAACTCGGACCCACTGACAACTTTCAATTGAATGCCCATGCCCTGACCCTGCACCCTGACCCATTGCAGATACAGAAGAATAGGCAAATGATGGAGCAGCTGGACAAGGAGTGCGATGCAATCAACGTCGAGGATGTGGCCACCTCCAAGCCAACGGCGGCGGCGGCGGCCAACAGCGCATCCGAACCCGCTCAGCCACGCATCTCCGCCCGCTGGTCGCCGGACGAGATCCAGGTGGCCCTGCTGGCGATACGCGAGTACGGCAAAAACTATCCTGTCAGTGTTTAACCCTTAACCCTTAATCCAGAATACCAACTGATTCGATTCCCTCTTGCTTAACGCAGATGATTGCCAAGCTGGTGACCACCAAGACGGAGGCGCATGTGCGCACCTTCTTTGTGAACAATCGCCGCCGCTACAATCTGGACCAGCTCATCAAGGAGTACGAGGCAGGGAAGTCGGAGGAGTCGGGCCCCGAGGAGCAGAACAACGAGCCAGCCGTCGACGCAGCGGCAGCAGCTGCAGCGACTGCAACAGCGGCTGCATCCGCAACAGCAAACGCAGCCAGTGCTGTGGATTCGACAACCGCAGCGAGTGCGACGTCCACCGAAGCCAGCAACAGCAGCGGAGTCGTCGAATCCAACCAGGAGTCGCTGCCCAAGAAGGAGGACCACAAGAAGGCCGAGCTGGGGACGGGTGCGGCCAAGAGTGCGGCTGCTGCTGCCGGCGAAGCAACGGATGCCACGCCCACGGTGGCCTCCAGCTCCAGCACAGCCTCTGCTCCTAGCAACAAGTCCAGCAGTGCTACAATCACCATCACGGATGAGTCCGACACGGCCACGAACTCGAGCAGCGATGTGGTGGCCACTGGAGCGGCCACCGGAGCCACCACTGCTGCGTCCTCTGTCAGTTCTGCGCCCGCTTCCCAAGCCAAGTCCCAAGCCAGCAGCAGTGAAGAGCCCGCGAGCGGTGCCGTAGCCTCGGGAACTCCTCCTCCTCCAGCCGCGGTCGTTAATCCCCCGAGCAAGCGGGATAGCTCCGTAATGGTAGGTTGTTCTTTAGATCGCTAAACCGAACCCACTCCTAATCTTTCTCTCCGTTTGTCCACAGGCCATTGCCGAGCAGCCGCCGGCCAAGAAAATCGCACTGAGCGGCGGTGTCGAGTTCCTGGGCAAGTGAGGAGAATCCCGATATATGTAGACGCATAAATATATACCGGTATATATAAGCTTCAAGGAGACGACAGGCTGGGGGTACTCACGTCCAAGGGTGGTGCGGCCTGCTTACCGGATTCCTTATCCGTTTTTTTTAATTGTCTATAAATCTTGGGACGCATTTATTATATGAAAAGCATCACGGCTTAATCTAGGCTTTTAGAAATTAAATTGTTTCTATTTTAGGGGTAACATTTAAAGGATCCCCTAAACTGAGGATTGTACATGCATAAACACGCACGTAATCTTTGACTCTGAAGCAGGCAAAGAAAGCGTACCCAGAAATTTGATTGAGTAAAGCATAGATAAATTCAGTACTTATTATTTCGATTGAACTAATCCAATAATAGTCGTCTAGAATTGTATGAAAACAGATTGTGGAACCATAAATTATATACACCTGGGTACGGCCTGGGTAAATGGGGGGAATCTTTCACAACATTTGTATATGTCAGAGATGATTTTTAATGGGTTTAACGGGTAAGAAGGCACTCTCCTATGCTACGTAGGCCACACAAAACTAACGAATAGTGCACACACAACAGAAAACATTAGATTTGAAGGAGAGTTAGTGCTGATTATGTATGTAACATTATGATAATGAGTTTATACACGTGTAAATTATTAACTTAACTGTCGTACTTTTTTTTGTCGTGACATAATTTAGCATATAGCCAGGTCCTTGGGATAGGCGTACACATTATATACAATCTGGAGAATCACCCATCCATCCGGCCTCACTTCAGCCACTTCAGCAACAAGTTTCTGTTAGGCTAATTATTATGTAACTGAACACAGTTGGCAACTGGCAACAAATTGTATACAGCGCTATTCGTTTAAGAACAAAAAAAAGAATTAAATATGTACAAGTAATACGACAAAATATTCGGTCATCTTACTAAAAATCCTAGGATCCTAAGAATCTGCCGGCCTCTGAAACTCGATTTCGATTTCCCTGTCCTTCTTAGCACATCTCGGATTCGGAACAGTCGGTGTCCAATGAGTTGTTAATATTAAAAATAAATATAATTCACAAAACAGTTTGTTTGTTAAAACGATCAATGGAATTAGAAGACACGAAGAAGAATCGCCGTGTGCCCACTGCAAGACAGGCGTATGACCGCAGGCAAGAACAAATGCAAACTTATGGGAAATATAATGATTTTATTGCAGTTAACTAAACTCAAACTTAATGCTGCTGGGATGTTGCGGCTTGGTGGTGATGATGATGATGATGTTGATAAGACGGACTGGGGATCATACAGCGCTCGAGGAAGGGAACGCAGGTGATCAGGTAGGCCAGTCGGTTCACCCAGCCCGGGATCTTGCGGCCGCAGACGATGCGGGCCAGGCTGTTGGAGAAGTGGTTGCAGTTCTTGCTGGTCAGGTGGTAGCTGTTGCCCTGGAACTGCACGCCCAGCTGATCGACGATGCTCTCCACCTGGGCGCTGCTTAAGTGTGTGTAGCCCAGCAGAATGCTCTCCCGAAACCGAAAGTGCTCGCCCAGCTCCGCCTGCCCGTTGCAGGGCTGGATCTCGAAGATGCCCGACATGGCGAACTCGTGGCCTCCGAACCCGTACTCACGGCCATAGAGCTGGACGCCCGAGTGGAAGAACCCCACGCCCAGCGCCATGGTGTAGTCGTTGGTGTCCACCAAGTCGTACACGTTGAGCACCACGGGCTCCTTGGGCAGCATCTCGTCGCAGCTGCTCCCGCTCCTCCGGCTGCCGCCTCCTCCGCCCAGGCAAGGAAAACTCCTCAGGCGGTTGAAAAACATCCTGAAGAGCCTTAATATCTCACTTGTCACCACGATCGCCAGCAGATTCGTACACACTTTGAATTTGTTAAAATCAACCATAGATAAACAAACGTTTGACATTTTACACTTCGCTAGAGGAGAAAAAATGAGGAACCGACTGGTAATCCAAGATGAAAATGTTTTTTTTCTTCCAAAAGCGGCATCGAGAAATTGCCACGTCATCCCACAAATTTAATCAAATTTCGGCTCCAAAATGATCCAGATTTACAAATTTCTTGATTTCTGACACCAGGCGAACAGAATTAGCAGTAGGTTGCTGCTGGTAATTCTCACTTAGCTCTCATAACGGTGCTTTTTTCAAGATGGCTGCCCTTTGCATGTTTCCCCTCCCCCATCGACCAATAGGAGTCGAGCTTACTGGAAGACAACCGTTAGTTTAAAGGAAAGCCCAAACTAGAGATGGGCAACCACGCTGTTCTTGTGTTCGTGTCACGAAGTTGGCACGACAGGCACGAGTCACAATTTTTTACAAAAAATTTAAAATTGTTTTAACTTGCAAATTTGAATGCAAATCGATAGGGAATTTAGTTACGAGCTCAAAAAGGTATGACCCTTCATATTCTGACCGCTTTTTCTCATTCTACGCCAAAAATACTGATATTTTTGTGCAAAAAAACACGATTTTGATTTTTGCGTTTTTTGTAACGGGTAGGGTCACAATTTTTTACAAAAAATTTAAAATTGTTTAAACTTGCAAATTTGAATGCAAATCGATAGGGAATTTAGTTACGAGCTCAAAAAGGTATGACACTTCATATTCTGACCGCTTTTTTTTCATTCTACGCCAAAAATACTGATATTTTTGTGCAACAAAACACGATTTTGATTTTTGCGATTTTTGTAAGGGGGTAGGGTCACAATTTTTTACAAAAAATTTAAAATTGTTTTAACTTGCAAATTTGAATGCAAATCGATAGGGAATTTAGTTACGAGCTCAAAACGGTATGACACTTCATATTCTGACCGCTTTTTCTCATTCTACGCCAAAAATACTGATATTTTTGTGCAAAAAAACACGATTTTGATTTTTGCGTTTTTTGTAAGGGGTAGGGTCACAATTTTTTACAAAAAATTTAAAATTGTTTAAACTTGCAAATTTGAATGCAAATCGATAGGGAATTTAGTTACGAGCTCAAAACGGTATGACACTTCATATTCTGACCGCTTTTTCTCATTCTACGCCAAAAATACTGATATTTTTGTGCCAAAAAAACACGATTTTAATTTTTGCGTTTTTCGTAAGGGGTAGGGTCACAATTTTTTACAAAAAATTTAAAATTGTTTAAACTTGCAAATTTGAATGCAAATCGATAGGGAATTTAGTTACGAGCTCAAAACGGTATGACACTTCATATTCTGACCGCTTTTTCTCATTCTACGCCAAAAATACTGATATTTTTGTGCAAAAAAACACGATTTTGATTTTTGCGTTTTTTGTAAGGGGTAGGGTCACAATTTTTTACAAAAAATTTAAAATTGTTTAAACTTGCAAATTTGAATGCAAATCGATAGGGAATTTAGTTACGAGCTCAAAAAGGTATGACACTTTATATTCTGACCGCTTTTTCTCATTCTACGCCAAAAATACTGATATTTTTGTGCAAAAAAACACTATTTTGATTTTTGCGTTTTTTGTAAGGGGTAAGGTCACAATTTTTTACAAAAAATTTAAAATTGTTTTAACTTGCAAATTTGAATGCAAATCGATAGGGAATTTAGTTACGAGCTCAAAAAGGTATGACACTTTATATTCTGACCGCTTTTTCTCATTCTACGCCAAAAATACTGATATTTTTGTGCAAAAAAACACTTTTTTGATTTTTGCGTTTTCTGTAAGGGGTAGGGTCACAATTTTTTACAAAAAATTTAAAATTGTTTAAACTTGCAAATTTGAATGCAAATCGATAGGGAATTTAGTTACGAGCTCAAAACGGTATGACACTTTATATTCTGACCGCTTTTTCTCATTCTACGCCAAAAATACTGATATTTTTGTGCAAAAAAACACTTTTTTGATTTTTGCGTTTTCTGTAAGGGGTAGGGTCACAATTTTTTACAAAAAATTTAAAATTGTTTAAACTTGCAAATTTGAATGCAAATCGATAGGGAATTTAGTTACGAGCTCAAAACGGTATGACACTTTATATTCTGACCGCTTTTTCTCATTCTACGCCAAAAATACTGATATTTTTGTGCAAAAAAACACTTTTTTGATTTTTGCGTTTTTTGTAAGGGGTAGGGTCACAATTTTTTACAAAAAATTTAAAATTGTTTAAACTTGCAAATTTGAATGCAAATCGATAGGGAATTTAGTTACGAGCTCAAAACGGTATGACACTTCATATTCTGACCGCTTTTTCTCATTCTACGCCAAAAATACTGATATTTTTGTGCAAAAAAACACGATTTTGATTTTTGCGTTTTTTGTAAGGGGTAGGGTCACAATTTTTTACAAAAAATTTAAAATTGTTTAAACTTGCAAATTTGAATGCAAATCGATAGGGAATTTAGTTACGAGCTCAAAACGGTATGACACTTCATATTCTGACCGCTTTTTCTCATTCTACGCCAAAAATACTGATCTTTTTGTGCAAAAAAACACGATTTTGATTTTTGCGTTTTTTGTAAGGGGTAGGGTCACAATTTTTTACAAAAAATTTAAAATTGTTTAAACTTGCAAATTTGAATGCAAATCGATAGGGAATTTAGTTACGAGCTCAAAAAGGTATGACACTTCATATTCTGACCGCTTTTTCTCATTCTACGCCAAAAATACAGATATTTTTGTGCAAAAAAACACTATTTTGATTTTTGCGTTTTTTGTAAGGGGTAGGGTCACAATTTTTTACAAAAAATTTAAAATTGTTTAAACTTGCAAATTTGAATGCAAATCGATAGGGAATTTATTTACGAGCTCAAAACGGTATGACACTTCATATTCTGACCGCTTTTTCTCATTCTACGCCAAAAATACTGATATTTTTGTGCAAAAAAACACTATTTTGATTTTTGCGTTTTTTGTAAGGGGTAAGGTCACAATTTTTTACAAAAAATTTAAAATTGTTTTAACTTGCAAATTTGAATGCAAATCGATAGGGAATTTAGTTACGAGCTCAAAAAGGTATGACACTTTATATTCTGACCGCTTTTTCTCATTCTACGCCAAAAATACTGATATTTTTGTGCAAAAAAACACTTTTTTGATTTTTGCGTTTTTTGTAAGGGGTAGGGTCACAATTTTTTACAAAAAATTTAAAATTGTTTAAACTTGCAAATTTGAATGCAAATCGATAGGGAATTTAGTTACGAGCTCAAAACGGTATGACACTTCATATTCTGACCGCTTTTTCTCATTCTACGCCAAAAATACTGATATTTTTGTGCAAAAAAACACTTTTTTGATTTTTGCGTTTTTTGTAAGGGGTAGGGTCACAATTTTTTACAAAAAATTTAAAATTGTTTAAACTTGCAAATTTGAATGCAAATCGATAGGGAATTTAGTTACGAGCTCAAAACGGTATGACACTTCATATTCTGACCGCTTTTTCTCATTCTACGCCAAAAATACTGATATTTTTGTGCAAAAAAACACGATTTTGATTTTTGCGTTTTTTGTAAGGGGTAGGGTCACAATTTTTTACAAAAAATTTAAAATTGTTTAAACTTGCAAATTTGAATGCAAATCGATAGGGAATTTAGTTACGAGCTCAAAACGGTATGACACTTCATATTCTGACCGCTTTTTCTCATTCTACGCCAAAAATACTGATCTTTTTGTGCAAAAAAACACGATTTTGATTTTTGCGTTTTTTGTAAGGGGTAGGGTCACAATTTTTTACAAAAAATTTAAAATTGTTTAAACTTGCAAATTTGAATGCAAATCGATAGGGAATTTAGTTACGAGCTCAAAAAGGTATGACACTTCATATTCTGACCGCTTTTTCTCATTCTACGCCAAAAATACAGATATTTTTGTGCAAAAAAACACTATTTTGATTTTTGCGTTTTTTGTAAGGGGTAGGGTCACAATTTTTTACAAAAAATTTAAAATTGTTTAAACTTGCAAATTTGAATGCAAATCGATAGGGAATTTATTTACGAGCTCAAAACGGTATGACACTTCATATTCTGACCGCTTTTTCTCATTCTACGCCAAAAATACTGATATTTTTGTGCAAAAAAACACTATTTTGATTTTTGCGTTTTTTGTAAGGGGTAAGGTCACAATTTTTTACAAAAAATTTAAAATTGTTTTAACTTGCAAATTTGAATGCAAAGCGATAGGGAATTTAGTTACGAGCTCAAAAAGGTATGACACTTTATATTCTGACCGCTTTTTCTCATTCTACGCCAAAAATACTGATATTTTTGTGCAAAAAAACACTTTTTTGATTTTTGCGTTTTTTGTAAGGGGTAGGGTCACAATTTTTTACAAAAAATTTAAAATTGTTTAAACTTGCAAATTTGAATGCAAATCGGTAGGGAATTTAGTTACGAGCTCAAAACGGTATGACACTTCATATTCTGACCGCTTTTTCTCATTCTACGCCAAAAATACTGATATTTTTGTGCAAAAAAAACACGATTTTGATTTTTGCGTTTTTTGTAAGGGGTAGGGTCACAATTTTTTACAAAAAATTTAAAATTGTTTAAACTTGCAAATTTGAATGCAAATCGATAGGGAATTTAGTTACGAGCTCAAAACGGTATGACACTTCATATTCTGACCGCTTTTTCTCATTCTACGCCAAAAATACTGATCTTTTTGTGCAAAAAAACACGATTTTGATTTTTGCGTTTTTTGTAAGGGGTAGGGTCACAATTTTTTACAAAAAATTTAAAATTGTTTAAACTTGCAAATTTGAATGCACATCGATAGGGAATTTAGTTACGAGCTCAAAACGGTATGACACTTCATATTCTGACCGCTTTTTCTCATTCTACGCCAAAAATACTGATATTTTTGTGCAAAAAAACACGATTTTGATTTTTGCGTTTTTTGTAAGGGGTAGGGTCACAATTTTTTACAAAAAATTTAAAATTGTTTAAACTTGCAAATTTGAATGCAAATCGATAGGGAATTTAGTTACGAGCTCAAAACGGTATGACACTTCATATTCTGACCGCTTTTTCTCATTCTACGCCAAAAATACTGATATTTTTGTGCAAAAAAACACTATTTTGATTTTTGCGTTTTTTGTAAGGGGTAAGGTCACAATTTTTTACAAAAAATTTAAAATTGTTTAAACTTGCAAATTTGAATGCAAATCGATAGGGAATTTAGTTACGAGCTCAAAACGGTATGACACTTCATATTCTGACCGCTTTTTCTCATTCTACGCCAAAAATACTGATATTTTTGTGCAAAAAAACACGATTTTGATTTTTGCGTTTTTTGTAAGGGGTAGGGTCACAATTTTTTACAAAAAATTTAAAATTGTTTAAACTTGCAAATTTGAATGCAAATCGATAGGGAATTTAGTTACGAGCTCAAAACGGTATGACACTTCATATTCTGACCGCTTTTTCTCATTCTACGCCAAAAATACTGATATTTTTGTGCAAAAAAAACACGATTTTGATTTTTGCGTTTTTTGTAAGGGGTAGGGTCACAATTTTTTACAAAAAATTTAAAATTGTTTAAACTTGCAAATTTGAATGCAAATCGATAGGGAATTTAGTTACGAGCTCAAAAAGGTATGACACTTCATATTCTGACCGCTTTTTCTCATTCTACGCCAAAAATACTGATATTTTTGTGCAAAAAAACACTATTTTGATTTTTGCGTTGTAAGGGGTAAGGTCACAATTTTTTACAAAAAATTTAAAATTGTTTTAACTTGCAAATTTGAATGCAAATCGATAGGGAATTTAGTTACGAGCTCAAAACGGTATGACACTTCATATTCTGACCGCTTTTTCTCATTCTACGCCAAAAATACTGATATTTTTGTGCAAAAAAACACGATTTTGATTTTTGCGTTTTTTGTAAGGGGTAGGGTCACAATTTTTTACAAAAAATTTAAAATTGTTTAAACTTGCAAATTTGAATGCAAATCGATAGGGAATTTAGTTACGAGCTCAAAACGGTATGACACTTCATATTCTGACCGCTTTTTCTCATTCTACGCCAAAAATACTGATATTTTTGTGCAAAAAAACACTATTTTGATTTTTGCGTTTTTTGTAAGGGGTAAGGTCACAATTTTTTACAAAAAATTTAAAATTGTTTAAACTTGCAAATTTGAATGCAAATCGATAGGGAATTTAGTTACGAGCTCAAAACGGTATGACACTTCATATTCTGACCGCTTTTTCTCATTCTACGCCAAAAATACTGATCTTTTTGTGCAAAAAAACACGATTTTGATTTTTGCGTTTTTTGTAAGGGGTAGGGTCACAATTTTTTACAAAAAATTTAAAATTGTTTAAACTTGCAAATTTGAATGCAAATCGATAGGGAATTTAGTTACGAGCTCAAAAAGGTATGACACTTCATATTCTGACCGCTTTTTCTCATTCTACGCCAAAAATACTGATATTTTTGTGCAAAAAAACACGATTTTGATTTTTGCGTTTTTTGTAAGGGGTAGGGTCACAATTTTTTACAAAAAATTTAAAATTGTTTAAACTTGCAAATTTGAATGCAAATCGATAGGGAATTTAGTTACGAGCTCAAAACGGTATGACACTTCATATTCTGACCGCTTTTTCTCATTCTACGCCAAAAATACTGATATTTTTGTGCAAAAAAACACTTTTTTGATTTTTGCGTTTTTTGTAAGGGGTAGGGTCACAATTTTTTACAAAAAATTTAAAATTGTTTAAACTTGCAAATTTGAATGCAAATCGATAGGGAATTTAGTTACGAGCTCAAAACGGTATGACACTTCATATTCTGACCGCTTTTTCTCATTCTACGCCAAAAATACTGATATTTTTGTGCAAAAAAACACGATTTTGATTTTTGCGTTTTTTGTAAGGGGTAGGGTCACAATTTTTTACAAAAAATTTAAAATTGTTTAAACTTGCAAATTTGAATGCAAATCGATAGGGAATTTAGTTACGAGCTCAAAACGGTATGACACTTCATATTCTGACCGCTTTTTCTCATTCTACGCCAAAAATACTGATCTTTTTGTGCAAAAAAACACGATTTTGATTTTTGCGTTTTTTGTAAGGGGTAAGGTCACAATTTTTTACAAAAAATTTAAAATTGTTTAAACTTGCAAATTTGAATGCAAATCGATAGGGAATTTAGTTACGAGCTCAAAACGGTATGACACTTCATATTCTGACCGCTTTTTCTCATTCTACGCCAAAAATACTGATCTTTTTGTGCAAAAAAACACGATTTTGATTTTTGCGTTTTTTGTAAGGGGTAGGGTCACAATTTTTTACAAAAAATTTAAAATTGTTTAAACTTGCAAATTTGAATGCAAATCGATAGGGAATTTAGTTACGAGCTCAAAACGGTATGACACTTCATATTCTGACCGCTTTTTCTCATTCTACGCCAAAAATACTGATATTTTTGTGCAAAAAAAACACGATTTTGATTTTTGCGTTTTTTGTAAGGGGTAGGGTCACAATTTTTTACAAAAAATTTAAAATTGTTTAAACTTGCAAATTTGAATGCAAATCGATAGGGAATTTAGTTACGAGCTCAAAACGGTATGACACTTCATATTCTGACCGCTTTTTCTCATTCTACGCCAAAAATACTGATCTTTTTGTGCAAAAAAACACGATTTTGATTTTTGCGTTTTTTGTAAGGGGTAGGGTCACAATTTTTTACAAAAAATTTAAAATTGTTTAAACTTGCAAATTTGAATGCACATCGATAGGGAATTTAGTTACGAGCTCAAAACGGTATGACACTTCATATTCTGACCGCTTTTTCTCATTCTACGCCAAAAATACTGATATTTTTGTGCAAAAAAACACGATTTTGATTTTTGCGTTTTTTGTAAGGGGTAGGGTCACAATTTTTTACAAAAAATTTAAAATTGTTTAAACTTGCAAATTTGAATGCAAATCGATAGGGAATTTAGTTACGAGCTCAAAACGGTATGACACTTCATATTCTGACCGCTTTTTCTCATTCTACGCCAAAAATACTGATATTTTTGTGCAAAAAAACACTATTTTGATTTTTGCGTTTTTTGTAAGGGGTAAGGTCACAATTTTTTACAAAAAATTTAAAATTGTTTAAACTTGCAAATTTGAATGCAAATCGATAGGGAATTTAGTTACGAGCTCAAAACGGTATGACACTTCATATTCTGACCGCTTTTTCTCATTCTACGCCAAAAATACTGATATTTTTGTGCAAAAAAACACGATTTTGATTTTTGCGTTTTTTGTAAGGGGTAGGGTCACAATTTTTTACAAAAAATTTAAAATTGTTTAAACTTGCAAATTTGAATGCAAATCGATAGGGAATTTAGTTACGAGCTCAAAACGGTATGACACTTCATATTCTGACCGCTTTTTCTCATTCTACGCCAAAAATACTGATATTTTTGTGCAAAAAAAACACGATTTTGATTTTTGCGTTTTTTGTAAGGGGTAGGGTCACAATTTTTTACAAAAAATTTAAAATTGTTTAAACTTGCAAATTTGAATGCAAATCGATAGGGAATTTAGTTACGAGCTCAAAAAGGTATGACACTTCATATTCTGACCGCTTTTTCTCATTCTACGCCAAAAATACTGATATTTTTGTGCAAAAAAACACTATTTTGATTTTTGCGTTGTAAGGGGTAAGGT
Organism: Drosophila pseudotakahashii; assembly: GCA_035046095.1. Taxonomy (NCBI): domain Eukaryota; kingdom Metazoa; phylum Arthropoda; class Insecta; order Diptera; family Drosophilidae; genus Drosophila; species Drosophila pseudotakahashii. The sequence goes on from JAWNOE010000105.1 coordinate 21,588,975, forward strand.
CACAATTTTTTACAAAAAATTTAAAATTGTTTTAACTTGCAAATTTGAATGCAAATCGATAGGGAATTTAGTTACGAGCTCAAAACGGTATGACACTTCATATTCTGACCGCTTTTTCTCATTCTACGCCAAAAATACTGATATTTTTGTGCAAAAAAACACGATTTTGATTTTTGCGTTTTTTGTAAGGGGTAGGGTCACAATTTTTTACAAAAAATTTAAAATTGTTTAAACTTGCAAATTTGAATGCAAATCGATAGGGAATTTAGTTACGAGCTCAAAACGGTATGACACTTCATATTCTGACCGCTTTTTCTCATTCTACGCCAAAAATACTGATATTTTTGTGCAAAAAAACACTATTTTGATTTTTGCGTTTTTTGTAAGGGGTAAGGTCACAATTTTTTACAAAAAATTTAAAATTGTTTAAACTTGCAAATTTGAATGCAAATCGATAGGGAATTTAGTTACGAGCTCAAAACGGTATGACACTTCATATTCTGACCGCTTTTTCTCATTCTACGCCAAAAATACTGATCTTTTTGTGCAAAAAAACACGATTTTGATTTTTGCGTTTTTTGTAAGGGGTAGGGTCACAATTTTTTACAAAAAATTTAAAATTGTTTAAACTTGCAAATTTGAATGCAAATCGATAGGGAATTTAGTTACGAGCTCAAAAAGGTATGACACTTCATATTCTGACCGCTTTTTCTCATTCTACGCCAAAAATACTGATATTTTTGTGCAAAAAAACACGATTTTGATTTTTGCGTTTTTTGTAAGGGGTAGGGTCACAATTTTGTACAAAAAATTTAAAATTGTTTAAACTTGCAAATTTGAATGCAAATCGATAGGGAATTTAGTTACGAGCTCAAAAGGTTATGACACTTCATATTCTGACCGCTTTTTCTCATTCTACGCCAAAAATACTGATATTTTTGTGCAAAAAAACACTTTTTTGATTTTTGCGTTTTTTGTAAGGGGTAGGGTCACAATTTTTTACAAAAAATTTAAAATTGTTTAAGCTTGCAAATTTGAATGCAAATCGATAGGGAATTTAGTTAGTTTCTCATTCTACGCCAAAAATACTGATATTTTTGTGCAAAAAATTACGATTTTGATTTTTGCGTTTTTTGTAAGGGGTAGGGTCACAATTTTTTACAAAAAATTTAAAATTGTTTAAACTTGCAAATTTGAATGCAAATCGATAGGGAATTTAGTTACGAGCTCAAAACGGTATGACACTTCATATTCTGACCGCTTTTTCTCATTCTACGCCAAAAATACTGATATTTTTGTGCAAAAAAACACGATTTTGATTTTTGCGTTTTTTGTAAGGGGTAGGGTCACAATTTTTTACACAAAATTTAAAATTGTTTAAACTTGCAAATTTGAATGCAAATCGATAGGGAATTTAGTTACGAGCTCAAAAAGGTATGACACTTCATATTCTGACCGCTTTTTCTCATTCTACGCCAAAAATACTGATATTTTTGTGCAAAAAAACACGATTTTGATTTTTGCGATTTTTGTAAGGGGTAGGGTCACAATTTTTTACAAAAAATTTAAAATTTTTTAAACTTTTGTTGTTTAATGCTCTAATGGTTATGTTTTAAATTTATGATTCGCAGATCTCAATAACGGACAAGAAGCACCTTCTTCAGGTGTGAAGGATGGGAGCAGCACGCTCTGGCACGAGCTTCTCGACTTCATGGCGCTAGACGTGGCGTATGCGATTCGGCGGTTGCTGCCCGCCGACATCAAGAGGCTTTACTCACACGAGGCCCCCTCAGTGCGCCTCCTGGAGCTGAAGGAGAACCCCTTTGCCGGCGACTATCCCATGACGGCCAACGACGAAAAGGGCGGGCTCAACGTATCCGAGCACGTGGTGTACGGCTGCTTGGCGGAACAGCCGTGGACAATGGCCATGGACGCGGCACTCCGGGCAGAGCCATGGACGTGTACACGATGCGACTTTGAGCTGGAAGAGTTCGATGTGCTGGAGCAGCTGGTGCACCGACCCCAATGCAAGGGTCGCAAGGTGCAGGGCCGAAAGCCTAAGTCGGATAGCCCAGATACTACGATACCGGAGGCTTCCAGAAGCTCAACCTCCCACTCCTCCTCCTCCGGCAGCTATCACTGCGACACCTGCAAAAGGGACTTGCGGTTGACAAAGATCGACATCTTGCGGCATCAAAAGCAATGCCGATATGCCAAGTAACATAGGAAAGTAAACATAGCAATATTTAAAGGAACGAAGACCCGAGATGTATCTCTAATCCACCGATTTTATGTTAAGAAATATGTCCATTATGACAGTACACTATTCCATTCACTAAGATTTAAGCGGTTGAGGATCGTTTTCTCAATTTAAAAACTGAAAAATTATCCTATCTGTATTTTGTCATACACCATCTAAATAAAAAAAAATACCGATTGATTGGGATTCAAACCTGGAATTTTTTATTTTTCTCCCAAAAGCGGCATCAAGAAATTGCCCCGTCATCCCACAAATTTGACAAAATTTCTGCTCCAAAATGATCCAGATTTACAAATTTCTTGATTTCTGACACCAGGCGCACATAATCCGCAGTAGGTCGCTGATAGTAATTCTCACCTAGCTCACATAACGGGGCTTTTTTCAAGATGGCTGCCCTTTGCATGTTTCCCCTCCCCCACCGACCAATAGGAGTCGAGCTTACTGGAAGACAACCGTTAGTTTAAGGGAGAGCGCAAACTAGAGATGGGCAACTACGCTGTTCTTGTGTTCGTGTCACGAATTCGGCACGACAGGCACGAGTTTGTATGGAGCGTGCTGAAAGAAGGACATCTCTAAGTAACAGCGTATTAAATTAACCGTACACCTGCAATCGTTTCTGTTCGCCTGGTATCTGAGATCCAGAAATCCAACCATTTGACCGAGAAAAATGTTTCCGAATGCTAACGAAAACTTTAAAATTCCCATTTTATTAGTCTTATTAACGGGAAAATTGACAAATAAATTGAAATTTAAATATCTGCCGAAAAACCTGATTAATGTTTGGGAAAGTTATAACAAAAACACAGATTTTTAATCCCAAAAAAATCAGTATTTTGGCCATAATAATGGGAATAATGATCCGAATATGGAATGTAATACCTTGTTGAGCTCGTATTTTTATTCCCAATCGATTGGCATTTTAGAAATTTTTAATTTATAGCATTTTTTGCAAATTTTGTGATGTAACCCCTTATCAAAAAAGTGAAAATTTATCAAAAAATAAATTTCCCAGAAAGTGATGGGAATCGTTAGCTTAGGTTATTAGCTGCTCAAAACAGTCATTCTTTTAGCTGTGGGCCTTAAATAAACAAAAATATGCTTGAAAAACCGCTAAAAAATAGAGTATTGCATTAAATTTGCACTTTAAATGGTGTCACCTGTTTTTGCTTCAAAAATAAATACATCATAAGGCATTTCTATAACTTTGTTTTTAATATTTTTATTATTTCCATTTTTGCTGTGTCTGGCATAATTTGTTAAACATGCGTCTTGTAGTTTTCGTTTGGCTTGTTTGTTTTTTCGTATTTAAATATATATAGGTGATGTATTTTATTGGTTTCATTTAGTATTATTATTAAATATAACTCGTTAATGCATTGCTTAGCTAAAAAAAATCATCTTATAATTAGTTCGACACACCTTGAATTAGTTAGAAAGTTTGTAGTTTAATTCGTTTGGGTTTGGCTTGGTTTCCTGTGCATTTCGGTTCTATGAATGGTCAGATGGAGAGGGTAGATAGGGTTTGTTTTGGGAGGGGGAGCTATATGTACGTCGTATGTTTGAGTAAGCTATGTTTAATGTATAGTGAGCAGGCAATGAAAAGTCGGTAGAAGCAACCAAAGAGTTGCATAGGAGTAGATCCGATCAGATCAGATCAGACTGGGGGGCTAAGCAACCTGACTTATGCTATCGCTAGTACATATTTTAGTATATTTATTTAAATTTATATATACGCATGATTTATGCCTTTATTTTTACTTTACTTTTTATAATGCCACGATAAAATCTCAATACACAATTTGCTTAGATACTATGACTAGTTGCCTATTACAATATCATCCAATCTTCCACTTGTATTTGTTTAGCTCCGATACTTTGCCCCTCTTATTCGATTTGGATCTTAATGGTCCAATAAAAAAAAAGATTTGAAAAAAAAAACACAGAATAATATATCAACAAGTCTTATGAGTAAGTCCCGCCCAGACAATGATTTCGCTTTCGCTTTCACTTTCGCTCCCGAACTCAAAACGATGCTACGATCTATCTGCACATCCGTGGGGTTCTGGAAACTAATGACTGGTATATATACTATGTACATATATACAACGATATATGCATAGGATATAGACAGAGATTTCAATTTGTGTGGATGTTATAGGATGTGTTACGCTTGACGCTTGACGCACTCGCCCTTAAAACACCGCACCTTAAAGGCCAATTAAGGTGCGATCTTTTAAAAGAAGTCGTCAAAGGTTTTTGATTATGTCTGGTATTGCAGCATTGGGGCTGACAGGTTGGGATGATGCGACGAGTTCATCCGCAGGGCGGACAGACTCTTGTTGTACCACTCGTCCTCCGGCGACATGCCTGTAAAGAGAGAAAAAAGAAATCCATTAAATTGTGTACTTCTGGATGGATTCTTCTAGACGCCCCGCATTTCCGTACTACGGAAGCTCGCAGCAAGGAAATGACCACCTGAACCCACACATGACCGACTTGGAAGAACTTTTTCGTTTCGTTTCGTTTTCCTTTTCTTTTCTTGCCGGAAATTCATTTCACTATTCCTTATGGCGACTCCACCCACTTTGCATCCGGCAGGTCACCTCCAAAAGGTACCCACCCCGCCCCATCGAATTCTGGGAGTCTTGGGTTTGTTTACGCCTGATTATGAGCATGGCCCAGCTTTCGGCTTTCGGCTAAGTAACCGAATCTGCCAAGGCGCCTCCAACGATAAACAACATCGGATTTCAGCAGTCGCGCCGACGCTTGCAGCGGAAATTTACTTACGAACCTAGGGGATTCGATTTGGAACTTGGGAACGGGAACTGGGGGGGAAAGTACTGCCGTACAACCTGAGATTCTCTTGCGAGAAGGCCTCGTTTCGGCCACTCGGCGCAGCTCGGAGAATCTCGGCGAAACTCGGCGAAACTATAACAGCGATCGTGGAAAGTCCGATCCCGAATCCAGACTTTAGATCCAGACAACCTGCCAAACAGCCATTCCAAGTCGAGCTGTGGTCAGAAGCGGATGATCGAGTTGAAGTAGAGTGCCAGTGCAAGTGAAAGTGAAAGTGGAAGTGCTCCATGGGTCTAGGTAAGTGCCGCGATCAGGATCCCCTACTCCCTACTCTCTACTCACCCATCGAGTCCTGACGCACTCCAACGGATCCCATGTTCGTGCTGTGCGCCATGGAGAACGGTTGCGTCATGCCCGGATAGGAGGAGGCGCCCATTTGGAAGAGGTCCTGTAGGCAAAAGGAAAATATGAATATATAGGATTATTATGTGAATATTATAGCTCACCTGGGGATAGCGGTTCATGGTGTTGTGGTGCGGATACGGTTGGTAGCCCCGCGAGACGCTATAGCCCTGGATGTTCCTCATCATCCCGTTGCAGGATGGGATCACAGACGGTGCCAGCGCCTTCTGCAGCTGCTTCTCCTGCTTGCGGTACTTGGCGCGTCGGTTTTGAAACCAGACCTGTTTTTGGAGGAGAGCATAAATGTGTCTGAGTCTTGAGTATCCTTTAAGTTTTCCCCCATTTCTGTTCGCTTAATGATGGAATACGAAGAGGGCAGAGAGCTAAATGGAAAACCCCTCCTCCCGCTGCCATTTCCCCCCATTTCTACCATCCTTGCCTCTGGCTAAGGACGATGCCAACGTCTTATGAGTGAAAAAATCTACTAAATTGAAATTGAAAATAAGTTGACGACGCTGTTTGCTGCGAGGGTCTCTCGGTCTCTCGGTTCTCGGTCCTCAGACTCTGGTCTCTAAGTGAGTGGGAGTATGGGTATGGGTATGGGTTGCCTGCTCTGTTTAGATATTATTAAAGACGGTCCTCCTCCTTGATGATGCTCCTGCCCCTGCCCCTGCTCCCTGCCCACCGCGTCCCTTTTTTCCATGATGGCGAAAAGAAATTGCCAAGATGAAAGCAGGGCCCTGCACTAGACAACAAGACCAAGCCAGAGATGGGGATGGAATGGGATGGTGTGTAGAAATTTCCGACATTTTGGAAGCTGCTCAGCTTGCTTTGAGTTACTTAGTGGGGAGGCAAGATGTCCTGAAGGGTGGCAAAAGGCAAAGGCAAAGGAAAAGCTGTAATGGCGGCACCCAGACTTCAGTCTTGAGTCTTTCGATTTTTTCTCCTTTCATTTTCTTATTTATTTTATCATTATTATTATCTTTGTCCATGACTATGTACACGTACATATCTGTGTTGGGTTGTCGACAGTCGAGAGTGGGTGTTTGTGGGGTCGGCTGGGGCTGGTTGGGTTTGTTGGGGCCTTTAAACGAAATGGGGGTTGTTTTCAGCGCCCACTTTATGGCTCGTTCGGTTCGGTTTCGTTTCGTTTGGTTGGCTGACTGGCATTGCCAGCATAAAAATGCTGCCCTGCAAAATAATGCTCTTAACCATCAGCCATGTATGGTTCGGAATGGTATGGTATGGTATGGTATGGTATAGGGTATGGTATGGTATGGTATTCCATACTAAAGCTCCACTTTGAGGGTGGAAAATGCGTTGTCTGAATGATTCGATGGAGCTCTGTCTATCTGTCGTTCAATTTCAGAGTGTGTGTGGGTGGCCAGATGGGTGGGGAAACTCAATTAAGGATACATTTGATGGCACACTCTCAAACGAACGTACGTATATGTAGGTTCGTTCGCACATACATAAATACATACATACATACATACATACAGACAGGGGCCAAAGCCAAACAAGAACAAACAAAATCGAAGGGAAATTCGATTTTAGCCAACATTTTTGCTAGCCTTCGGTTGTCCCAATCTCAATCCGCCTTTAAGTTGCAAATCCTTGTAGGTACATATATAAATCAGCCTAAAACTTTAATTATGGAATACAAATAGCCATGGTCAAAAGCACACACATCGCACACCAAACACACACACACACACACATTAGCCACTCGGCCACGGCGGAAATATGAAAATTAAACGTATTCAAATTGAATTTACTTTCAGCATTTAATCAAATTTAGCCGCTGCCAACGTTTGTTTTTTCCACGTTTTTGCTCTCGTTTTTTTTGTTCTTTTTTTGGGTTTTTTTTACTTGACAACGCTTAGAGTTTTTATCTCGATTTTTCATTGCCTTTGTCCCATTTCTCGGATAAGTAAGATGCATTTTTTAGCAGAAGGATGGGATGTTGCAGGCTGGAGATTGGAGTTTCCATGACCTACAAATGCGAAAGGTGACTAATTGCCAACTTGAAATGCACTCACATCTTTAAGGGAGCGCCTGTAATTTGACATTTACCATAGCCACTCCCCATGTTTACCGCAATTCGGCGAGAAATATCAGAGTTTTCATAACAAGTGCCTTTTTTCCCCTTAAAAACCCCTTAAAATCAATCCAACTGGCGCCTAATTACCGCAAATAAATAAACAAACACCGATGAAATCAATATTCCCACGACTGATTGCTTACGCCTACCGAATTTCTCGTTTAATCTGGCTACTCGTCTTTCTTTGCTTATGAAGATTATCCCCTGATGTCTATGTTATGTTTATAAATGTAAACTAAACAATAAAGGCATTATCAAGAGTTCATATCATGTATCTTATCATATCATGGTTCATATCTGATTGCATTTCTTTTTTAACAGCACTAGAACTTATAAATAGGAGATTTGAAACTGCCAGAAGTTATAAAGCAGAAAACTGCTTGCTGAAATACTGTTGATTTATTGGCTAAATCAATTTTCAGTTATTCAGTTAATTATTCTTTAAAAATAATTCATTTTAACTATAATTAAAGCAAAGCTTAGTAGGATCTCTTTGAATTACAGCCTTTTGGAAGTTTGACTTTGCCTAATAAAAAAAAGCCTGCTTTAATCTTATATTGCGACTACATTTTAGTTATTTATATAATTATTATTTCTTTTTTATAAAATGTATATATTTATTTACCTACCTAGCTATATACATATCTGTAAATTCTTTGAATTTCATTGTTTAATTATCTTTTCTAGATCCTTCTAATTATAATCTATAAATTGTTAGTATTTTTGTACAAATGTTTTTGACTGTAAAAGGTTTTTATGAAATGACCATATACCATCAGTTTTTTCCTGTTTATAAACCTTACTTCTCGCTCATTAAAAACCAGACATATATAGATATTGAATAGGTCATTCGCACTTGACAAGTGACTGCTAATGCAGTCGAAAATTTGCACATGAGACATGAGATTCCTGGCTGATGGATTTTCCAAACAGATGTGCCCAGAAACGCCCCCTTTCCACGCGCCCCACGCCCACCTCATCATCACATCACCATCATCATCATCATCATCATCTCAATTTTCCCGTTTTCAGTAAAATGTATACACGACAAATTTGTCAACACCAACACGACGATGTTTTCGTTGCAGGGCGCTGAGTGCCAGAGTCAAGTTGCGAGCAATCGTCGGATTACCAGGGGGTATATCCCTATAGAGCTGGAAAATTGGAACGGCGGAGGGTGGGGGGGTAGAGAATCGATGCCGAGAAGGGGGTGGCATGGTAAATATTTGAACATTTGCTGAAAAATATGGTTTATGCGGCGATAATGGGCCGACAAGGCTCTCTCCTTGCTTTGCAGTGTCTAATTTGACCGAGAACAGTTGTTCCAAAGGAAAAAAATAAAAAAATAAGGCAGGGGCGGCAAATGGATGTGCTGATTATAGCCTTGTAATAATTGTAATAATCTCTTATGATGTCGATCAGTATAAAAAATATATATGCGCCACATGTCTCACTACTCTTATCAAGTTGGAAAAGCGTTTAGATGGAAGGAATGATTTTAGTTAGTGATCATATCCTTTTGGCTTTCATAACATTGGTTTTATGGAAAATCAGTGTATATTGTATTACAGGCTATAAAGTATATATATTCTTGACTTAGTACCTATAATACCTATTGACATGAAAAACAATGTCAAATTGGACCGTTAACTAAAAAGAAATGGTGGCATGCGGCAAGCAGTGCAAGCAGTGTACTCCCTTTAGCTGAGTAACGGGTATCTGATAGTCGAGGTAAAGTCATTAAATAATAGGAAATCTTAAAATTTAAAATTTCTAGGATAAGGAAAACATAAAATGACAATAATTTGCTGATTCTAATTTATCAGCTACTTTTTTCTCATCAAGGCTTATTTAGCCTAGCGAAGAGAAATCCCCTGTAATTCGACACCGCAAATTCAGGAGTTCTCGGTTTTGGTCGAACATGTGACATTGCTGATTGGGCTGTCCAACCCTCCCGGTTTGCTCCTCTCACCCTTACTCTTACTCCCCTGCCATTCGCTTTCACCACCCGCCGAAACTCACTTGTCTAGCAGTCATGATAAAACTATAAATTAATTATTACCGCGGCGCACTTGAAAGCGCAGCAGAGGAAAAACCATCGAACCATCGAATGCGGACCAGGGGGCTTTTGAGGGATTTCTGGGATTTCACGGGGTTCCGTTCCAGCGCTTTAGATACAATACAGGCGAAAGGAAGGACTTGAGAGCAACACCACTGCGAGCCAGTCAGTCGGAATAATCGGCCGCTAATCGGTGACCAAGATTACGACCATCATCAGCGGTCCATCAGCAGGATATATCCCAATAGTCGGGAATCTGTTCGGATTATTGTGACTCTGGCACGAAGGAACAACTGTTGAAATTGAAATTGAAGTAATTGGCTCCGCTCCTTTCGAGCAATGGGTTTGGGTTGGGTTTTCGGATTCGGTTTCGGTTTCTGTTTATAAGTCTGGGTCATTGTGGAGCTGCCGGACTCTCTGCTTATAACTGATAATTTGATGGCATTCATTACTCACTTGAATCCGCGCCTCGTTCAGCTTTGTTGTTCGCGCCAGCTCTTCGCGGCAGTAAATATCCGGATAATGCGATTTGGCGAACGCTGCCTCCAGTTCCGCTAATTGTTCCTGAAATTAAGCGGATTTTAATTAGGCAAATTCGGTGTGTGGTGCTTCGTTTTCCAGCTCTGCTCGGTGCTCCCCTTGTTTCCTCCCCTTTATATCCAAGCTTTTGGCTGGATTTGCCTTTTGTGGAAAGCTATTTTCTATTTTCTAAACTGTATTTAACATAAGGAATCTATCATAAATGGTATTAAAGTTGGATTAATGTATAGGAAGTCTGGCTAATCCAAGAAATCGGATGATAAATATTTTTTCAAATATTAAAAAATATTCTTAAATATTTAAGAATCATTCAAATGGCTAAGAAATTAATATTATATGATTGGGTATTTTTTTTAGATTTTTATGTCAAGCCGTTTTGGCTGCCGTTGCTACCTCCCGTTTTTTGGGCAGCATTTTTATTAGTATAGATTTTATAAATTTCTCAAATTTCAAATACTTTTGATTGTTATCCTTGATCCTTGCTTATTATTCTAACCACTTGTATGTAGGCACCTAGTTTTATTTTTTACATCCCAGCATCCATCGTCTGGTCTCGATTAAACACCTTCCCTTGCTTTTGCCTCTGCCTTTCGGCCCCAAAAGTACTTGGCTGCCCCTTTGTTGTTGTCTCCTTGGTGCTCTTGTGGCATCAAAGTTTTTAATTACGAGTAACCTTCACGAAATCCAATTAAGATTTCGCCATAGCGAGGGGGGGGGGGGGTTGTTTTAGGAGGAGGTTGGAGGATCCCTAGGATGCCTAGAGAGCTGAAAACTGACCTGTGTGAATGTGGTTCGATGTCTCCGGCGGGCGGGCGTGGGGCAGGACGCTGTGGTTGGGGTGTGGCCGGCGTGCTGGCTGAGCGATGATAATCCACTTCCGGGCGATGTGATGCCGGCGGAAACCGTCGACAGCCCTCCGCTGTTGGGTTCCGGCTTCAGCTTCTTGAAAGCGCCTTCCGCTGCAAAGACACCAGTGGACCGGAAAGCAGAAAGGAGAAAATAGAAAACATAAAGCACATAAAGCACACACGTGTTGTAATCGCAATTAAAAGTAATAATAATAATTCGCCTGTTTAATATGCGTGGGGCAGTGGCCAAGTTGCCGCAAAATGCTGCATAATTGTCAGGACACCAGGACACCAGGACACCAGGACATTCGAGGACATTCCAGGACAACACCGCAGCTGCGGCCACAAGACGTTCGCCATTGTCGTGAAAAAGGTGAAAAGGTGAAAAGTTTCGACTTGGACAGACGATGACGATGGCGGCGGTCGCATGAATATGCAATATGGGATAATTTATGCAAATTTCTGGCACATTAATCGAGGTAGCCTGGCAGACAGGACCTCGCAGGACTCCCTTGTCACTTGTACGCCATAAATGAACGCGTGCCCATGCAAAAAGGCGGCTAAAGGTGGCTAAATATGGGGCCAAAGGTCAAAGTAGGGCACTCTCTCAGGTATCCTCGGCACTTTCACATTTCCCGTTTCCCATTTTCTGTTCCTGTTCCTGGATTTGAATTTGAATTTTCGCCTCGGCTTTTTGGCTTTTTGGCGGCTAATTGACGCGCTTAGCTCGTTAACAAAATGCAAACTATGTAGAAAATGTTGCGGATACCCCGACGTCCTAATTGAATCACAAAAACACAAATAAATTGAAGCGAGTACCGGTATTTATGTTAAGTGAGGACCTCTCCTCCTCCGAATCCCTCGAATCCTGCGAAACCTTCAAAACCGCCCGCCGTCTAATGCAATTGACCTTGCTGCGATCGTGGGTGTGGCTTTGTTGGGGTTTACGAGTAAAACGTTCAATGCTTGATATAAATGTTCCTTCATAACGCCTGTTGCATAGGCAAATGGGGTTAAACAATCCCTTAAATTCAAATTAAAAGTGTTTCGTAAGCAACTTTTAGTGAATAAGATATACTCATTAATATTTTCGATCTCGAAACTTTGTATTATATTTCAACGTTTTCAATTTTAAAGGATGTATTTCAGAGCATTTGTTTTTAGACACCTGTAACATCCTAAATCTAATCTTTTTAAATGCACGCTGATCAAGTTAGTTAGATCAAACAGATTTTTTTAGTGAATAACCACATCTGTGATTTATTTAGTCTACGCCATTTATATTTTACTCCTACTGAAGTTATAGTTCTAATGTTTCAGTCTATGAGATGTATTACTTGAAGAACTGAGAAACTTATAAGAAATGCAACTGCGTTGGAATGAATTCATTCAAACAAATAGTTCGTTTTTAACTAACATTTTATTCCAATCACTTCACGCCAATAAACATTTCAATTTGTTCCTAGTTATAAGCTAAATCTTTTGAGGGACTTAAAGTGGTTTTATTGAAAGCTCATTGGGATATTAAAAAATCTGACTTTTAAGGATATTTAAAAGTCACTCAAAATAATTATACTGAAGCAGTAAAAGAAAATATACAGTTTTCTGTTAAAACTAAACTAACGTATTTAATTAATGGGGAAATAAAATAAACCTAGCACTTTAAATACTATATTATTGAAGTTTTATGGTACAGTTGTCCGATTAGATTATTCCTATGGCAAATATAACATATATTGCCCCGATTAAAAGTAATAAAATGATATTCATTTGGTTTCAATAAATTAAAATGATAAGTATTGCTAACTATACATTCAACAACAAATACCCGATCGTAGCTATAGAATATATGCACATTGTAATTCCCGACACTGCCATTGGAAATTGTTTATACTCGTCTTTGAATTGATCTTTTGATTGCTTAGAAGTTAATATAGCACAAAGTAGGTTATGTTTATCAAGCTGCGATTTGTTCTGTAGAATAGCCCATTAATTACATTTCTTTAAAAAGCTATACACTAAAATTCATTTAAAAGAGTGCACTTATTATTTGGGTTAACTTTCTTTCCAGAACACACAACAAATAAAAAGCTACAAGTTCTTTGGAATAACACCTCTCATTTAGAATCAAATTAAAAGTGACTTAATGTTTTCAGCTATGGCGAACAGACTTGAATTTAAATAGTCGATAATTCTGTATTTTTACCTATTTAAAGTTCCTACCTTATTGGTTTCTACTAACTGGATTTGGAATAACAGACAAAACACAATTTTAGCCACTTTTAAACAATTTAGGGTAATGCAATATCTTTAAATTTAAATTTATAAACATTGTTAAATTTTATTTATTACTTTGATAATATCAAAAAATGCCAGAATCGTAAACAAAGTATCAGACAGTATCTTGAAAATGTACCAAATAATGTTCTTTTAAATAGAGTTGATAAGTTAAACAGGGAATATATTCCAAATACGACTCTTAAATACCTTGGAAGAGTTAAAGCGTTCTTTAAATTGAAAATGCGGTCAAGAAAACGGTCCTAAAAAGTCCGGTTTTTTCCTAATTTGTTATTATATCTTATTCGTTTAGTCAAATCTTTATATCTTCTTTATGAAATATTCATTTGGGAACCTATAAAGTACTGTATTTACGACCTTTTTCTGCTCCTTAATCTAATCAATCAATCAGGATTTGGTCAAGGTCATAAGTAATATCAAAAGTTTCTTGTAATTTTCCTTCCAACTGATTTGTGCCGACCTGATGACTTTGTTCTACAGCTTTTACCTCAAATTCCCGATTCAAACACTCTCCACACAAAAGCCTTCGTTTGGTCAGTTGCATACTTTTTAAATACCCAAATTCCTTTTAATTTTCACCCGAGTGGGGGATCTATTCACCAATTTCCCCCTTGGATCCGCGCATGCCTTTTCGTAAATCTTTCCAGTAAAAGTTTTCTAGTTTTATTTGGCACTAATCCTGCTAATTGGGACCTTAAGAATGAGCTATTGAGAAAACTTTTGACAAGGCGACTTTACTGGGGTAACCTTTTTGAAATTGTGCTTATTAAAAGATTGATTAGTAAGACACGGAGTTTATTTAGCTATCGTATTAGTCCTTATTGGAATCCTTTGGTATATTGAATTTAAAGCTGCTATTAGCGATGGATCAAGCTGAGAAAATGTATATTATTTTGCTATTTAAAAAGGACACAAACGCGCCAGCTTGGTTTCAACGTTAATCGTTTTAGTTTAGTCCTTAAGCTATCAACATCCCGATTCTACTCGTTCAGACTGATGACCCATTGGCTTTATCGAGTGTTTATAGTAAGTGTGCTGTGTGTTGAATGGCGAATCGCTTGGATTAGAGGTTGTCCAGCTGTCCAGCTGTGTAATCCCCACTGGGATGGGGAACCACGAGCCAGGATAATCCACGGACAAAGGGAGTCGGTAATAGGAAGCTGCAAAGGAGCATCAACAAACAGGCGGCTGACAAAGGCCAAAGGCCAAAGGACAATGGACAATGGAGAGGAAAAGGGGTGCCGGAGTGCGGGTGCCAAAGGATAATTTCGAACTAATAGCTAATGGATAGATTAGAGCAGTGGTGGCCAGCAAAAGCAGGATCTGGAATCAGCGAAACTGGTCGAAATGCGGGTGCCGATCCACCACTGGATTAGAGATCGGAAACCAACTCACCCGAGATAGTGTGATCCGAGAGGCGCGAGGGCGGCGTGTGGGCCGGCGTGTGGTGGTGCGAGGACGAGTCCATGCCCGGCGTGGGCAGCCCGGAGTAGAGGGCGCTGAAGTCCTCGGGCGTGCTGCTGCACTTGCGCTGGTGGTTCAGCGAGGAGGAGGAGGACTTCTCCAGCGTGGTGATCGGCGACCGGGTGTCCTGCAGGCTGAGCAGCCTATTCTCATGCGCCGATCCGCCGCCAATGCCCATTAACCGCTGGTCCTGAAAGGACATAAACTTGGTGTCCTGCCCCACGCCGCCGACGCCGCCGCCGTGCTGCTGCATTTGGCTGGCATGATCCTCCAGCAGGCCCTGCTGCAAACCGAGCAAACCGCCCACCAGATTCGGACGCAGCTCGTCCATGCTCAGCCCCTTGCCCGCCTGTCCGCCGCCGGCCGCTGAGAAGTTCAGCTGGCGGCTGAAGATCGCCGGAAAGATGTTGAACTGCTGCGAATCGGCACTGGACTGAGGACTGAGGCCCAGGCTGTGCGGCGCCACGTGGGGCAGCGAGGACACGGAGACGGCGGAGGAGGAGGAGGCTGCTGCTGAGGAGGCGGCTGAGGCGGCGGCGGCTGCTGCTGCTGCTGCCACTTGTGCCGCTGCTGCTGCGGCGGACACCGAGGATCCCGGAGTTCCGCCCGCTGAGCTCGGTCCGTTGCCGATGAGCAGCGTGGGTGTTGCTCCTCCGTTGTTGTTGATCAGCTGCTGTTGCGCCTGCTGCTGCTGCTGCTGTTGCGGCAACTGTTGCGGCAGCTGTTGCGGCAACTGTTGCGCCTGCTGTTGCTGCGCCTGCTGCTGCTGTTGCGGCAGTAAACCGTGATGACCGTGGGCTATCGCTAAAGCGTGGGCGTGACTGTTGTGGGCGTGGCTGCTATGGGCGTGGCTGGCGTGGGCGTGCGGATGGGCTAAGACTGAGTTGCTGCCGTTGCTGTTCGTTTGCTGTTGCTGTTGTTGCTGCTGTTGCGCCTGCTGTTGCTGCTGCTGTTGCTGTTGCAGCTGCTGTTGCGCCGCTGCTGTTGCGAGGCTGTTGTTGCCGCTGTTGTTGTTGTTGCTGGTGCCGCCGACGACGACGGGTCCTCCGGCGGAGGCAGATGTTCCACCGGAACCAGGGCCGCCGGCACAACTCTGATGTTTGAAATCCAACTTGTGGCCGGCGTAGAAACGCTGCGTATCGATATACGTCTTGAAGAAGTCGATTGAGTAATCCAACTGGAAGCTGTCTCGCGGCGAACGCGCTCCCGTTTTGATTGATCGAATTTTGGTGGGGGGTTATATATATCCCTGTGGGGATATATATATATGATATATGATATATATAGTATGTTAGCTGTTCGATGTTTCGATTTTTCACTTGGTTTTCGCTTGTTTCACTTGGTTTCACCGACGGCAAATCACTTTGGCACGACACATTCAAAAAAAAAAGACGAGAACAGTCTTATCCAAAACATCCAATATCCCTTTTATCCCTTATATGATGGACCGCTGGGGATTCAGAGGATCGGTACCGCGAACCATTAGATCGTATATTATATTATTATTATTATTAGTATTATTATATCGTATTATGTCGTATAACCGCTTCGTGTGTACCGCTTCGCCAGGAGCCGCTGGAGCAACTATGGCTGTTTGTTTTTTGACAGCTCGTCCTGCTCCCCAGGAAGGAGCAAGAGGAAGAGCAAGTGTGTGTGAGTGTGTTTGTGTGTGTGCGTGTGTTTCGGTGAGTGCGCGAGTTCAAGATGATAACACAAATTTTTTTATTTTTCTCTTGTTTCTTGTTGTTGTTTTTATTCCGCTCAAAAGTTCCTTTGTTATGGTTCGTTGTTCTTGTTGTTGTTGCTCTAGTTGTTGTTGTTGTTGTTGTTGCTTGATGGCTAACACGCTGGCGATACGGCGATACGTATTCTCGGCCGATCAAACTTAAAATGATATACAATTTCAGGCAACATACAAAATTATAACGAAATTAAGGATCATGTGCTCGACAACAGAGACGCCGCCGTCGCTGCTCGCTCGTCCTTCTGCTTTTGATTTTCCTATCCCTGTTTCGTCCTGGTGGTGTGTTCATATGTGTGTATATGTGTGTGTGTGTCCTGCTGCTGCTGCTGCGGGGACATTTGCGGGCTGCGCGCGAACGATTGGTGGTTTTCCCTCCGCACTGCAGTTGTATGAGTGCCGATGTCTGTGTGGCTGCCGAGACCACGAATCGTTAGTCGTACTAATAATTTTCAAAAAATAATGAAGAGCGAGAGAGAGAGAGCGGAAGAGAGGGAGCTAGGCGGTGAGAGGGAGACAGGCAGAGAGTGGCGCACCACTTGCCGTCTCGCTTTAACTTGCTTGGTTAATTCAGTTAGTCGTTCGCCATTGCTTTGGTATCTGTATCTGTGCCCCTGTATCTGTATCTGTTCCGGTCTAACTGTAGTGGTCCGAAACGGGAATCCGAAAAGGGAATCCGAATCGGAGTCCGAATTCGCAACTAGTGCCCTTTGGGCCACATGAAAGCCAGGATGCGGAGCAGGAAAAGCTCCTTGATCCTTCCGGCGGCGCAAGGACAACTCTTGGAATTCAACCATCCAAATTTACATCTAAATCCGAATGAGATCGAGTTGAGAATTTAGCGACAGGACCAGTATCGCAACCAGAACCACACCAGGCGAGTCCTGGAGAGACCAGCTTAATCCTGGCCACTCGACTCGAATGCCGAGTTGCGCGATGCTGCCTAGTAGGCTAGTAGGGAGTGAGAGAGACGGCACTGTGAACACGGCGAAAGAGATGGCAGTAGGTGCTGCCAGGCGACGTCGGCAGAAGCTGCGATGTCCTGCCAGCACTAAAACACCAGTTGTCTCGCTCTAACCTTTGGCAACTTGGGCAGAAAGGCCTTTGGCCAATCGCAGAGTAGCAACATGGAGTCAGCCCCTCAATCCCCTTGAATTTTTGTTGTTATTTTTGCCGCTGCTGCGCAATGAATTAATCCTTGTTAAATGTGTCGATGACACAGGACGACGCAGGACGATGGCAGCAGCGACGAGCGCTGTTGCCGCTTTTCTTGCCACTTTCTTTCGGCTCTTTCAGCGCAGGAAAGCCATGGAAAGCGGGAAAAGCCAGCTGTCTATCCACTTCGTCCTTCGCATCCCTGCGAATCCTTAAAACAATACATTCAGCTGAAAGTCCCCAAATGCCTGTCTGCTGCTTTCTTGCTCTTCTTTCCTTTCCTTTCGTTTCGTTTGGCAAGTTCCAGCTCCTCGTTGAAAATTTTTCCAGCGGGGGCGTCCTCCGAAGGATGAGGAACTCTCATCGCCGCTTTAAGGCGGTCCGCAAATGGGGCCCAAATGGGCCACTCATCGGATCTGTTGTTCCTTCCTCCCTTTATATTTCTGTTTTTTTTCGGCCTGGGTCGAAATGATTAAAACTTTTTCTTGGGCAAGAATGAAAAAAGTGCTTAACTGGGTACAATACACACACACACACACACATATACATATGCAGCTGTAGCAAAATGATTTGTATTTTAAAGAGCGAGTGCCAAAACGAAAACACCAGCTGAGGAAGGAGAAAAACTGAGTTATTGCTATAATAGAAAATATAAATGGCGGCAGCCAGATAAACATTTAGATAATAATAAATTGTAAAGGAATTTGGATTGGTTTTAAAATTAAATGAAAAAGATATTCACCTTTTGCTCAGCTACCTATATTTAGAAGTTTACATCTTAAATATTTATTAAAGGGCTTCAAATATTTACTCTACCAATTTAAACAGAATGAGGGCATGCCGCAAAATCACTGCATGATTTTCCACCTTATTCTGCGAAAAATTAACAAAAAGAGAATCTTTTCCTATTTAAAAGACAATCTTTTGGAAATACAATCATTAATACCCTTTCCTTTATCGGTTATTCAATCGTAGTTTGGAAAAATCCAGGCGCACAACTAAAATACCCACATTTTGGTTTAGCTAATAAACTTAACTAACGTTCCCCATCATTTTCGAAAAAAAATAAAAATTTTTCACCAATTTTCTCATTTATTATTCAATTTTATTTTTTTAAATGATTAAAATTTAAAATTTGTTTGAATGCCAATTGATTGGGGATAACAATACGAGCTCCACAAGGTAGAACGTTCCGCTTTTGGATCATTATTCGCAATGTTTCGGCCAAAATACTGATATTTTAGGTGGAAAAAATATATTAGAATTTTAGGCAAAAATATACTTTTTTTTTTGGTTTTTCAGTCGTAATTTCGACAAATCTAGGCCCACAGCTAAAAGACCGACTGTTAAGAATAGCTAACTACCTAAACTAACGATCCCCATCACTTTCCGGGAAATTTAATTTTTTACCAATTTTCGCTTTTTTTCGCATTTTTTATAAGGGGTTACATCACAATTTTTTACGAAAAATGGCAAATTTAAACAATCCGTCTGTCCGTCTGTCCGTCCGTATGAACGCTGAGATCTCGGAAACTATAAAAGCTAGAGGATTGGCATTTTGAATGCATATTCTTGGAGTTCCTACGCAGCGCAAGTTTATTTCAAAATGGTGCCACGCCCCCTCTAACGCCCTCAATCGCCCTACACCATTTTTTGAAAGGTGTCTGGCGCCCACACCATTAAAGATTTTGGAAAACTAAAAATTCGTTAAAAAGTTATGCCTGATCAAAGATTTTATATATCTATCTCCCTCGCACTCCCTTAGCTGAGTAACGGGTATCTGATAGTCGGGGCACCCGACTATAGCGTTCTCTCTTGTTTATTAATCTAATTTTGTTGAAAAAACTCAATTTAAATTTTCTCTTCTGATATTAAGAACAATTAACTCAAAATAACTCAAGTGCTTACACGGTTTTTAAGAACGAATGTTCTTAATTTAACAACAATGTATATGTATAGCACATTTTTTTTTACAAAAAACTTTAGTTTTTATTTTAGAAATATTGTAATCTTTAAACATATTTCCATGAATATATTTCGATGGTTTTTCTTGCTCCTAAAAATGTTAGTTGGCAGATATGGTAGGTGAAACTGCAATGTGGACAGCACACAGCTTTAAAGGTTGCATTTAAATGCAGCATGTGAGGTCAGAGGGCGCCCGCCGATCCGGCACACATACAACTAAGTGTTCTCCGTGGGCGAGTGTACGTGGGCAAGTACTTTCCCAAAGTCAAACAGACACACACACACACAGAGACAGAGATGAGGAAACTTGGGCTGGGGGAACGAGGAGGCTGTGAAGCAGGCTATTAAGCATCCATTTAGGATACTAATTTGTGTATCATTACAAATTGTATCTGTGCACACACACACACACGCACAGGCCACAGCCACTGCACATCCAGCTCCCAGCTCCCAACCACCACCCATTATCAACCATATAGACCCCCATATAAACCCCCCTATAAGCCCCCCTGTAAACCCCCTCAATGGCCACAGGCAAGCTTGCCTTTGCTCTGCTCTCGCACGTTACCCATACGCAGCGTTGGCCACAAAGAACATATCACTGAACACAGGGATTGCAATGGCAAAATGGCAAACAGGCGAACGGGCAAAGGGGGCGGAGTTGTGGATAGTAGTGGGTAGATGGTAGATGGTAGATGGTAGATGATCATCATAACATCAATTAAGGCTCCTATCCATCTATTCCATTTCATTTCCAACCAACAAAGCAAAAACCAGCAAAAAGCCAAGGAAAAACCTAAAACCAAAACCCGAAAAGGAAAAGCAAGCGAATGGACAGGAGACGTCGTTTTTTGCCTTATTTATTGATGTTGTGTAGTTTAAGTCCAGCCTGTGAGGACATCTTTCAATTTTTCCGAAACGACAGAGGAGCTCTTTCCAGGCAAAAAACAAAAACAATTGCTGCTGTTGTTTTCACTGATGATGGCTTTTCTTTCACACACACACACACACACAGGCATATGGGGGTCGAAGAAAAACAAGAAAAAGAAAAACCACCTCGCCATCACTTTGCAAGAAAAAGTAAGAAAAATGTATCTCATTGATGTGGCTTTTTAACTTTTCATTATTTACCGCTAAAAGCATCTTTTAAAAATTTTCAAATAGCTGCCGCAACAGAAAAAGCGCCCGACAACAAAAAAAAACAATGGAGAACATTGGTAAAAAGGGAAAAGTTCAAGGAACAGAACAGAGAACAGAACACAGAACACAGAGCAGGGCTAAAAAATGCGAAAGACAAAAAAACAAGGAAAATAAAAGAGGGAATTAAGGATATACACTCGAGTGTTGCGACTATCAGCTACCCTATAGTGAAATTCAATATATACCGAGGAGTTTTATGGGTCGATCTCTTATTAATAGCTAAGTTGATTCCAAACTTGGGTTTATCTTCTAATTATAATAATCACCAATTAAGGATAAGGTATATACTCGAGTATTGCGACTATGAGCTACCCTGCAGTGTAATTACACATTTAATATACCAAGGAGTGGTGTGGATCGATTTCTTATAGCCACGTTGGTTAATTCATTTCGTTAAAATCGAACTAAAAAAAATACAATTTATTTATACGTTTTTATATAATATGTTAAAAATGTTTTAGATAATAGATAAATAGTTATAAAAAAAAAGTACATATACCCATTAGCCGACGTTTAAAGGGTATGAAAAGGAAAGCAAAATGGTTGGGTGCTTGGAAAGTGCTCGTTCCACCCCCCCTACAAACCGCCAACCCCCCTTAACCCTCCGCCTCCCCCGCCTCTGCAGCCGTCAACCGGCTGACGCCATTTTGCCAGGACTTTGATATCACCCCCATTCGCCTGTTTCGTCCTTCAACTCATTTAGCTGATGCTGCTGTCATTTTTTGCTCGCTCCTTGCGGCTGCACCACGCCCACTACTTGGAGCACTAGCTGCCGCCCCCTTTTAGCCGCCCCTTTTTATATTTCTTTTGTGATGTCTGCGTGCGCCGTTAAACATTGCTGAAAGCCCCGCTTTCCCGTTCTTACAAGCTCTTGCGACTCTTTTTTTCTTCTTCCTCTTTTACTTTTTTGACGTTTTTACTTTGATTGCAAAACGCATTTTTATTCCTTGTCGCGCTTAAACGCGCTTAATTTAGCCTATTAGTTTCTTGAATGCTTTTAAACACAAGCACATGCACACGCACACGCACACAAAAGGAGGAAGTTCAATTACGCTTGCCAAGATGAAATTCGAGCTCCTTAAAGAGGATTCCTCATGTTAGGGCTCCCCATATGCACTGAAAGAAATATTTTACAGCTTACACCGAACAAAAAACCACTGGTTAGTCACAGGAAAATAAATGCCTAAGCCAATATAATCCTATATCAACAATTTAGAGAATTATTATAAACATTTAATCGATATGAAACCCCCCAATTACTTATAAAGGTGTCGAAAAGCATGCCATAAAAAATAGTAAGTAATCATATTTTGTAGCATACTTTTTAACGTCTTTGTAAGCGATTTCAAAACCAAAGATTCATTAGAAAAATTAAACTTATAATTTTATTATTATTATTATTTCTCTTATTCGAATAGCTAAAAGGGTATTATGTTTTCTTGCACAAGTTCTTAACATGCTACATAACCCTTTTTGCAATGCGAGTAACAGATACCATCGGAAGTGAAAAAGTTGTGTGAAATCTACATATTATTATTATATTTTCTATTGAAAGAATATTATTATCGACAACTCTCATAACTTAAACATTCTAAATTAAAGTCTGTTGGTAAATAAATGTATTTAATTGTACATTTTAACGTCGACTTTTTGTGTTTGGTGGCTGAACTCTGATTTTTGATTGAATAAAATAAATCTGTTCATTCCTCGACACAAGAAGTTGGTGTAAAATAACAACGCATATAAATTAAGTGATAATAACTTGGAACTCCGAATAGGTCATGTCCTCTAAGCGAGCAAAGAAGTAGTATTTGTTTGTTAAAAAGTCAAATATAACTTTTTTGGAAGCTAAGAGGATTTGTCCTAAGCAACTTGATTAGTTTGAATCATTTGTAAATTAAAGTATGCTCAAAAATAACTAAATTTAACTTTATGAACCTATAATGTTGACTTTAATAGCCCATAAATAATTTTACATAGAGCTTTACAAAAACAGCGTGAATGTTGCGGAAAACGATCACAAAACACTGCTGGCCAACTTCAGTAATTAAGTTTTCAAATAAAACATTTAAATGATTTGAATCTTTCGATTTAATTGGCATCATTTTAAGGAATTCAATTTCACTTTGCATTTTCGTTTATTAGTGGAATAGGAAAACCCTCGCACACACACACACAAAGACTCCTGAAAAAAAAGGATGGATGGCGGGGAATGTAAATGTGTGTGTGGGTTGGATGGGTTTATAAACTGGGAATATAGATATAGTCGGGTTGCTCCGCCCCTCCAGGACTCTCTGCATACATTTTTCAGTCATTCCATTTTCGAGGGCAGCGAGATGAGATACATCAAAAACTACAAGAACAACATGATTATCTCATGGACTCTCGACTGAAATCAAGTGAATGTCCCTTGATGCTGAAGATATACTCAAAACTCGACGAAAAAATGAAAAATAACAAGATACATGGGCGGAGGGGTGGGGGTTGCTGGATGGAAGAAGGTAGAAATGGAAAAAATGTCGCCCTGCTGTTTCCGGAAAAGTGCTCGGGGCGCACATATGTCAACTTTTTGCCGCTGCCTTTGCCTTTGCCTTTCCCTCCGCACATCCGCACTCGCATCCGCATCTGGATCCGCATCTTGCTGTGCTCTTTCATCCTTCTCGTGCACGCACACTTTGTGACAAGTTTAGCGACGAACTTTTTGACGCAGGACGAAGGACGAAGGACGCCGGACCAGGACGAAGGGCAATACGGCGCACTTGAAGAGCGGCACAACTTGAAATTGGAAACTTTTGAATGTCCCTCTTATCAAAATCGTATAATTTGAATGTAATTTGCAACTGTAAAGGGGCGAAAGCATGCGGCCGCTCCGCATTTCCGGCTCATGATCCCATTCCTTGTCCTGTTTTCGTCCTGTTCCTCCAACCCCCCTTTCCCCCTTCCCCCCGACTGACCATGCGTGAACGCAGTCGAGGAAGGACGAATAGATGGATGGTTTCGGGTTGTTTGCAGCATTGCGGTGAAGTCAATGAAACGACAGGTTGCTAAATCTTTAATGGCCATCGGGTACGGAGACAAAAGCTTTTAAAAAGCTTGATAAGAGTCCTGGCTCCCAAATCTCTTTTCAAATGCAGCGGCCTTTACGAATATTCCATTATTAATTGCCTTAAATTGATTAAAGTAAGGACCTCTTAAAGACAGCATCGAACTGGAACCGGAAAACCATTAGCGTTGTCTTCGAAACTTCATATTTTGGTGGGCATGGATTTAAAAGACATCCTTTTTTCAATCTTTAATGTATTTTCTTATTCGATTAAATAATATGTTAATCAGCATCAGCATAATTATTTTTGAATTGTTTTTATACCCTTGGCCTTTTTTGGCCAAACTACGAAGAAAATCGCGCAGATAAAATCTATATTTTTAATAAAAAATTCTAATCGACATTTTTGCCAAAAATCTTAATCCTGTTTTTTTGCACAAAAATATCAGTATTTTTGGCGTAAAATGAGAAAAAACGGTCAGAATATAAAGTGTCCTACCTTTTTGAGCTCGTAACTAAATTCCCTATCGATCGGCATTCAAATATGGTAATTTTAACCTTTTAAAATTTTTTGAAAAAAATTGTGACCTTACCCCTTATAAAAATCGCAAAAATTCGAAAATCAATTTATTTTTGAAAATCAGTCAGAAAGTGATGAGGAACGTTAGCTAAGGAGCTCAGTTGTTCAAATCTGTTATTCTTTTTACTTTGGGGCCTTTTTTGGCCAAACTACAAAGAAAATCGCGCAGAAAAAATCTATATTTTTAATAAAAAATTCTAATCGACATTTTTGCCAAAAATCTTAATCCTGTTTTTTTGCACAAAAATATCAGTATTTTTGGCGTAAAATGAGAAAAAACGGTCAGAATATAAAGTGTCCTACCTTTATGAGCTCGTAACTAAATTCCCTATCGATCGACATTCAAATATGGTAATTTTAACCTTTTTAAATTTTTTGTAAAAAATTGTGACCCTACCCCTTATAAAAATCGCAAAAATTCGAAAATCAATTTATTTTTGAAAATCAGTCAGAGAGTGATGAGGAACGTTAGCTAAGGAGCTCAGTTGTTCAAATCTGTTATTCTTTTTACTTTGGGGCCTTTTATAATACTATTTTTTAAATATTTCTGAATTTCGAATAAAATTTTAAAAAAATCGGATGACTATATCATATAGCTGCCATAGGAACGGTCGGAAAATTAAATGGAAATTAATAGGAAAAAAATTATATCTTTGTTGATTTTTATTACATTGCCTTCTCCTCTGGGGTATGGCTTTTCTTTAACATTTCAAAATTTCGAATAAAATTTAACAAAATTCGGACGGCTATATTATATAGCTGCCATAGGAAGGATAAAAAATTAATGCCAAAGTAATACGAAATCAGCTAAAATTGTGATTATTGTAACATATACGCAGGTTAATTTAAATTTAATGTTTTTGTAAATGAATAGGAATGATCTGCAAGGGTATATAGGCTTCGGCTGGCCGAAGCTAGCTTCCTTTCTTGTTTTTTAATGGTATTCACAAAGTATGCAACATAAAATCAGATCCACAATTGGCTGAGTTCAGCAGAGTTATCGGTTAAAAAAAGCAAGGAAGTGTGGTATTCACTAAGTATTCAACCACAAATTTGTTTTAAAACCAAAGCCCCACACAATCAAATCCTTTATCCTTATGTGTAACAAGGAATTCAATTTGGTTTTTGGCCTAACTAAAATTGTCTTTCATTAGAAGATTAGCTATTCAAAGGGTTTTTGTGGTTAATTTGATACATTTTTTACTGCTTTATCGACTTGTGGTGTGACTTTATTTGAGTAGCGAGATCTACTAATCCAATCCCAATCGGAATTCCATTCGATCAGCGAGCAATAAACAGAGATAAAGATGCGGATAAGCCGCTTTGGGCGTCAAAAGCCTGACCCAGCAACCGCAATCCCGCTACCAGGATTCAGGATTAGCCTGGACCAGCACAGCACAGCCTGCCTTTTACTTTTACCCAACCCACAGCGACTGCTCACCCCTCCGGACAATTTGCCAACGCACCATCACCAGCAAACAAATAGCGATGATGACAACAATTTAAAATCCATCAAGAGCACAAAAAGGCCTCATTAAGTCAAGAGGGTGACGACGGCACGATGGGGTGGGCGTGGAATCCCAATCCGCACTCGTGCCCACACCCAAACCGAACCACTTCACTCCCCTTTGGCAGTCGCAAAATGTAAGCATAAGACACAATAGTAATTATTGCCTAAATAATTTCAAATGAAGCTGAGCGCACGGGCAGTTGAACCTCAGCATCTCTCGATGGGGTGGCGAATTGCCAAAAAGGGTGGCGGCACTCACGGTGGTCCTGCACAAGTGCACTACACGTCCGATTTCAATTGAGACATTTCCATCCATCTCACCATCTCAACTCGCTTGTCATCACAGGCGGCGACCCTCAATAGTCACCGATGAAGATGTAGATAGAGATTACACTTGCAGATCAAACAGATCAAGTAATATGCTATTCGAAAGGTATTTGTAGGGTAAAAAGTGAAAGGAAATGTGGTATTCACAAAGTATGCAACAAATGTGTTCTTAAATTGACGGAGTTAAGCACAAATACATGATAAATACACCCCTTCACCCACCACTCGGATGAAAAGTAAAAGGATATGTGGTATTCACAAAGTATGCAACCAGAAAAAACCAGCAGGAGACTTTGTAAATATTCGCTAGATATTAACCAGTTTGGTAATCCGTAAAACGAAAGACCATTTGCAACTGGAGACATGAAATGCGAAATTCAAAAAGTAGGCACTCAAGTCGGCCTAATCCAAGTGCGCATATGCTCGATTTGGCCGTCAGGCGCCGACGCATTGGTATATCTAAGGAAAAGAGATTGGAATGGGCAATGGAGATATGGTATGGACACACTGGGAAGGAGTCGTCCTTAGTCCTTCGTCCTTTCGAGTGACTGCGATAGCCAACACCTCGGGGTGTCGCTCTAAAGCGACCAAAGGGGGGAATGGGCTGGATATGCAGGAAAAGGAGGACAGAAGGACACAGGACGAATGATGGACAACTGCGTGAATCAGAGCCAGCGACTGAAATCTCCAATGCCTCGCTTTTTGTTTCACTGCTTCGCCGGGGGTGGTTGTTCCACTCCACTCCACTCGATTCCACCCGCCAATACCAGTACGAATCCCAGTACCAGTACCAGTACCAATCCCAATCCCAAAACCCCGAACCCAATCCCTCCCTGCTTTTCCTGCACTGCACTTGCCCTAATGTGTCGATGTCAATGTGCCGGTAATTCGAGTAGGCAAGGACTCGTCCTGGGATGCGGATGTGGATGCGGATGTGCCTCTTTAGCGTCGGATGGCAAACAATTGAAATGAATGTGAAATTGTAACAACAGAGCAGAGGAACAACAAAGAGTCACAGCGATAACAGCCAAATGAAGATCAAATGAATTGTGGAATTATGCCACAAAAATTCGAAATCAATTTGCACATGTGTTCCTGTTCCTCTTCCCCTTTCCCTTCCGCTGTTAATACCTCCCCCTAACCCACTTTAGCCGATTTTTGTCAGCGGAACTCTTGCAACTGGCGAATTAAGTCAGTTTGGTTGGGTTATTTGAATACTATGCACTTGAAGAAACTCCTCGCAGTCGAAAAGGAAACCCAAAGGAAGCCCCTAGCGAATTGGAATCACCTAATAAGTTGTCTAAAAGTATGCAACAAATTCGGAAGACTAGTAAATAAATTTCCTTATAACACCTTTTAAAGGTTTTTCTCGAGAAAAATATTTCGCAGTAATTATTAATTATTTTATAGTTCTCATAAAATAAAAAAAAACTTTCTTAAGCTACAAAAATATTGATGCTTATGATTTTAAAAAACCATTTCATTTTGTTCTTTTCTTAAACCAGCCGAACTGTGTCAATTAATATCACCTGGAAGGAATCTAGGCGCAGCGGACTCGGGACTCCTTGTTGAGGAGCCATTGTTTGGCGGTTGGCTATGGTTGAACGAAGCGTTCCGATGCCCCCGGGATGAGGACAACCAAAGGTGGAGGTCCTTGCAAGTCGAAGGAGGAAGAGGTGAGGAGCTGCTCCTGTTTCCGTTTCTGTTACCGCGTTTCTGTTTTTGTTTCTGTGAGTGGGTGCGTGCGTTGACGTCAGCGCAATGCCTTTGTTTGCCGGCATGCGGATGGCGTATACGTCCTCATCCGCACACACATCCGCATCGGCATCCGCATTTACAACTGCAGCTATATCCGCACACACATCAGCGGGACCTGACCACCGCCTGCTGGCCTTGCCCACGGCTATTGGCCCTCCAGGACATCCAGGACATCGCATCACCCAATTTGGTGAGACACGTGCCTCCACTTGGCAATACAAAACAACAAAAACTTCCACCAACACCAACACCAAAGCAAAAGCAAAACAGCAACAGGAGCAGTCAAGTAGTCAAAAGAAGTCAAAAACCGTGTCACGTGTGCGGCTGTGTTCGCTAATTTTGTCACCTCCTCTTTTCCAGGAGCTTCCTAATTTCGCACAGAATGACAATGACACCCCCCAACAAGCCCTTCCACGAAAAAAGGAAAATCCCACACCCCCAACGTGCGAATAAAGTTCGCCAATTTTCATTGTGATTGCTCGGTACCCCTTGTGTCTGTCTGATTTTCTGGGTCCCTATATGTATATGGGTCACGCTTTGAGTGGCAAAATCTATTAAACTTATTGAATGCAATCATTTCATTTGTTTCCGAATCCCTTTTTAAAAAACGTGAGAACCAAGACGTTTATGATACCACCACCTTACACAGCTACTTTTGTGATATAGAATAACTATTAATTGATGAGAAATTCAGAATTCATATTATTAAATGGGATTTACATATGTGATACTTAATCTAAACAGATACTATTAAGGATTGGAATTGAAACATACAATATTGCAGTCAAAAAATAAACCCTAAGAGCCTCTAGTGAATTAAATCACCTCAAAAGGTGTCTAAAAGTATGCAACAAATTCGGTAGCGTAGTAAAGACAGTTCCGTTTAACAACTTCTCAAGGTTTTTCTCTTCAACTATCACACTTTGAAGGCTTAAATCAGGGACCCTTTCTATGTCCATTCACAATATATATTGTATTGCCTAATTAAGTGCTACCTGGCGGGATTTTGGGAGGCGGGGGGCGTGGCACCTTCTAAGTGGGTCGCTTGTAGTCCCATAGCCCATTGTCCAAGGACACGTGTCGTGTGGAAGGAAGCTGATGAAGTGTGGAAACGGATGGGAAGCCAATGTTCTCCTGCGTGAGATTGTGCGAGTGTCGACCCAACAGCATCTGTCGTGCTGTATGGCCTTCTAATTGAATAAATTCGGACTGTCGGCTTCCCTCACTTTTTGTAAATACCATATACTACTTTGGCCCATTGTTGGCTTGACTAAACAAACATTATTTCCGAATGCGTATGCACAGTACGCATATAGAAGACGACACCTTGGTATTATCGCAACAAGTTTCCGGGATTTCGTACTGTATGATACATTCTATATACAATACGAAACCTCTGAAATTTTCTGCAGTTAACTACCATTAACTACTACTAAGGATGGATTACGGAGTTGCGGAACTTGGGATTACAGAGAATCACGGAACTTCCTAAGTGAAGCGACATTGAATTCCTGAATTTAAACACTGCCTACATCCAGTATGTGATTTCATCCCGATACGGATGTGGGGGTGGTTTGGACTCAGAGATTCCGGAGGCATCGAAGAGTCCAAGCTGGAGCTGAAGAGGAAGCATCGCCTCGACATTGGTGAGGGCACCTCCAATGGCGAGCCAACATCATTGGATTAGTTCTCATTAATGACGGAGCGCTGCACCGACCATCTGTTCGTACCTAAGGTGAGATCTAATGGGTATCGTACGGTCTTATCATCGTATCGTATTAGTTAACCCCAAGGTCTGGCCTCGATCACGCGGATATCGTATCTGCACTTGATATCTGGTGAGATATTCACGTCGTCGAAACCATGCCTTGGCCTCGCATTCGACTTAAATGAATCATTTAAATAGGAAATGGCTATCAATCGACTTTTACGATGTTATAATTTAAATCAGGGGTGCTCATAAAGCATGCCTGCGGTCACACGCCTATCTGGCATTGAGCACAAGGCAGTTTTGATTGAAATGTTATAATTCTCTCACTGAAAATCCACAGTTTGGCAATAAATACTTCTATATATATTTATATCTTTAGGAACATATTAAGAGGCTTCGCTGAAAATGGATGTTTCATGTAGAGGCCAACTACAATCATCACCAAAAGTAGGTATTCTTTTTTAATCTATTATATATCACATTATCTATTACAAATAGCTTCACAATGACTGAGTAACAAAAATGGAAACTAATGGAAAAATGTAATCGCAATGAAATCTCTTCTTGTTTAAAGCAATATTCGATATTCATGTTTGTTTTTCGTTTTCGAGATATTGATGTTGTTATGTGTATGTAGTTGGCTTTTCTGCTTTTCTGCGAACATTAATGAGCTGCTTGTACGCTTTTAATTTGCATATGTCTGTAAATGCCGAATCGATGGATAGATGGGCTTTTGATTAATTAACATATATAGGCGCGCACAATCGCAATACGGCTATACGGGTATACTATACGGCCATCCGACTATCCGGGTGTCCAGCTGTCCGAGACCATTCGCAGGAAAAGGATGGACGACGACAAGGATGGTGGATGGAGGATGGAGCCTGGAGAGCGACATGGCCAAAAACCATAATTGATTGTCGATAATTCATGCGAGCTTAAATTGCCAATTGCTTGTGGAGTTGCGGAGCAGAGGGTGGAATTCAGAGGGTGGTGGGTGCTGCCTGGTTGGTTTGAATGGTTTGTATGGACAGAAGGGGGCTTATAGAGATGGAGATGTTATAGAGATGACGGTTGGACATTGATGACGGCTAATGGCAAATATACAGACGATATACAGACATACCAATGTGAACAACTGCCGACTGCATATTTATATACTCCAATATTTTCATCACATATGTCTACATACATACGTACAGTTGCGGCAACAAAAATAGCACCATTAAACAATTCTTTTTTGTGCATAAAATGGCCATTTTTTGTAATACTTTCATTCTTTTTTTAGGAGTAAGTAGGGTAACATATCTAGTAATTAAAATGAGGGAAGTTAGGACGGCACCAGGCCAGGAATACAATATACCATTTTAAATTTCCATTTTATGACACAAATAGGAATTGTCTACACAATGGTGCTATTTTTGTTGCCGCAGCTGTATTTAGAATATATATGTGTGTGAAATTTGCACCAGACTTTGCCTGAAAATTGGCTTTTGTGGGTGTGTATCGGCCCGTATATGCAATGTGTTGTGTTTTCAAACACACTCTGAGAGACATCTCAAAGGCGGAGAAAACATTGAGTACCGAAAGTCCATGAAAGTTATATTAGCCATAATCAAACTAAAGAGTCTAGAAACCGGTAGAACGTGCGATCAAAGCATTTAAGATCCTACTCAATTTATTAAAGCTTTCGCCCGATGAGCACAATCGAAAGTAAATACTTAATAGCTGAAAAAGATGACTTGTATTATATCTCCATTTTGTACATTTACAAAAAACACCTAGAAAAAAGAATATTTTTTATAAAACCCCAGAACCAGATTTTTTACACATTTTTTTCTCATTTTTTGCAAAAAATCATGATGTTACCCTTATTAAAAATACAAAAATTGGTGAAAAATTGTATATTCCCTAAAGTAATGGAGATCGTTAGTTTAAGTTATTAGCTGTCCAAAACAGTCGGTCCAAATTACGGCTGAAAAGCCGAAAAAAAAAGTTTATTTTTGCCAAAAATTTAAATTTATTTTTTCCACCCTAAAATATCAGTTTTTTGGCAGAAACAAAGGAAATAATAGCCCAAATATGGAATGTCATACCTTGTTGAACTCGTAGCTAAATTCCGAATCCATTTGCGTTCAAATATGGACATCTTTTTTTTTGTCATTTTTTGCAAAAAATCATGATGTAACCCCTTATCAAAAATGCGAAAATTGGTGAAAAATTTTAATTTCCCAAAGGTAATAGGGATCATTAGTTTAGGTCGTTAGCTGTCCAAAACAGTCGGTCGTTTAACTATCGGCCTTGATTTGTCCAAACTATGACTAAAAAACCGCAAAAAAAATTAATTTTTGTCTAAAATTTAAGTCTATATTTTCCACCCTTAAAAAACAGTATCTTCCAAGAATTTAACCCTAAAAGCAAATCTCGGTGTCGGAGAAACCGTTCCGAAATCTAGTAGACGTTTGAAACCAACTAACTTTGAAAAAAGAAATATGTCTGGCTGCAAGGAAGTAATGGTAAGTTATTGCCGTATAAAAGACTATATAAAAGGTATATACAAATGCCGAAACCAAAAAACATATTCAAAAGAATGGTATTTTAAAAATTTATGCCCACACAGCTTTGATCATTTCTCTATCCTTAACTGGCCACGATTTCTTATATTTTTTTTGCCAGAGACGCGACGAAAGGAGCAGGATCAACCAGACTACCCGAGTGACACCTGAAAAAGACACCTGGAGAATGAACGATTGTTGCAGCTAACCTGAAACCCAACTTGCACTGTTATATTCATTTGATAGGTATAACAGTAAGGATGGGGTTTCCGGAATATGTGCAATAGTGAGTGCAGAGCAATCGAGTTGAAGAGGCTAAGAAAGGACGAAGTGATCATGGATCCTGGTCGGCGGCACAGCCAGCATTTGACGCCGCTGGCTTACGTTGCTCCAAAAAACCGTGTCCAGTGACGTTGATTGCAATTGTGTAGACGCAAACGGCAGCGATAGAGATCTACATTTCCATTTACATTTCATTAGGTTTATTATTAGTTTTTAAATATTCGAGTTTTTACAACTAAACGAAAAACAATTTGTGTGCTCAGTTGGATGGCAAACTAGAAGACATGCGGGAATGATGGGAAAACATTCGAATTAAATGTGCGATGTGGGATTATTCGTGATTGTTAAATTCATTTATCTAATACTTTTTCTTGTCTTTTCTGCTTCCCGTATCCATATTCCATATACCTATTCCAAGTGTTGGCTTAGCCCATGGCATCTTTAACACACAGCTTGTCCATTTGATCGGAGTAGAATGCATTGAAGTTGATGCGGTGCACGAGATTCATGAAGCGATCGGCGGTGTTCTTCTTGGCCATATTATTGATTTGCTTAAGGAAGGATATAAGCAATCCGGTGAACTCTAGATCGAAGCGCTTGACACGCTCCGAAAACGTATCCGTAGGATCCAACGATGTCTCCAACTAACAGAGGACACAGAAATCACAGGCTAATCAGTGGAACAGTTTCAATTTGATATAAGTAATAATAAGAAGCGGTCTTAGAGTAACCAATACAGAAAATGTAAGAACCAAAAATCTTCGAATGAAAACCATTTAAGCTAAGCAGTATAGACTATGTGATAGAAGCAAATATAATATATTTAAAGGAATTGTAAATAAGAGATAAATCGATTTATCTTTGGCAAGGCTGTTCCCATAACGGCTTTAAAGAACGACCATCTAATGATGCATCACATTGTGTTATAATTGCAATTACTTAAGGTTTAAGGTTTTTGAAATCTCTTTTAAATGTCAAAATATGTGTCTAAAAGTATGCAGTGAATGAAGGATAGTCGTCTTCCTGTATAAATTCATATCACTTTTGGATTAAACATATTGTTGCATACTTTTAGACATATGTATATATTTAATTTAAAAGTGGTTTCAAAAACCCAGAGTTTTGTTAGTATTATTTGCCAAATAAAAAAAAATTCATTTAAAAAGAGTATTTTTAAGGTAAACAAATTAAATATAACTAAGTAATAACATGCAACTAGATTTTGAAATGAAAATGAACATGAAATGAAATGGACATGCAATCCAGCGGGATCCCCTGGGAGCGGAGGAGCGGGAGGCACCGCCAACGAAAGTACAAAAAACAGAAAGCAGGAACTCAAAACGACTAAGGCAGGCCAATATAGAGCCCACACACAATACCTGTGGCCGGTGCGAGCTCTCCGGCTCGGACTCGGAGCTGTCCGCGCTGTCGTGGGTGTCGCATACCATCGACTTGAGCTCGGCGTCCAGGAAGAAACGCTGCGAGCGCTGATAAGTTCACAGGGGTTCGAAACGTATGATTGGGTTTTAACAGGCGGGAAAGACAGAGAGTGTGAAAGCAGCGCAAGGAACAAGACAAGAGAGTTGTACAAGAGAAGCACACGCCGTTGGTAATAGCAATATTATAATAAGCACACACGATAATAGCCTCGCTGGAGGACTCGACTCACCTGTATGAATTCGCAGAACTGAAGGCAGATCTTGCACAGTTTGAAAATGGAGCGGTTGAGGTGCGAGGACTCGGTCAGCATGCAGTTCTT
Organism: Drosophila pseudotakahashii; assembly: GCA_035046095.1. Classification (NCBI taxonomy): domain Eukaryota; kingdom Metazoa; phylum Arthropoda; class Insecta; order Diptera; family Drosophilidae; genus Drosophila; species Drosophila pseudotakahashii. Next base: position 21,623,332 of record JAWNOE010000105.1, read on the forward strand.
GAGGCACGAGTCGAGGAAGTCCTGATGCAGCCGCAGCACATTGTCCACATTCTCCACACTCTTCATCTTCTCGATGAAGATGTGCCAGTTGGGCTCGATGATCTCGATCATCATGTAGTACTCCAGATTCTGAATGGCGTTCATCATGCGCTGGCGCAGCGTGAACGCCGATCGGTAAAGCTCGGCCGCCTGAGGCGAGAACTTTTTGGCAATGGCGTTTTCCTTCCAAATCCTGCAGGCAAAAAAAAGAGGTTAAATAATAATCTTAAAGGCAAAATACGGGGGGCCAACATACTTGCAAAGCTGACGCTCCACGTGCTTGCAGTAGAAGAGCTGGCGGAAGAGCATCTGGTACTTGGAGATGGCGATGTGGTTGAGCACCAGCGAGACGGGCCACTTGACCTCGTAGGTGAAGGCGAAGCATTCGAGGCCGCTAAGGTCGAGGCGGTGCTGCGACTGCCAGTACTCTTCCTTCTGGTTCATTATCTTGGACATTTGCGTGACCAGATCGTAGGGCAGCAGCTCGCAGTGCAGATCGTCCTTGTAGGGATCGTTGCGGGCCGACGAGAGGCGCAGCGTGAGCCCCAGCAGGTTCTCCAGCGTCATGGGCAGCACCTGGTCGACGTTCTTGGACAGCTCGTCCTCGCAGGCGTCCATGAACTGCATGGTGAAGTCGCCCTGGTTGAGCAGTAAGTAGCGCTTCACCGACTGAAGATGTCCCATCAGGTCGTTCTCCGTCAGCAGTACATCGAGTAGCATGCGTGCGGCAAAGTAGTACGCGTCGTTGATCACAGACACGTGCCGCTCGCTGGTCGGATCGAACTCCAGGCGCATCTCCTGCGTGGGCATCACCCGCTTGCCGCACTGCCGAATGACGTTCAGATACTTGCCGGTGCGCAGTATCTTATCCGAGTACTTTTCCAAAAACGACGGTATGTGGTCGCGCCGCACGTTGTAGCGCTTCTCCCAGTAATCGTCCGAATAGTGTTCGGGCAGCTCGTCTCGATGTATGACCTCGTTGTCCTCCACGAGGAACTCCTGGTTGCGGTCCACAATCACGCCCTTCTGGATCCAAAGCTTCAGCATTCGCATGTACGGCTCGGCCGCCTTGCGCGCCAGCTGGATGATCAGCTGCTGGGCAGCCCGGTCGCCCTCCAGCCGCTTGATCCGCTCGTGCAGGAAGGTCAGCACAGCGGCATCCCGGTGATCGTTCAGCTGAATGTCCGCCAGCGACGTGAATATCTCCTCCATCACCCAGATCGTCGGGTGAATGTAGTAGCGCAGCTTCTGCAGTGTCAAGCGATTCTGCTGCAGCTCCTGTTCGGCTTGGGCAATCAAAAGCTAGATTTAGGGGTTAGAAGTTAGTTAAAATCCGGAAAGATAACTCATGACTCTTACGTAGAAATCGTGGGTAAGCTCCTGCAGGGCCTCGTTCAGAGAGTTGATCACCTGGCCCTGGCCATCGGTGGCCGTGACAATCTTCTGCACGCCCATAAAGTATGAGGCCAGCGGCAGGACGCCCTCCACCAGCTCCGACAGCGAGCTGTCGATATCCTTGTGTAGGTTGAAGCCGGTCTCGAACCTGGCCAGGCCCACGCTGCTCGGTTCGGCCGGAACGGGCACCACAAAGTTCTCGCGCACGCCCGTCAGGCAGTTGAGCAGCTCGCGGAGCACCACATTCTCTTGGCTTTTTACCGGCAAAGCTTTGATCTCCGGCTTAGCCAGCTTGTTCCCATCCACCCGGTAGTAGTCCCACAGCAAATGGGTGCGGTACTCGTCGGGCAGGCCCATGGGTGTTGAAGCCATCATGCCGGTCGTCTTGGCGGAGTTCGTGGCGCTCGACTTGCAGCTGGGTGCCTCGCTGGCTTGCGAACGGTAGCTGCTCAGCGATTGGTTGGACACGGCGCTCAGCACACGCTCCTTAATCTGTGAGAAATTGGGATTGGTTTTAATACAAGGGGTGAAAGTTAGTCAAACCCTTTCCTTACCACACTCAAGTCTCCTCGCTCTCCACGCTCTTCCTTCAGATTGGTCCCCAGATTGCGCTGTGTGCGGCGTCTGGCGAAGACTTCACTGCCACCCGTGGAGCTAGAAGTTTCAAAGTCACCGCTCCTCCTGCTGTTCATCGGTGTCGAGGTGGGAATGTCCTGGTGCTGGGGCAGGCTAATCCTGGAGCAGGCCGAACTGGGTGCATTGGAACGGGCCGAGGAGCGGGCCGAGGAAAGGGCCGAGGAGGCGGTGGATGAATAGTTGTCCGACATGGTGAACTGGGTTGAGATCGACGAGGTCGAGGCGCCCGAACGGGCAGTTGCCGAGCCGGCTGAAGACATAATCTCGATGTTGCTGTTTTCCGAACGCAGGGATCTGGAGCTTGGCAGTCCACCTTCGCTGTAACGATCGGCGAAGATGAGCAGTGCGTACATGGGATCCTTGGTGCGAAGGGTTTCCTGGATCTCGGCGTTCACCTGCGCGAAGTTGGGACGCTGCTGGCTGATGGTCACCAGCATGCGGTGCAGCTCGTGGAGGGGCAGGCGCCTTTCGTTGGTGGCCCGGAACTCCGAGACGATGGTCTCCACGTCGAAGGGTGCGCTGTGTGGGTAAGAAGCAGAAAGGGAAGCGGTTAGGAGCGACTGGGACTGCGACTGACCACCTGTGCACTCAATCCACTTACTGAGACTCGCTAATCAAATCGGCGAGCACTTGGCGCACCGGATCGACTCTGCTCATTGCGGTGCTTTCGATTTGCACGCTTCGCGGTTTACAGTTGCAATTTACAGCCGCCGGAATTGAGCCAAATTTTGAGTGCAATTCTTGTTGTTTTGTTTGAAAGGAGGAGAGTGGTGCCGCTGCGCAGGGTTGTCAACTGCATCTGCGACTGGAACTGATGCGGTTATCTTCAGCTGGTCCTAGTGCGCTGCCCTCGCAGTTGCTCGTTTTAGTTGGACAACATGTCGTCCACTGGCAGATTAAATTTAACAGAACACCAAGTACTGAAACTGACTGGGGCGGCATCAACAACTTGATGCAAATTGGTAGTCCAGTTTGCATCAGTTGGCAGTCCGGTTTTTGTGGTGTGGTGACACTGGTCGCGGTACAAAGTTGGGCGCGTTCAGCTGTAGTCCGAAATTGAATGATGTTTATAAGGTTCACACAGAATAAGTAAGGATATGTATTGAAATAAGAACTTAAACAATTAAGTCTTTTTCTTTTCCAGGATGCACAACTATTTAATATTTAACAGTAACAATTTTCAATGGTAATAAAAATATTATTTTCAAAATGGAAAGGTAATAATTTCAATGTACAAGAGATAAGCAAAACAACAGCTTATGTAGTCTGAAACGAAATCAATCTTTATTTGACGATCTCTTCATCTACATCTATCTTTTGGATTCAGGCAAACAAATTGTTTACAAGAAACTACAGCTGTTCTTACCCAGGAGCGGAACCAATTTTTGTGTTTATCGACGTGTGGATTGTCTCGCACATGCGCTCAAACCACTAGTATCTGGTCATGCGGCAGTGTTGTTGCGACCAACAAGCTGTTCATCAATACAAAAAAAAAAAATCGCAGGCCCTAATCATCCGCAGTCGAAATCCGTGGGCGTTGCAGCAGAGCAGCCCCGCCAACGCATTTGCGAATCCAGGGGACACTAGACAGTAGGATACAGACACACAGGAGGAGCGAAGTCAACTGACCACTGACCACCACAGCAAAGCTAAGGAGCAAGGAGCATGTTCCCCCACCTGAAGGGCCACGGGCAGCGGGTCAACCTGCAGCTGCTGCAGGAGGCCGCCTGCCGCGAGCTGGTGCAGCAGCTGGAGCGCATCGAGGGCTCCAAGGTGATCGTGCTGGACGAGGCGATGATCGGGCCGCTGGACCTGGTCACCCGGCCGAAGCTCTTCGCCGACCGGGGCATCCGGCTGCTGGCCCTCAAGCCGGAGCTCCATCTGCCGCGCGAGGTGGCCAATGTGGTGTACGTGGTGCGTCCGCGCGTGGCGCTGATGGAGCAGCTGGCGGGCCATGTGAAGGCCGGAGGTCGCGCCGCCGCCGGTCGCCAGTACCACATCCTGTTTGCCCCGCGACGCTCGTGCCTGTGCATCAGCCAGCTGGAGGCCGGCGGCGTGCTGGGCAGCTTCGGGCACATCGCCGAGCTGGCCTGGAACTATCTGCCGCTGGACGCCGACCTGGTATCGATGGAGCTGCCCAACGCCTTTCGCGACGTCAGCGTGGACGGGGACACCAGTTCGCTCTACCAGGCGGCCGTGGGCTTGGTGCAGCTGCAGCGGCTCTTCGGGCGCATACCAAAGATCTACGGCAAAGGCGAGTTCGCCCATCGCGTCTGGGAGCACGCCAAGCAGCTGGGCCGGGACGAGAGGACTTTGTACAACGGCGACAAGGGCGTCGTCGATCAGTTGATCCTGTTGGACAGGAGCATCGATCTGCTCAGTCCGCTGGCCACGCAACTCACTTACGAGGGGCTCATCGATGAGTTCTACGGCATCCGGCAGAACAAACTGACGCTGCCCGCCGAAAACTTTCCCTCCGACGGAGGAGCCATCGGCGGTGGAGGCGTAGGCAGTGGCTCCCGGGCCGAGGAATCGCAATCCCTGCTGGGCGACACCGAGAAGAAGACCATCCTTCTGCATTCCGGGGAGCAGCTATACGCTGATCTGCGCAACAAGCACTTCAACGAGGTCACCAAGCTTTTGGCGCGAAAGGCTCGCGAAATCCACGTCCAGATGCATGCCACCTCGCAGGACAAGAGCGTGCAGGAGATCAAGAGCTTTGTGGAGAACCTGCTGCCACAGCTGATGGCCCAGAAGAAGGCCACTTCGGAGCACACGGCCATCGCTGGGCTGCTGCACGAGCAGGTGAACGCGGTGCGGTTCGCCGACGACCTGGCCGCCGAGCAGGAGTTCATGATCTGCGCGGACATCGACAAGCCGAGCGCCTACATCGAGGACTTGATCGCCAGCAAGGCAGAGCTGCGTCGCGTCCTTCGGCTCATCTGCCTGCAATGCAACGCCGCCTCCGGGCTCAAGGAGAAGCTGCTCAACCACTACAAGCGCGAGCTGGTCCACGTCTATGGGCTCGAGGTGCTGCTCACCATCAGCAACCTGGAGAAGTCCGGCCTGCTCCACCTGCAAACAGAGTCGCGAGCTTACAGTGTGCTAAGAAAGGTGAGTGGGTCTCTGAATTCTGTAACGAAATGTTCAACTGATAAAACACTATCTCTTCTTGCAGACTCTCCACCTCACCGTGGATGACAATGTCGAGGTGGAGCCCAAGGACATCAGCTACGTGCACAGCTTCTATGCCCCGCTTACCGCTCGCATTGTGGAGCACTCGCTGAAGCCGCTGGGATGGCAGTCGCTCAAGAGCCAGATCAACAATTTGCCGGGCCCGACGTTCGAGGACTTCCAGGCACAGCTGGTGGGGATCGGTGGGCGGCAGACAGTGGGCACGGTCAGCGAGGGATCGCTGCTGAATGTGCCGCGCGTGGTGCTCGTGTGCTTTGTGGGCGGTTGCACCTTTGCCGAGATAGCCGCACTGCGGTTCCTGGCCGCCCAGGAGGACAACAACGTAGAGTTCCTGATCGCCACCACGAAGGTGGTCAACAAACACTCCTTCCTGGACAGCCTGATGAGCTCGTGAGGGCGGCGGCTCAGCCGATTGGAGGCCCATCGCCTGTCCAACGACCACGGCCTGGCACGTGGATGAAACGCGTCGGAACCGCTGAAGCCGAGACCAAAGAGAAAGGGCAAGCGGCGCAGCGCGGCGATAAGGCCTGCGGACTAGCATCCAGTTTGCTTCCTTGTAAAGGATGCGCCAGCACGTTGAAAAACCATAAAATATATGTATATTTTTCGATCGCGGCATTTACTCTTGTATTCTATGTATCGTATATGAAGCATATATATTTATATATACCCAAATATGTATATTTATGATTATAGTCCTAAGTGAAAAGATTCCAAAACCAAAATTCATTCAAGTTTGTGCAAGGAAGGATTGTAGTTGTAAGTGAATAAGAAGAATAATTCCAAATTAAATTCGTTCATGTTTGTGCGAGGAAAATATTATTACAATAAAGTAAATAGTCAATGTTATGCTATATTCTCTAGCCAGTTGTAAACGTTACAAAGTATATAATCGATATGTAAACCGGCAAACTCCCGACTCTCCCAAATTTCAAGCTTGATACAGCCACCAAATATATTCGATGTACTCAACTTAATTGTAATCAAGAGCAAAACCATTGAATATTATTTAATGCAGGCCATGGCTATACAGGAAATGCAATATTATTTTTGAGCTTTTTATTGTGTCTCACCTCAGCAATTGTATGGTCAAATAGGTATTGACCAAATGCAATCGTTAACTGAGAGGTGTCGACAAACAATGACAAAAAACCCAACATATTTTTGGTATTTGGGCTTTTGCCACAAAGATATATATTTTTTAATTTATGAAATATATATTGTTTGCTCACATAGTTCGAATATCAGAGATGAAATCTCTACAGAACAAAAAAGTCAACAAAAATTTGAATATAAATTTAACGATTTGTGTGTGAATTATTCTCAAATATATATTCTCATCTCTAATGTATATCAAGGAATGGTAACTGCGTACAGACGACTATATTATATATAGTTGGGTGTGAGATTTGAGATTAAGAATGTTGGAACAATTTTTGGCAAAAGTTATTCAACTCGATGTAAAGTGTAATTCATTGATTCAAATTTAAAATAAATGTCCAATATTACAACATAAGCCTGTCGGTCTTTTGAACATTTAATAATATCTCCTGTTTTGGAATTTAAAAAAAAAACTAAAAAAAAAATATGATTTGATCGTGATTGGAATTTTCTAACATTTTCTAACACTAAACATTTTCCCAGTTCATATTTAACCCTTCACTTACCCAACCTTTTAATGTAGTCAAAAGATTCCATAATTCTTACTTTGCAAAATCAAAAAAAAAAGAAATCACATCACTGTATATCATCACCCTATATGTTTATATGGCAAATTATGTTAGATTTAAATATATCTAGTTTAGATCAAATATACAAGATCCTACCCAAAAACCTCCGTCTATGTCCCATTAAGCAGAACACAAACTAAGAGATGGTGTATTTTTAAATAAGTTTTATTTTATTGACATTGACGTGCATCAATTTAATTGTTATTCGTTTTTCGATTTTCTTCTTCATTTACCATAATTGCAAAAATACAATTTATATTCGTATAATAATTATTATAATAATTATAATAAAAAAAAAACAATTTTATAAACATAAAAAATATTACATATATTGTGTTCCCCGTGCTTCTTTTTAGCTATCTCTATCTCTCTCGTTATCGTGTTTACCTTCATTTAGATCATGTTGTCTGTAGGTTCATGTTGATATATACCAGAATAATATGCCTCCATAATAGTAATAATGATCATCATCGGAACCACCCTGCAATATCAACCAAATTACCGGCAATTAATTTCCACTCTCCACTCTCCACCTCCTCCTCTTCTTTTCTTTCCTTTCCCTTTCCTCTCCTTTTCATTTCAATCTTTTATTCTTCCCTCTTCTGTAATCATAGAAATTTGCATTAAATGTAATTTAATTAATGACTAACGGAAATATATGGTTGGTTTGTTTCTTCTTCACTCTATTTGTTTAGTAAAATATTATTCGCTACATATTTTTGCGTTTGCCGAGCATTTTACTCTCGTATGGATTTGTTTTGTTTTCCTTCATAAATGTTAAGTGTCTGTAGGTGTGGTGTGTTTCCGTTAATTTGAATCATCATACGAATACGAATACGAATACGACTGAAGGAAAATAATATATTTCCACGTAAACATAAATCTTTAAATAATTAAACGTTTATATGCTTTAATTTTCTATACAATTTTTATTGTTTTGACTAAGCATTTTGCAATTTGCATTAATTAACTCTAAAATAGGCTTAATTTAGTTTTATATATATTATATCCTTTTTGTTATAAGTTATAACAAACAAAACTAAATTAATTGTAATTGTAAACAAAATGAATCGTTTTATCTGTTTGCATTTGAATATTTGCTTGGATTGATTGGATTTATAATAATTTTGGCCATAAAACTTATTGTACAGCAAATAAAATAATAAATGTAATATTTTATTTTTTATAGTTTTCCATTAGAAAATACTTTTATTTGAATCGAGTCAAAATGTGAAAAACATAACGTAAACCGAAAATTGAAAGTTGAACCTAACAACATGCAAAAATGGCAATCGATATGTGTCTGTCGACTATCAATTGAAAATAACATTTAAAATTCTCGTTTCCCGAATGCGAAGGCAAACCGAATGGTCTAGTTTCCGTTTCCGCGAGTTTTAACAAATAATACACACCTAATTCATTTCGTGACATTTTTGCAGCGCGATAGCACAAATATGTATAAATCGTTAACAAATCAAGCTGATTGATTCAGTTATTCGGTAATAATATCAAATTAGAATTTAACGTAAGTTTAAACACTTTGCATATCAAAGTTGGATGTTGTTCTTTGTTTGCTTGTTTGTTTGTTTGTTTGTTTGTTTGTTGTGTTATTGTTTGTGTATGACATTTATGCTTACATATATAATTATTTATTTATGTGTGTTTGTTTTCTCTTTGTTTTTGATTGATCTTGTTTTAAATGGTTTCAAATGTTAGTATCTTGTTGCCTTCTCCAATCGAATTGATCGAATTTCCTTTAATACAAAACTATTGCAGCTTTTGCTTTTGCTTGTAACTTTTAGAAAATACTTGGGTTTTCGTTTTCATGTTCCTTATGCGACCAATAATTGATAATTGATTGCTGTTGTCCTACAAAAACAATGCTATTGTTGATGCTTTAGCTGCAGCTGCGGTTTCTGTTGCTTTTGTCGGGTTGTTCTAGTTGTTGCTGTTGTCGTACTGTGGGCTTTATAATTTCCATTAAAATTGAAGTAGTTCATATTACTAAACACTTGTTGTTGTGGTTGTGGCTGTGGCTGGCCTTGTTGTTGTTGTTGTTGTCTATGCTATAGCGAACCAGCCGGAAAACTTGTTGAACTATTGCTATGGGCTAAACTAATCATTGAACCAGACAGACTTCCCTCCTCATCTGCATAGGCTTCACGAGATACCTCATTTAGCGATAAAGTGCTGCAAATAGATGATTGGAAAACATAATTAGTTGGAAAATTAATGGGGAATCTGCTCGAATTCCACTTCCACCAACTCTTTCACACCCTAAATCAACCTAGCCCAATCACAACTTCATTTATGATATACTGAGGTCTCAAAAGCTGAAGGCTTTACTTCCTTCAGCATCGCCAATGAATTCAACTTCATTTTAACTGGCCTTTTACTCATATACTCCTCTACAATCTTAAGTGAAATCATAGCCATACTCGAAGCAATCAAAATATCCACCAAAAACACTGCTAAACACGACAGCTCTGACTTTCTTTCCTCACTTACATCTCTCATCAACAACCCCAACCCCCAACAACTACTCCTACTATACCACCTCAATCCGTAACCTACTTCCAACCACTTTCCCAAAATCGAATTGATATGGATCCCAAGCCACATGAATAGTTTGCTAGCGCTGAAGTCAAGAAAATAATAAAATATCCCAAAGTATATAGTATCCCAACTATAATTCAAAGATATCGCATACTTCTTGAAAAAAATAAAATAAAAACAAGTAAATCGCCTTACAAGAAAAACCATGAACATGGTACAAACAAGGGAGGCATCGCCCCACATCGAGATACATCCTTCAAGAAGCAAAACCCCACATACACCTTAACAAACCCACCCACCATAACTGCACACATTCCTTAAGAACCCCCAAACTATTCACAAAATATAATATAAATAATATATAAAAACGAAGTTATCACAAGACATCGGATAATATGAAAAAACATAATCTAAACATTCTATTCTCTGCGATCTTTGATTAATAATAAATTGTTCTCCAAAATTCAAAATTAGTTTAAAACTTAAAAATTTAAAAAAAAAAAATATTTTTTCCCCAAATAAGTTTGCTTGAATTCGAAGGTTAAGAATACTGTTTTACATATAACCCGATGTCAAGTTGACACGTTTTATGTTCCTTAGTTTGCTTATAGATTTCAATCAATAAATGATTTTTTAATTACCTGAAACCTAGGGCAATTGATTCGTTATCAAATGCTTCCAATTCTTTAGTATGCTTCTCGTGTTTCATGCGCAAGCGCTCGTCGCGTTCCTGGTTGAATTGCTGCAACTCGCCGCCCATCTTTGGGGAGAGGATAGAAAATATTTGTTTATTTATTGTGAGATGTTAGTGAAGTTTACAAATCTAAGAAGTAACAATGGATCTTATAGTACCTCGGCTAGTACTATAGAGAACATGATACCGGGGGGATTAGACTTTGTGCTAAGCGGCTATTAGAAACACTCACCTTGTTCTCGAGCAGACCTCGCCGGACGCTGACGCGGTTCTCGAGCTCCCGACGCTCGCGATCGCGCTGCTCCTGCGCCTGCTTCTTGTTCTTGTTCTGGTAGGCAGTGAGCATCTCCAGCTCGTACTCCAGCTGCTCGTGGGTACGTTGGCACTCGATCACTTGGCTTTCGTCTAGTTTGTAGCTCTGACTTTGGAACATGTCCGCAATACTTTGCTCATACTGTTGATAGTGGATAATTGAAACATATACATATATGACAAGATAGGTCTGCAGTTTCTCGCACCTGCTCGCCCAGCAGCGTCAGCTTGCGATGCTTCTCCTCCTTCAGCTGCTTGATGACCTCCTTCTGCTGCTCCTTTGGCGTCGTCTGCAGCACTTGCGCCTTGTAGCGTTTGTATTGCTTCGTCTGCGTCTTGCATGTTTCCCGGAACTGCTTGCGAATCTGGAGCTCCTTTTGCTGTGGGAGATTAGATGTGATTACAATCTGGTGCTTTCCTTTCCCCATAGAATATCAAATACATACCTTTAAGCTCTTGGGCTGTTGCCTCAGCTCGACCGCATGCTTGCGCACCAGCTCCTTCTTGATGCGGTCCATGTAGTCTTTTTGATTGTGCAACTCAGTGTCGTGTTGCTTGTTGATCTGAGGAGGAGGGTGTTTTATTAGACGTTAATTGTGTTGCCTATATAATAGTAAGACTCACCTGCTCTTCGCGCAACTGATGCACGCTCTTCTGCTGGCGGTACTCCAGCTCCTGTGTCTTTTCGTGGTGCTTAAGGAGCATGGCATGTGCCTGCTGCAACTGCTGCTCCTTCTTTCCGAGCTCCTAGGAAATACGAGGGGTTATATTAGGGTTTAGTTAGGGCTAAACCTTCTTCCAAGCCCTCCACTTACATCGCGCAGCTGCTGGTCCTCGTGCTCGTGCTGCATGATCATGCGCTTGCGCTTGAACTTGCGCATCTCCAGCTCGATGTACTGCTTCTGCGCTTGCAGCATGCGCTGCTCCTCCTGCGCCTCGTGCTGCTTTAGGTTGTCCTTCTGCGACTGCAAGGTTAGATCGCGCTGCCGCTTGGGCGTCGACTCGTCCATCGAGAGCGCCTGCTTCCAGCGCTCCTTGTTCGCCTTGTACTCCTTCTTGCGATTGAGGTCGTACACCTTGCGGTCGCCCTCCTGCTTCAGCGTAATCTCTTTGTGTAGTTTCTTCTCGGCGGCGCTTGTCTGCTTGGACCGCCTCTCCACGTCCTGCTGATGCTTGGTCTGAAATGCGATTGGGTGGTGGGTTAATGGGTAAGCTCTTCTAGCTGCTCGTAGGACTAGCACTCACCTCCAACCGCTCGAGGTCCCTCGTAAAGTTGTGGAGCAGCGTGTCGTACTCCTTGTCCAACGCCGTCTTGTGCGTCTCCATGTCCTGCTTGCACTTCTCCTCCAGCTTGACCAGATGCGCCTGGTGCTCGCGCCGCATCCGCTTGTAGCCGGACATCTGCTCGTGCATCTCCTCCTGTCGTTTCAGATCGCAGGTGTGATTTAATGGGGCAGAGAATATGCATACATGGTTAGAGGCGTGCGAAATGCGAGAAACGAGAAGAGCAGCAGCAACTGGACTAACTAGACTAACTGTAACTTACAAAACCGCTGCGATACTCCAGTTCAACCATAACCTCAACGCGCGCGAATTTCGGCCAAATCATTTTGAAATGGCTTTGCTCCTTGGCCCTTAGGCTTCCGTCCACGGATTCTAAGCACTAATTACTAGGCTACGTATTACTAAGTTTTAGCGCGGAAAGAGTAGTTCTACTAGCTTTCCAACAGGCAACTTAAGCTTAAGCAATTCCCGCTTGCAATTGCAATGTCAAACTGCATGAGGTTTAAAGCTCGGTTTCGTCAAGTGTGACCTTATCGAGGGGATTTCGAGGGGGGATCGAAACAGGGTGACCTTCCAAGGCAAAAGACTTTTTCGAACTGAAATGGGGGCCTGATATTACGGGGAAAGTCTCAAGTCGAAATTCCATGTATTCCATTCTCCATTTTAGTTCCAAAAATTTGGAATTGTAAAAAAAAAATATTTTTTAACTATATATCTATCTATCTTATTTTTTTTTGAAAGGCGACATAAAAAAACTCTCTAATAATAATTCTAACTTTAAGAAAGGTTCCAAATTACGATAAAGAACTTTTAAAAATAATTAAAATGCTCTAAATTCTTCTTTCTAAAGATAAAGTGAACTAATTCCCTCCTACAGCGCCACTTAAAATATCCCAAATGCAAGTCGCAATGCAATTCTTGTCTATTTTGACAATACTCCAGTAAATGTTGAGCGAAAAACTCAAGTTTACTGTGTAATAAACTTTTTGTTAACCTAATTATAATAACTATTAAAAAAATCGTTTTATGGCGAAAAAATGGCATAATTAGAATAGTTAATCTAGCTAAGTACGAATAATGAAAGTTCGACTGCATAGGTGAAAGGACAAATATCGATGTGCAGGGACAGAGGGACCAACAAAAAAATGAGCGACACATATTAAATAAATAAATCAGGATTAAATTTAATATAAATGATTTGTATGAGCCATTAATCCCCGAAATGCTCTTATTCTGGGGACAAATGCATCTGGAGAGAGTTAGAGTGTAGTGTGGTTGATGGACTGGCACCTACCAAGCTACCAAGCTTCAAGTGAACCAATTGACAACAAATAGAAAATGCTTACACTTGATTTGGAGCACGGAAAACATATGCGTTTAAAGCCATGAGCGGGGACTGTGGGGAACGAGTACGAGTACGAGTACGATTGATATGTGCTTAAGATGGATGCAACGGATGCAACTGCAACAGCAGCAACGGCTAACTACAGTAAGTACAGTGGTACCGGCAGCGACTGCTTTTAAAACTCAATTTTATTTGTCAATTGATTGGTTTTGTTTTTGGATTTGGATTGGTCGCCTCCGCCGCTCTGGCTAGGAAATTACACAGGCACAGGCACAAGGACAGTGGCGTTCTTTCAGGTCTTTGTTGATCTTTGGCTTGATCTTGCTCTCGCTCCGCCGGCTGCCGTCGCGGCATTCGCTGTTGCTATTGATGTGGTCGCCACCACACAGCTGCGAACAGAAGTTATAGCGCGCCTGTTTCGAGGATGCGGGAGGAGAACAATAAACACAACAAAGAGAGCTTGTAGTAGAGGGCAAAAGTTAGAAGGCACAGGGGTAGCAGAAGCTGGGAGTTGGTAGGGGGAAATGGATGACACACGCACGACTATGGTTGCTCACAGAGGACGAGGGACACAAGGGCAGCGCGCAGGATAAGAAACAGAATGGAATGCAATCGGTGCTTGGAGGCGGCGGACTATCTATGCTGAAGCCAGGGCCAGGCCTCTAGACCCGAACCTCCGGCTCACCCCACACAGAGATCTACGGCCAAGGCAGAGGAGTATCGCGATCGAAAAACAACGACAACGCACCTGCATGTGCTCCTTTTGCTGCTTGGTCACGATACTGGTGGTGCGTATGGTGGCAAAGTTGTTGGGCCCGTGATCGTTGACTGCATTGGAGATGGCCTGTTGCGAGGACGCTGAGCTGGCCGCATAGACGGCCGCTTGGGCGGCGGGCGTCGTCAGATAGCGCGGCTGGATGGGCTGCATTCGATCTGCCAGTGGTCCGCCGGATGCCGGGGAGCCTCCTCCGCTGCCGCCAGTTCCTGTGCCGTGGCCCATTCCACTCAGATGCGGCAGAACGGAAAGCGGTGGCGGTGGCACCACTGGAGCAGGCGCTGGCGCCGGCACCACCGAGGCCGAATTGGTTGGCGTTACATTGTTGTTCATGCTGTGCATTATGTTGGGCAGCGGCGGCCGGTTGCGATGGCGCGACGAGTTGCGGGACACGGCGCCGGGCGGAACCACCTGTCCTTGGCCCTGTCCCTGGCCGCTCGGCCAGCTGGGCGGCGGCTGCTGCTGGTGCGGATGGTGATGGTGGTGCATTGCCGCCGCCACAGCGGCGCTAGCCGCCTGCTGGTGGTGGTGCGCAGCGATATGGTGATGATTCTGGGCCGCAGCCGGTATGGAATTGGATGAGGAGCTCTAGAATGAACAAATTGGTTAGAAACAGAAACGGAATAGACTGAACAAGTGATAAACCCACCTGACTACTGGCCGCCGATACACCCACCGAGTGTATGGAGTGTTCCGAAGTAATACTATTGCTCTTGCTGCTGTCGCCGCCGGCGTGGTCGTCCTGCTGGTCGTCGGCATCGCCCACGGCGCTCTCCGTCTCGCAGGTGTCCACCATGAGTATCTTCTTCATCTTGCGGTAGTTGAGGTTGTCCAGCTCGCGCACCGCCGACTTGGTGCGCGCAATCAGTTCGAGGAGCACGGTGTCGGAACGCGGTCGGGTCACGTACGAGTGGGTCAGCAGTTTGGCCGACGAGGGTCGCTCCGCTGGCATCTTCTTGAGGCACAGTTCGACGAAGCTGCAGAACGCGTCCGACCAGTCGTTCTTCTGCAAAGTTTTAGATGAGATATTGGAGTTTCTTTATTTTGATTTTATGCAAAGCTAACTTTAAGTTTAAAACTATTAGTTATAAGCCATATTAGGGTTAGTTTTCGATAAGGAGGATTTTTAAAGCCCTATGAATGTTATGAATACATGTGATTTTAGCGTATAGATCTTAATGGTAATCCTAACTCACCGGAAGGGTCGGCGACTCGTTCTGCGCAATGTGATAGAGCGCCGACATGGCGTTCATGTTGAAGTAGGGCGGCTTCCGCTCGGCCAGCTCGATGCAGGTGATGCCCAGCGACCACACGTCCACCTTGCCATCGTACTGGCCCTCGTCCATGGCCAAAATCACCTCGGGGGCCATCCAGTAGGGCGTGCCGACGAAGCTGTTGGCCGGGCACTTGATGGCAGCGCTCCCGAAATCGGCCAGCTTGACGACGCCATTGTCGGTGAGCAGGATGTTGCCCGCCTTGATGTCACGATGGATGCGACCCAGCGAGTGCAGATAGCTGAGGCCACTCAGTACGCCCAGACAGATGGCGGCGATCTCGTCCTCGTGCAGCGGCTTCTTGTGCACCTCGATGATGTCCGAGGCGGAGCCCACGCAGTATTCCATCACCAGCCAGGCGGTCGACTCGCGCAGATAGCAGCCCTTGTATTCGATGGTATTGGGGTGGTTCAATTGGCGAAGGAAGCTGTGATGAAGGATTAGGATCGGAGATTATTACACAACTACCTATTGAAACTCTATTACAACTCACCGTATCTCTTTGAGTATGTCCTGCCACTTCTCCTGGCTCTGCTTGCCGGTGTAGGACATCTTCTTGATGGCCACAATCTCCTTGGTGAGATTGCAGCGGGCATAGTAGACCGCACCGAACGACCCATGGCCGATTTCGCGCAGATCCTCGAATATCTTCTCCGGGTCATGCTTGTTGAACAGGTCGGCTATTTCCGGATCCTTGAGACTACCAGGTCGTGCCGAAGGCATGGCTGTCTCTCATGCTCTCTAGCCCCCGGTTCACTGCTCAGTGGTCGTCGTGCTCCTGGTCCAGCTTCTTCTCCTGCTTGCTCTTCCTCTGCAGCTGTGCCAGTTGCCAACTCTGCTGTGCTGTGCTGTACGCTGAAGGTCTGTGTGAAAAGAAGGCAATTCCGGTTAGTCAGTCACATTCTGTGCCAGTCACTTAGTCATTTTATAAAAGGGTCGAGATTTTTGGAGGTTTTCTGTATTTGGGGATTTCAGGCTGAAATACTGGTAGGCGGCAGGGGTAGCGGGGTTTTCAGGGACAGAAAGACAGACAGACGGATGGGTTGGATGGACTGGAAAAGCCAAAGCCAAAAGCCGTCGACTATCACCAAATCGATCAAGTGATTCACGCCTTGACACACACACACACGCACACACTGCACAAATCATTCAGAATTCAGCATTCCACACGCAGCACGGGCCTCTTATCGCAAATATTTTTACTGCTGGCCTCTCTTTTATGGCTATTTTCCTTAGCCTTAGGTTGTTACCAACATGTCAGCTGGTTTTGGCTTTTTGGCCAGTTTGAGAGAACTGTTTTCTGGGCTTTTCTTGTTTTTTAGGGATGTGATTCAAAGGGTTTCCAACAGTTGTTGTTTATTTGTTTAGTTTCCGAAAAAGTGGGGCTTTTTTTTTAGGCTGAGTAACTGAGTGGGTGGGGTAGATGGGCAGGCGTAGGGGATGCACACGTGCTGTAGGGGATCTTTCGATTGGCAAGTCCGGGGGTTTTCGAAAGATTCCCAGGATACTGACACGTGCTGCAGGGTATTCATTAGTCGTTATGACCAAACCCTTACAAGGAGTAACGGCACTGTCACTGAAGGGGTGCATTTGTCGCTGTTGCGAGTCCGCAAACATACATACATACATATGCACATATGCGGAGGCGTTTTGCGGGCGTCTGCGGATATCCGCCGGCTAAAGAAGCGGATCTCCGATCTCCGGCTTTCCACTCGCAGCTTGGGCGAGAGAAATACTCGATATAATTAGCCCGCCGCTGTTGTTTTGCGACTGCAATTATTTACTTGCGACGCGAAACGAAACAGAAACACGCCTATTTTTCATAGCCGCACACTAGTGCACAAAGAGCAGCCATGACCCAGCGGACCAAGGCGCGATAGTGAAGCGAAACTATCGCAAAATGTTCGCAAACGGTCTTGGAAATGATAGAAATTCGCGACCCTTTACTAAAGTCGGACTCAAAAAAGAGAGTTTAGTAAACAAAAACCGGGCGACATGTTTTTTTAGCCGAATGTCCAGTTTTCATTCACCTTTGAGCTCGTTTGCGATAGTTTTGCGATATCGCCAACGAACTTTTGGTCCACTGGGCATGTACATGTACATATGTATGTGCGGTTTGGCTGCTTGTTGTTTTGCATTTCGGGCGACACAAATTCAATTCAATTCGTGCTTTTTTCTGGGGCTTGGGCTTTTGTTTTGCGCCTTTTCATTGCGGCGGAAAACAGGGAACTTTTCTTTGGTTTTGATTTTGTGTTGTTTTTTCTTTTTTTTTTTTTTTTGGGTGCGGACCCAGGCACACACAGAAAGGCGTAAAAAAAAAACCCACAAAAGTGATGATGCTGCGCCACTTGTTTTCCTTTTTGCGGGCGGCCAATTAGTAACTGATTTTGGTAGCCAGTGAGCGGAGAATGATTGGAATGTGAAATGCCGTATTTTGCATTTTGCAACTGTTTTGAATCGCCCAATTTTGTTTTGCTTGCACACTCACGCTCACGCTCGTCGGGGGAGCAGACAAATACACACACAATTGCAACGCACGGACACGTGCTGTCTCTTTCTCGCCCATTAAGGGGAGTCGTCGCACTTTAAATCCGCAAACTCCAACTGTTTGTTGAGCATTTCCACCGCAAAATTGATGCACCGAAAGTGTTATTTCGTAAAATAATCAATTCACTGGGCGGACGACACACAAAATTCGCATTAATTGGCCAAAACGCAAACGCGAAAAAGAACAGAGTGCACACACACACACACGCGCAGACATACACGCACACAGGGATGGAGAGACAGTGGAAAATGCATAAATCTGGCGAAAAAACAACATAGTATGACGACTTTCTGCATTCGAGGGCTTACGTTTGGCAATTAATTAGTGCTTGCTTGTTTATCAGCGCGGCTGGCTCTTGGTTTTCGCATCTGTATGCATTTTTCCTCATGCGTCGCTTTCTTCACGCCTGCTGCGATCGGGAGTGGGAACTGTTGCCCTGCACTGCACACGCGTCGCGTTCACGATTCCGCACTTGCTACGCATCTACCATATATAATATATTATATATAACGACGATATTCCCAATTTTCTTCACTCGTTTTCTTACTTTAAACAGTTATCGATATGCCCCGATAGGCTCGGTCAATAATTAGGGGTGGCCGATCATCGATGAAGACGTCAAGGCTAGAGGTGGAGAGAAACATCGATGTTTGGCCTTACGATGTTTTTCGTTTAAAAAATGTCTTGTACGTTTTGTATGTTACAGTAAACATTTACTGTTTTGTTGGTCTTGTTGTCTGAAGTCGCGGAAAACGTGTAAGCTAATTTAGCATAATCTGCCGATGGCTATCGATGTTTTCACATCCCTGGTGTTTGGACAGCATGAACGGTCGCACTAAAAAAATCGGTTGGTGTCGTCGCTAAGTTAGTGCGGACATGCACCTATCGATAAACATTGTAATTTTATCGGTGGGATTTTGGAGTATAAGCGTTATACCTGTTGCAATTTTAAACGGAACTGTGTTTCCACCGAGAAACGCTTAAGCGCGCAGCTAATTGGCACAAACAACCCAGAAACCATTTTTCAGACATTTGAAAATTACTTTATTTCAATTATAATTTACCACTATGCAAATTGGGTATAAAAAAAAGTACACTTATATTACTAGTTTACGGCTGATTTTAAGCAATCACTGCAATAGCTACAATATTTCGAAACAGTGACTTTCCATTTCATTGCCACTTGCCACATAGGGGGTAAAATAAGAAACTATACCGCTTAGTTATAGAAGTACTGCTGCTGATTGGGAGTCGGGAAGCGATTGAGATTAAGGCTGCCGAAGTCGAGTTGCGAGAAATAGCCTTGGGATGGTGATGGTGATGCTGGGACTCGAGTTGGTCCTGCAGGCGGATCCTGATCCAGAATTTGCTGACCGGAAGCCAACGGGCCGAAGTCGCTGTCGCTCTCATAGTTGACCAAAAACCGTGGG
The DNA here is from genome assembly GCA_035046095.1 of Drosophila pseudotakahashii. Taxonomy (NCBI): domain Eukaryota; kingdom Metazoa; phylum Arthropoda; class Insecta; order Diptera; family Drosophilidae; genus Drosophila; species Drosophila pseudotakahashii. Next base: position 21,642,545 of record JAWNOE010000105.1, read on the forward strand.
GCAGTTGGAGTAGGGGGATCGGGGGATCCAGCATCAGCAGCATAGGCACCATCCGCATTTGCACCAGAATCTGCACCAGTGTCTGTATCATCTACTTCTGCATCCGAATCATCTGGGACTGCCGCCGCCTCCGCCACGGAACGCGACCTAAAGAAGGTATCTGCAAAGTGTCGGAGAGAACCCAATTGTACGGCAGTTAGTTAAAAGGTTTCGTATTTTACCAGTAGGTTGTGCGTACTGATAGATAAGCCGATCCCCCAGCTGTTGTGCCGGACGCCGCTGTGGAGGATCGTTTAGCTGTTGCTGCTGCGGTGGGCGAGGGCGCGGCCTTGGTCTTGGACGTGGCGGAGGAGGAGGAGGAGGCGGTGGTGCCGCTGTGGGTGCTGGTGGCGGAGCCGGGGCATCGTAGTCATAGTCGTAATCATAGTTCGGTGGAGGCGGTGGCGGCGGTGCTGGCGTCGTCGTCGGACGAGGACGTGGTCGTACTGGCGGTCGAACTGGCCTTCTAGTTGGCTGCGGAGGAGGTGGTGGTGGAGGCACCGGAGGTCTTGCCGCTGAAGGATCAGCATAGTCGGCATAGTCCAAGGGCAGAAAGCCGGAACTGAAGAACGGATGCCAAATGGGTCGTCGACTACGTGGTGGAGGAGGTGGTGGCGGAGGAGGAGGCGTGGTCGTTGTCGCCATCGGCGGACGACGAGTGGTCCGCACCAGATTGGCCTTCGCGGAGGACAACTGGGCGCTCTTTAGCAGCAGGTTGCGCAGGAGGAGACCAAAGTCCAGGGTCACTGTGCCGCGCTTCTCCCGGGTTCCAGTGGAGTCCTGGCTAAGGACCTGGTGAGACTGGGTATCCTGGAGAGCCGAGAGTTGTCCCACTAGCAGGAAGGCCAGGAAGAGGAGGAGCGACTGTCGTATCATCCTGAAGGATCTCCGGATCTGGGGTTATCAGGAATCAGGAATCGGGGATCTATGGAGCTTGTACCGCTGGCCGTACCGCTCGGAAGGCCGTTCCAATCAGAACTGGCAATGGTCAGCGCTACAGCCGCCTGACTTTACTCGGGCGGGGTACTGCCTGGGCGTCGCGGATTAAGTGCCCCAAAATCAACTAGTTAGACGGGTTACTTTGTTGGCTGTAGATGTCTGGATCTCGTAATCGCAGACCCCCAGACTTCAACGAGTTCAGTGCGTGGCAACAATTACTTTTGCACTACTTTTTGCGCGGCAGTTTATAGATCGTAAGTGCAGCACAAACTATGCATAATGCTTAGCGGCCAGTGCATTTCAAGAGGTGAGCTGAAAACGCACCGTGGAACTGCACACAGCACTTGGAAAATTTAAGAAATCCGTCCTCAAAAGTCACCAATCACGAATCATAGGTTTTAAAAATACTAGAACAATTGTTACCAACGATTTTCCCCGAGATCCCAAAGCACAAGATATAGAAAAGACCAGGAATTGTTTACATCCGCTTTAGATTATCCAAATATAGACACACACAATAGTTTCCGCCTTGTAAGTTTATCCATGCTTTAAAATGTACAATTGATTACGATTATCAAGATTATGGTCCTCCAACTGCAATCGAATTTTTGATTTCTTCAAATTATTACTAGTTTTTTATTTTGATATAACTATTAAAAACATAAAAGTGAACCTTTAATAAAACATTGATATTTTCGGAATCACGGGCTTTTGCTGGCTATAGACCCACCATGCCGAAAAAGGGGCTGTCACGAATTGCTCTCATAATAATATGAATTTCAATTTCAGTCTAGCAACTGCGGCTGTTGAATTTGATTTTCGCGATATATTTAATCATTTCCACAGTAATTAACAGCGTTGGCTTTTTCATAAGTATTGGCGCAACAATATTTTCCTAGCTCATATTGAATGGATTGAATGGGTCCATGGGGCTTGGACAATTGTAACCTCTCGCTTTCAATTCGCATTCGCATTGAATCGCATTGGGGGAAACTGGTTTCCAGTTTGTGCCATTAGTTTTGAAAAAGATTTGACGAAAATTTTGACTGCCTTCAGTTTGTATGTTGTGGCAGTTTTGTATGCAAATAAGACATTGGCTTGACTAGTTGGCCCACATGTGCCAAACTTGCACTCCCAAAATGCTTTACTTCAGGTTTTTCAAGAGCTAAAAGCAAGAAGTCCAAAAACTAAGGATATCTGATTCTCCTCCGGCTGTTTGATAAATATATTACAGTTTTTTTAATGCAGTGATTTGATAATGATTCGTTATAATTCTAATGATTCGATATATGCAGTTTTTCTCATTTCTTGGAAATATGAAGTTAGGTTTTTGAAAACAATCGATTTTATAATTCCGTTGTAAAGTTCCATTAAGATAGCCACCATTTATAGAAAGGTAACTATACTTTCTTAATCCTTTAAGGTATTTCATCGTTTAGCCGTTTAATTTGCCTATTGCGTTCGCTCTTCTTTTAACCTTGATCGGTTACGTAACCAAGAAATGTGAATCTGGTCCATAATGCGTATGGAAACCTGTCTGATCGATCCACTCCCCTCGGCTTTTCTGCTTTTCGGCTGGGAATCTAGCCTAGATGAAAGTGAAAACTCGTTTAAATTTCCATTTCTCACCAAACGTAACAGGATATTAAATAAAAAAAAATATATATAATTATTTTCAATGCCCAAGACACTGGCGTTTAGTCTTCAATTGACGGAAACGCACCGAAAAAGAAAACGACAGACAATTTGCTGAACATACAAAAGCCCCATTGCATGGTGGACATAAATCGATTATAAAACACGCGAAACAGCTGCCATTTGAAATAATAGGTCAATTAATAACAGCAGTAGTTTGAAGCCGACTAAATAAATCTGGTTTCTACAAAAAGTAACAGCTTTTATGCTTCCTATTTAAACTATATCAGCATTGCACAACTTTAATACACTAATATAATATGATGATATCATTAAAACTGCAATCTGGTTTCGGTGTTTGGGAGATCTTAACTCTAACCGTTCTCCGAAATGAACTAATTTTAATGCGTTCTAAGCAACGGTCTTATCTCGACTGGTATTTTACCAAATTCCCAAATAAAAAACCGATCGACCGAACTGAAGAGAACTGATTGAAGAACTCCAAGGTCCGTACTCTGGCTGTGATTATTGAGAACTGTTCAAAATACGCGTGGACTAAAAGCAGAGCACTTTATCTATTCGTAGTAACTTGTCGGTCATGAGAGATAAAGATTTCGCGTTTCGGGGGACAACATTGGGCCTGAGTAGCCTAGGATTCACTATATATAAATGGGCTACCGAATCGCGATTAGTAAAACAGTCGTAAATGGAGGCACCCACAAGAAGGATGATCAATGTAGCTCTGCTAATCGTTGGATTGGCGGTGGCCCAAGGAGCTTTGCCGACTCAGGATATCCTTTTGAAGACCAAAGAAAATGGAGTCTCCTCCTCAATGGAGGACTACGAACGCCTGATGGAGTTGCGCTCCCTGGGAATGAAGTTCTATCGCGAGTTCCGGAATATCTCGGCAACGGATGTCCATCTCCTCGATGGGCGGTACGATCAGCAGGATCTCGTTTGCCTGGCAGATTTGTCCAAGTTTATGGGAGGCCTCTCTTCCGCTCAGTTGTGGGCCCTTAAGAGTGAGTATACATCGTTTTAAAACCCATCCAATTTTCTATATCCCTATCCTCCTACCTACGCAGTGATTGATTCGTGGGGTTCGATCCCCTCGGGTTACCTGTTCGGCAACCTCGTCGACTTGGGGAACTACGAGGAGTGCCTCCGGGTGGACAGTGCCATCAGTGAGACGCACAGCATCAAAGGGAAGTACTGCTTTATGGAGCTGCCCATCTACAAGTGGCTGGGCCTCAATGCGGACGTTCTCAGGGTGACCAACATGAAGACCGCCCTGTGCTTTCCTTCCTCCTGTTCGGCCACTGCCATGGAGAACTTCCTGAAGCAGCTCTTCCAGCGACTTCTGGGCGTCACTGACCCAAGCAATTTGTTTTCTATCAGCGAAGGGACGTGCAAGGTTAAGGAGAGCGAGCCCTGGGATGGCCTAACCATATTCACCATGTGAGTAGTGATGATGATGACTCATCTGGTTAGACTAACCCCTTCCCTTTTCTAGTGTCCTAGTGTCCGCGTTTTCTACTGCGGTGATTGCTTGCACTCTTTACGACTACTTTTTGTGCCCGGAGCAGGGTGAGTATCTGTGTTCTAGGTCTCTCAAAATGGTAATAATCAGTGGACAATCTTTTATCTTGCAGACAAGATTCCCCGGCTTATAAAAAGCTTCTCAGCCCGAGCCACTTCGCGTCACCTCTTCACCTTAGCGGACGTTAAGGCGAATCCCAATGTGATCCATTGCTTGAATGGCATGCGCTGCATTTCGCTAGTCTGGGTGATCCTGGGCCATGAGTATACCATCAGCCTGAAGTCGCCGGCCATCAATCGGAGGGATAACTTGAGATGGATGCAGCAGGCTTTCTCCAGCTTCATACTCTACGCTCCGTTCTCTGTGGACACTTTCTTCTTCATCAGTGGACTGCTATTGGTGGTCATTGGTCTGCGGTCCCTGGAAAAGTAAGTTTGGATGGAGGAAGACTCTAGAGTTCCGGCTTCTAGATCTAGATTTTTATTTCCAGAACCCATGGAAGATTGAACGTGCCGCTCATGTATCTGCACAGGTATCTGCGCCTCACTCCCATCGTAGCCGTTGCCATGCTGGTCTATCTCAAGATGCTGCCCCTGTTCGCCGACGGTCCCATGTACAATAGCACTAAGTTCTTTGATTACTCCAAATGCGGGAGTACCTGGTACCTGACGCTCCTCTACGTTCAGAACTACGCCACCTATGACATGGTGAGTTAATCTTAATCTTAATATTAATAATGATTTGAAAACAATGGGTTTTGGATTAAAGTGCCTTCCACACACCTGGTACCTGGCGGTGGATATGCAACTCTACATCCTGTCCCCCATTCTCCTGATTGTCCTCTACAAGTGGGGCAAGAAGGGAGCCGCAGGCGTTCTGCTGTTGATGCTGCTACTCTCCGCCTGCCTGTTTGCCACCATAATGACTAATGACTACAAGATTATGTTCAAGTAGGTTTGCATATGACGTATTATACGTGTTTCACAACTATTTACTATCTTGATCTCTTTCTGCAGAGATGGTGGACAGATTCCAGAGGTCCAGAAGAAGACCTACTATGCCACACATACCCATGCGGCGCCCTGGTTGATTGGCGCTCTCTTCGGCTACTTCCTGCACCTCATACGCGGCAGGAGGCTGCAGCTCAATCGTTTGGCAGTCTGGGCAGGTTGGCTGCTATGCCTGGCAATGATGTTCACTTCGATCTTCGCCCTGTTCCCCTATGCCAAGCTGCTGGGCCCCTCGCCCACTGTTTTGGAGGGAGCCCTCTACTACACCCTGTGCCGAGTGGGCTGGCCCCTGGCCCTCTGTTGGGTGGTCTTCGCCTGCATGCAGGGTTACGGCAGTCTGGCCAACAGCTTCCTGTCCTCGCCCCTTTGGCAGCCCCTCTCGAAGCTCTCCTACTCCGCGTACATCTGGCACATCTTCATCCAGGAGGTGAACAATCGACGCATTCGCTCAAATACCTACTTCTCTAACTATGATGTGGTAAGTAGTGATTGCTCAAGATCTAACTTAAGCTCAGGTGGCTTTACCTTCTCAACAGATGCTCCACTTTTGGTCTACCTTTGGGTTTACCCTTCTGATGTCCTATGTGCTGTACGTTGCCATTGAGGCTCCTCTGGAGGGGCTGGAGAGAATGATGTTCCCCAATCGAAGGAGCTCACCTGCGAAACCTGAGTTGCGAACGGAGATCGAGGGCCAGCCCGAGAAGCATTGTGAGACTCAGTCCGACGTGGACCAGGCTAATCTGGAAAAACTCACAAAAACAGACCTTGAGTCATAAGGCCTAGTTAGAAAATAAGCACTATATCAGTTCCTATTTAATCGTTATTAAAAACCACCTACTTGTAATCTAGAATCTAGACATTTTGTAATCCCAGCCGTCCAAGTGTTTCAATGGGTTTCAAGGACGGCTAAATGGCCGTCGTTCATCGACTCTTTCGCTTATCGCGACAAAAGTGCATACCATTTGATATGAGTCATTGGGGTGATGCCCAACTTAAGATTGATGTAAGTTATGAGTCATTAAGGGGATGCGTCCACTTAGGATTGGTGACTCATCAAGGAAGTGCAAAACTTTAGATTAGTGATTTATAACAGTTATTCAAAATCTATGCTCTTAATTTATAAGTAAAATGAGAAAATAGTATAGTCCTATCTTTTTCATTGGTCTTAAAGTAAAGTAAAAGTAATATACCCTAAGAAAATGCGAAAGATGAAACAGTAAATTCTTTACTCAGTTGATATCTTTCGTTTAAGGCAATAATTTAAAACACATCGATTCTTGGAAAGCCCCATGTAATCTTTTATGTTCATCCTAGGGAATTTAGATTAGACTTTAGACTTCAAGAATTTGAGTAGATTTAAGAACGTTGGTAGTGGTAGTTATTTTTCTCTGTTAAGAATACCTTTTTTATTTACTACTTATGCTATGACTACGATAAAAAAGATAATTAAACCGAATTCTTTTCAGATCCAGTCGCAGGAACTTCTTCAACCGTGGTGGATGGATGTGATGTTGCTTCCGCAGGTTCCTCTACTGGAGATTCGTCGGCTGATGTCTTCACCTCTGCAACCTGCGGCTGAGGAACCTCCAGCTTCGGGGGACTTGGCCTCTTTGCGGGCAACAGAAGACCTTCCAGACTGGCGAATGGCGCTTCGATCAGTATGTGCATGAGGTAGGAGAAGAGCATGATGAAGCCAAAGTCTGACCAGAATCGAAGCATCTGTGGAGAAAGGGTTCTTAGAATTGTCATCTAGGTTAGGGTATTATATGAACTTACCACTTGGTAGTCACTGAAGTAGGTGCTGGTTTGCGTAATGCCGCCGTTCAAACCCTCTATGAACATGTGGAATATGTAGGCGCAGTAGGAGAGCCTGGACAGGGGCTGCCAAAGGGGGGAGGAGAGGAAGCTGCTGGCCAGTCCGCCGTAGCCCTGCATGCAGGCAAAGACCACCCAGCAGAGGCCCAAGGGCCAGGCGATGCGGGTGAGGGTCACATAGAAGGCCTCCTCCACAATGGGCGGGTTGTTCTGCCCGTAGAGCGCAAGCTGGCAGGTGGCGATGAGCGACAGGGCAACTAGCCATCCAAAGATTACAGTGATCCGACTTAGCTTGAAGTCCTTGCCGCGATTCAAGTGAAGAAAGTACCCGAATAGAATGCCAATGAGATAGGGCGACGCTCGGGTGTTTGTGGCATAGTACAGCTTTCTCATCGCTTCATCACCTTGTGCTCCCCTGAAAAATATATATACAGTTAGTTAGGATCGATTACGAACCTTTACCTTATTACTTACAGGGATAGATTGTTGATGACCATGATGCTAAAGAGACAGCAGGCTAGGAGCATCATGAGGATAAAGATGCCGGCGGCCGCCTTCTTGCCCCATCTGTACAGGGCGATCAGGAGGAAGGGCGCGAAGATGTACAGCTGCATGTCGACGGCCAGGTACCAGGAATGACTAATGCACTATGGGATGACACTCATAAGCGATTTGGTTTAAGAGATCTCCAAACAGAACAACCCACCAGGCGATTCGTGGCAACGTTTTGCACATACAAGAGGGTCAAGTACCAGGTATCCTCGCACGACGTGTAATCATCAAAGTTCACCGATCCATGCATGGGACCGCTTCCCATGAGTGGCAGAATCTTCATATAGATGAGTATTGCGAAGGCCAGGAGAGGGGTGAGTCGCAAATACCGATGCAGGTACATCATGGGTATGTTCAGTTTTCCCTTGGTTCTTTAAAAATAAAAGTTCCAATAGAGTTGGGGTTATTTAAAAAAAAGGAATAAAATCCCTAACTTACTTGTCCATCGAACGCAGAGCAATCACCACGAGCAATAGTCCACTCAAAAAGAAGAATGTGTCCACAGCATAGATGCCATGTTTGACAAACATGCTGAAGATGGAGTCAATCCACTGAGCGAAGTTATGTGTTAATAGCATTTTTAGCCTCATTTACAAGTTAACTCGACTTACCGTCAAAACATAGCCCATATTGATGTTCGGTGACGTGGCAAAAATGAGATAGTCATGGCAGTAGACCACCCAGATGAACGAAAGACAGCGGATGCCATGAAGACAGTCGATGACATTGGGATTCGCCTTGGTGTCCACGAGGCGGAATAGAGCCCGCGAATTGGCCCGTGCCGAGAAGGCCTTAACAACTGGATTAATGCTTTCTAAAAGATAGTGCTGCAGATTAGCAATACTCATTGTAGCAACGGTTCTCCTGGGAAATACTCACTTTCATCCCGACAAAGGAAGTAGTCGTAGAGCGTGGAGAGACCCACAAGAGCAGCCAATAGCGATAGGATGACTCTGCAAGTACAGATATACTTAAGACTTAAGTTCTTCACCCAAAAAAGAAAATTGCCCGAACTAAATAATGAGCCAAGGTCAATTAGAGAGCACTTTCGTCTTGATTTCAAGAACATCTGCTCTCGAATAAGTCAGAACATTTGATCTTGGCTCTTTTGCGTTCTCAATTCAACTGGGATCTCTACTTACATGGTGAATATGGTGAGTCCATCGTAGGCCTTCTTCTCCGCGGTCTGACACGTAGTCTCGTCCACCAGCTGTACGTCTGTAGAGATCTCCACGCTGAGCAGCGACTGAAAGAGTCTTCGCAGCATTGTGTCCATGTGGGCGGCGGAACAGGAGGCGGGAAAGCAGACCGCTGACTTGATGACCAGCCTTGAGGAGATACCGGGGGCTAGGGCCAACTTGGTGAAGCAGTACTTGCCCTTGACACTGTGAGCCGAGGTCACCGCGTGGTCTATGCCAATGCACTCGTCGAAATTCCCGAGGTTCCACCAGTTTCCCACGAGTACGCCTGAGGGCAACAGACCCCAGGAGTCGATCACTGCACAAGTGGATCGAAGAAGTTTACTAGGAGTTCATTGGAGTGATCCTTGCACTTACTCTTTAGGGCCCAGTACTTGGAGGAGGCCAGATCGTTGGAGAGGAGAGCCAGGTCCGCCAGGCACTTAAGATCCTGAACCGAGGGAATTCTCTCGTTTAAATGCAGGTCCGCAAGCGTTACATTCGGATAGTGGTCGAAGAACTCCACCGCCAGGCTTCTTAGCTGGGAAATGGCCAAGTAATGGTCGACGGCTAAGGTTTCACTGAGATATTCCTTGTTGGTCAGGGCAAATATGTTGGTAATGTTGGCATTAACGCTCGCCAAAGTCAAAGCTAAGGAGCCCAGCCACAGGGCCATCGACGCCTGGCTAACCATGTTGCTCAGTCTAGTGATAAATTTGAATTCATTGGGTGGCTACCACTTAACAGGTGTTTATATGCCTGAGAGCCTCCAGTCGCGATTATTGGTGGATGCTATCTTTACACACAACCTTAGACTCTGTCACGTCAAAGCTGGAAATCGCTATATTTTACAGCTTATCTCTGGCAAATTCTGAACGTGACGGGTACTTGAAGTCGCCCCCACGCGTTCGGTAGGCTGATAGGAAGCCATTCCTTACTGAATTCCTATTCCTTCAGGTTTTGGTCAAGTCGCTTAGCAATCTTTAGATTTTCCACATAGATATTCGGTAATCTTCCCTGAGGGTAAATTTTTTTTTAAGTGGGCCGATATCTTGTTTTTTTATGTCACTTGGGGATACCATTAAAACTAGGTATAACCCATTGATCGGAGGACCATCGACACACTTATAGATAACGGGCATACTCAGTCTCCAGCTGTTTGTTGCTGAGTAATACGGCTGTCTCCCAAAGGAATATGCACTTTATCGCTATACTAGGTGACTCGAACGAGCACTTGGAGATTGTTTGAGCGAACTGTATGCTCCTACCAATGACTAATTTTTAAGAAGGCCGCCTCAGTTGATTGACATCGAGCCAAAATAATCGAATTAGCCCGAAAATGGCGTTAAGTAGCATTGTTATATCAGCTTATCGGTGGCCAAAACAATTCCGCTTAAGCAATTCAAGTTTATTGTTCGGGGAACTGATTTGCTTTGCATAGTCATATTGATTACAAATTATGTACGGGCAATAATGAAAAAAAGGCAATCGCACTTTAATCGCCAGATAATCGAAAATTTCCACTAAACGGGTTTTCTTTTGAAAAGAAGTAATAAGCTAAGCGATTAAATGAAACTATTGGACAACGATACATAATTCAAACCAATGTCGGATTCAGGATGAAGTTGTTGGGGGGCTTTTGGACCCTTTTGTATGTCCAGAACTATGCCACACACGAAATAGTAAGTATGTACTAGATTCAGATTGTTCTCTGTAATAGTTAATATCTAATGTCCAATATCCGATGCGATCTGGAGAGTCCAAGACCAAGACGTCACCTGGCCCTCCACTCGAAAGTAAATCTCCCCTTCCGGAATTGTGATCTTAAAGCTCTTTTAAATAAGTTTTTTTATACATATAATACATATATTTATTATAAATAAGTAAAGGTAAGATTAAAATATTTATTGTAGGTTTAAAAATCTTTTAAATCGAACCATTTAATAAAAAGTAATGAGCAAATGATGATATATCGTTTCGAAACTGATTTAGTTTAGTAATGTTTACTTGAATTTCGTCAGCTGCTGAAAAATGGCTGGAAATCGCGGAACCGTCATCACTGGTATTTTCCAGTGCTTTCCTAGTATTTTCTGAAGGCAAAAGCAGACATGCAAACTCGGCATCCAATAGAATGTGTATGGAACGCAGTGTGCTCAGAGAGAGGCAAAAGAGAGAGCAAAAGGGAGCACATGATAATGAATACTCATTTTCCCGTGTATTTCAGCTGGCACTTGTAGGTCGTGCGAGTTCTGATTGAAACCGAGTTACTTCTTGAATACGTGTATATTATGTCTTCGACGCATGCATTTATTAGTTAGCGCACCCCAAAATCGTTCATGTGTTTATAATGTTTACAAAAACGGATACAAAGATAGTCCCCAGGAATTAAAATTGTAAGTATGAAATGTGTGTGCATTTTTACCGGACCAAAACATTCGTTTACATGTGTGCAGGCATTAGGGTGGACCCACACCGCAGACATTAAGGCTGTATTGAATGACGAGAAATCACTACATCTAACATCATAATGAATGTGGTGTCTAGATCCAGTCTTTGGCGATTGGCCAAAGAGGAGACAGAGCAGGCCAATAATTCTGATGAAATTTATGAGTCTCATTATACAAATGAAGCGGACAATTCCGTTCAAGATGCAATTGGTGAATCAAATCATGATCTTCCCAATAAATCGACTCTCCTAAATAACAGCCTCTGCCAGAATCAATTTGAACAACTTGTTCCAACTCTTAACTCCAATAATTCCAATGTGGCTCGAATGGAGCGAAAAATTGAAAAAATGGAATCCCAGATTTCGATGCTGGTGGACCAGAACAGCAAAATTTTGGCAAAAGTAAAAAAAATTTCAGAAAAATTTCAAGCTGGCCTTCCGAAAACCGAATTTCCCATAAAGTCCCTCGAAGAACTGGATGATATAGAAGCAAAAGTAATGGCAAACCGTGATAAATACGTAAGTTGACCAATTACAAATGTGGAATTCCTTCATAACTCAAATAACTCAAAACCATTAGGTTGAACTGTTCCGGACCATCCTCGCACCTGAGGGCGTGCAAAAGCACTTGAATAGAATTCTAGCAACATCACTTTTGATGAGTATGAACTATGCAGGGACGTGTTCAAAAACGGGACTCAATTCTTACGTTAACTTAAACATGGCCTTATATGGTAAGTTTCGGACACGTTTAAATTGATGTCTTTTATATTTAACTTTCAACCCGCAGAGTCACAGAAAAGGGAGGGATTTACGTTCGGAGATTATGCGAAGGAGGTTCGGACGGCCTTTGCGAAGTTGAAAAACAGGGTATACAAGTCAAAAACTTTATCCAAGCATAAAGCGTTCAAAAACGAAGAAAGTGGAAAAACTGAACCTTCAGCCGATTAATTTGCTTTTAAATTATTTTTATGTGGGAATGTTAATTTACTTAAAATAACTCGTAAATAAAGTGGGTTTCGTTAAAGTAAAATCATGAATTTTTTTATAAAATATTCGATTTGCTAATAAAAATATATTCTGCGACTATTGGCCACCACTAACTATCGATAAAAGTGGTTTGCAAAAAAATGGTGTGTGTATTAACTAAAATCATAGCCTAATGCAATCGATACTCGGCTATCGACTGCGCTTCTTGCAGCTCTTAAACGATGGGACAATAATAATAACGCACAACCGTGGCAATCAATTGTGCTTTGAATTAAATTATTTGTTTAAAAACATGTCCTAAACGTAAACGCTCGATCTCCCCGTGAGTCCGAGCACTGGATTGCGTCCAAATAAATATCGATTGATCGATGGCTGCGTAGCTACCCTGCACTCTCCAGCAATCGATGAACGGGGCCGTCGATGCTTCCCACCTCTATCCCTAACCTCTACTCTTTCTTTTCTGCCAACCACGTTTTCGGTGAGTGCGTGTGCTCCGCGTTTTTTACTGAATTCGCTCAATTAAAACCTTTAATTATCTTTTACTTGCAGCGGCTTCGCGTTCGTGTAACTTTGTGTTTGCAAATCAATCCAGGTAACCAAGCGCCGAATGAAACTTGTTAAACGCACCGGGGAAATGCATATGTGTGCGCCGATGTTGTTCCGCCATGAACGCATACATATGAAAATATATTTTTTTACTGTGCCCTAAGAACACTCGATAAACAATGTGCGAAATGAACGTGGACATCAGATTTGTGGAATCTAATTGCATTCTTTTTTTTTTACCCCCTTTTTTCTGTTTGTGCAGAATGTTTATGCCAAAGGCCCATCGCGTTGCGATCTACGAGTACCTCTTCAAGGAGGGCGTGATCGTGGCCAAGAAGGACTTCCATGCCCAGAAGCACCCGGAGCTGGAGTCGATCCCCAACCTGCACGTGATCAAGGCCCTGCAGTCGCTCCATTCCCGCGGCCTGGTCAAGGAGCAGTTCGCCTGGCGCCACTACTACTGGTACCTCACCAACGAGGGCATCGAGGAGCTGCGCAGCTACCTCCACCTGCCGCCCGAGATCGTGCCCTCGACGCTGAAGCGCCCGGCCCGCTCGGAGACCGTCCGTCCCCGTCCCGCCGCCGGCGGTCCACGCGGACCCGGTGACGCCTCCAAGACCGGCGAGGATCGCTCCGCCTACCGACGTGCTCCCGGCGGCAGTGGAGTGGACAAGAAGGGCGACGTTGGACCCGGCGCCGGCGAGGTCGAATTCCGCGGCGGCTTTGGACGCGGATCGCGCAACTAAACACTTCAGTTTTTTTTTCTAATGTATAAAAATCAAACTCAGTAAAAATGTTGAACTGAAGATCCAAACACCCTCAACAACAACATAAAATGAAAAATGTGTGTGTGTTTTATGATATGACGATCCAATTATAAAGCAAACGCAAGTGAAAAACCGTGCTCTCCTTTTTTTTATTGTGGTGTGCAAATAGGAATGATTAATTCCGATTCCAACAAACCCTATTTGAAACCTTCTGGGAAGCTGGTCCAAAGCTACTGGCCAGCAGTGATCCTAACACGTTTATAGGGCCGTTTTGGCTAGAAGTTTGCAATGCAGTGAAGCAAATAATATATATTCCTGATAAGCAACAGGGAAGTCTACAGATATTTGCTTATAGGCTATCAACACGAAGCTTTCGCAAAAGTTTTTAGAGCCTCACTTATGACTGAAAATATGCTTGCTTTAGAAGATCCAACGTTAACGATAGGGCCTCACATTCAAATTGCATACAATTGGAAATATAGTAGACTGTTTTAGATAGGATTAATAGTAATACCTTCCATTCTTCTTCGTGTTTAAGAGAAATAGTGTGTATATTAACTGAAGTCTTGTTTTAATCCATTTCATAGAATTGTAGAGTACTTAGATTCCATGAATCATAAAGAGTTTAGCCAAGGCATTTCAAATGAGGTTGAATTCAAGATGTTTGCGTTCCAAAAAAAAAGAATTTCTTACTAAATAATTTTTTTAGATTAAAAACTGACAAAAAGTTAAAGGGTCTACTATTTAATTTGGCTTTAATTTGACACGCTGTTTAAGAGTTTGATGTTTATAAAGAATTAAGCTACAACATTGGCTTATCCAGCCTTTTTTAGAACATCTTCATAGCTTATTATCATTACGTTCAAGATCCATTCGAATAATAGAACTATAGATTCCGCTTTCGTTATAAAATAAGGGTCTCTAGATAGCTTAGTATCTTATTTTGCTTTTAGTTCCACATTTATACACAAACTTATTTCTTGTTTTTATTACTTATCTTTCGAAAGTAATTGTTTTAGTTTAATACAAAACATATAATCTACTCAATACTTATTTTTCAGTTCATGTAAATGCTCACCAAATCAAAACTATTTTTGAGCGTTGATAAGAAGTCAAATTCGTATTTTTAGGTGATATATTAAAGCCAATTAAGAAAGAGGGATGCACATATTTATTTGTTGCCCGTAATACTTTTTGAAAAACGAATATGTGTTGGGCAAAGTATTCTTGTATCATTTTCAGGAACTCGGAGGTCTGTCAAGACTGCAGCGTGGCCAATAAGAAAGTATTGGATTATGGAATTGTATAAAATAAGAATAAAAGAAAGAACTTTTTCTTTTAGCCACATTGAGTTGAATTACATAGAGACTTATGGCTTTTATATTTTTGGGTCTATTATGTTTTTCCAGGTGCAATTCCCATGCAAGGTAAATATTAATGGATAAGCTTTAATTATCTCACCGAATGGATACAGCAAGGTCATACTAAAGCCAGGAAAAGTTCCAATGAAGTCTACTAATACCACAAAGCTGGCATTTCATTAAAATTGCTTTTTGTACAAAATATATGTGGTTTTATTATATACAATCTTGGATATTCGTTAAGTAAAATGTACAGCTAGTCTATGGCTACTTTTGTGCTTAATTTTAATGTTTAATGTAATGAAAGTGTGTCCCTCGAACGCAACAGGGATAACGGGTGGGGCGTTATGTGGAAGAATCGCCCGACCCGACGGCGGAGCTATCGCCGCTTTATCGAGATTTTACCCTTGGCCAAATGGGACATGTTGATCTTCACCTTGCTCTCGTTCGTCCGCTTCACCCAGACCTAAAGCGGAGTGATTCCATAGATAAAAGTGGTTTTTAAGAGGATTAAGGTATGTTTACTACTCACCACTTCATTGCCAATTGCTGTGATGGTGGCCGCAAACTTGCTCATCTCCTTGCCCTCCACATAGACCTGCTGGCCGCGGCAGAACCATCTTCGCTCGTACAGCAGCTTGTTGTCCTCGATGCGGGTCTCCACGTAGCCGCTGTTGGCGGGCGGCTCTGAGAGTAGGCCGTGCAAAGGCTGCTGCTGCTGCTGTTGCTGGCCACCACCGCCGCCATAGGAGCCGATGCCGTTCTGCTGCAGGATGGCATTCGGTGCCAGCGGCTTGCCCCTTTGAATGATCTTCAGGTCGGACTCGATCTCCTTGTCGTCCAGCTGGTAGACGAGCAGCTGCCCGGTGGCCGGTTTCCGTCGCTTCTCGATCACCGGCAACGGTTCGTTGGGTCGACGACGCAGCTTGCGCGTCACTGTCGTCTTGATCTCCATCGAATCGTTCGTTAGCTCCAAGCTGAAGCGCTCGTTCTCGATCTGGCGCTTGCGATCCTCAAAGTCCGAGATTAGGTTGTCCTTGAGGTCCATCATCTTCTCGTCGTACTCCTTCTGGGCGGCCTTCTTCTCCAGCACATAGTCCCGCTCGACGCACTCGCGCATGTACTCCTTGTAGATCTCGTTGAGGCGCCGCCGCTCCTTCAGCTGGTTGTCCAGCTTCTTGACGCGCTTCGTGTACTCCGGGTGCACCAGTTGGTTCAGTTCCTCCATCTGCTTCTGTAGATTAAGCAGCTTGTGCTGGTACATCCTAAAGGAAGGATGATAGAAGGGTAAGGAAGTGATCGTAGCGTGATGATGGTCGTACTTACTGCTCCTTTAGTTCGCTGTTGGTGCCCAGGCTGTTGCTGTTGGCGGTGCCATTGGTGCCGCCGTAGCGGCTGGGGCTGCGGAACTCCGTCTCGCTGGCGTCGTCCGTGTCTGGATGGGATTGGTAATGGGAGTGCGTGGGCGGAACAGGCGGGAAGTAAGTAAAGCCAGCGGAGGGACATCCAGGTACAGCGTACTCACCTTCTTCGCTGCGCTCGTCGCCGATCGACTCGTCGTCGTAGTTGTCCCCCGTGTAATGGCTGTAGTAGGCGGACATGGTGGCGTTGGCGGGAACTTGGAACTCGAGATCTTGAAACTGAAATCCCAGGAAATTGCTGGCAATATAGAAGTTATTTATTTATTTTCTCTGATACCCCGATGCCAGATATACACACACGCATACAATTTCGGTTAACCACCCACGTAATATCGATACATTGCGCGTTTTTCCACCTCTAATCAGGGTGGCCGCTTTGCCACAACTATCGGTGGCGAACGTATCGATAGTTATTCAAATAAAATACCAAAAGCGCGCGCAGCTAAATAGAAAAATACTAAATTCAAATTTATGTTGCTGGGAATTAATAACCAGACGTCTTTGTCAAGAAATTAAAGATCTCAGTTATAAAAATGAACAAAACTTGAGGGATTAGCTACAATCAAGAGCATACCAATTAAATTACCTATGAGAAAACAGTTGATTTGTACACGTTTTCCAATATGTTTATAATATATATAGTAGTATAATAGTTCTACACTATACATTACAGTTACAGCTGCTTCTTGATGACTCATGTTTTGAAGATTATACAATGCGCCATGATATCATCGGATTTCACTATCCATAAATGCCAAAAATATGCCGCAATGCAAAAATGGCAATGAGTTACAGCTGGAGAATTCACGACGACTCCCTGAAAGTACACATATTTCCACCCATTTCGCTTATCCATCGACTTCTGATGATTTAAGATGTAGTAGTTTAACAATTTTTTAAATGACTCGGCGTTAGACAATAAATAAATCAATTTACAGCGAGCATTCGTAAAGTTTGTGCTAATTTGTGTATCTCTCGGCCTATAATTAAATATGTACCCGCTGTACACACGCTGCACTCGTAAAACTATAGTATGTATACGAATTACGTATACGTCGTGTTTTCATGTACCCACATATACGCGAAAGCTTGCTTTTGTTTGAATATTAACAGCACTTGCTCTTCTGTTTTCGGGCTGACACATATTTGAATGCTGTCGTCAAGCACAGCACAGCACAGCACAGCAGCCAATGCCAATGGATGCCGCCCACGCAGGAGGCGATCGAGGAGGAGATCGCTATTTGCCCGAGCTGAAAAATTAGTGAACTGAACACTGAACTCTCATCATCAGCCAAAAATTCCATGCTAAATCATCGCGAGCAAATTTTGATTGATTTCTGACTGCGGCGGGGAGTGGGAGGCGGGCTTTCGTTCTGGGATTTGCTATTTGGTATTTGGATTAGTTGAAGTGGGATGACATGCCGGCAAATGACTAGAGCACTTATACATATACTCTTGTTCTGCGTTCTGTTTCTATTTCGCTGCGAAACATTCGAATATTCTGGTGACGTGGGGAAGATTTGTTTTCCCAAGAGCTATATTCTAGCATATAAGTTTGGCAGAACAATAACACAACAGAATCTGCTTTCTAAATCTTTCTTTCTTTTCATTATTTATTTGGATAAGTAGTATTGTAAGCTTAAAATGAAATTTATGAGTTCTAGGTAAATTTCATTTCTTTTAATAAACTACAATGTTATAAAAACGATTTGGTAATGTATCTTTTTGATATAAAAGTTCCAATAGTTTAAAAACACACCTAAAAAGCTCGACTTGCTTTAAGTGGCTTCAAACCTCTAGATATTGTTTTTATTATTCTTAGGTATTCTATGATCTAATGATCATAAGTATACAGGATGGTGGATGCAAATTTATAGAAAGAAATAGATGTAGATGCAGATGCGTTGTCTCCCCGTTATTTTCGTGGCTTTGTTGAGATTCTGGCGACTTCAAGGTCGACATTTTTGATGAAAATGAGTTTGTTGTTTGGACAGGGGGCATTAGCGTCGCGTCGCGTCCATGTGGGCGCTGTGAAAAATAAAAACGACCACGAAAACACCTCAGCCGCAGCGGCAGCGTTGATGATCACCGATGATGATTGTCATTTTATTTTCGTAATTCATGATTAAATCTATAATTATTTGGATGGGGGGCTCTACTGCCGTTGCCCCCGTTGGAATTTGGGATGAAAATATACGCGACACAAAATAAGAATGAGCATATTGCATATTGTATACCAAATGGGTTTTCATCTAAAGTTTAATCATTATATGGAATGTCTCACAACTCACAACCCACAACCCACCGCTTTCCCTGTACTTGCAATATTGTAACCGGGTCGCATTTATTTCATTTTTATTCCCGCTCCGTAAAAGGACCTCTGCGCTCGGAATCGGAATCGGAATCGGGAGATGACTGCCAATGTCACAGGCCTGAGTCATTTTTGCATTTGTTTACAAACAAACCGAGTGGAGCGGAGTGGGTAGTTTGGATAGCCACACTTGAAAAAATATACTAACTTTATAATTTAAAATAAATATTTCATATATAATTCCCAAAGCAGCCAAGCGATTCGCAAAAGTTGGATTTTCCTATTCAAAATTTATATTTCACATGGTTATTATACATATATATTTTTTCTGTGTGCATCTGCGACGCCCACTCTGTCGAATATTTGGATTTATCGGCTCTGCACATTGGGCGGAATCGCCTTTCACGATTAAAAGTCTTATAATGATGGGCTCTGGATGTAAATATAGGATTAATATCAAAATGACGTCATTCACCTGGCAATAACTCGATTTTTGCCAGTGCAATTGCATTTAAAAACAAGAAATATGTGTATATTAAGATAATAAGGCCGATTTTGGAGCAATTCGACCAACTGTGCACCTCTCTAACGTTCAGCTCGTTTCCTAAAACGGTTGGAAGCGTTGATCTCGAACCAGTTAACACGACCGCTTACAGTGCCATTTGCACACCTACTTCCACAGCCACTTTGGCATCCACCCACTAAGCTTTAAGTACATTCACACTACGATATGCCGTACACGTCAGATAGTAACTGTTTGCCTCCAGTTGGCCAAATAGGCTGGGAATAGTTGGCACTTGGCGGGGATTGGGATGCAAGCCCCAGTTCGAGGAACTCACTTTCGAGTCATGATTGAACGGCTCCCACGCAAGATTTATATGCGAATTTTTAATTGCCTCCTGCGCCATTGCAGCATGTATGCACTTATATAGTTGGCTTCTCTTGAAGCGAGACAAGTTAATCAATTGAACGCCTTTCAGGTATGCAACATATTTTCTAGCAAGAACAAAGGGATTTTCAACATTAATTCGAATAATAACAAAGGATATTTTTTGGTACCATCGTATCCTAACCAAACATGCTAGTTTCTGGCCGGCTAGAATTACCAAGGGCAGGGTATCCGGCTGTCCAGGTGGCAACTCCCGTTCTCCCACTCTCCCACTCTCCTCCTCTCCCTATCCCTCTCCCACTCGTTGGCCATCCCATTCAGACCTTTGGGCGAGAGAGCGCTTCTGCTTCTTCCACACTGCCGCCGCTCCACTGTGTGGGGCCAATGATGGGGTCTCCTCTCCCGGCTCTCTTGGGCTCTCTCTTCCGCTCTCTTCGTGCTCTTGGACGGACTGCGGTTGCGGTAAACGGTCGCTATAAAAGCAAAAAGCAAAGGAGAATGCAAAACAGTCGAGAATTTGAAACGCGGCTATCTGTGCGACACTCAAGCGTCCACGTTCACGTCCACGTCCACGTCCAACAAACAACCACAACCACTCTCAGCTCTCAGTTCCCACTCAGCAAACGTCTCGAGGTCTAAATACATATAGAAAACACATCGTATTCCCCGATTTTTTTTTGGTTCTTGGTTGCTCCGTCGATTAGCAAGTGAACAATAAGCTCGAAAGCGCGTCGAGCAGAACAGCAAAAGAGATTCGAGTAGCAACCACCAAGTAGCTAAAACCAAATACCACCGATACCAACCGCACACAAAAATGGCCGAGGCTAACAAGAGGAATATCCCCATCAAGCTGGGCGACTTCAGCGTCATCGATACGGAGTTCAGCAATATCCGCGAGCGCTTCGACTCCGAGATGCGCAAAATGGAGGAGGAGATGGCCAAGTTCCGCCACGAGCTGATGAACCGCGAGGCCAACTTCTTCGAGTCCACCAGGTGAGGATTGTAGGCGATAAGTGATAGTAGTGATACAGCGATGATTCCGGCTAGCAACTAAGTGTTATCCCTTGAGGCTGTTTCAAATGTTTCGATGTTTCTTGAGGGATAGATAGCCATCCCATCCGCTTGATTTATCTGATAGTTGTGGGCTCTAAATATACGAACACATCTTGCCACATCGCCTTCTGGTCTGGAGCACTTCACTGTTCACCCATAGATGTATAATATACACACCGAAAACCAAACAGGGCCGATTTGCGCCCCAGATACAATATATTTCTTTGCTTCGCCTTGCCGTCGCTCTGGGGGAGGATGAGTCACGAGTTCTAAATTCTCCGCCGCTGTCTCCGGCCAGAAAAACACATGTGTATCCGCCCGCCACCCGCAAGTAATCCCAATCCCCCACCCTGCCCACCATCCGTTTATGCAACCGTTATGTGGGGCATAACGGAATTTCGAGAATTTTGAAAATCACCTGTGCCAAGACTTTTTGGCAGTGTGTGTGTACAATGTACATAAGCAGAAATATTCATCATAACAAGATAAGATATGAAAATCTCGACCATCCCAGTGATATTTAATAGCATGTCTATTTCGAAAAGAAAAGTATGGGAATCCATCGTCAATGGCGTATGGACCATGTTTTTGTTACACACGTTTTTCGAAATTCCGAAATATTTGTATCTTTTCTAGAAGTTAGTCATTAATCCATCCGATTCTTGATTTTCAGTTCATACAATAGGAAAGAATGACTGTCACAATTCTGTCCATGTTTTGTATGAAGTTTTATTGTCCAAATTAGTGATTAATAAACAAACAATGCCCGAGGCATATGGCACATATATCGTAGCCGTCGCGGTTGCGCGTCTCGTTAGACCCTCAAATCTCGAACCTCCAATCGAGTAAAGTTGCGTGGGCGCCTGCTTTGGTTGCTGTTGAAACGACCTCGGCCCATGACGTAATATTGCTGCTTTTGTTGTTGCTTTCACCATGGTCGCCACTGCATTTGCATGGCCACAACACAACAACAGAAAGTTTTCCATGAAAGTTGGGACTCCCATTCCCAGCTGTATAACTTTGCCCATTCGGAGCTAAAGTTGGCAATTTGAAGGAAATTAACCCAAATTGGTTCCCCCCAACCAAACCACACCTGTATTTGCTGCAGGCACCTGCTACTTCTAGCCACGCACTTTTATGAAACGTAAATACACGACAAAGCTTGCTAACATAACATGGGTTATTTCTTGGATCAGCTTGGATCAGTTTGGTATTTAGATTGATATTGATTCGATTGGTTTGGCAGTGACTTCAGCCTATACTAAACATTCAATTCAATCAGATTATCCCACCCATAACGGCCATTTCCTTCTCACCGTCCACCACACATCGTCCATCGCGACCTTTGACATATCTACGACCATGGCTATAGCGTGTCGACGATTAATGCGCTGCGTGATATCTTCTGAATGACTCAGCGCTGAATAAGCACCTCAAAACAACTTTTGACCCTCTGAAAAGTCCCTTCAGGAAGGTTCCCATTCCCCCTACCAAATTATCCAATTTTCCCAGCGACTAAGATGTTTGACGTTTGTGTAAGCCAAGCACCGGTCGGTTTTGCCCCATATTCGAAAAAAGATTATTACATTTGTATGCAATTTGACACCAAAATCCGTTTTGGGGCAATTTGTTTGTCTTAAATTAAAATGGAATGCTTAATGTATGTAAATACCTTTGTATACTAAAGAAGGTTTGGGGGTAGGGCTTTCATTGGACTGTAAACCGCACTTTAATGGTCTGCAGATATTTTATGATAAAGAATAATCCAATGGAAAAGAAATTGGTACGATTATCTCGGTGATCGGCTCATGTACATAATATGTACAGATATATGTATATTGGCCAGGCCAGATATGATGTGAGAACACAATATTAGCTACTAAGCACAGGCAATTCCATCGATCTGTTGAATTTATGGACTCATTAATCGGCCTTGCGCAATTGTGGGCGCACAGTTTAAACTTTAAACAAATGAATACGCTATGATTATGCACATACGTGTATTTATATTTATCTTGCAAATAGCGAATAGCTGTGCGAAAAGCTTTCAGTTGAGATGAGCACATACTGCGGCGATTCAGTTGCCAATATTGGTTGGCTGGATGCTGATAATTTAAATGAGCAACGGACGATGATGATATCATGTCAATTTTTAGCTATTGCGCTGCAATCGGGCTGCGGATCGATGACAAAGCTGCGATCGTTGCCGGTAATCGATATTTTAATTCGGCATTTGTTCAGCAAACAACAAAAGAGAGCCATTTTGTTTGCGCTCGTTTCGTTGCGTTCTCATTTCTTGTGTCTGTGCTTATTTCTGTTTCTTCTTTAGTTTCCCTTCGTTTGGCTTTTCAATAACGAAAAAATATGCATGACATCATTGTCATCAGATGCGAGATATAGTCGTACACATATGGACATGCACACACATGTACGAACGTGTGCTGGCAAACAGAGAGAGAGAGAGAGAAGAGAGGGCCTGAGAGGAAGTAGGAGTGGGAGAGCAGGTGCCATCTCTTCTTCTTCCTCTTGTAGCCCCCCCAAATCAACTTTGCCCAGGCTAACGGCTATTGGTACTTATCATTGATTTCTCTCCCACGGGCGATCAACGCCCCCCCTCCCCCCAGCACCTGGAGACCTGAGAAACGCCGCAAGGTCGCCAATGGCCCACGCACGCTCACGTTTCGGCTTCGATTGATAAGCTTTTTTTAGCATGGAGCGCCAGTTGATGGCCGCTTATCAAAGAGTCTCGAACGCACACTCATACACGATTTGCTGCGACACGTTCACTGGGTTAACGGTCAATCAAAAGTCCCCCCCTTCTGTACATTAAGGTGGACCAAAAAAAATAACAAACTGAGAAACTAATTTATCTATTATTAATAAGATAGTGAAGTGCAATCGAAAATTATAATATAACCTATTAAGCATTTCGTGTTCATTATTCCGCAAAATTAACTAAGAATGAAGTGTTCCGAAGAGGATTATATAAAGTGAATCATGCCTTTCAGAGGCCTCAATCTATAAAGTAAATCTATAATAACGGTAGTACCGACAATACTGAAAACAAGAACGGTTTTAAAAAAAGAAATGAAATAATAAAATAAAAAAGCAAAAACAAGCAAAAATGTTTGATACTAAAGGATATCTCCAAGTTAATATTCTAATCAAGTAGTTTGCAAAGAAAAAGTCGTTGACCCTTGTATTAATATGTATATTTACCTTGTACCCAACTTAATATATATATCTTTCTCCTCTATTTTTCTCTTTTCTCTTTCTTGCCGCTTGGAAAACATAAAACAACCGCAATTATTTCCATACTATTATAATCTCCTCTCCTCTCTTAAAAAAGTTCTACTAAAAAAACAACAACTACCAGGTACAAAAACGTAGAAAGTTTACCAACTAAACTTTTATTTTTGTGTTTTACCCTTAATGTTTCCTTCTCTACACAACCCCTTATTTTTGGTAACTTACTTTTTATTTGTTTAGTGTAACTGCAAATCCCGCACATATTCACGAACTAAACAAATTTAACCGACACTTGGTACTCACTCAATTCATTGCATGTTTGGCTGCAAATCTCAATTAAATATTATGATAGTAGATGATATTGGGAGCTAGAAGTTTTCTTAGAAGTTTTGTGGAAAAAAATTAATAGATTTTTCTGAGTACAGAATGAAATGGTTAGTTAGTTGAGTATCTCAGCTGAGTATCGATTCACGAGGGTGTTATTTTAAGGACCATTTGAGAATTTATTTATATTTTTAGCCAGTTAACACAGTCCTGAACCACGACTTATAGCTTAAGGTGTTTATATGAAGAGACGGGCAAAGATACATTCCTCTTGTGTGTAGGTCCTTAAAATAGAATGTTTGTAATGCAGACATATGTAAATTTTTTGAAGTGCCAGCTGCTCCCTTTGGATCTTTAGTACATGGGGATCCGAAGCGGAAGCCAGATCTATTATTAGGTGGGCAAGCATCACGGCTTCATTTGAGTTGGGTTCTCCGACCGGGGATCAGTTACATTCGAGAGCAGCTTCAGAATGGAGGCCTTCACGCGCACTCTGCAAAATACGTTTCGTAGCACCAAAAGAACCAAGACCACGACTACTACTACCACCACCACCAACTCCTCCACCAGGTTCCGCTCTTGATTTCACATATAATCCTTCTGTTTTTTGGTTTAGTTCGTTTAAGTAGAAGCACAATTTCAACATTTTCCTGACTTTTCTTGCAGCTCAACGACAAACTCGGCTCTGCCATCCCG
The DNA here is from genome assembly GCA_035046095.1 of Drosophila pseudotakahashii. Taxonomy (NCBI): domain Eukaryota; kingdom Metazoa; phylum Arthropoda; class Insecta; order Diptera; family Drosophilidae; genus Drosophila; species Drosophila pseudotakahashii. The sequence goes on from JAWNOE010000105.1 coordinate 21,667,306, forward strand.
AATCCCAAAGCAACAGAACTACGTCTCCGACATTAGCTCACCCTTGATACAGGTAAGGAAATGGGACTACAAAACAAATAGATTTATTATACAAATGCATCCTCCGTTTGCAGGATGAGGGCGACAACAAAGTGCTGAAGCTGCGCTTCGATGTCAGCCAGTATGCCCCCGAGGAGATTGTGGTGAAGACCGTCGATCAGAAACTATTGGTGAGTAAACTCGAGACTTACATATCAGTTTCTGATACTAACGTTTATAAATTCGATTTGTTTAGGTGCACGCCAAGCACGAGGAGAAGTCGGACACAAAGAGCGTGTACAGGGAGTACAACCGGGAGTTCCTGCTGCCCAAGGGCGTCAATCCCGAGTCCATCCGTTCGTCCTTGAGCAAGGACGGCGTCCTGACCGTGGACGCCCCCCTGCCAGCCCTCACCGCCGGCGAGACACTGATTCCCATTGCGCACAAGTGAAGTGATCCCAGTAATCCCAGTTATCGCAGTTATCCACTCACCAATCAATCAATCACCATTGCCCCAGGAGTAGAGGACGTAGAAGGATGATTAAGGAGGAGATGTCTAAGATCAGATTAAATCATACACACATTGAGTTTAATCCAATCCTATCTAAATGATTAATTTTTTTTTGGTTCTGACTTAAAGCTAAAATACTATGTTACTGACTTACTACTCATTAACTTAAATATAATTCAAATTACTATTAAATTTGATTAATTTAATTCATATTTATAATTTTCGCATTAAACGTAATCAATTTTGTCGTAGCCGTCCCCGCATTGGTTTTCCTTTCCCCTTTTGCTACCATCAAAAATAAATCAAGATTTAAGATCCAGCTGAGTCGATTTTGATCAGTTATTCAAGACTAGTTCCAGCTTGAGAACGATTTATACTTGATTTTGGTCGGTTGTGAATTTGCAATAACATTTTAAATGTGATTGAAAATGCATATTTTACTGGGGACTAAGAGTTTTTAATTTCAAAACAAGGTGAAGTAAGTACGATTACTTTAATACGAAGCACAAAACCAGGGTCCGCCCTCATGAACATGTTGACTTTGCCTGATGTCTCAGTTTAGACATTTTTCTCAGCTTAGTGTTTGTACCGAGAAACAAACTTTGGCTCAGATATATTGTGTTGTGTGCAGCACGAAACTACCAAATTGTCGGCGCTGCCCAGGGATGTCTTCCCCGAAGACCGGAGGAGGTCCTGTCTTTCTGCAATCAAACCGCTTGTGAAAAATACAGAAAAAATTTAAAAATAACCTTGATAGCAAAGTAGGTACAATAGAATAAAGATGCCGCCGCAGCTGGAGTCCCAAAGTGGAGGTAGTGATAAGGATGGGGATGAGAAGAGCAGACGATTGGAGTACCAAGAGCTGGATCCGCTGCGGCTGACCACACTGATCCTGAGTGCAGACCCGCGGTACCGCATCAAGCCAATGCAACAAGTGGTGTCCGCACTCATCGGCGGCCTCATCACGACCTTTGTGGGTGAGTAGACGGTAGCCCTTAGCTATGTAGACCTCGTCTAATCCGAGATCTAATCAGTAACCCCCCTGGAGGTGGTGAAGACCCGGGTGCAGACACAGCACGCGATCCGCCAGCCACCGACTGTCTCCAGGCTCTGCTACGTCTTCCACAACGGCCTGATGACCCACGTGTGCCGCTCCAGCGACATTTGCATACCAAAACCGGGCCGGGACCCCCGAAATCTTCAGCCCCTGCGCGGCGCCATGGTGAGTTAGGGGTTAAGGTCCACCCTATAGAGTGGCGGATCTAGGATTGGCTGTGAAGTTTTCTACACTTTTGAATGCCATGTCATCTGTCTTCGAACCTAGGACGCGTTTGTCAAGATTGTTTGCAGCAGCGGTCTGAGCGGCCTGTGGGCGGGCCTCAGTCCCACTTTGGTCTCGGCCCTGCCCTCGACGATTATCTACTTCGTGACATACGAGTACCTCAAGAATTCGCTGACCCAGATCTACTTGAATTCGGGCAAATTTGAGGCGGATTACCAAGTACCCGGAGCCGATGGCGGGGATCCCTTGGACCTGGCCACCAGGAGTCGAAATGTGAGCGCCAATGCCAAGGTGGTGCCCACTGTGTCGGTGCCCTGCTACGTGCCCATGGTCTCGGGCATCTGCTCGCGCACCATTGTTGTGACGGCCATCACACCGATCGAGATGGTGCGCATCAAGATGCAGTCCGAGGTCACGATGACCTATTCGGAGCTGTGGCGCGTGCTGCGCTCGCTGATCCGCCAGCACGGCATCCTCGGTCTGTGGCGGGGCTGGCCGCCCACGGTGATGCGGGACGCCCCCTTCTCGGGTACCTATTGGGCGGCCTATGAGGCGATGAAGCGGGCCTTCGGCGTAACGGAACCCAGCTTCCTCTTCAGCTTCCTCACGGGCGCCGCCGCCGGAGCGGTGGGTGAGCAGTAGAACTTGAAAAATATCCTTGAATTTTCCTTGAAAACATTGATATTATCGATACGATATTGAGAAAATATCGATATTTTTCAAGCTCTAGTGAGCAGTGCGCTGTCTCCTTCTGTCTTAATTACCTTACTATAATAATTATTATTATAATCATATACAGGTAGCTACTTTTGTGACCATGCCCTTTGACCTGATCACCACCCACACCCAGATTGAGCTGGGTCAGGATGTGCTCTACGAGGAGGTGGCAGCGGCGGGATCGGCAGCAGGAGCAGGTCCTGCGCCAAGGACTGCGACCAATACTGCCATTTCCAGGCCGTCGATGTTCTCACGGCTTCGGCACATCTACCGGCAGCAGGGTGTCCGGGGCCTCTACGTCGGCGTTGTGCCGCGCATGCTCCGGGTAGTCCCCGCCTGCGCCATTATGATCTCCACCTTCGAGTACAGCAAGTCGTTCTTCTTCCACTACAACCTGGATCTCCAGGAAGCAGGTAGGTGTAGATCGGGGTCATCTTATATAACCAGTTCTCTGTTTGCCATATTTAGAAAGTATTTCTATATTTGTGTATATTTTTATCCATTTATATTTAAATATTGTTGTTGTTCCTGAACTTATTTTCAAACCATTAGACATCCAATTAATTTTAAAATATTTTTGTTTAATGTTAGTTTTTTTTTTAAGTTTTCAAATTGCCAAATTTTTTGAATTTTGTTTAGGGGACTCCCCTACACCCACACGCTTGATTTTCAAAAACACCGCTGCGCCGATAGCTGTTCCGTTCCGATATCACTATCGATAGTAGCTGACAGCAACAGCTGATCGCCATGGGCATGGAACAAAACGGACGAGCACGGTGTTTTATTTTGGACCTGGAAACTATTTCACAATGAGCGGGGGGCTTGCCTAATTGCCTATTTCCCGCGCTCACAGTCGACATCAAACACAGTGCACAGTCACCTTCTCATCATCTCCATCTCACCTTAAATCGCCACATAACCGCAGCTTACCGGGGCTCCCAGTGATAGAAGAGCAAGTGCATCCCGCCATGGCCAAGAGGGAGGTCTGCGCCCACTTTGCGGCTGCCAGCGCGGCATTGGCCGCGACTCCCAGCCAGAACCAGTCGAAGGCCACGATGACGGACCCACGTTTCCGTATACGACCGCTGCAGCAAGTGGCGTCCGCCTGCACCGGCGCCATGGTGACCGCCTGCTTCAGTAAGTTACCTTAAGGCGCCCATTAGCCTCGATTGTTAACCTATGTTTGTACCAGTGACTCCTTTGGATGTGATCAAGACCCGTCTGCAGGCCCAGCAGCAGGCGCTGCTATCGAATAAGTGCTTCCTCTACTGCAACGGCCTCATGGACCACATCTGCCCCTGCGGTCCGGACACGCCCAATCCAGCAGTCGCCAAGCCCGCTCCCCGCTTTTCTGGCACCATTGTGCGTTTACTACCCAGCAAAAGCAGGAGAAACTTAATAACCAACTAACTTTGCCCCTACAGGACGCATTCATCAAGATCAGCCGCACTGAGGGCGTCGGTTCCCTGTGGTCGGGACTCAGCCCGACGCTAATCTCGGCCCTGCCCTCCACGATCATCTACTTCGTGGCCTACGAGCAGTTCAAGGCGCGCTTCACCGACATCCATTACAAGTATACAAGTATGCGGCGCCTGGACTCCGCCAACGGCCCCCGCGACATTCCACTACCTATTCCCATTTTGGTCCCGCTGCTGGCAGGGGTGTCGGCCCGCATACTGGCCGTCACCTGTGTGAGCCCAGTCGAGCTGATCCGCACCAAGATGCAGTCGCAGCGCATGACGCACGCCGAGATGTTCGGCACCATTCGCCAGGTGGTGCAGTCGCAGGGCGTCCTAGGGCTGTGGCGCGGCCTGCCGCCAACCATTCTGCGTGATGTGCCATTTTCGGGCATCTACTGGACCTGCTACGAGTACCTCAAGAGCTCCTTTGGCGTGGTGGAGCCTACGTTCAGCTTCAGCTTTGCGGCAGGAGCAATATCGGGATCGGTGAGATGTGCTTGAGCTTTGTTACCCCCAACGATTCGTAATTTGTATTCGTTTTTCGCTTCCAGGTGGCTGCCACAATCACCACGCCCTTCGATGTGGTGAAAACGCACGAGCAGATCGAGTTCGGCGAGAAGTTCATATTCTCAGGTAGGCCCAATGCGGTTCAGCTTGCAGCTGCAACCAGATCCTCCTGCACCAGCATCATTGACAATGGTTCGGTTTGCATTACGGCAGATAATCCACCCAAGCAACAGGCGGCCACCAAGTCGGTGGCGGTGCGGCTGGCCAGCATTTACCGCCTGGGCGGAGTGCCCGCGATTTTCTCTGGCCTGGGGCCGCGGCTCTTCAAGGTGGCGCCCGCGTGTGCGATCATGATTTCGTCCTTTGAGTACGGCAAGTCCTTCTTCTACCACTACAACATTGACCAGCACAAGCGCAGCAACCAGGCGGTGACACAGGTATCGGGACCGGGATCGTGAATTCTCGCTGCCAGCGGCGGCCGCTGTCGACGTGAATCCCCATGTAAATATGTACATTAATGCCAAAGTTGCCAGGAAATTGGTGGGCAGGCATCTCGTCTGCTGAGTTTGGCGAGCCCGTCGAAATTGTTAAATTGTAGTGAAATAAAATTCTTGTTTTTCCTGGTTCAAAAACACAAAACAAACAAGCTTCACCCAGTCAGTCCTAATGTTTTAATCGGATAAACGAAAGCAAGAGGAAACTGGAATCACTTTTATGTAAATTATTTTGAAATTCAGTGGGTCTTGACCCAATAACTATGTATGTATAAAGAAAGCACAGCGCACATTATTTAAAGTTATTTCTAAAAAAAAAGGGGTTGAAAAGAAAATATAATTTTCTTTACTTTCTTACAAAAATGGAGTTAATAAAAGGACGTAATGTGTTTTTTGGGAATTACCTTAAAATTCATAAAAATCATCTTATTATTTGAAAGGATTTTGAAGTGGCGCCTAATTTGATGATCGAAAGCAACTCGTCGATCAACGATAACTTCCCAAAACATATGTTGCGTGCTATCGATAGACGGAGCCAGGCAACACGTGCGTTCTTGTTTTGTATTTGTGTTGTTTGAGCATTATATTTCCCGAAATGAGTGAAGCCGCCCCAGAAACTGCGCCACCCAAGACGCCAGCGAAGGCCAAGAAGGCGGCGAAGCCCGAGAACAGCATTCCCCGTGGCCAGCCCAAGTCCAACCGGCCGTGGAAGACGCCCAAACAGAAGTGAGTGTTCCTCGGCGGCCTGTCCATCCATCCACCTAACAGCCTTCGCTTCTCCTTCTCTTGAAGATTCAGCAAGATCAAGAAGACCATCAACCGGTCGACTTTCGAGAAGAAGACGGCCCTGCGCGACGAGCTGCGCTACATCAAGGAGCGCTCCAAGGAGATCAAGACCAAGCGCAAGGAGGACGCCGTCCAGAAGCATCAGCGTCGCGTGGAGAACGCCGAGCGCCGGCTGGCTAATGAGCGCCGCTCGGAGGTCGTCCAGGTGATCAAGAATCCCGCCAAGCTGAAGCGCATGAAGAAGAAGCAGATGCGCATGATCCAGAAGCGGGACACCAGCCAGGTGAAGGTGGTCTAAAGGTGCCTCATCCTAGAGTTAACTTGTATTTTTTTCACTAAATAAATCTAGTTTTAATTCAATAACATTTTATATATATATTTGCATATTTAGTACAAACGAATTTAGCTTATCTTAGGCTAGTTTAACAAATTTACATAGTAATCCAAGGCCTCATCCTCAGCCTGTCCGTTTATCTGTTCGTCCCGCCACTGTGTCAATATCTGCTTCCGCTTGTTGTTCAGTGTCCTGCCCGCCAGCCGCTTGTCCTCCACCTGTGGCGTTCCCTGCAGCAGCTCTCCAATGCGCGCCCGCAGCAGCAGATCCAGCCTGTGGGCCAGTGACTGATCCTGCGCTGGCTGCCTGCTGTCTGTTGCCGGTGGCGATGGCAACGACTCCTTCGCAAGCAGTGAACTAATAAAGTCCAATACCGCAGATCCTGTGGCATCCATATCATCCAGGTTGTGGAGTGTGAGACTGTTGCGTTCCCAGGCTTCCGAGCCCGGTGCCTCCAGTCGCTCGTTCATCTGCCTTATCACATCTGCCGGCACTCGGATGGCGCCGCTCCTCGTGGCGTTGGTCCCCAGGCAGGCGTCAAGCGAACTGGCGATGTGTAGCTGGCCATAGACGCAGCCGGCACTGCGACACAGCTGGTGGAGCTGGTGGCGCATGCTGCGGTAGAAGAAGTTATCGTCGCACAAAATCAGGATGTGTTCGCCGCTGCTGCTGGAGGCAATGCGCCGGACTTGAGGCGGCCAAACGGTGTCTGCTTGAATGGCGGCTATGAGTTGTTCTAGTAAGTTAAAGATGCTACCGCGCTGCTCTTTGTAGGGCAGTCCGACGTCGAGGAAATCGTCGTAGCACAGGTGAACGATGTGGCGCAGACGGAGGAGGGCAGCCTGCTGGCTTAGTAGCCAGGAGCATAGCGTGGATTTGCCCGCTCCTGGCAGGCCGATCAGCGCAACTAGGCAAATGCACTGCATGGCTTGTTGTTGGTTATCAGGAGGAGAGTGTAATAGAGGAATTGTGGTGTGGCGATGAGGGCTGTGTTCGAAGGGGGCTGTGTGGAATCCGCGATTAGCTGTCCAGGATCGAGAACAGCAGCTGCGGGTTCTGCTGCTACATGGACAGGTTGCCGGCGACGGGCGGCTGGACGGGAGTAAGCACTGTGGTGGTGGCCACCTCTTTCAGTCGCTGCTCCTTCTGCTGCTGTTCGACCTTGCGGGCGTTCTCCTCCACCTCCTCCAGGCGCTTGGCGTTAATCGTGGTCTGCACATCCACGTAGACCTTCATCATATTCTGATTGAAGCGGGCGAACTTGGTGACGCACCTGTCCACGCACATGTCCTGAAGTTCAGAGGGGTGGTTAGTCAGGTGTCTCCCGGGCGTCTGCCCAAGCTATACACTCACCTCCTGGCCGCCCAGGTCGCGCTGGCTGAGATTATCCACGCATCGGCTGAAGCACAGTTCCGTCACTTTGTTGTATAAGGTGAGAAAGTCCTTGAGCTGGAAGACATGGAAGGTGGGTCGTGAGTAGGGATCACCTGTGGGGAGATCTGCGGGCTTACGTTTCGCAAATTGGGATCCATCGGGCAAGCGGGCTTGTGTTTTAATACAGCAATTACACAATTTAATTTTTTAACTTTACTTTCAACCACCCGATACCGATTCAGCTGATATCGATGAGCAATTATGGGAAATACATCGGTGTTAAAACGATTACCATGTGCAATCGATACTGTAGTCAATTTCAAAATATTTCTGATTTACAAAATTCGGATAAAAGTTTATCTTTAAAGGTATACAAACCGAAATTTGTTATTTATTATAAGAGAATAATTTTGTATATTCCTTCTGAAATATTACTCTAATTAATACAATATTTCTTTAATTACTTTAAAAAATAAATTTAAAAAATGGGGTAAAAACGACTATATATTTTTGGGTTTTCAATCATAATTTGGACAAACCAAGGCCCACAGCTAAAATACCAACTGTTTTGAGCAGCATAAACCCTAAACTATCGATCCCCATCACTTTCTGGGAAATTTATTTTTTGATAAATTTTCACTTTTTTGATAAGGGGTTACATCACAATTTTTGCAAAAAATTGACAAATTAAAAATTTCCAGCTTTGCATGCCAATTGATTGGGAATAAAAATACGAGCTCAACGAGGTATTACATTCCATATTCGGATCACTATTCCCATTATTATGGCCAAAATACTATTTTTTTAAGAAATATCTGTGTTTTTGTTACAAAATATAAATTTTTATTATAACTTCTCCAAAACTTAAACAGCTTTTTTAATTTATTTGTCACTTTTTCTTTTTTCCCGTTTTAAGACTAATAAAATGGGGATTTTAAAGTTTCCGTTAGCATTCGGAAACATTTTTCAAATGGTCAAATGGTTGGATTTCTGGATCTCAGATACCAGGCGAACAGAAACGATAGCAGGTGTACGGTTAATTTAACACTCTTACTTAGAGATGGCCTCTCTTTAGCACGCTCCATACAAACTCGTGCCTGTCGTGTCCAATTCGTGACACGAACACAAGAACAGCGTGGTTGCCCATCTCTAGTTTGCGCTCTCCTTTAAACTAACGGTTGCCTTCCAGTAAGCTCGACTCCTATTGGTCGGTGAGGGAGGGGAAACGTGCAAACGGCAGCCATCTTGAAAAAAGCACCGTTATGTGAGCTAAGTGAGAATTACCAGCAGCGACCTTCTGCTAATTATGTTCGCCTGGTGTCAGAAATCAAGAAATTTGTAAATCTGGATCATTTTGGAGCAGAAATTTTGTCAAATGACGGGGCAATTTCTCAAATTCAACCCGTTAAAATGCAGCATACTTTTGGGCACTTGTCAAAAAAAATCTCCACATAATTTGGATGAAATCGGAGCACTCTAAAATTAAAATTTATGTTTAAAAATAAGAAAAAAAAAATAAAACGTAATTCAGTAGAGATTTGCACTTTGCGAAATTAAACTGTCTGTCTTATGGTGTGGTGTGGTAATCAATACCTGTAATCGAATTCGAAAATGTATTTTATTGTTTAACACTTTTGATTAAAAAAATTCAGATGAAAGATTATCGTAAAAAGTATTATTTAATTATTATTTTGATATTAGAAAATAGTTTTTTTATATTCTTAATCCTTTTAATTCTTATGTTATGTTACTCTAAACAATAGAGTATATTTTTAATTGATTTATATTTTGTATTGCAAACACGGATATAATCTATAATTTCGTTTTAGAGCAACTAAGTGGCCTGAGGACCCTCGGGATTGGCCCCATCGGCCGTTGCAGGACGACTCTCGCAGCTGTCCTCGCCGCTGCTCGTCGTGGAGGCGCCTTCCTCCGGCGAGGTCTTCACCGCCTCGTCCGCCTCCTGCTGCGCATCCGCTAGACCGCCGGCGTCCGCCTTGCCGCTCTCCTCGGGATCTCCTCCCTTTTTGTTCTGCAAAATTCGAACCTTATTATCCTCTGGATAATAGATGATCATATGGATGACATACTTTCTTGCGCTTCTTGGGCTTCTCCGCCTTGACGGCGTGCAGTTCCTCCTCCTCCTGCAGGGCGGACTTGTAGTTGGCTGGGAAGAACTGGGTGGCCTCCTTGTGCCCCATCACCGAGTTGGTGCTGACGTAGCTGGGACCGTAGGCCATCAGAGTGGGTATGGTGGGACTATTGACCACCTTGTTCACCTTCAGCACGATCTTGTCGGTACTGTATGACAAATAAAATAGGTATTATTGTATGAATACTATTACAAAAGTCCCAATCGAATCGAATCCAACTTACGGAACATAGGGCTTGGCATTGTACTTATCCACCGAGTTGGCTATGAACACCGCCGTCTGTGGATTGTCGCCGTTGAAGAAGCCGTAGAGCGGAATGTCCTCGCGACATGTCTCGAGGAGCAGGGCCAAGTCCTTCTTTTTGTAGGCGTCGAAGATCATCACGATGTGAGGGGGCTCGGGCACAGGATCTGGCGGCAGGAAGGTCGAGGTCTGGGCCCGAAAGTAGGTGTAGATGAGAGCTGCATGGGTGCGCTGGTCACTGGGCACCCAGATCGGAGGTATCCGGATGGTCTTGGTCTTTTTCTGATCGCTCTTGGGGGCTGGAGGAAGGGCTTCTTCCGTTTCCGCCTCCTGCTCTTCCTCCTCTTTGCCATCACTTATATTTTCACTCTTAGTCTCAGCCAGCTGCTCTGCATCCTGGACCTCCTCCGATGGCTCTAAGCCGCGAGCAAGGTCGGGAATAAATTAGGAAGCAGAACAAGAGAGAACGCTATAGTCGAGCACCTCGAGATCGCAGCGTTCATACGGACAGACAAACGGACAAAAAGCACACTCTCACCTGGCTCCGGAACCTCCACGCTCACCTCCAGCGGCACTATCATGGGCGGCACGGTGATCTCCTCCTCGTTAAACTCGTCGGGTGGCTTGATGGTCTCCTTGGTCAGTTCGTGGGCGTACTGGCGAAGCACGGTCGGCGGCGTGCCGAGCACCTCTTCCACCTTCCAGAAGCACATGAGCAGCTCCTTGTCGTAGAGCAGTTGGATGACCTCCGGCGTCAAGGGATTCTCGGCCGCAAAGTTCACCGTCGTCATGTCGCTGGGCAAAATGGCGAAGACCTTGCGATCCTTGCATTGGATCTTCAGGGGATCGGCGGGCTCCGAGAGCTTCTTGAACATGTCGCGATTCACTTGGGGTCCGAACACAGTGATCCCGATGTCCGGCAGGTTGGCCATGATGCAATCGGTGACGCTGTGCAGATACTCCAGCCTCTTGCGCCGGCTCTCCGCAAGTTCGATCTCCTCGGCCAGGCGCAGTGCCTTGTTGCGCACCTCCAGCTGCTCCAGTTCCATCGGCTGCAACTCGGTGATCTCGTAGCTCACGTGCGACTCCTTGGCCATCGTCGACTGCAGCATCCGGGTGATCATGGCCACCAGCTTGGGCACGTCCGTGCCAAACATGATGTTAATTGCTTTGCCGTTCTGAAATGTTCATAGTTTTAATTTAACGTTTATATCACTTGAAAAACTCACTTTTCAAATGGTGTAAAACCAGCAGCTAGCAACCTAAGCTAACAATCCACATAACTATCAGAAGAATTTATTTTTTGACCAATTTTCGTTTTTTTTTCGGGTTTTGAATCAAATTTTTTTATAAGGGGTTACATCATAATTTTTTGCAAAAAATCGGCAAAGTTTAAAAGTTTCGATTTGAATGCCAATCGATAAGGAATTAAATTACGAGTTCAACAAGGTATGACACTTCGATTTTGGATCATTATTTCCAATGTTTCGGCTGAAATACTGATATTTTAGGGTGGAATATATGGATTCGAATTTTAGGCAACAAGATAAATTTTTGTTGGTTTTTCAGTCGCGACTTGGACAAAATCAATACATGTTTTATCCGTAGACGGCTAAAAATAAACAGTTTATCACTCACCGTGACGAACATCCAGGTTGGTTCGCTCTTCTTGTTAAAACGCTTCAGGGAGGATATGGAACCCGCTTTGCACTAGTGTTTTCGAAGATGGTAATTAGTATTCTTATGCCTTGACTTATAGGGAGTCTTACGATGGCCAGCTGCAAGTTATCGCCTCCCAATTCGAGCTTGATCTTCCGCAGGCTGCCCACCATTCCCAGGCAAGGTCCGCACCATTCGGAGTATATGTCGAGCACTGTTCCAGTACAGTATATATGGGTTACTGATCCACTTATCTAATGTACTTACCCAGCAGTCCGGATCGCTGCAGAAACTTCTCGAACTCCTCGTCCGAGGCGAGGTCCGCCTGGAGTTGCTGTACTCCTCCTTTCTTCGCCATTTTTCGTTCACTGACTCACTTTACTTAACCCATTAATCAGTTTCAGTTTCCGAACTGAACACTAGGTATTGATAAAACGCCGGTTGTCAAGCGAGAAAAGTCACGCAGGATTCGCCAACATCTCGCTGTATACGTATGTATTTATAAAGAATCCTTATAAAGGGTAAACTAAACCTTATCACCGACCCTCTGGCAATAGTAATTTTAAAGTTAGCCTAAAGAAAAAGTGAAAAGTACATCATATCTTATATTATGTAGGTAATTTACACTTTTTTTTAGTCCTAACTTTAATATCATTATTTCTTGGGATAACTAGTTATTTTTTTAAATTTAAAAAGCCATAAAGCTTTGTTTACAATTATTATTTAATTTGTTTTCCCCTTTTTAAGGGTTGTGGAGTTATGAACGATTTTCGTTCGGACGACTATATGAGAAAATACTTGATATATGTTTGATAGAGTTTTATATTTTGATAAATGATAAATAGGGTTTCTACGTAACAGGATAGTATAGTATTTGGGAATCGGCTGATAAAGTACTTCTAGGGTCGCTATATTTTTATGTCTGCCGAGGAGGATAGTTCCATTTAGTGATCGTGTCGCATTTGTCTGCGCAGCTCGCGCATTGTGATCTGCAAAAAACATTCGGCTGCGTTAGAGGATCGTGCTTGCGAGGATGTCGGGATATCAATATCAATATCATATCGATGGCGTTAGATACTGGATGTCATTTACGTTGATGATGTCAACAAGTTGCTTACGTTATTTACCTTCAAAACTGTGGAACAATCGTTTTTCAAATACAGTTATTTACGCATCGGCTTAAGAAATCTTTAAATAATTTCAAAGTCAATAGAATTATCGAAAATTTGAAACGGGGTGGCAGACATACGACTTGTACATTACTATTACAGGATTGCAGATTAGTTTGTGGGTAGTTGTGGGTAGGATATGCATGTTGTAAATATTGCGGGGGGTAATTTCGATTCGTCTCGAGGGTTCGCAAGCAAGGACACCGGTTGCGGATTATTTACATAACTAATTTAACTATAACTCAAGGGGCTGCGAATTGATGCGCTCGCGCCCTGTTAAAAAAGTGGTGGATCGTGGAACGGGGGATCAGTTAGACATAAATGCGATTGCGGGCGCTACTGGGTTGATATATCGTATCAATTCATATCTATATCTTCCAGTCGTACAGGCTGCGTGTACGGTATGACCGACTTCTTGTTCACGTCCCTCGATAAGGCCTTTCGCATGTCTGTATTTCGAAAAGGATGAAAAGGGGAAAGAGGATGAGTGACTGCCAGTCAGCATGGGATTGTAGGTGGTCTCACCGTAGGCATCCTCGTCCTGGTCGCCGGAGTAGTACTCGAGTATGGTTCGGTAGATGATGTAGCCGAGATTCGTGTACATGTTGATCGCCACCTGGTTGCTCTTCCGCACGAACAGGTCCACGAAGTAGGCCCGCTTCCTGGAAACAGGATTGGGTTAATAGTCGTCTGGAGATCGTTAGATCGTTACTTACTTTTCCGAAATGTCCTCCAGGAAGCTCATGAGAAGCGCGGCCAGGCCGAGTCGCCGGTAGTCGGGCGAGACCGTCAGCGCCGTCACATGCCCATGCCAGTTGTCCAGATGCCCCTCCACCTTGCCCATGACTGCGGGATGGCATGGTAATGTAATCTCAATACAGGGGAGTCTGGAGAGGAACCTCCGGGATCTCTACTTACTGTAGCCCATTATATGACCGCTGGGTGACTCGGCCAGCTGGAAGTACTCCGGCCACTTGGCCAGGTACTGCGTGTAGAAGGACAGTCCGTAGGTCTCCGTAAGTGGGTCAAAGTTTCTGGACGGAGCAGAACATCGTTTAAAAAATGTGCATTTGCGTGAGCTCACCCACCACTACTACTCACACATTGTTGAACTTGAAGAGGTCGTCGCAGGTGAAAGGTCGCAGCGTGGTCATTTTGTCTGTATAGTTTATATATTTACAATTTCCTAAAATATTCTAATGTATTTTATTTTCACCCGGCGTGCAGTCGATAACATCGATAGCACTGCCCCGTCATCGATAGGCCTCTTCTTCTTCGATATTTGAATATTAAATATTCCAGTGGATGAACAAGTTGTTTTGTTTATTTCCACAAATTTAAGCACCTGAGGAAATCACCAAAATACTTTTCAGTTAAATATTTTATACAGTTAATAGTTGTTATTTAAAAGGATGTACTTTGAGTCGAGCATAGAGGGGGATTAAAGGTATTTACATACACACATGTGCTGATTTTGTCGATATATCTACACTATCGTTGGGTCCTTCCAGCTGGAATTGTATCACCTGGCCATGGAGCAGCCCCAGGCGAGACCCTCCTCCTCCTCGGCGGGGGCTGGGGGCGGCAAGCCCCAGGACTCGGGCGTCCTTACACGCGAGGACTTCGACGGCGGACCCGTGAGCATCGACGAGGTGGACACGGGCCTGTTTCTGGGTGAGCTTCGACGGTGTGCATTCTGCTCCATGGATTGTTCGAACCTCCTCCTCCTTCACAGGCAACCTGACTGCGGCCACGCACATGGAGACGCTGCGCTCCTTCAAGATCACGCACATCCTCACGCTGGACTCGGTGCCCTTGCCTCAGCACATCCTAGAAGCCAGCTTCCTGACCACCAAATACATACAGAGTAAGCGGATTGATCCGAGTTTCTCCTCCATTCCCCCCTTTTCAATGGACTCCTCGTTTTCTTTCCAGTTGCCGACATGCCGCGCGAGGACATCCTGCAGCATCTGGAGGGCTGCGTGGACTTCATCAGCGCCGCTTTGGCCCAGCAGGGCAACGTCCTGGTTCACTGGTGAGCATCCTAAACTGAAAAAGTAGACACCACCCACCATTATCCATCATCCATCCTCCACAGCTACTTTGGCGTGAGTCGCAGCTCCTCCACGGTGATTGCCTACATGATGAAGCGCCACAACTTGGACTTTCTGCCCGCCTATGAGCTGGTCAAAGCCAAGCGCCGTTTCGTCCAGCCGAACGCCGGCTTCGTCAGCCAGCTGAAGCTCTTCCGTCGCATGGGCTGCAAGATCGATCCCAACTGCCAGCGCTACAAGATCCACCGCCTGCGTTTGGCCGGCGAGCAGATGCGCAAGGCGAAGATCTTGCCGCAGAGCTTCCACAGCGTCGTCCGCCCGGATCCGGATATCACGCGCGAGAACCCGGAGCCGATAGTGTTTCGCTGTCGACGCTGCCGCCGCGTTCTGGCCTCCAAGTCGCACGTACTGGAGCACAAACCGCGCGACAGGCCGCCGCCACCGCCGCCGCCGCAGCAGGTGGCTCCAAAGGAGAAAGAGGCGGTGGACCAGGCAGAGAATGCCAGTGGACCGAGGATGCTGGAGCAGCTGGCCGAACGCATCCGCCAGTCGTCACTCGGTTCGCCCGGCCACGAGGCCACCAATGCCAACCAATGCCGCAGCATATTATTTGTGGAGCCCATTGCCTGGATGCACCGCATCATGCTGAACACCCAGGGCCGGCTGTATTGTCCCAAGTGCGAACAGAAGCTGGGCAACTTTAGCTGGATAAACGGTTGGTTCAAGCCCATTGTCCCCTTTGAGCCCCTCAACTCATCCTTTTGATATCATTTTCAGCCTGCAAGTGTCCCTGCGGTGAGACAATGACGCCTGCATTTTATCTCATACCTTCCAAGGTGGAGCTCTCCAAGGCCGTGCAGAATGTGCAGACCACAGTTTAGGTGTGCAGCGTGCATGCACGGAATAGAACGAGATGGCATCAGCAAACACAGACCGGTAATCCCTTGAAGGGAGTATAGAACCGCGTTGGACAACACTGAGGGCCCAAGGGAATTGAAATATGGTTATGTAGACCGATCTAAAGACAACTGCAATCCCAGTTTTTGTTTCTAACGTGTGGTATTTTCATATGTTAAGAAGAAAAGATGTAAGAGTAACTAAAGGTCTTACTTTGTTGTCCTGTGTTATTGCTGAAAATCTCCACCAATCTGAGATCTTTGAGAAACGATCTCGAAACGGTTATAAAGTTATAATATGATTATAACAACAGATCAGTTTTGTTCTCGATGGACTTCCCCATTAAATTATTCAAGTGTAAACTAACATATCTCAGAAACCCACTTCGGATTCCATTTAATAGGCAAATATGCACTTTTCCTAAGATAAGAAATAATCAAAGAGTACTTAATGCTCTCCGAAGGGCAATATAACATTGAAAATGCAAGTTAAGTGAGATTTTGTGAAACACTAAGCCGGAAAGGTTAGTAAGTAGTTTCGTTAATAGTTGGAGCATTGTTTCATTTTACATAGTTAGCCAATATATTTGCCGATGTAATTAATTATACACCATGCCAAGGCCATTATAATATGATACCAAATATCGATTTTTGCTGTTCCATATTTGCATTTGCATAGCTTTTTGCATGTTACCGAAACACACAAACTAAAAACTATAAATGTATTTTAGATATTTTAACCTTTTTGGAAAGCATTTTACGCAAAACGAAAATATTTTCAATGACAATATCTAAATTTACGCGATTAATAATGTTATAATCAAAGACTTTGTCAGCCAAAAAGTCGTGTCTGAGGATTGAGGATGGAGGAACCCTTCGGTTCGACCGGAAGTTAGACTTTTGAACCCGCAGACATTGGCATTACCTTATCGATATTGATGTGCTTTGTTCAAGATCCATATAAGATATGATATGTACTGCATGTAAATGAGTGTGTGTTGATATTAAAGTCAAAATTGTTTGTTTTCCACATACCAATATGTTTTCAATTTCGAGGAGCATCCGCCTGAGCATCCCCTTTCTTTCGGCCCTCCGACGCGGCCGAAGCCAATCACCATCCAGCCCACCGGGGCCGCCTCGCATCCTGGCCGCCATCGACTTCGACAGGACCATCGTGCAGCAGGACTCTTATCTGGCGGTGAGCCAACTGCTGCCCGCCAGGCAGAACAAGGAGTTGCAGCAGCTGATCCCCCGGTGCGGCTGGCTGGGCTTCATCGGCCGAGTGCTGCAGCTGCTGCACAGCGAGCACAAGGTGGACTCCGCTGCGGTGGGCAGGCGAGTGCGCCGCCTCCAAGCCGTGCCGGGCATGCTGCGCGTGCTGCGGCAATTGGCCAGGCATCCCCTGGTCGATCTGTGCATCGTCAGCGATGCGAACTCCTTCTTCATCGGCGAGTGGCTGCGCGAGTATGCCATCGAGTGCCTCTTCGCCGGCGTCTTCACCAATCCCGCCTGCGTGCAGGCGAGCGGCGAGCTGCTGGTGCTGCCCTACGAGGAGCAGGCCGACTGCGAACTCTGCCCCTCGAATCTCTGCAAGGGCGCGGTGCTGGAGGAGCTCATCTGCAGCGGACGCTACGAACGGGTCGTCTATGTGGGCGACAGTTGCAACGATCTATGCGCCATGCGGCAGCTGCGCCATAGGGATGTGGCCTGCATCCGCCGGGGATTCGAGCTGCACGGCAAGCTGGTCGCTCATGGAGGGGAACTGGCCTGCTCGGTGCTGACGTGGCGCGACGGCCATGAGCTTGAGTCGCTTCTGATGCCCAAAATCGTGGCGTAGGAGTTTGTGTAAGGCCAGGTTATTAATGCTGCTGTTTTATTCGACTTAAAAATAAATCTTTTAGTATGTATACATAAGAATAATTTCACTTATTAGAGGACTTAAGCTTTAAATTCCATGGAAAAGTAGATTAGGTCTCTCCCCCCGTGTGTATGCATATCCACTTTGTGTTAAGTAGACTGAAAACTTATCCTTATCGCTACCTAAACATATATTATTCTGCGGCGGTATCATAACTGCAACTGCGCTAGCCTAATATTATTTCACACACGGTTTTTCTCCCACAATCCTCATCCTCCTCGCCTGCCAAAATTGTATCTGTTCTTGTGCTTTTATCTTATTGTTACAGGTAATATATGTACTAGATATATATATATAGAATTTGTTTTTGCCTGTGGTGTGTGGGTTCGATTGTTGGGTATGTGTTAGCATAAATTACATTTATAATACATTCTTAGCCGTACAATTACAGAGTAGAAGAACTTGGCGGCTCTCTTCGAAAAGGCGACCATTTTCCGCTTACGAATCTACCGAAACTAAACGACAAAAAAAAACAAGCAGCTACCGCACATGAAGACACTACTTAGGCTGTGCTTAACTACTTACATGGGCTACACGGGCTGTAGTTCTTATAAATACATATATCATACATATACATGTTCAAAAATTCGGCGCATAAAATTAAAACATTTAAAATTAAAATCAAAATCAAAGGAGCGTGTGTGTATATATATATAAAATATAGATGCACATGTATTCAGAGGCTTAGACTTAGAGGCTGAGAAATAGACACTATTTCGATTGAAAAGTAAACGAGTAACACGGAACATTTAGCGGACCAGGCCTCCATGGACTATCCTTTGAAAACTGAAACCTCTTGGCGTGCAATTCAACTAAAATGCTTCGAAATAAATTCTCTAGAAACAAAATGAAGTTGTGACTTAAAAGCTAGGCTATTCAACTTAGGCATAACGCGGTCGGTCGGTCTACTTGGTGTTTTTGGGGGTGCTTGTCATGTGTGTTCGGTTTGGTTGTTAACGTTAACATTAGCAAAGTTAAGTAACATAACTATAATAGGAATATTCATATTTATGTATATAAAACATTTGCAATACGATGTACTGACAATAATAAGAATAATCATAGATAAAAAAAAAACGTTCCTTAAATAGTTCCGTTCCGGCTCCTTCTCCTCCGCTTTGTCGCATTCATTAATACTATGCATCTGTGTGTGGGTTGTTTTTGGGATGGGCGGCGCGTCCGGCGCTTACTATAAGTCCGTTAGAGTGCGCTTGGCACAATAACGTATGACCCCCACTCAGGCAACAACCGGCGGCGGAGCTATGCCAATGGGAGTAGTGGCAGTCGGTCCACCTCCTCCTCCAGCTGTGGTAGCTGTGACCGCTGCTCCCGTTCCCGATGCCGCCGCCGCATCCTCAGAGACGCCATTCCCGCTGAAGCTACTGCTACTGCTGCTGCACTGCATCGTTGTGATATTGACCGGCTGCCGCCTACTCATCGTTCCCGCAATGTTTGTTGTGTTGTTCACCGCAGTCGCCTCCAAAACGGCTGCCTTTGGACTTAGTGCCGCCGTCACCGTCGCCGCCGCCGGTGAGAGAGCGCAATCTCCATTGGTTGTTAGGCCGGGGCTCGCAATCGGACTGGCGACCATGGCTTCCGAAACGGAGGGCAGGACTGCCGCAGTAGCTGTGACTACGGTAGCTGCCGCCGCTGCTGCTGCTGCCGTCGGCGCCACAGTCGGCTGCTGGCGCTTGGCGGGCTTGGTCCGCGCACAGGGTACACAGTACATGGCGGCATGCTCCCGCTGCTTCGTCAAGTAGTCGACTTGGTACTCATTCACCCATTTCAAGCGTTTGCTGCGCAACGCCGCCGCCGTCTTTGGGGACAGGGCGGCAGCGGCCACCTGGGGCTGACCCTCCGGCCTAGTGGCTCCGCACCGCATGCACACACAGCAGCGTTCACAGCTCCAGCGTCCTGCAAATACTCGAAATATTAGCCACTTTATTCCACATTCACTGCAATACACTACTTACCATCCGGCACCGTCTTGAGGCCCAGGCAGTAGATGTGGTAGCCTCGGTCGCACTGCTCGCAGTAGAGCATCTTTCCTGGGCGCTGACTGCTCTTGCACTTGATGCAGCACTTGCACTCGGCGCACTGCCAGTTGTAGTTCCTCGCGCGACCCAGCATTCGCTGGGGCATCTCAATGCAGCTGGGATGGACTGTAAAAGGATTAGAACAGATATTAGGATGTGAAGTGAAGCAACAAATGGCGGATAACTTACCGCGCCTACGGCAGCTGTAGCAGCGAATAAAGGCCTCCGGGATGTTCCTAGCATTGCGGTGCTGGCTGCGCTGGCAGACACCACAGTTGGACAGCCTGTTCCCCTCCTCGTCCTCGCTGCCACTCGAGGCTCCGGTCGAACTGCTACAACTCGAGCTGCTGCTGCAGTCGCTCTCATCGTCGCTGTCCTGAAATATAAAAAAAAAATATATGTAAATACAGATTACTAAAACGGAGTATCAAAGAGAACACTCTAAACCAGACGACTTTATCCTATGTATAGATAAATACATAGATCAGGGGTGCAGTGCTCAAAACTGCCTTATGGCAGTGCATTTACAAACACAGAATTGCTTATCCTTTGTGACTTTACAAAAGAAAATGTGACCTCCTCACATAGATAATTTCTAGTCTCACTACAACTCACCGTATCACTGCTGCTGCCGTTGCCGCTGGACGCGGACGAGTGCGACTGCGCGGAGGATGTGCTCGAGTTGCTGGCCGTGCGGACCTTGTCCGAGTGCTGCCTGACCGATCTTCTGCTGCGTCGAACGGGCGCCGCCGCTACCGTTTGAACGGGTTTGCTCCCGCTTGCAGATGCCTCTTGTTCTTCCGCCACATACTTTGTTTTGATTTCTTCTTCACCGCCATTCGCTTCATTGTTGTTGTTGTTGCCCTGGATCAGGTGCAACAGATCTTCCGGCGGCGTGTCCAGCACCGTGTCCAGCACCGTTTCCAGTGGATAGGCTCTGCAGGAGGAAAAATAAATATTAGCGAGTGGTGTTGGAGACTCTGTCGACGAAAGACTTACCGTAGCTCGGCGGGATCAAACTGACGGAAGCCCATTGAGAACTGATCCGGCAACAATGCAAGTGGATAGGCGTAATCTGGGTTGCGGAAAGCCTCGTCGTAGTCGCGGGGTTGTAAAAGATTAGGCGGAACCGGCACATTCTCCGCTTCCGCCGCTTCACGCACCACATTCGCTATGGAGCGCTGTAGGCAGGTGGCGAGGGGCGCCGTCTTCGGCAGCGGCTGATTCACCGTGAATGTCTGCAGATCCATACAGGCCTGGCGCTCGTCCTTACGGCTAAAGTAACAACAAGATAAAGCCATTAGAAAGATTAGAAGTGCACTGCATCACAAATAAAACACTCACGTCTTGTTGAAATAAACGTTCCACTTGCTAGCCGAGAGCATCGCACGGTCACGCATTTGGAGACCACGTCCTGCGCCCACAGTCAGTCCCAGAGCCTTTTGCTTGGCCTCGATCTCGCGCAAGTGCTTCAGGCGAATGTACTCCTTGTACTCTTCGTACTTGTCGTAAAAGTCGGCGTACATAATGTCGAGGATGTCGGAGGCCCACACAGCTGTGATGCCCAGGTCGCACATCCGCTCGCTGACCAGCCCCTTCTCCTGCAGCCAATTGCGCTCCTCCATGTCGACGGCGCGGCGCGGCAGATCCGGGTATTTGCGCTTGAAGCTGGTGATGCCCAAATAGAGAGCCACCTGCTCTTGGATCATAAAGGTGTCGCGGTTCTTCGAAGGACAGCAACCTTTGGGCGGCGGCCAGTCGTACTCGGCAATGCTGGAAGCGCTGTAGTCCGTGCTGCAATTTAAAGTGGAGTTAGATTCCTGCTAGGTTAGTTACTAAAATGATGCACTTGCACTTACTCTTCGGCCACGCAAATTTCCATCTTTTTTTTCTTTGGACGTTTGGCCGCAGAGCCTAGAATCGCGTCGACAGATTGACCCTGGTTGGAATCGAGCATGCTTACATTGCTCACCATGGACGACTGAGACTCCTCGTTGTTAAGGAAATCGGGTTGCCTGCGGATTGAAGAGAAATTTCTACATTATGATGCTGTTTTGGTCATTTTCTAGTTGGATACTTACTTCTGCGGCGTTAGCGGAGGTTCCATTAGACTGGCCATCGACTGACTGCTGTTGCTTAGATCCGCGCTCATGCGCGTGTCCTCCTCAAACACTTGCGGGGACTGGATAAATAAATGGGATTGTAAGGAATAAGAAACGAAAATGCCATGTTAAATCCTCTGCTAGTCTAAGACTAAAGACTACATTTAATTGTAATTCAGGAACTCCCTTTTATTCAAGTGAATACAGGAAATTTTAAAGATCGCATTATACTGTTCTTCGATCTTATTCAAAGGTATTCGCCTATGTATATAAAATATATAAATATAAAAAGTTTAAGTAAAATAGCAGTGGCATTATAAAAATAATTTTTTTTTGCACATAAAAAATCATAGCTTTCTGCACATGTTTAAACGTGCTACAGCAGAAACGCCGAGCGGAGTTGCCAGCTCTCAACGAAATCCACATGCAAAGCTTCGCTGAGAGAGCTCGCTCATGGCGAGAGCAGGAGAGCAAGAGCGACTGCGACTGCAACAGCAGCAGCAGGTGTGGTGAAGGTGGACTACCGCCAGCGAGCACACACACTCACACACATACGCATGCACATACACGCATGTCCGAATGGCGAGAGCCAAACAAAAACTTCAGCTGATTAAAATCGCAGGTGAAGCCAACAACAATCTCAGCAACTGCGCTGCTCAGTTCGCAGCTGCTTCTTTTTATGCTCCACCATCACCCCCTCTCCACTCATCAATCGGTAGTGCAGCAGCGGCTAGCATTGTTGTTGTTGCTGCTTTTGCACTTCCACTAGGCTGTTGGCAATGAATTCACGACATGGCGCGCGCCTTTGCTTTTAATTACGACACGTTAGCCCTCAGTGTGTGTGTGCTATATGGGTATGTGGGCAAATTTACGTAACAAAACATAAACAAGAAGGCAATGTAATGCAATTCGGAAGCGTCAGAAGAAGTCCCAACTGTACTGACCATCTTCAACACAAAGATGCCCCATATTTGTGACACTGAGACACCGGCAACATTCTCGCCCCATTGCCACTCGTTGCCTCCACTCGCTACTCGCCGCCCAAGAGAAACGAGTTAGCAGGCCTCGTTAGCGTATATTAACTATAACTAGAAGCTTGTTCTAAATGTTAGATCCTTTTAGGTAACAAATTGCAGGGAGAGGAAAGCTCTTGATCCGTTCGCGCCCCTCTTCATAACATTCTCGTTGGTAGATTTATAATGTATCCTCAGTGCCCCAAATGCTTTAAAAAAAGCCACCACTAATATCTCTGTTTAACACCTTAAAAAACATTCACTAGAAAACCATTAATCATTTATCAATCCCTCTAAGCGAACACTAAATATGTAAAGCATTTATATTGCAGTGACTACACTAGACTAGAAACGGAGCCCCTCACTTACCGGACTGAACAGGCCTTTGAGTCTCTCGGGATCGGGCTGGTGCTTTAGGCCGCCAACGCAGCGCGGTCGACTCATGGCGATGGCCTTGGCCACGGCGCTCGCTCCACGGCTCATCCGCGGCGCCCGAGGCTGCGTGGTTGGCGTTGTGCCGGCGATGCCCCCGGCGCTGGACGCCCGATCTGCCGAGGAAGAGCCCCTGTTGCGGCCTCCCCTGGATCCCCGGCCACGTCCGCGTCCTCTCGGCGTGGGTGTCGCCATGGAAAGCATTGGTAACGTTGCGACGGATTCATCTGGCAAATCGTAGTTAGTTTCAGCGTTAGCATTAGGATTTTAAGCAATATTATATTCTCTTACCTCCGGAGTTGTCTAACGCGCTGTTATAGTTGTCTTCATCGTGCGAATCTGGCTGACTGCCGCCGGCACTGCCACCGCTGATGCTTAAGGGGCGCGGCGAGCGCAACTGTTGGGTGGCCATGATCGAGGAGAAATCATTTGGCTGGAAGATGACATCGGGCAGCGGGTCCGACGAAGACAGGATGGTCGTCGGTGGCAGCATCGAACTGCTGCCACTCCCACTGATAACCTGCTGGTGGTTGACGGCAGCGCCCGAGGACGTCGACGAGCTCGACGAGCACATGGTGAGGTCGATCTGGGTCAGGGCAAAGGACATGCTACTGTTGTTATTGTTGTTGTTGGACTCGGCCTCCGGACTACCGAACTGAGCCATCGCTGGCGGCGGCTGCTGGGCACTACTGGCCTTGCTCTGGCGCTTCCGCGTGGACTTGGGAGTGGGCTGCAGGTTGGTGGTGTTCGTGCTCGGACTGGGATTGTGTGTCGTGGTGCGCCGCGTGGTCCTCAGCTGGCGGTGGTCGCGGCTCTTGGGAGTCTCCGGAGCACCACCGGGAAGTTCGTCGTCTACCCTGGGATTTGGACCATCGCCCAGAGACGTCGCTCCCTTGGCCGGCGCGTCCGTTTGCTCTTGGCCCACGCTAACCATGTCGATGGCCAGTCGCTTGCGCATCAATTGTACGCGTCGCGAATTGACGGCGCTGCTGGCCTCCTTCTGTGGCGTGCCGGGTTTGGGAGTAACTGCTGCAGACTCCGCTGTGCTTTGATTCTGGATCCGTTTTGGGCGTCCCCGCTTCTTGCCTGTGCCCGCCGCCGCCGGTGTAGCTACCGGAGGGAGCGGAGTGGGCGGCTGTTCGAGCGGATCCTGGACCTTAGCTTCGTCTCTGTCCACTTTGATCTCCGATGACAAGCCTCCTCCGGCTCCGGCTCCGTTCTGATCCGGCGTGGAAATCGCCTGCTGTTGGGTGGGTGGAAAGAGGGCATCCTCCAGATCTGTGTTCAGGATGCGCTCGTGCTTCTGCTTGCGCGAGCGATGTGACGGCGGAAGCGCTTGCAGCTGCGAATCGGCGGGACTGGCAGCATTGCACTTTCTCGAGGGATCGTGACAATTCTGTGTCTGCTGGTCGTTCTCATCGTTGTCCAGACGTCTCTGTTTGCTGGGAGGAATCTGTGCGGGGCAAAATAATATCAGTATATTATATATACAATGTATTTCAGTATTTAAAACTTACGCCACTACTGGGAGATTCGTTGCCCTCGCTGCTGGTGCGCTTCAAATGGTTCTCGTTGTTGTTCTCCATCTCCATCTGCATTCCCTGTTCCTCCAAACGCTGATCATCTTTGTGGTTGCTTTGATGATGGTTATTGAGCATCGGCGATAGGTGAACGACCTCCTCGTCCATATCCTCCTCTTCCATATAGCCAATCAACGGACTGCGATCAGGCGAGTCAAGGATCTCAATGGACTCGATGATGGATTGTTGTTGCGCGGAATTCGCGGTGGCCAGTTGTTCGCCTTTGGACGCAACAACAGTTCCTCCACCCCCAACGCCTCCATTGGCCATCAGGCGTTCCGTTAGCTGGGGATACTTGCTCGATTTGCTCTTAAGCGGTGGCGCTGTGGTGAAACTCTTAGCCGGTGCTGTAAGCTGGCTAAGCAGGATGTTTGAATTGGGCGACGAGGCAGGTGCGCCGACTGGGTCAGCCGTTCCAGTGGCGAAGCCAGCAGAAGCTGCAGCAGCGGCTTGCTCCCGCAGGCACTCGAGTAGCAGGTTGTTCGGAAAGTTATTGGGCACATGGGCTGGCGAAGAGCCCGGCGACGGAGACGAGGTCAGGTCCACCATATCAACCACATTGTGCTGCGGCTGGACAGGTTTGCCGGCCTTGTTGTTGGCCATCCCATTCGATTGGCTGGCGGCGGCCAGGGGCGGCATAATGTTGTGAAAGATCTTGGGCTCGTGGTGCTCCTTGGACAGCGAATCGTCGATCACCATGTCGTCAGAGTTGCGGCGACCCTCGTCCGAAGCTGCCGCCGTCATATCAGCGTCCGGATCAGAAAATCCGCAGAACTCCTGGCTGCTGCTGTTCGACTCGCCGCCATTTGTCATCGATGCCGTGGGATGGGGTGTGGGTTTCGGCAGTGGCACTGCCAGTTTGGAGGCCACCGCCGTTATGGGCTTCTCCTCGAGCACCGCACGCACTTTGTGCTTGGGCGAGCACAAGTTCTTGATGGTCAGCTTAGGCAGGGGCTGCTGCTGCGGCTGCTGGTGCTCCAGCTTGGCCGCCAGCTTGGCCGGCGACTCATCCTCGAGCAGCTCGATGGACTTGGTCTTTATTGTAAGCTTAGGTATGCTCTGGGCGTTGTTCAGGTCGTGCGTCATAATGACCGTATGCATGTGCTCCGAACCACCGCCGCCACCCGTCTTGATGGTTAACTTTGGTATCTGCTGCTGCTGCTGGTGCTCCTCGCTGCTGCTAATGCAGCTGCTTCCGGCCAGTGTTGTCTTGATCATCAGCTTGGGCACCGTCTGCATCTCCGCCAGAGAGGACGACGATGACGAGGAGGAGGAGGATGAGGCAGATGAGGACGAGGCGGAGGCGGGCGAGAGGCTGGACAGGTGGGCATCGTTCTTGGCGGGCATCGCTGCTGACTGGCCGACGCCGCTGCTCACTGCCGACGAGCACGATCCGGAGGAGCCGGAGGCAGCCGGATTTTCGGGCAACTTGATGGTCAGCTTGGGCACCACGCTGCCCACGCGCCTCTCGTTCGCGGCGCGGATGGTCAGCTTTGGCACTATGTGCGGGGTGTTCCGCAGTTGTTGGTCGAGGGTGCTGGCCACGGCCACCTCGTCCTCGGCGCACGATGAGGAGCAGGAGGAGGCGTCCGGGTCGGCCAAGCCTCCTTCGGCGCCTCCACCTCCGACACCGCCGCTGGGCAGCTGGATGCGCAGGGGCTCCACGCGCCTCTCATCGCCCCCTGCCGTCTGAGATTCATTTGGGTTTGAGTTGGGATTGGAGGAGGAGGAAGAGGAGGAGTGTTTGGATAGCTTCAGGATTATCCGCTCCTCGCCGCCCTCTACCTCGAGCGCCGTGGCAGCCATCGCTGATCCACCTGCTGCTGAACCCGCTTCTCCTCCTTCTCCGGATGCTGAGCTGCTGGCCGATGATGCAGATGCTCCAGTTGTGCTTGGGGCATCGTCGCACGGCGTCGTCGGCGGCGGTTGCGTCGGCGGAGGCGACGCTGTGGTGCTGGTTATATGGCCGGGCTGATTGTGCTGGTGGTGCTGCTGCTGCAGTGCCTCCTCCCGCTGCTGCTGCTGCTGTGGCTCCTGCTCCTGATCCCGCTCCCGATCCTGATCCCGATCCGCATTCAGCTGCTGATCCCGCTGGGCTGGCGACGATGTGGAGCTAACACGCTGCTCCTCCTCGCTCGAGCTGCTCGCTGCTGCCACTGGCTTGGCTGAGTTGCTGCTGCTGCTGCTGCTACTGGCGCTGCAATTGGGCTGGGGGCGACCTGCTGCTCCTGCTGATCCCGCCGTGGACGTGGCGGCTGCCGATTCTACCGCTGTTCCCGATTCCGATCCTGATGACGATGTCGCTGCTACCATCTGCTGCTGACGTAAATCATTCATTGCTATATTCGATTGTCCAGTGGCCGCCAGCCTGCAAAAAAGAAAGGAGGAAGAAGAGGGTCTTTAGATGATGTCTATTGTAAGATTTAACTTACAATAGTCGTATATAGAAGGGAAGTTAATGAACTTCCTGCGAATCGTCATTCCTAGCAAAGCGTGACAAAATGTTACTCATTATGCTTTGCTTTTAATAAATTATTTAACTAAATTATTTAACTAAATGATTTAAAGAAAGGAATTAATAGTCGGTGACTATTTGTCTGATGTGAGTTGGTCTGATAGCCGGATGTGAATGAAAATTTTCACTGCTAAGTAATGTCAGGTAGATCTTGACAGTTCAACAGGATTGCCTAGGATTATATTGTAATATTATAGAGTAGTCTAAATATGTTATGTCAAATAGATTCTGGCAGTTCAACAGGATTGCCCTATTATTGTCAAATAGATTTTGACAGTTCGAAAAGGATTGACCTAGGGCCTAGGTAATGTCTAAAATATGTTGACAGTTCGACAGGATTGCCGTAGGACTAAATCATACTATAAATTTATATAGTAAATTGCCAGAAAAGTTCAAAAACTCTAGCTGAGTTTAGAGTGCAAAACTCTATCATTAGATGTGGAGATCAATCCTATATCTGTTCGGTAGGGAGGGATTTTGTTTAGATTGAGAAGAGACAAAATGAAAAGGCGAACGACCTACTCGCACACACATTCAAACACACACACACACACGCGTACATTACACACTCTTTGGAGCCCGATGAAGAAGAAAATTGAATTTGAATGAAAGCCGGACAGAGTTTGGGGATCTAATTTTAGCACATGTCCAAACTACTACTCCTCTATTGTGTTCAAAGGGAAGCGCAGATTACCCAGGAGACTCCACGGAAGATTCCAATTTTCCCTTGCAGGCGGAAAGAACAGCGCTCGAAAATGCCGCGAAAAACTCCGAGCGGGATAACAACAACAACACTTAATAAATAATAAGCGCTGCAAACATGCGCACACAGCTGTCGATTCGGATTCGATGGTGGAGCGGGGTGAGCGGGGCGCAAAATACTGAGAAGCCGCGCCGCCACGAAATATGGCCTGTTTTCGGTGTGTGCTGGCAACACTGAACGCTCAACGGCTCGAATTCACCACACTGGCTTGCGAACTCACCACAGCTGTCGCCGCTGCATGGAAAAAAAAACGCACACACATATGTATTATATACGGGTTGTTGGCTGGCATGTGCAAATGTATGTGTGTATGTACTGCCCAAAATGCAGGCATCATCTTGCATTATTATTATTTTCACGATTTTCCGTGGCGGGCGGGGGCTGGGAGCACATAGCCAGCGCAATATCAACAAATATGCACTGGCTGCAGCGGCGACGCCACCAACAACAACAACAACTACAACAACAATAATAACGAAGCACAGAAGCAGCGCGACTGCAAACTCACCATGCGGCAAAGTGTCGCTCAGAAAGTCAGACAAAAGAAGATGGAGTAGAAGAGCGCCGTTTGATTTGGTTTTGCGTGCACAATTCGCGATTCCGATTCAGATTCGATGGCATTGGCATGCTCATATTTCTATGCACTTTGACTGCAGTTGGGTTTTATTCGTTTTCAGGCGCTTGGGCGAGTAAAACACATTTTTTTCACTTCATTTCGACCCGATTCGTGTATCGTTTCGATTTCGAAGCACTGAGGCAGGCAGAGGCACGCACGCACACACTCGCACGGTGCCAGCAGCGGACGGCGCACACACACAGGCACACGGCACACACACAGAGACACGGACTCGCCGTTGCGTTTGTCCCACTTTCCGTGTATTGGTTTCGATTCGTACACTTTTCCGTGTATTGGCTTCGATTCGTACACTTTTCCACGCACTTTTAACGATTCGAGTTCGACTACTAAGGATTATTCAAGACGACAACGCATTTAATTTAAAGCTCTCTCGGAGCAAACCTCAAAAAAAAAGTAACCAACTCGCTCAGTCTCAAACAGTGTTGCCAGATGAATATTTTTGTTTCCCCCTAACAATTCTCACAGTCGATACTAGCGAAATCGATAGTCGCATCAGAACATCGTCGGTCATCGATTAGTTATTAGGACCGTATTTATATACAACCAAAAATACCACATCCAATTTTAGGACCTTTTGCCTTTTTCGCAGGGATTTTCCGGTATTTATTACTACCAAAAATATATTTATTTGTTTGTGCCACTTGATTTCTTTTCGCTCTTTTTAAACTTGAACCAACACGATTTGGGTGCCAGGAAGCGACGCGACGCCATTTTGCGAGCCAGAACTTTTGCGTGCCCAGGCCCTCGATTCCGCGCCGGCCAGTTGAGATCAGATCCCAGAAACTAAAGCGCCCGGCGAAAGTTGAGACAACCGAAATCAAAATCCTCTCAAGTTTGTCAGACTCTATAGTTCGAGCCTTGCAATGAGTGCGCAGCCCAGTCCGCTGATGAATCCTCAGCAGCAGCAGCAGAGTGAGCAGGAGAAGGTATGCCCTACATTCGGAAGTTCATCCGTGCTAGTCCCTAATCCCCAACCGCCCATCCATTGCCTCTAGGTTTACCAGTGGATCAACGAGCTGGCCCATCCGGACACCCGCGAGACGGCGCTGCTGGAGCTGAGCAAGAAGCGCGAGACCGACTTGGCACCCATGCTGTGGAATAGTTTTGGGACCGCCTGCGCTTTGCTCCAGGAGATTGTGAACATATATCCCTCGATAACGCCGCCCACTTTGACGGCCCACCAGTCGAATCGCGTGTGCAACGCCTTGGCCCTGCTGCAGTGCGTCGCCTCGCATCCGGAGACGCGCACGGCCTTCCTGCAGGCCCAGATACCGCTGTACCTGTACCCCTTCCTCTCGACCACCTCGAAGACCAGGCCCTTTGAGTACCTGCGTCTCACCAGTCTGGGCGTCATTGGAGCTCTAGTCAAGGTGACAGTCAGCCGAGCGCCTTCCTCCTCCTACTGATAGCTAATATCCATATCAATCTTCCACAGACCGATGAACAGGAGGTGATCACCTTCCTGCTGACCACCGAGATCGTACCTTTGTGCCTCAGCATTATGGACAGCGGCTCGGAGCTGAGCAAGACCGTGGCCACTTTTATTATCCAGAAGATTTTGCTCGACGAGTCTGGTTTGTCGTACATCTGCCAGACCTACGAACGCTTCTCGCATGTGGCCATCACCTTGGTAAGTATCTTGTTTAGCTGGCGCCCCGAATACGGTTTACTACTAAGCGCCTTCATCGGTTTACAGGGCAAAATGGTCATCCAGCTGTCGAAGGATCCCTGCGCCCGCCTGCTCAAGCATGTGGTGCGTTGCTATCTTCGCCTCTCGGACAACACGCGGTACGTATTAACTTAGTAGGGACTTTTTGTAAGATTGATTTAATAACTCAACCGTTTTAGCGCTCGCAAAGCCTTGGGCCAGTGCCTGCCCGACCAACTGCGCGACG
The DNA here is from genome assembly GCA_035046095.1 of Drosophila pseudotakahashii. Lineage (NCBI taxonomy): Eukaryota > Metazoa > Arthropoda > Insecta > Diptera > Drosophilidae > Drosophila > Drosophila pseudotakahashii. Next base: position 21,697,854 of record JAWNOE010000105.1, read on the forward strand.
GGACCTTCGCTCTGTGCCTGCAGGATGACAAGTCCACCAAGCAGTGGCTGCAGATGCTGCTCAAGAACCTGGAGCTGGGCGTCACACCGCAGCAGATCGGCATGTCGCCGCTGGGCTCTTAGATAGCTGCACCTTCCAAGTATTGCTAAGGCAATCCAACATCCAACTGGTTAACTGCTCGACCGAATAATATATTTAATAAGCTTGCACAAGATTGATTGCCTGTGTCTGACCTAAGCAGAGCTGTAATATAATAACTATACAAAAAAAACCGATAATGTAATGTTAATACTAAGTTTGTCACTGATACTGATAGCAAATAAAGAACCTCAAGCAGACGACGTTGGGGTGTTTAAAGAGTTCCATCAGAGTTGTACGTTATTCATTGTGTTTTACGCTACTGAAGATCATTATTTATTTGTATATTGAATTCATTTTGGTTTTAGCAAGTAAAAACATTTATTGATATGTTCATAATAATAATTCGTATTAATTTTTTATAAAATATAAAAAATAATTATTATAATTATGATTATAAATAATAAATATAAAAAAAAATCATGAGCGAAAAAAATAAAACTCTAAAATAATGATAGTTTTTTTTTATCGCTCAAAATGGAATTCTTAAAAAAAGATTTATGATGTGTACCTTGAAAATTCGGTTGGCACTGTAAACAAATTCGCCGTATGTGCGCAGAATGCATCTCCTCGCTGCCTCTCGCTCGCACTTATAGTGCCATCCCGCTCTAGGTCGCGCTGGAATCCACTGTTCATCCAATAAACCCCCCAAATAAAAGGCAATCGAGTGCAGTAACGGCAAAACACACATTCAAATGCATATAATATGGACACTCATATACAGCTTGCGATAATTTCATTTCAATTACAACAAGTTACAATATACACATACACATGGAATATAAACATTAACAGCCGCCGGCCAAAATTGACTCCTTGAAACGACGGCACACCTCTGAAAATTGTACTGTTTCCTGCAGGCTAAAGTCCTGGCACACAGAGAATCTAACCACCTAGCATACTTAGCACTAAAAGGGGGAAAAGGGGCAGGCGGAGCGGTTTAAATAATAAACAGACCAGACCACATGATGGAACTACTATGATGCGGGGATATGGGGATGTGAACATAACCCCTTCACGAGTACTTTTCTGGGCACTGGCATCGTAGAACCGTATCGTATATCGTACTGGCATCGAAGCATCAGGGAAAAACCGTAAAAATCTAGATTTTTCCCTTGCTCTAAAGAATTCGCGTTTGTTCTTCCTCCTAGCATCGACAAAAATTTTAATTGAAAAATCGTAAAAATCTAGACTTTTCAACTTCTTGAAATCTGAAATCCCCTTTTGCTCTAAAGAATTCGCGTGCTTGTTTTTCACGAATTCATTTAGCGCCCAAGGAGGTTAGTAGACATCGGATTACATGCAAAACAGTTTTCCTAACATTACAATTTAAGCCAACTTAGTTGAGATAAAATTGTTTTTGCAAATATCGAAATTAGTTTAAGCTTGCATTTGTTTATCTTGAAACAAAGTTCGCTAGGTATCGAATGTTTAGCACATGTTTTTGCATATAATCCGATGTCTAGTGATTCAAAAACCACAAGATAACCAGGAATACTAGGCTGTCGTTGTGAAGAATTCGCGGTAGGTACGACGGTTCTGCGATGGCCATCTTTTCCACTTACGCGTGCAGGTCTTAAATGCCATAAAAATGCCTCCCTAATTCGGCGACTTGGTTGACCCAGGGGCCACAGCAGAGGCTCTTCGTGCGGCCAGCTCCGGTGTGTCAATGGCCTCACCCTCGCCATCCGCATCACCCAGCAGTTGCGGAGTCTTCAGCTGTGGGAGGGCCAGCATCTGGTCCATCAGATCGAAGCCGCTCTTCCAAATTATCAGCTGGGCGCGCAGCTTCAACTTGCTGCGGTTGCGCAACAGGTGCTTCTCCATGGCGAAGCCCTTGCGGGCGCAGGCGAAGTCGCAGGCCCTTTGCCTCAACACAGGGCAGATATCGTTGTTGCCATCGCCCACATAGAAGACATGGTCGTAGCGAATGCTGCGCCGCAAGTCCTGCTCGATGACAAAGTGCTCGAGGACACGACCCTTGCAGAGATTGCTGGCGCTCAGCTTGCAATCGGATTGCTGGTGATGGGCCCGCACCAGGAGCCTTCCCTGGCCATCAAACTCCGCCGGATTGGTGAAGATGGCCACAAAACAGTCGGCCAGATTGTGGGCCCTCAGCCACTCCTCGATGAAGACGCTGTTCGAGTCGCTGATGATGATCAGGTCGTAGTGCAGCCGCTTGGCCAGGTGCTTGATGAGCCTCACGAAGCCCGGGACCTCGGGAATGCCGCGTATGGTGTCGCGAATGCGCGCCTCCGGCACCTGTTGCTCGTGCAGCAGGCGAAAGACCTCGGCCATGTACTCCGTCCAGCAGTCGTTCTCCATTAGCTCGTTGGCCCGCTGGCTCGTCACCTCCGTGGGCAGCAGGTCGCGCACCACGGTGTCCGTGTTCTGGGAGACGATCGTGTGGTCGAAGTCGAAGGCCGCCAGGCGACGGCGCTGCTGCTTCTGCAGTCTGCAGCTGGCCACGGCCGCGGCAGCTGCGGGGGTGGTGGCCTGTTTCGAGGTCATTTCAGTGGGCGCAGTGGGCGACGGGCTCCACGAGAGCTCCGCGGAGCGAGTTGGCCTCTAGGATTGGTGCCTAGGCGTATGCGCGATTTTTGGGCAACGTAAGTGGCGACAGGGAAAGAATGAATCTGTAACTTAAATTTAAATTAAACTTTTAGCTTTGAATAAATAAATCCCTAAAAATCCTCGTAGCAAAAGGTCCTAAATTTGGATGTGGTATTTTTGGTGGTATAAAAATACCGGAAAATCCCTACGAAAACGTAGGGAAAATTTAACATAAGTATGTTATGTATAGTTATGTTATGTATAGTTATGTTATGTTAAATGTTATGTTTTATAGTTTCCACATCACTAACATGTTAAGGGCTAACAGCTGTAGCCTAACATTCCTGTTACTGGGAAAACAAACTGTTAAATATTTTAAAATAAAGATAGAGATCTCGGCACAGATTTAAGAGAATCAAATAGTTTTGGTTGCTTAATATATGTCTCGTTTGCACTTCCTTAAACTTTAGGACAGTACCTGTACCTACACTGCCAAAATGTATCTACAATGTGTCTTAACATTCCTGTTAAAAAGAGTGCAAAACTGTTGGTATTTTTAAAAAATTGTCGTTACTTTTTAAATAAATTAATAAACTAACAATTATTTTAAGAAAAACGTATTTTAATGTTGTGTTGGTCGTTCGTATCGATAATCGATTTTTTAAATGCACACGAGCTGCGAAACTTTTGCATAAAAATAAACAATTTAATTGCTGCATATTTCTGTCGGTTCGATTCGGTGTCTATGTGTATGGGCATCAATACGATATGAACTTGGGGCAGAGAACAGTACACCACACAGAGACGGCCGAAGAAGAATTATTTACTGCAGTGTAAATAAACAACAATCCCTGGCATATTGTTTTTGCATTTCGATTTGGGTTCGATTCGATTCGATTCGACTCGAAATTCGAATACTTAACAACAAATGTTCGGCGGCCCGATGTCGAAAAACGAGGAGGTTTGGCCCAAAACCAAGCCATTTCGCCCTCACTCGATTTCTGATCGCTGACCGGGCGCGATCTCCATTCCATAATCAATTGTAATAATTTCCAAATCAAACCAAAACAATTCCTTTTTTTTTTTTGGTTTTTTTTATTTTTCGTTTTCGCAGCCCATTAAAATTAAAACCGTAAACTAGTAAGCCGTTTATATTCCGCCTTAAAGTTTCGCCATGGCCGCCGCGACCCAAATCGCCTCAAATCGCCAGTCGGAGCCGAAATTCCCGATCGCAATGCCGCGAGGAGCGGGTGCGGTCACGGTGAACCCCAATCCCAATCCAGCGGTGCCCAAATCGCCGGACGGACTCACCGCACTGGTGGCCAGGAAGAGCATTACGTCCATGTCGGACGAGGAGATAATTCAGGAGAACCTCAACGAGATCCTCGACCTCAAGTCGCGCGTAAGTTGGGGTAAAGTACATTTCTTGTACATTTCCCTTTAATTTCCCCAGTCTTCAATAGTTTGAAAATGTAGGAGTTTTTCGGAAATATTGTATTGGACATTTTGGAAATAATTTTAAAAACTTATTTTCGAAAACAGAAACTGAAAGAATAGGGATATTCTTCTATAGTTTAAAAATGTTCGCGCTTTTGGAAATAATTTAATAATAAATAATAAATAAATCTTAAAACAGTTTAGAAATATACATGTCTTTGGGAATAATTCTAAAAGTACATTTTCAAATACAGAAAATAAATTTCCCTGGTCTTCAATAGTTTGAAAACGTAGGTTTTGTTGGTAAAAATTTATTGGTAGCCCTTAGCCTTTAAAATATTTTAAAATAAAGTAGTCTTTGGAAATAAATAAGATCTAGATATTCAGTTTATTTCTTATATCTTGCCTACCGACTTTTCAAAAAAGTAACATTATGGAAATTTCTTTCTTGTGACTCATCGGAAACACCTTGATTTACGGCACGTCATTATGGGATGATTTGGACTCGCAGTTTTTCCGCGATTCGCACAACGCCATCGTTGTGGCGCCGTCATTACCAGCTGAATGTGTCAGACATAAAACCAGAAAAGTTCCTTTAGCTTTGTTTTAGATCTTTTCCACATACAGTGGATATCGAAACGGACGACTCTGACAATTTAGTTTCAATAGAATTTTTGCATAAGGTATTCCAAACTTTTTCGAACCAAAACCATTTTATAAAATCAACCAGGAACCCAAGCGAAATCAACACACATCTCCCAGATACACAAAATCCCTAGATGTTTGTGTAAATCACGCGATTTTATGAAGTGTAAGATAATCAAACCTATATTGGGTTTCTCTTTTGAAATACCTGTGTGCAATTAAAACTATTTTAATGGATTTCAAACAACGTTGGAATGGCTATGCTTCCCTTTAATTAATTTTATTTTAAATCTTATATTATTTGGAGTATTTTGTTTATATTCTATAATATCTACTGTAGAGTCTGTGGTTGCGAGTCCATTGCTTTTCTCTTTTGTATAAGCGTCTATATGCATGGAACGTGGGAATTGTAAACAATTGTTTTATGGCATCACTCACAAAAACAGAAAGAGAAGGAGAGGGACACCAATAGCCATGAAAATTCTGATACTGTTTCCGATTCTGCGAATGACTCAATTGGTGGCCACATTTCTCATGTTTGATGTCCTTTTCCAGGAGGAGCGAAAAGCCAATGGACGTCTGGTGGCTGTGATCGTCTGTTTTCTGGGTAAGTTACGGGACATCGGGATTTTATCTATAAGGCGAACTTTTCCAACACGAAAAACCATTCTCATGTTAAACTAAAAGCAGGTTTTAAGCTTTTAACTTTTCCCCATATATGTATTTTCTAGACCTTAAACCTACTTTTAGTTTAAGTTACAAAGTTACAAAGTTAAAAATAATATTAATTTTTTTTAAATGTTTAAATGTTTTACAATTATTTCCTTTATGAATTCTACTTAAATTACAGTAAACTATAGAAAAATTACAAAAAGTAATGTTTCCTTAATTGCATAGGGAGTTGTTAATTTGCCACTAACTAACTGGATTCATTTATAAAGTAATTTTGCAATTAACAAATTGAGTAAGCAATAGTGCGAACAGCGACACAAAGAAGAATCGACGTGTGCCCAATGCAAGATAGGCGTGTGACGGTGTATGAAATGTTTTTTGTAGTTAATAAATCCAGTTTGTTAGTGGAACCATAATGCCGGGTAGTGAACCTAAAACCCCTATAAAAAAAAACCCATTCAATGGACCCCTACCCCTCCTCCTTCGCAGTGCTCTTCCTGGCCGTTTACCACGCCTGCGTTCGGAAGTCGGAGAACTCGCTGGCCGGCGTCCTCGTACCGGCGGGCATCATGCTCTCCTACGGCGCCTGGGTGGCCGTCCTGGCCAAAAGGGACAAGCACCGGCGGGCCATGTTTGTAGGACATACTATACTCCACTTGCCCAAGCAGCGAGCTTCCAGTTCGAGCTGAGTTCACCCCAGAGATGCTCTTCCATTTTTGCAGGAGCGGCACATCGAGGAGGTAGCCCTGAAGAACAAGATCGAGCTGGAGGAGAAGCATGCCCGCCATGCGAAGCATTCGCATTCGCATTCGCATCATGGTCACTCCGGGATCTCCGGCACGGATTCCACGGGCAGTGCCTCCAGCACCTTGCACTATGTGAACGAACTGCTGCCGAATGGGGAGCACCGCAAGAAGCAGCGACGCCATCGGCACAAGGAGCGCTCCGGTGACAGGGAAAGGGATCGGGATCAGGATCATCATCATCAGAATCATCAGGAGATCGGAGTGCATCGTGGAGGGCCGCCCAAGAGGCCCAGTTTCCGGCAGAAGCTCTTCGGCCAGACCATCGCCCATGTGAAGCTGGTGGAGGCCCAGAGCGACAGCACGGACTCCGCCGGCGGACCGGGTCCGAGTTCGAAGCCGGTGCGGAGTACGAGTTCCAATCCCAATCCCAATCCTAATCGCCAGCGGCTACAGGTGCCATAGGAATAATGTATTAGGGGCTGGCCTCGCCATTGTATCGAATAAATAAATGTATTATAAAAAATATAAACAGGAAATTCGCCTTTATAAATAGACGGCAATCAAAGGAAGGAAACGATCCGAAACGATCTTCGCATCGAAATCAATGCTAAATACGTGAGAATTGTATTGTATTCTTTATTGTGGCTTTATTTTGTACAATTTTAAATTGGTTTTTATATTATTTTTCTTTTTTAATTTATGTATACTGTCTCAAGATTGAAGAGAATCGAAAAGGTCAAGCCTAATGTCGGTTTCGCCCCACCCCTATAAAGTTTTTTATTGCATTTTTTATTTTTATTTCAATGGAAAATATATTACATTTCCCTAAATCACCTTCAAGAGAATAAACATAGGACATCATAACTCTGGAACTTTTTATACTTCTTTTAAAAGGTACAATGTTTTTAGGGCAATCGTTTTACTGTATATTTACCCCGTAATTTTCCCGCTTCCTCAATGGCAAATACATGTATAATATCTGTTTAAATCACCTTCAAAGGAATATATACATAGTGCATTTCCATTGTTTGACTGACTTAATGGTGGCGTTATATTTAATGACCAGCACTATCCCTAGATGTTCGTGTGCGCGAATCGAGACACGGAGTGGGCGATAATTCCGGGCACATTGTTTTCGGTCATTGGTTATTGTTATTACAGTTTAATAGCTTACATGTGGTGGACCGCTGGTGGCCCCCAAATTTTAGGAATTCCCCCGAGAACCAGAAGCTCCGAAATGTTTATTCGGTCCGCCTTCCACAGGCACTATGTGCTAACTAGAAATAACATAAAAGTGGCTAAATTAATGAAACATTTTCAGTTATGCCCAAGCAAAATGGATGTGCCTTAATGGGCTCTTCTTTTTTATTTCTAGCAGGGAATCAAACCGAATCTTATTTCGGTTCCGGTTCCGGTACTGATCCCATACCGAATCTGCTTATTCGGTAAAGGGTTATATTTTGGTATTGATGTTTTGGTTCCGGTTCTTGTACCGGTACGTACCGGTACAGTTAAAAAATTCTATTAATACTTTGAAATGATTTATGTGTGTTTTATTTGGAAAAAAACTTGAATGTAAAATCATTAAAATTAATCAGATTTTTTTTATAAAAATATAAAAAAAAAGATTTAAATTAGATTTTTAACTTTTTTACTTCTAATAAGAAATATATTCATTAGCTTCTTAAAAAAAATGCGTAGAATGGCGCTAAAAATGCCAGATTTACAGCTTCTTTAGACAAAGAGTGTTACTGCTACAGCGACATTTTCTTACATAAGCAGTACATGTGCTAAAAAGCGACGGGAAGAAGTCGATATAGCAGAAAGTGGGAGCTGATACATACATATGGGTATTATTTTATTCAGGATTTTTAACGAGTTTAGTAAATTAGTACCAAAACCGTACCGGTACCAGCAATACGGTAATCGGTTCGAAATTAAATTTTTATTTTGGTCTCGGTATCAGTTCCGGTTCTCTATAAGGAATCGGTTTATTTCGGTTATCGGTTCCGGTTCCGGTTATGGTTTTATTCCCTGATTTCTAGTCTTCGATTTCCGGCTTACTGTTCTTTTTTTAAGCAATTGTGGAAAATTAGCTAGATTCCAATACCCAGTAGCTATAGCTTTAGGGATATTTTAACTAATTATAATAAAAAACAAATGCAAATAATATGCACGAAACATTTTTTAATAGAATTGTTTATAATTTAAAGAAGCGCGCCAAATTGCATCCTAACATTTCTGTTAACAAACGCTGCACTTAACATTTCTGTTAGAAATCGCAGATATTTTACATATTTCTAATCAAAAACTCATGCAAATAATATGCACGAAACACATTTTAATTACGTCGAAGTTGATTAGTTTACAATATATATTCATCATTTAAACCTGCGCGCCAAATTGCATCCTAACATTTCTGTTAACAAACGCTGCACTTAACATTTCTGTTAGAAATCGCAGAATCTAACATTTGAGAGCGCCACTGCGGCCGAAAGGGGAAACTTTCTTAAAAATATCACGACATAAGTATTTTTATTTGTATTCAAGTATCGAATAGATCGAATATATCGAGTATAATATCTCCCATCCCTGCCTCGCGTCCGCTTTCAAATTAAACGACGCGCGAAAGAAAAAATGTGTTTGTGTTTGCCGGTGTTCATTTCTTCGCATCTAGTCGTCCCTGTGTTCGTCGAATGGAAGTGTCAAAATTAGTAGTTCGGTTCCGGTAGTCCTGTAGTCAGTGAATGATAAGATTTCACACGAGCAAGTCGTCTAGTTTGGAGCTGCTGAAAAAACCCATATATTTTTCTTACTATTTTTTCGGTCGTGTTTTTTTTTGATCAAGTCCCGTTGCTCCGCTAGCATTGTTCTGTTTCGATTTTGCGTGCAAAAGTCCCGTTTTGCGTTCTCCCTAGTTTACCTTGCAATACTACTACCGATACAATGGATTTGCGCATGTGGCGAAAGGTCCTCCTCCACTGGGTAAGTTCGATCTTGGGACTCCCAGGTCCTGCCTGGATGATCATCCACTGACGATCCCGTCGACAGGTCATCGAGTGCCAGTTCATCGACCACAACTTCATCACCCTGGAGCAGTCGGACATCGAGGCCTTCTTCTCGATCTACATACGGAATGCCCAGGCGGCGCAGGAGGCTAGGGAAGAAGAGGATGAGACGGAGGCGGAGCAGGCTCAGCCCGTGGAACTGCGCTCCCCCCTGGCGGTGTTCCTCCGAGGTGAGTTCGGGTTCGGGCTGCACAAATGGGAAATTTGGTAATCCTACCCCGAAATAGTCTCCTAATGTCATGTCTCCTGAAAAATAGGGTTGCTGTCATCCTACATTATAGCTGTCATTTTTGGTATATTATTTCATTGGATATAGGGACTTTGACATAGAAATATTATATGTCATTCGGCCTCCTACCATACTAGACATTTAAGATATCAAATCTAGAATTCATTTTGGTTTATTTTTTTTTCAATTTTCTTTGGGTTTAATAACTTTGATATAAAAATATTTGACCTTTATTCAGTTTCCCAATAAAACTAGCTCAAGTAGTTGTATTAATCAGAGATTGAAGGGTTTCTATACCATTTTAATCAAATTTTATAATTTTTTTAAATTGTTTATAAGGGGTTTTTAAGAATATGATGCTTAGAACTAACTAGAACCACTTTCATTTATTCGCAGAGCATTACCCGGAGTTCAGTGCCCACATGAACAGCCAGGGGCACCTGGTGACCTCGGACTACGTGTTTGTGTACACGCTGCTCCTGCAGTATTCGTGCGTTAAGCGGCCCAGCATGATCTTTCACAACATTTGCCAGCGGCTGCCAGCTCCGATGCAAAACATTATGGCCAATCTTCTAGACCAAACCACAAAGGAACCGCAGCTGACGCGTAAAAATCTCCGCCAGATAATCGCCAATGTGGAGGTTGAGAGGGAGAAGGAGGAGAAGAATAAGGAGGAGAAGAAGAAGGACGACGACTCGCCAGTCAGCCCATGTCGTCCCAGCAGCAGCTCACTGACTCCCGAGGAGGTAGCCATGGACAACGCACCGTGCAGCTCCTCGAGCACGGCTGCCACATCGCCTCAGCCTCCGGGCAGCACGCCCCAACAGGCTTACCATCGTGATCGTCTGCGCGTCCAGGTTTCGGGCAACGAAATGCAAATGCCAGCTCCGTCGACACCCAGGACGGAGCTACTGGAGCAGCGAACACGGGAGCTGCGCGGTGTTCGCGCCCAGTTGGAGGTCGTGCGCTACGAGAAGGCGGTGCTCGAGGAGCAGCAACTTGAGAGGGAGGAGCAGATAAGAACGCTAAACAGAGGTATAAGGGCTAGTTGATATTCTAGGGTTTGAAACCCAAGCTAAGCTAATTCTGATTCTATCATCGTCTTTACAGAGTGTACGGCGACCCGGGCTGAACTGGCCCAATTGAAGAACGCCGCGCAAAACGTTGAGGAGGTTGATGTCAACGCCGAATGCACGCGAAATGAGTGTGATCAAGTAGGTAGACCACCCACCGACCATCTGGTGGTCAGGTAGCCACAGCCATAAACAGATAATATTAAAACTTTGCCTAATTTCAGCTGAAGCGAAGCCTGCAAAGAGAAATCAGCGAGAAGGAGGCCATTATAACGGAGTCGAGCGATAGGCTGCAGGATTTGTACCTCGAAAAGTCCGATCTGGCCGAGCAGGTAAGCTACCTGATTTACCTGTCAGATTTTATAGGCATTCGACAAAAGAATTAAATCCGTGGGATCATTCAGGGAATTTCCTTGGTTATCCAAGTGCTTTTTCCAACCCATTTAATAAATAATATTCTTGATCAGAATCACTAGAGAAGTCGATATATCCATGTCCGTCTGTCCGTCCGTTTCTGCTATATTTCTAACTATATCTTACAGCTGCCAAAGGAAGGATCAGAAAAATAATGGGAAAGAAATGAGAGCTGCTGAATTTTTTGACATTACTTTCTACTCTTGAGAATATAATTTTTTTTTTTAATTTCTAAATTTCGAATTAAATTTTGAAAAAATAGACCGACTACACCATAAAGCTGCCATAAGACCAATCCGAAAGTAAAAGGGAAATTAATAGGAATGAAATTGTAGCTTTGTTGATTTTTATTGTATTCTCTTCTACTTTGGGATGTATCTGAAGTTTTTTTTTTGTGATTTTTTTTTAACTACCATCGAAATAATATTTACTATTTTCTCACTTGATAGTTGAGGGCGGCGGGTCAAAATCTTCTGGTGTGCGTGGACCGTATCCACGAACTGGAAATGCGCGTGGAGGATCTCAACCGAATCGCATCTCTCAGGGAAGAAAAGATATTTTCCTTGGAGCGCGACAAGCAAGAGCTGGATCAATGTCTTCAGGAAGCGCGCGAGGAGTTGCACAACCGACGCGAGGTCCTAAACGCATCCTCGGACCTGCTAAACTGTTCCCTATCGCCGAACACCACGCCCGAGAATCTGGCCAGCTCGGTGATCGACAAGCAGTTGCGCGAGAAGGAGCACGAGAACGCGGAGCTGCGGGAGGAGCTGCAGATGCACAACGATTCTTTGATGGACCTAAACAAGACCATGGTGGGCTTCCTTCAGAGGCACAACATCGATCAGGAGGAGGACCTTCTGGCTGTGGCTCTGGAAGACCAGACTGCTCCCAGCATTTCGATGATCAAGAGTACTTTTCTGGAGGCGGTGGAAAAGGCCACGCGCCTACAGGAACAGTGCGACAGTCAGGCTGCGAATATCGAGGAACTGCTGCAAAAAAGCCTTTCGCTATCTCGCTCGCTGGATGAACAAGGGGCGCATTTGGTCACGGCCAAGGCCAGGATCGATGAGCTGGATGAGGCAGCTGCGGAAAAAAACCGTTTCCATGCCAGTGAACTTGAAAAACGTCAAAAGCAGTGCCGACACACACATAGAATTCTGGAAGCAGAGAATCGGAAACTTATTAAAGAACGCGAAGACCTCGAGGTGAAAATAATGACGGGCAACACGCACATGGATGAGATAAAAGAGCAGCTGGCCGAGAAAGAAACCCAGATGGCCGATTTGGGTGTCCGGATCTCCGAACTGCGCGACAAAAACGAGTCTCTCGAAACCAGGATCAGCTCGATCGATGCCGAAAGGATCAGCCAGGAAAGCCGTTTGCAGGAGGCGCAGCGCTACCAGGAGTACTTGCGATCAAAGTACGACCAGTGTCGCACCCAGCTTAGAGACAGCATCGAAAAGATGGATTACTTGTCCAGCCAACTGGATACCCTCAAATTGCTGCATGCCCAAAAGCTGGAAGAGTTAGATACTACCAATAATAGCCTAACAGTTGCCCTTAAGTTGAACGATGATGAGAAGGAGGTTCACGAGAAGGCGCTGGCACAGCTTCAGCTCAAGATAGATGAGCTGAGCAAGGAAAAGGAGGAGCTTCAACTTAAGATGGACGAGCTGAGTCAGAAGAACGAGCAGGCACAGTTTCAGCTTAAGATGAGCCATCAGAAAGAGCAGGGCGAGCTTCAGCTTAAAATAGACGAGCTGAGCCAGGAGAACCAACAGGCACAGCTTAAGTTGGTCGAGCTAAGCCATGAGAGGGACCAGCTTCAGCTGAACCAGAAGTTGGAGCAGGAACAACTTCATCTTCAGATCAACGAGCTGAGCCAGGAAAAGGAGAAGGGACAACTTAGGGTGGACGAGCTAAGCCGTGAGAGGGACCAGCTTCAGCTGAGCCAGAAGTTGGAGCAGGAACAACTTCATCTTAGGATCAACGAGTTGAACCAGGAAAAGGAGAAGGCACAACTTAAAATGGACGAGATAAGTCATGAGATGAAGCAGCTTCAGCTAAGCCAGAAGAAGGAGCAGGATCAGCTTCATCTTAAAATCAACGAGCTGCGCGAGGAGAAGGAGCAGGTACAGCATCAACTTCAGCTTAAGATAGACGAAAAGGCGCAGCTTCAGCAGACAATAGACGAGCTGAGTCAGCAGCAGAGCAACTTAAGGCAGGAGACGGACAGTTTCCTCAACCGCATCACTGGCCTCATAAGGGCCGACAATGCCATTAGCTCCATGGAGATCAGCTCCACGGGATCGGGGGAGCTGTGCGATCGGTTCGAGGACGTTGAGACGTTGCTCAAGAAGCAGACTCTAGTACTCGACACTCTGGAGACGCGGGTGAATGAGTTGCTTCTTAAGCTGGACGAACTTCAGCGACGCAACGCGGAGATCCTCAATGAGAGCCAGGAATTGGTCACCAAGTGCAAGCATGATGAGCAGCAGCGCGAGCAATTGACCCAAACGCTGGAGCTCACTGTCGAGAAGCTGCGTGAAGAGGTAGACCTTCAAGACGCCGAGATTGCCATGAGGGACCAGCAGGTGGCCGGAATGGAGAAGCTCGTAAAGAAAGCGATGGGAAACATTGAGGCTCGCCTTCTAAAGATCTCTCCAGACTCCGAATTCCCAGGATGCACTGATGTGACAAGCCCCCAGCAAATCAATCAGTGGATGGACCACTTTTTCGATTTGCACGACCAAATTACCGCCAGTCGTGATACTCTGGAGACGCGCTACAAAGCCAACTCGAAGATAGCCGATCAGCTGGCGCAGTCCAAAGAGCAACTGGAGCAGCAAGTGCAACTGCTGCAGGATAAGGTTCAGGCCAACGATCAGGGGCCGGTGGTGAAGCAGCTTAATGACACCATTTCAAACCTGGAGCAGGTGAACGACAAGCTCAGCAAGGACAACATTAAGCTGCATAGTCTGCAGTTGGAGATGAGTCAGAGCTTGGCCAAGAACGCCAGTGAGGTGGAACGTCGGTCGTCCAAAATCGCCCAGCTGGAGGCTTCGGACAGGCGGAGGGCGAGTGATTTGTACGACTGCCGCAAGAAGCAAGACGAACAGAAGGCTGAGCTGAGGGCGAAGGACGAGAAAATGGCCCAGATGAAGGAGATGTATGAGAAGCAGATCGAGGAGCTCAAAGGCAACTGCGATCAGCGCTGCAAGGACCTCGAAAAGGAGACGGAGGGCGGTAATCAGGACTTGCTGGGTAATCTAAAGGAAAATGAAGACAAGCTGGCGAAGCAGGCGGATGAGCACAATCAACTGTTGAAGGCGACGAAAGATGAGTGCGAACTGCGGTGCCAAGAGCTCGAGAAGCAGTTGGCCGAAAAGGATGAAGAGCAGTCGAAGCTAAAAACCTTGGAAGCGGAATGCCAACAGCGTTGCCAAGAACTCGAGAAGCAGCTAGCGGAGAAGGAGTCGCAGTCCGCGGATCTTGTCAGGGAGCACGAGACTGCAGTTCAGTTCATCAAAGCGGAGCTGGAGGAGGCTCGCTACCAGGAGAATCAGATGCGCATCCAGGACAAGGAGCTGCGCAAGACCATCGAGACTCACAAGCAACTGCTAAGAGAGTCCTCGTCCGATCTGCAAGATGCTCGCCTCCAGGAGCAGAACCTGCGCCAAACTATTGCCACCCACAAGCAGCTAATGATGGAGGGCGGCGGTGACTCCAGCAAGGAGCTGTCCAGCTTGCGTTCTAAATTGCAGGACGCAGAGAGGCGTGCCGAGCAGCTTAAAATAAAGCTGGACAAGCAACAGAAGGAGCTGTCCGAGGCCAAGGCAGCTAGCAGCTCCACGAAGGAGTCGCTAAGTTTGCGCACTAAACAAGAGGACGAACTGAAGGAAAAACTGGATCAGCAGCAGGAGGAGCTGAGCGAGCTGAAGGCCGCCATGGAAAGCGCTGAAAGTCGCTCGGCGGAATTGCAAACATTGTACGACGACGCCACGGAGGAGCTTATCAGCTTGAGTAATAAACTTCTGGAGGAAGGAAAGCGAGCGGATCAGCTTAAGCTTGAACTTAACCAGCAAGAGAAGGAGCTGCTTGAGGGGAAGGCACAGCTCGCAAGCGCTGAAAGCTCCACGAAGGAGTTGGTCAGCTTGCGTGATAAACTAGAGGACGAACAGAAGTTGACCGATCAGCTTCGGGACGATCTGAACAAGCAACACCTGGAGCTGGGCACTGAAGCAAGTCGCAGGGCGGAACTGAACGTGCTGTACGACAGCTCCCAGAAGGAGCTACTCGATATACGGACTAAGCTCCAGGACGAACAGAAGCTTAGGGATCAACTCGAAGCAGAGCTGAACCAGGAAAAGAAGGAGCTGAGTGAGGCGAAGGCCCAGCTCGCAAGCATTGCAAGTCGCACGGCGGACCAACACAAGTCAAATGATGCCTCCAAGGAGGAGCTTCTAAGTCTACAGACCCGACTTCAGAACGAACAAAGGCTTACTAATGAGCTCAAAGTGCAGCTAAGCACGGCCACACTGGAACTCGAAGGCTATGCCAGTGGAACGGTGGAACTAAACGAGCTGTATGATCGCTCCAAGCAGGAGCTATTCCGTATACGCACTAAGCTTGAAGACGAAGAGAAGCATTCGGAAAGGCTTAAGCGAGAGCTGGATCGGCAAAGCGTAGAGCTGGCCACGTCACAGAGTATTGTCGATGAAAGAGCCGAGCGGCAACAGGAACAGACTCAAAATCAAGCTGAACTCGAGTCCCGTGCGGCTAATTTAACGCTCGAAAGGGATGCTCTACAGCGGGAGATTCACCTGGTTAAGGAGCGATTGGTGAGGGAAGAGCGCGAGTTCCAGGTGAAGCTGGCCAACCTGGAAGACGACATTGAGACGTTGGAGGCGCAGCGGGATCGGATGAAAGCAGATCTTTCCGATGCCTCCGCATCAATACTCAAGAAAGATGAGAATATCCGTGAACTGAACGAGCAGCTTTCGAAACTGCAACTTAAGATTGATACCCACTCCATGGAAATGGCCGAAACCAACCGACAGCTAGCGGAGAAAGCTGACGAGATATTGAAACTGCAGGCGCAGCAGGATCAGATGAAAGCAGATCTTTCCGGTGCCTCCGCATTCCTCCACGCGAAGGATGAGAATATCCGTGAACTGAACGAGAAGCTTTCGAAACAGCAACTTGAGATTGATACCCAGTCAATGGAAATGGCCGAAACCAACCGACAGCTCGCGGAGAAAGCTGACGAGATGTTGAAACTGCAGGCGCACCAGGATCAGATGAAAGCAGATCTTGCCGCTGCCACTGCATTCCTTCACGAGAAGGATGAGAATATCCGCGAACTGACCGAGAAGCTTTCGAAACAGGACGTCAAGATTGATACCCAGTCCATGGAAATGGCCGAAACCAACCGACAGCTGACGGAAAAGGCTAACGAGGTGTTGGAGCTGCAGGAACGCCTGGCAATTGAGGTCGCCGCGAGCATAAATTTGCCGACGCAGCAGTCTGTCGACGAGTTGCAGCAATGCCTGGAGTCTGAGATCGCCGAACGCAAATTGGCCCAGCAGCAAATAGCCGAACTCAACGAACGGCTAGCTGATGTCCAGCAGGAGCTGGACGGCACACGCCTTGTCCACGATGCCTATCAATTCGAGCTGGAGGAGAAGACGCGAGAGATTGAAGCTAATCGAAATGAGGCGGAGGAGCGCATTCGTAACTATCGGGAGCGAGTGGAGCAACTGGAACAGAAGCTGGCCCAGTGCAACGATGAGCTGGCCGAGCTGAGATTGGCCAACGACAGAGAGTCGTCGCGTCAGAGTGATCTCTGTGCCACCTACAGCAAGGCGGATGCCCCCGAATCTGACGTCAATCTCGGCCACTTGAGCCAGGAAGAGGCGGTGCAGACCAACAAGCTGGCCTTGGACTGCCAGATCCTGCAGGCCAAGTATCGCGATGCCAAGGACGAGATCCAGCGCTGCGAGCAGAAGATCAAGGACCAGCGTCTGGAGATGGAGGGCAAGCTGGACAAGATGAAGTCCAAGATGGTAAGTCGAACTGTTGGGTTTTGTTAAGGTGCATGTTCGTTGTTTTGTTATGTTTTGCTCTACTAACTTGTCCAAAATTAGGAATTGATGTTGTTGTTGGTAGCGGTATCGATATGTATGTACCTTTACAGGGGCACCTTAGGTCACCGAAAGACCCGAAATACCTTTTATTTTGTAAGGATGTGTGGTATTTTTATATATAATACATAGTATTTTTGATCTAGTCATGTCTATCTGTTTTGTCCGTCTTTATAAAATATCCATTTTCAGAGGGAGCTATAAAATGATACAATAGGTATTTAAACTCACAGAATTTCCGTATATGATAGTTGTATTGATATATTTAATAAATTAAGGGAGAAACACTCAATTTTCTTATCCAAATTAGTTATAAAAGCTCGATTTCGAAGCTGCTTAAATATGCTTTTGGCGATTTAGGCCCAAGTAGATGTATTTATCTCAATGGTCACATCATGGAATTAAAAAATCATTTATCTTTCCTTCCTCTCTCTTCATTCACTGCCTCAAAAAAAAAAAAATCAACCATCCGCGCCGTTATCCCATCCCATTTCCCCATCCTGGAACCCCCCATCCATTCCCCTTTTTGCCATCCCAAGACCAACGCATGTTCCCAGACGTATTTTTCGGTCCTTCCGAGGGCTGTTGAACAGAAGGAGAAATGCACAGAAGGCACGAGAACGGGGACAGAAGAAGGGGCAGCAGCATCAGCAGCAGGGGAAGAACCGGAAGAGGTTAGGCGCCGTGGATGCGAAAACGATTGCCGGTGCAGACGAAATTTAATTTTCGAGTTTGCCAAATGGTTGGCCCTATTAGGGGCCATCGTTGTCATGGTCCTGACCTCCAATGCAGGCTCAATGTCTTGCGTTTTCAAGAATCCTAAAGAGTTCTAGGGGCCGAGATAATAATAGAACCCTTTGTAGATTTTGTTATTAGCTGTTTAAATGTTGTTTGATATTTATGTACTTTAATATCTTAATTATATAATATATATATTTTTGATAAATAAGCACTATGGCACAAAATGTTTTTTTTGTTTTGTTGTTGTCCCCCCTCACTGCTGCCTCACTCCATCACCCCAAACACCATCCATCCAACCACCCACCTACGCACCTACACCTGAATTTACACCGCCTTAACTTGTCCACATGCCATTTGCCACATGCCACACGGATATTTCGACACCATCATCAAACGTAGCGCTCCTTGTACACGGCGGAGGTGACCCGCATGAAGGAGAAGCAGGAACGGGATGCGGCCAAAAGTTCCGCTGAAATGGAGGCCTTGACAGCCCAGGTAAATATAAATACAAATATAAATATACATAAATTATAAATGATATTAATGACTACTCCAACTACACTACTTTAGAATGCCAAGTACGAGGAGCACACGCGCAAGCTGTCCAACCAGATTGTCCGGCTCAACGAGAAGGTACTGGAGCAACAGAAGCAGCACGCCATCATCAGCACCAAGTTGCGCCACCTGCAGATGCAGCCTGCAGTCTGCGAGGCAAAGCCGATCAGTAGTTCATCAGCGCCTGCGGCTTCGAATGAAGATTGGCAGCCCTTCAAGCGGCCCAATGCACCGTCCTCCAATCTGGCCATGGAAGATGAGGAGGGCGAGGTCTTCAACAACACTTATTTGACGGATTTGAAATTAGGACGTGTTCCCACGGACATGACGTAAGATCTTTGATTCTCTGATAAACGCCAAAAAGTATTGATATAAATCTTCTATGCGCAGGGCCGAGGAACTGATATATAGGAACTCATTGCAGCCGCCACATCTGAAGAGCACCTATGCGGCCCAGTACGATCTGGGCAGCCAGGACGAGGATCTTAAAGTAAGCTCCGATAGCAGAAGCAGCAGTAACAGTGGCAGCATTAGCACACCCTTGAGGGCCCAGCAGGCAGCCATGAAAGCAAAGTTTGCCCGCCTGATGCGACGGCAGTAGAACGAATCATTTATCTTAGCCCCCAACCAAGACACCGAGTGAGCTTTTGTCCGCCGTTTCAAGTGTCCTGTCATGTCCGTTCCTGAAATCTTGTTTTGTTTTTGTTTCGTTCTTGTGTGCTTGTCCCATTAATCCTGGCTCGACATGTCTTAAGTTTCCCACTAAATATGTGTTTTTTTTTGTTTATTTACAGGACGGACCCCACAGTCTGGACGACAGCATGAGTGCACTGCTGAGCTCTTCGAGCACCGGAGCGCGCAAGAAGTCGATGGGCACGCACTACAAGCGACCCGGACCGCCGACGCCGAGCAAGAACGGCGGACGGTTGTCCTTTGGCAGCTCAGAGCCGCCGCGCGAGATCCTGCGCGAGTTTGGAGGCGACCACAACAGCAACACATCCAAGACGCCGGCTCGCTTCAAGTTCCTCACGCAGCGCTTTAGCGTCGGCAGCAGCACACTGCCCCGGGATGAGGTGAGTATTGTGCTCGGAGGAAACCGAAGTGTGTAGAGTAGATTTGTGCTTTTCAATGTTTTGCTTGTTTTGTGGATGTAATTGTGTGCGCCTCAGGTGAAACTGAACTTTTGGGGGCCTTCGTTAGACTCACTTTTAGGCTTTCAAATTCACGCAATATTTGCCAAGAAAATTCGAATTAATTTTATCGTAATTGGATTTTTTTCTAGGAATGTCAGAACAAAAACGATTATGATTTTATCTAAATTTAAATTTATTTTTTAAATTCTTTGTTTTAAACAAAATAATCTTTACTACGTCTGGTATCTGCATATTTATTAAAAAGTGGGAATATCTCTAGTGCTCCAGAGACAGTTGAAAGAAAATCATCAATTGGATTAGCGACGAGAAAAAAAATCTATGAAATTGTTGACTTGCCTATTAGTGCGGATAGCGGCACAAAAAAGAATCGGCGTGCGCCCAATGTAGATAGCTGTGTGAAAAACAAATATTACCCGCGTAAATACAATATTTAATTGACTTTCTAGCGAATCCCCTATACTTTTCCCTCTAAAATATTCAACAAATATTTCAAAAATATGATTTTCATGAAAAGTTCAGGGCCCCTAGTTGAAGTTCAGTATCATAGAGAATTGGAATAGTAACTTAGGCTGTAACTTGGATAGTTTAGTGTCGGAAAGTGTAGTCTTCGTACTCGTGTTGTCTTCGTCGTCGTCGTCGTCGTCATGCTTTGTGTGCCTCCACTGCAGCCGGTAGGTGATTCGACCTCTGACCTGACCTCTCCCACAGCTGCCGCAACGCAAGCGGTCGACTCTTCTGACCGGAATACAGCGACGTAGGTTCCGCCAGGCGGTGGGTTTGTTTTGCACATCGACGCCTCGCAAGAGCCGCTCCTACTACGATCAGCAGCGTCTGATCCGCGCCAGCGATGCGGACGTCGCATCAGAGGCGGATGTCGAAGAGGACGAGGAAGAGCAGGAAGAGGAGGAGGAGGAGATGGTAATGGAGGAAGCAGGAGCTGACCAGCAGGGCACTCCGCACTTGTCCACTGCAGCGCTGTTGGCCCTGACCAAGGGCCACACCCGCCGTCTGACTGGCCAAGGCCAAGCCAAGACACGGAAAAGCCGCGCTTCACTCTGCCTGCATGGCAACATTTTCTGCGCCAAAAGCCGGCCGGTGGCCTTGAAGGTGGTGTCCACCGGTGGCAAGCGGTTGCAGCAGCGCCGCAAGTTGCGCCAGGAGCGGATGGGCCGCTTCGATCAGGCCCGTCACCTGGACCAGATGCGCCTCTCGGCCAATCTTACGTACTCGGCCACGTCGCCTGAATCCCCCGAGAACAACAACTACAGTCTGCACAATCGCAATGCAGAGCAAAAGCCACTGATGGGTCAAACGGTGGTGCTGGAGAGTAATAAGAGGAGTCTAGCTGCCACTTTCAGCGTGGAACAGCACAGCGGCGAGACCTTGGAGCAGCGGCAGTTCGAGTCGGAGAACCAGCTGGCCACCACCTGGGCCATGGCGGCGGATGAGACCCAGGAGGTGTGGCATTTCGAGCAGCTATGCCAGGAGACCGAGTCCACGGCACCCTTCCAGCTGCAGCCGCTCCACTATAAGCCGCCGGATGAGTTGAAATTGCCGCAGCTGGTCAGATCCTGCAGCAACATCACCGATGCCAGCTGCACCACCAACATGACCAGCACCTCGTCCCGCGGCTCCTGCACCACCTACTCGATGGCCAGCGTGCACATGACGCCCATTCCGCACATCAATATCACCTATGTCCAGCCGGCGGGCTCACGCAAGTCCACGCCCAACCGCTCGCTGACGTCTCAGTGCTGGCAAATCCTTGGCCGCCTGAGCCTCGGCGAGCGGCTGATCGTGGGCTTGGCGTTGATGGCCATTGTGCTGGTGATACTAAGCTTCTTTCAGCTGGAGCACAGATTGATGGTGCTGGCCCTCACCGTTGTCCTCGCTGCCATGATCCTGGTCCTACTGACCACTCGCACCTAGAAATTGTGGCAAAACCCAAGCAAAACCAAAGCAAACAAAGCAAATCGCACAAATTTCGCTTAGTGTAAAGCCCTTCGTTCATCACTCTTGTTCCTTTTTTCAGAACTCTCCGCCCAAGCGACGCCTCAGCAACATGTTCAAGCGCAAGTAGTAGCGCCTTCGCAGTATTATCTTATTCATTCCCGAACTTCAAGCGGATGTCCACTGATTATAATATATAATTTTCGGATAAAATTGAAATCTTCATTTATTATTTTGACTTAAGCTTTTTTTTTTCTGTTTGCCTCTCAGTAAAACTCGTTCTGGATATAAAAATCTATGTTAAAAAAATTATATGTTTTAATGGTACAATATCAAGCCGAACATAACGAAAATAAATTTATGTGTACATATCAAACCAAAAGCTGTCTTTTTAGTCTTCAATGAGGAAAAATGTGTTACGCTCATTGAGCGAAAAAAATGCGGACTTGTTGATATGTAGCTATCAAGATAGTTGTCATTTATTTGGGGGTGGGAATAATGAAGAAACAAATATTCTCTCTTTCAATACTCATGTAATTTGAATATTTTCTAGAACAACCAGTGGAACGCTTAGTTGTTGTCAGCGTTTTTTGAAAATAAAGTGCCACATTTTTTCAAAAGATAATACAAGAAAAATGTTTAAAGGTTCTTTGATTTTTTATTTAAAATTATTTTTTAAGAATTCCATAATTTTTACTCTTATTGTAGATACTATCAAGACTAAGAGGTTGTCTTCTATATTATTATATCATTGTCTTCAATTTTTAATATATCATTAGATCATTTTTACTCTTATCTGAGGGACTATCAAGACTCAGAGGTTTTCTTCAAGTTTTATTTTAATAATATATAAAAATATATGTAACATATTATTACATATGTATATTATTATTTATATATAATTACATCACTTTCACTCTTATCAGAGGGACTATCAAGACTAAGAGGTTGTCTTCAGGTTGAGTGTCAATATCGGGGGGCGTGAAAACGGCAGTACAAACCCAGCCAGAAAAAAGAAGTTCAAGAAAACCTGCTCCGACCAAGGTGAGCAGGAGGCTCGCTCCACCGATCGGCTGAGAGGCCAGGCCGATCGACTGACTTACCCACTGACTAACCGACCAACTAGCCCGAGTCAGAGATCTGAGAAATCGGGGACTGTTATGATGCAATGGCAAGGCTAGCGCGAAAAACATATTTTTGTTTATCGAGAAATTAAAGGCCAATTAAGTGCCTGGGAACAACAACAGCTTTGACTAACCACAGTTAAAGGCAAAATATAATATAAGTCTAGAACATTGTTAATACGAAGAATATTTACATATTAGCCAGGGATTTTCAATAACAAACGATATTTAAAACGATTAGAATGGATGAATATGAAATGGAACTGATAAAGGTATTAAGGATCCTTAATATAGATATTGTTGATCAGGGTGTTTTCAATCAAAGAACACTTTAAAATTATAACAAATATATAAGAATAAATAGCAGAGATAAAAAAACATGACTTATTTATTCCAAGGAATAAATTCGAATTTTTCTTAGCTTGAAACTAAAATTATAAAATAATAAAGGATTTAAATGTCATTGGTTCATTGCAAAATATAAAATGACCTCCAAAAGCTCTGCAGACCCAAAGTAGAATTATAATCCGATTAAAGTTAAATGTATATTTCCATTGTAGCCATAATATTCTATTTATGTATAGAATACAAATATAAAGCTTAAAATAGAACAAAAATGTTGTTTTGATTCGAATAACCGCGTTCGTGACACTAATCCAATTTTCAGCTAAAATAAATCGTAATTTACGGCCCCACATTGTTCTGTTGCTATTTATCAAGTTTGATTCTCCCATTCGTTTCGAAATGTCTCCTTTTGTCAATGTTGATTTTTGTGTGGCTTAAGCTCTGGTTTCAATAAGTATTCTATATAACTGCAACCGATTCTTGAGGATCAGAAAATAACCGGGATCTCCGCTTCGCAAATCCCTGGAATTGCGTTGTCATCGTCAACAGGTGCGGTGGCCAGTCAATCTAGCTGATCTAGTTGATCGGGTTCAGATATAGATATAGATATAGCCTATAGTCTAGAGTCGCTAATGCATATTTCAATATGCAAATCGATGCGATTACATCAATGGACTTGAATAGCTCAGTGAATTCCACGTTTGTCCAGATGTGCTCCGGGTAAAAGTACTTTACAGCTATCTTTAATCTAATATTTATATTGAATCCCGAGCTCTTTTTTTTTGGTTAGTTTCTTTTTTTTACAACTGAAATCTACATACATATCATAAAGAATTCAAATTGTTTGGTTCTTATCTTTTAAAAATGCTTTATAATTTATGATATAAGTAGGAAATTTCAAAGAAATTTCAAGAAAATTCCCCCTTTTCCGTGTTAAAAGATTGTTTACAACGGAGTTCCTATTAACGATACCTATTAAATATCCTATAAAATACGTTGCCAATTCAAACACGGATGTTTAAAAGCCCATTGGCTTCAAGTGAAGATCACAAATAATTCTTATGCGATTTAAATTTGTCACGGAAAAGAGCTAGCCGAAACTCACAATGATATAATATTTACTTGGCATACAAATAAGTAAATATTTTAATGAAGGTAGCAATTATCTTTTGCGCAAATAGCTTCTCGCTATCAACCAGAGTCAAGAGAGCTTGCTTGCTTAGCAAATAATAGGTTTAAAAAGTATATATTGTATTTAAAAAAGGTGATCCATATTATGGTCTGCAAATTATTAAGTGTGCCCTATGTTCGAATGTAGCAATATACATATGTAATGTATCAAGCTAGAGAATTAATTTAATATTAGTATATAAAATATATTATTTGTGAAAGTACGGGGTAGGAAGAATATAAAGCCTTTCTAAACTTTAAAGGTGTTTTTAAATATATTTGACCTTACCAGTTCTATAAGAGGTTCAGGATGTATGCAGAAATATAATTATATCAATAGAAGTTATACCAATGTCCAAAGATGACTAAACAAGTATATGGTATCGCAGGACTTTGAGATGATAAATGGTGAGTTTTTTAATAATAATAGTAGTGTTTAGTGGTCGGATCGATGACCGCCAAGATCGGTGGACCGGGGTGGTGTTTGATGGGTGGGTTGATGGGTTGCTTTAGGGTTGGGGGCGAAATCTATCCATCAGCCCTCCGCCACTCGATATGCATTAATGGTTTTGGTTGGCTGGTGCTTGGGTCTCGGATTTGGATTCGGATTAAGTCCAAGACGTTATAGACAACTTTGGCGCATTTAAATGATTCGATTCGATGCGATGCGGCTGTTGTTGTTTATATTGTTTATATCAAATCGAATCGAACTAAAATCTGGTTCCGAGTCGGGCCAGGCATTATATGAATATGATTTCGAAGCGGCGGGTATTCAAATCAGTCGGCCGGCGCTCCGTATTTGTTGTTATTATTTCTTTCTTTCGATCGATCGGCCCTCTCGGCTCGAACCGAACCGAAGCCAAAGTCAGGCGCGTGCTATCCGCCGATGTGAGTGTGTGTGGGCTATATACCCCTGAATATATATAGAGAGCCTATATGACAAACGGCCAAGCTAAGCGGAGCCCGCCAGAGGCGATAAAAGCCCCAAGACATCTCCGAAGTAGATCAGTTTAGTTCAGAATTCGCAAACGATCCGAAAGAAACACCCCCCCAACCGAAAGACCCTCTATCCAAGCAAGAGATCCCCAAAGATCGAATATCTAATGCTCGTCTGGAACGATAAACAGGATACCAACTTTACATTCATTTGAGCAGAGTGCTCTAATTGCCAGGAATCGGAATCGGAGATACCGTCGTACTACCGAAATATTAGCAAGACTACTTTGTTTTTTTTCGGTTTTTTTTTTGGTTTTTCTTTTTGTTTTGGGAAGAAAGGAAAAGGCCGGCCTGGTGATAATGCCCAGCAGTGTTGCCAACGAGAGTCAGTTCCGATTCCAGAGCAGTCGCAGCAGTCGGGCCAGCTGCCCCAGTGCCCCAGGAAGTCCCAGTGGCCCAGAGTCCCAGGTGGTGACCCCGAACTGCGATGCGGTGGACCAGGCGCTGGCCGAGCTGCAGCTGCAATCGCAAGAGGTCAACCTAATGGCCTCCACCAGCAGTAGCAGCAGCGGCAGCCGCGGACGCTCCGGTTGGCAGATCAAGGCCTCCAAGTTGTCCCTCAACACGCACAATCGCATCCGGAACATCGTCGAGTCGCTGAAGATCAAGCCGAATCCGGAGAAGCCCATGATACCGCTTTCCATCGGTGAGTCCTGACTTTAATTGGAGGTTAAGTTAGTGTTGTTAACCTATTGTCGCATATTTAGAGAACATTATTTCTTTTTAAAAAGTATTTAACCCAAATAAAAACTTAACTATACACAACTTTTCCCTATAAAAATCCTTGTATATTGTAGGTTTTTAAAGAAAAACTTATTTATCTGTTTTTAATAGCTTCTAAAAGAGTTTCTCAGAAATTGGAATCATTAGATTCTCTGATTGGCATATATGAAGGAATTAAGTTGTAGATTTAGCCGTTATCACTATTCGCACCTCGGGCTTTCTGAGAACTTCGCATCAACTATGCAAAACTATATATTTTCATGGAATTTACTGTATTTTTCTGAACTATACCAATAGTTCTGAGAAAAGTTCAACTTAAGAGCAATCCGATTATACATTTTAATCAAAATTCTGAAAAAATGATATAGTATAGTTAGTATAGTAGATAAATTTCATTCCAGACACCGAGAACAGCTAATTTGTTGATAAACTATAGCTAAAATGAATAGAAAAATACTTTCAGTAGCTATTGCCAACTATCTATCCAGTTTCGTGGGGAACCTGCTCCTCATTTTACCATATCCCCATAACATCTCTGACGTTTGTGCTACAAGTTTTTCGGTCTCATTTAAATACTTTGGTTGTTGTGATCTCTTTTACTTTTGCCGCTGACTTGGCAGAAACTGATTAAACTAGTTTAGCGCAAAAAATGAACGCCGAAATGAATTCGGGGTATCATATTGTGAAGTAAAGTGATGCATATATGTTGTACACACCCACAAAATCGGACCAATCAGGGATCGGCGCACCGTGATTATATGTACAGATCTTCGGTTTTGGTATTCCTCGAAGAATTCGGGTTTGCTATCTTTGGAAATTTACAGAAATATATATTGTGCATTTTGTCGAACGGCGAGAGTTTCTAAATTTGTGCTAAAATATGCCAAATACCAGATATATAAAATCTGTAAAGCTGTTGTTGTTTCGATTGTTGTTCTTGTATTTTTCTCATTTTTTTTTTTTAAATAATATCATATTATTTTTGTAGCCAGGCACGCGCACTGTATTTGTGTTTTGAGGGATATTTGCATAAAATGTAGTTCCACCTGTTTGGCGGAGTCAAGAATCGAACTCGGGATCTGAACTGAGCCAGAACATTCTGCGGCTTGTTTATCCATCGGAATCGGGAATTGGAATCGAAGCTAGGCGGAAACGAACGAGTTAGCCATTGACCCAATGCAATCCGTGATTCGAGAATCACCTGATTTTTGTGTATTCTAAAATTAGAAACACCTCTGCCTGACCTACAAAATGATTTACTTAAATATTTACTTAATATAACAAAATATTTTTAAATCCTACTGATCTTTATGAGATTATAAGCTTTTTTTTTATAAAATAATTGTAAATTTGTATTTTTATACCCGTTACTCGTAGAGTAAAAGGGTATATTGTATTCGTGCAAAAGTATGTAACAGGGAGAAGGAAGCTTTTCCGACCCTATAAAGTATATATATTCTTGATCAGGATCACTAGCCGAGTCGAACTAGCCATGTCCGTCTGTCCGTCTGTCCGTCTGTCCGTCTGTCCGTCTGTCCGTCCGTATGAACGCTGAGATCTCGGAAACTATAAAAGCTAGAGGATTGGCATTTTGCATGCATATTCTTGGAGTTCCTACGCAGCGCAAGTTTATTTCAAAATGGTGCCACGCCCCCTCTAACGCCCTCAATCGCCCTACACCATTTTTTGAAAGGTGTCTGGCGCCCAGACCATTAAAGATTTTGGAAAACTAAAAATGCAGTTTTATTGTGACTATCAATACCTATCGAAATGTAGAAGAAATTTTTCAAATCGGACCATTCGTTAAAAAGTTATGCCTGATCAAAGATTTTATATATCTATCTCCCTCGCACTCCCTTAGCTGAGTAACGGGTATCTGATAGTCGGGGCACCCGACTATAGCGTTCTCTCTTGTTTAGCTTAAGGTTATTATAAACATGTCCTAAAAAATTATATACTAAAATATTCGGTACAACAAAATATTCTTTGGACCTATAGGGATCATAATGAGGTACAAGTAACCTTTTTTTTATTAATGAATATGTAGATTTAACCGTTTTTAGGTTTTATAAAGTTATTTAAATTACCATAACTTTTTAAAGAAATACATTTTTTTTTTCTTAAAAAAATAATAAAATAAATGTTTTTTCCCTCCACAGGTGATCCAACTATCTTTGGCAACCTAAAGGCCGCCGACGAAACGATGAAGGCGGTGTTGCATTCGCTAGAGAGCGGCAAGTTCAATGGCTATGCCCACACGCAGGGTCACGAGGTCGCCCGCAAGGCGGTGGCCAAGTACAGTGCCCATCAGCGCAACGACGAGGAGATCGATCCAAACGACGTGGTGCTCTGCAGCGGCTGCTCCTCGGCGCTGGAGTACTGCATCCTGGCGCTGGCCGACCGCGGCCAGAATATCCTGGTGCCCCGGCCCGGCTTCTGTTTGTATTACACCCTCGCCGAGGGACTGGATATCGAGGTGCGCTACTACGATCTCCTGCCTGACCAGCAGTGGCGTGCCGATCTCGTCCAGCTGGAGAGCCTGATCGATGAGAATACCGCCGCCCTGTTGATCAACAACCCGAGCAATCCGTGCGGCAGTGTCTTCGATGAGAAGCACCTGCGCCAGCTGATCGGCATCTGTGAACGCCACTATCTGCCCATCATCGCCGATGAGGTGAGTGACCTGTAAAAAATTCTAAGCACTCTGCTTGTTGAATCAATCGTAAAGAAAATAATTAGCCAAAGGTTGTTGGCCGCAAAGGTGTAATAAATAAACAGTCAATGAATTTTCAATAAAATACTATATTTTAGAAAAATACTTTCAAATATTTGGTAGATTTTTTGAAAATATTTTGAATGTTTAAAAAAAGTTAATATTTTGAATATTTTCAATAACATTTTCAAATGAATCTTCAATTAAATACAATATTTTATAAAAATATTTTCATTTATTTTAAATTTTTTAGACAAATAATTTTAAATATTTTGAATATTTTTGTTTTCGAGTTACTACATTGTTGATTCTTCCGCAGATCTACGAGCACTTTGTGTTTCCCGGCTCCAAACACTTGGCTGTGAGCAGCCTGACCACAGAGGTTCCAGTTCTCTCCTGTGGCGGTTTGACCAAGCGATTCCTGGTGCCCGGCTGGCGAATGGGATGGATCATTGTGCACGATCGCAAGCAGCGTTTGACCAATGCCATCGGTGGCCTGAGGAACATGTGTGGTCGTATCCTGGGCTCGAACACCATCATCCAGGGTGCACTGCCCGAGATCCTGACCAAAACACCGCAGTCTTACTTTGACGGTGTAATTGATGTGCTCCACGTAAGTTGAAAACCCACCCCCATCGAGTATAGATATTGTTTGAAAGTGTAAATTCCAAATTAATGATTATTTCCTATTTCTTCCGCCCCCAGTCGAATGCTACACTGGCCTACAAGATGCTGAAGCAGGTGCGCGGCCTCAACCCCGTGATGCCCAACGGGGCCATGTACATGATGATCGGCGTGTGCATCGAGCGCTTCCCGGCCTTCAAGGACGACACCCACTTCGTTCAGGAACTGGTCAACGAGCAGAGCGTCTTCTGTCTGCCGGGCAGTTGCTTTGAGTATCCGGGATACGTAAGGATAGTGCTCACCGTGCCGGGTGCGATGATCGAGGAGGCATGTGCCAGGATGGCCGAGTTCTGTGAGCGACACTTCAAGAAGGACACTTCGCGCGCCTTCATCGAACACGGACTGCTGAACGATGAGGATCTCGCCTTTTGATTTGAGCTGGGAGCAAAACATTTATTAGACATTCTAGACTACAATTTTTATCAAGTGTACATATATGTATGTATATAATATATAATATATATATATCAATCATTAACTATCCAATATAAGGAGTATTGTCTCAAAAAATTGCTGGAAAAGTGAAGCGCGTCCCGCCTTCCAGAGCGAGCAAGTGAGTAGACACACACAGATAGATAGAATAGGTTAGAAGTAAACTGCGGCTAAGTAAATGGTCGTTACAGAGGAGGTCTGAATATAAATATATATAATATAAATATATAGGCCTATATTTGAGCTATCTGGTGCTGTAGGCTGGCTGGGGTTCTGTGCAGGATATATGGTTATTTGTTTGGGAATTTTCGAAGGGAAAATATCGCTCCTTAGGAGCTGTATGATATGATGTTTTCGGGTTAAGGACAAGCTTAAGTTTCGAAATAATTTATCTGGCAGCTTCTCCAAAATGAAAATGCGGTAAATTAAAAGAACTGTGAGGGAATTGTGATTTATAAGGTAGTATTTAGGAGATCTTTTCTATTTATATAAAACATTTGTGTTGTCAAGTGTAGTCAAATGGTCCCTACAGTTCAGCGATGCTAAAAAATATTCAATTCTAGCTAATGGCTTTTGAAACTCCTCAAACTGTGTGTGATTGTGGTTTGCATTCTATCGATTGCGGTGCATGGTTTCTTTTTTTTATTTTTTAATGGGGACCTGAGCACGAGAACCCAATCCCGCCTACAGACTAACGGGGAGAGGGGCAGCCTTTTGCCTCTACATGTGGTGTGGATGCATTTTCTTTTCCATTTCCGTCTCCACGCGGGCCTCATCGATTCCGGCCACGGTGGGCAGGCCGCCTGGCCAGTGGAGCAGCTCCTGCTCGTGCTCCATGATCATGTTGGCCTCCGCTGTAATGGATTTCAATGGTTCGTTATTCCTATGGTGAATATTATATATTTTTAACTGATCTAAGCAACTATAAAATTAATTATACTAATTCCAAAAGGGTGAATTAAATTTAATTCAAAATTCTGAAATATTAAAATAAATGTATATCCCAGATAAAAAGAGTTCACAATAAAAATCAACTAAGCTATACGTTTTTTTCTATTAATTTCTAATTGATTTTTAGTTAGTTCTTATTGGAATAGAAGTCAGATTTTTATCAAAATAAAATTCGAAATTGAGAAATATTTAAAAATGATATTCCCAATAGTTACAGATAATGTGCCAAAAATCCCGTAAGCTATAATTGTTTTCCATTTACTATGGGAGCTATAAGTTATAGTTCTCCGATTGCCATATAGCCATACATCTTAGAGACTAGTTTGCGTAGTCGGTCAGACGAACGGACGGACTGGCGGACAGATGGACGGACAGACAGACGGACATGGCTAGACCTCCCACTAACAGACGGGGCAGTCCCATCCCAGACCCACCTTGAATGCGGTGCAGCTTGCTTCCATAGGCCCAGTCCGTGTAGTAGCCCACCACAAAGGTGAGCGGCAGGAGCGGAGCCAGCGCTGACACCCTCTTGACCCTCTGGTAGTAGCTGGCGCAGCCGTAGACGGCACTCAGGTAGAAACCACTCAGCCAGTAGAAGAGCTCCCGGTGCTGGGCAATGGCCAAGGCTTGTTCCCGCTGCTTGATCTGGTAGTGCATCTGGATCCAGCGCTCCATCTATATGGTTACGGTTTCGGAGGGGGGTTATGTAAAGCAGGGCCAGACTTTGAGGCTCACCTTGAGCTCCTGGCACTTTCGGTATATGGGATCATCGTGCTCCGGATAGCCACTGCCGTTGGATTTCTTACACGAGGCCGTGGCACCCATTTCGATGCGATTGGAATCTCGGGATGGTTGGTTGGAATCTGTGGCTCCACTCCGGAGCTGCCACTTCGGAGTTGCCACTCCGTTGCGATTGCCTTGAATCGACCCGCCAAACTGCGCAGGCGTCGTCCTGTTTTCTTTTCTTTGGGGGTTGGATGAGAAGTGAGAACCCAGAGACCCAGAGACCAAGAGACCAAGAGGCATTAAAATGACGGCCCAGTGGAACTGAACTGTCACTTTAGTTGGCTGACTGGAGCACTGCCTAACTGACTAACAGACTGAGAACTTGGCCGTAACTCCAAGTACCCGCGACTCCGGAAGAGGACGAAAATTCCCCATTTACGAAGACCTCGGCGCGTGTTTGGAAAAAGAATAAAAACGGGTTTCCTTCAATCCGGAAAACCGGAAAGTTACAAAATATGAGTGCTTCTACGTTTTTCTCAACTGTCTGTTTAGAAATCCTGTGATAGAAATCGCGCGAACTCCGCTCTCCTCCGCCAAACACAAAAGTTAAACAGAAACCACCTACCGCACCATCAGGCGAAAAGTGAGTAGACGACAAATGAATAGGACGAAAATGCCGAGAACCGAAGGAAAAATTCCTTTACATGAATCGAGGTGATTGCGATTTAAGATTGGATGGGGATGTTCCGATGGCCTTTGGATACGGCTGCGTTGGTAATGACAATGGATTTGCGATTAGGGATGTGATGTGTAGAATGCCATATATATAGTACATATAGTACATACGCATATAGGGCGAGAAGTGGTTGCTCATTCGGGGGTTGCAAGTGCCTTTCGCCTCCTTTGACAGTCTCTGATCCACACGCAGAAATAAATGTTGATGGATTCAAAGATCCATTTAAGATTTTGCGATATAAAAATAATAATTTTAAGAACCCTTAAACTGATAGTCCTAAGATTTACCACATGCAATTCATGGATAAGGATTAAAAACCATATAAAATAGGTTATATTGTCTCTTATATTACGGTTGCGGATTACCCACCTATTTCTCACAGTGCACTGAGTGAGTGGGCTTGAGTGGTGCACCTTCAGCCCACCTTGGCAGCTGTTCGAATGTAAATATTGACACAGGTCTTCGCTCTAATTGCCGCCTGGCTGGATGAGGTGATCCATGAAATATGGCAGTGCAAATTAATCGGTCATAATGGTCGACGTTTGGATATTGAATGCAGAAGAAGAATATCATAGGTCATAATTAATTGGAAATTTTAAACTTGGGCTTACATACCTAAATAAATCTTTTAAAGAAAACCCGTTTTAGGGTCTGCGAATCGGCTTCAAAGTTTATCACTCATACGCACTGTTGCCTTCGATCTAAAAGTTACTTTAATCTAGGTGTTTGCATTTTAAACCAATTATTCCAACAGAACAACATTATTTGACAAGGTTATTTTATAGTTTTATTTTTAAAAGACAACTGTGAACATATAAATAAATTATCAATTATTAAATTAGCCTGTATATAATTATAAATATTTTTTAAATACATAAAATATAAGTCTTGGGTTCAACTACCAATGAACCCGTTTTTACAATTAATAAAATAATACAATTAAAATTTTTAAATATATAAATAGTTGTTAAATGATGGTAAGCCAAGCTCTTTTTACAGAGATTAGAAAAGATAGGAAACATATAAGATAGATAAATACTGAGTTAAACTGTCAAAAGTCGTTGGCATACAAGAGTTTTCTCCTTTTGTAATACTTTAAATTAATTTCTATTTATTAATTGTATTTATATCTTAACTTTTTCAACTTCTCCCCCTTAGCGAACATAAACTACCGACCATTGCAGGGTCAGGATGCGCCGTTTGAATGATTGACCGTCTACAGATTCGTCGCTTGGGTGCAGCTGCTAGAAATAAACGTGCAGGAGGCGGAGGAGTAGCAGGAGCAGGAGGAGGAGCAGGAGGAGCAGGTGGAGGAGGAGGAGGAGGAGGAGCAGGGGGATCGGTTCCGGGAGCGGCAACTGGAGTGGCTGCCACCCCAGTCAGCCACCATTCGCATCCGTACTCCACGAGCGGCATCAACACGCCGGCGACGGCCAGCACGAGTTCCTCCAGCGGCAACAGCTTGACGCCGCAACAGCAGCAGCAGCAGCACCACCACGGGCACCACTTCAATCAGCACCACCACCATCCACCGCCGCACTCTCATCACCACCCGCATCCCACTCACTCTCATCCAATTCACTCACATCCGCATACGCATCCGCATTCACATCCGCATCCCCACCTGCGCCACTCGCAGCCTGCGTCCGCTAGCCAATTCAGCTTCAATCCATCGCCGGGCAGCAGTCCTGGCAACGGACTGGGTCTGGGCGCTCGCCAGGATGCGGCCAGTGCGCTCAATAGCCCCACGACCATTGTGAACTCCGGCAGCGGCAGCGGCGGCGGCAGCAGCGTCGCCTTCGGGATGCAGCCGCAGCAGCAGCCATCCCTGCCCGGCGGAGGAGGAGGAGGAGGTGGCTCCTCGACCACGGCAGCTCCATCCTCGGGCGGCCACAACAATGGAGCCGGATTGGGATCAGCAATCGGCGGCGGAGGAGGAGGTCTCAATCTGCTTGGAGGACTGGGCGGCATGGGTGGAATGGGTGGAATGGGCGGTGGAGCAGCTGCCGCTGGGATGGGCATCTGTGGCGGGATTAGCAGCACCGTGGGCAGTGCCGCCATCACCGGAGTACCGCCCATTGGACTGGGCATTGCCACCGGCATTGGCAACAAGATCATGCTGGGCCGGAAGCAGAGCCTCAAGGGCGGCGAACCCTTCCTCGCGGACTACGGGCCCGAGGAGTCGCTCAACGAGAGCGCCGATATCGAGTGGGTGAACAAGCTGTGGGTGCGACGCCTCATGCGATTGTGTGCCCTCGTCTCGCTGACCTCCGTATCGCTGAACACACCGAAGACCTTCGAGCGGTATCCGTCGCTGCAGTTCATCACCTTCGCCTCGGACACGGCGGTAACGCTGCTATTCACCGCCGAGATGATCGCCAAGATGCACATCCGCGGAGTGCTGCATGTGAGTACGGTGCACTCGGGGAAATACCTGGAGTTACTATACTACTCTCTACTAAGTCCTGGGTTCAAGTACCATTAACTTTTTTTTTTAAATTTAAAAAAAAATTAAATTAAAATTGTTCAATAATATAGTTACTATAATACACTCTTTCTTACTTCACAGGGTGAGGTGCCTTATCTCAAAGATCACTGGTGCCAGTTTGATGCTTCTATGGTCAGCTTCCTGTGGATCTCGATCATTCTGCAGATATTCGAGGTGCTCGAGATAGTTCCCAAGTGAGTATGCGGCCATAGCGAATACCACGAATCACTTGAGTTACCTAAAAATATTCTTTAATCCTAGGTTCTCCTATTTGTCCATTATGAGAGCTCCTCGACCATTGATCATGATTCGCTTCCTACGCGTCTTCCTAAAATTTAGTATGCCCAAAAGTCGGATCAACCAAATCTTCAAGTGAGTATCTGATTTCGTTCGCTTTTTTAACTCTAAAATAACCCTATATTTATTTTTTTTCACAGACGTTCGAGCCAGCAAATCTACAATGTTACCTTGTTCTTCCTTTTCTTCATGTCCCTGTACGGATTGCTTGGGGTTCAGTTCTTTGGGGAACTGAAAAATCACTGCGTGATGAATAATACTGCATACGATGATAAGCATAGACCGTGAGTAAAAAGTTTCTCGAAATGGAATCAATATATGAGGTATTCTCTTGAATAGGGTTGCCACCCTATAATTAGGCAAAGTTTTTCGGCCGAGAATTATTTTTTTTAAGTATTCTTTTGTTTTATCAATATAATTACAAAAACAAAAAACATTTCTATTTATTTCCAGTGTGCTGACCATCAACTCGCTGGCCATTCCGGACACCTTCTGCTCGATGGACCCCGACTCGGGCTATCAGTGCTCCCCGGGGATGGTCTGCATGAAGATGGACTTCCTCAGCAGCTATGTGATCGGCTTCAATGGGTTCGAGGACATCGCGACGAGCATTTTCACGGTCTACCAGGCGGCCTCGCAGGAGGGTTGGGTGTTCATCATGTACCGGGCCATCGACTCGCTGCCCGCGTGGCGAGCGGCCTTCTACTTCAGCACGATGATCTTCTTTCTGGCGTGGCTGGTGAAGAACGTGTTCATAGCGGTGATCACGGAGACCTTCAACGAGATACGCGTCCAGTTCCAGCAGATGTGGGGTGCCCGGGGGCACATTCAGAAGACCGCCGCTTCGCAGATCCTCAGCGGCAACGATTCCGGCTGGCGACTGGTGACGATCGATGATAACAAACATGGCGGCCTGGCGCCTGAGACCTGCCATGCCATACTGCGATCGCCGTACTTCCGGATGCTGGTGATGAGCGTCATCTTGGCCAATGGCATTGTGACCGCCACGATGACCTTCAAGCACGACGGTAGGCCGAGGGATGTGTTCTACGAGCGGTACTACTACATCGAGCTCGTGTTCACCTGCCTGCTCGACCTGGAGACGCTCTTCAAGATCTATTGTCTGGGCTGGCGGGGCTACTACAAGCACTCGATACACAAGTTCGAGCTGCTGCTAGCCGCCGGCACCACGCTGCATATTGTGCCGATGTTCTACCCCTCGGGCCTCACCTACTTCCAGGTGCTGCGGGTGGTAAGACTTATCAAGGCCTCGCCGATGCTGGAGGGATTCGTTTACAAGATCTTCGGACCGGGAAAGAAACTGGGATCACTGATCATCTTCACCATGTGCCTGCTGATCATCAGCTCGAGCATCTCGATGCAGTTGTTCTGCTTCCTGTGCGACTTCACCAAGTTCGAGTCCTTCCCGGAGGCCTTCATGAGCATGTTCCAGATCCTCACGCAGGAGGCGTGGGTGGAGGTTATGGACGAGACGATGATCAGGACCAGCAAGACTCTAACGCCACTGGTGGCCGTCTATTTTATTCTGTACCATCTGTTCGTCACCCTCATCGTGCTCAGTCTGTTCGTGGCGGTGATTCTGGACAATCTGGAGTTGGACGAGGACATCAAGAAGCTGAAGCAGCTCAAGTTCCGCGAACAGAGCGCCGAGATCAAGGAGACGCTGCCCTTCCGGCTGCGCATCTTCGAGAAGTTTCCCGACTCGCCGCAGATGACAATCCTGCATCGCATACCCAATGACTTTATGCTGCCCAAGGTGCGCGAGAGCTTTATGAAGCACTTCGTCATCGAACTGGAGACGGAGGATTCGCTGGTGGAGAACTGCAAGCGGCCAATGTCCGAGTGCTGGGAGTCCAACGTCGTCTTCCGCAAGCAGAAGCCCGTGCGGATCATGAACAAGACGGCCAAGGTCCGGGCCGCCGGCAGTAGTCTGCGCAAATTGGCCATTACGCACATCATCAAGTAAGTTAGGGTTACCACCTGATTTTGGTTTTTTAACAAAAATAGGAATTTCTTCTTTTGGGTCTTTTGCTATAGCTTGGCCAAAAATGGTCCTACATCAAAAATACATATTGTTTTGAACAGATTACAATCTAATAATTACATCCATGACACTTTCCGAGTGATTTTAACAAAATAAAATTTTGGTCCATTTTCATTTTTTTTTGTAAGGGGGTACATCATAATTTTTTGCGAAAAATGGCAAAAAAATAAATTGTCAATGCTTAAATGTGAATCGATTGGAAATTTAGTGACGAGTTCAAAAATGTATGACAATCCATATCTGGATCAATATTTCCTTTGTTTCTGTGAAAAAACGGAATTTTTTTTTGTGGAAATTTGGGATTTCGGTTTTTTAACAAAAATAGGAAATTTTTCTTTTGCGTCTTTTGCTATAACTTGGCCAAAAATGGTCCTACATCAAAAATACATACTGTTTTGAACAGATTACAATGTAATAATTACATCCATGACACTTTCCGTGTGATTTTGAAAAAATAAAATTTTGGTCAATTTTTTTTTTTTTTGTAAGGGGGTACATCATCATTTTTTGCGAAAAATGGCAAAAAAATAAATTGTCAATGCTTAAATGTGAATCGATTGGAAATTTAGTGACGAGTTCAAAAATGTATGACAATCCATATCTGGATCAATATTTCCTTCGTTTCAGCGAAAAAACGGAATTTTTTTTTGTGGAAATTTGGGATTTCGGTTTTTTAACAAAAATAGGAAATTTTTCTTTTGCGTCTTTTGCTATAACTTGGCCAAAAATGGTCCTACATCAAAAATACATACTGTTTTGAACAGATTACAATGTAATAATTACATCCATGACACTTTCCGTGTGATTTTGAAAAAATAAAATTTTGGTCAATTTTTTTTTTTTTTGTAAGGGGGTACATCATCATTTTTTGCGAAAAATGGCAAAAAAATAAATTGTCAATGCTTAAATGTGAATCGATTGGAAATTTAGTGACGAGTTCAAAAATGTATGACAATCCATATCTGGATCAATATTTCCTTTGTTTCTGTGAAAAAACGGAATTTTTTTTTGTGGAAATTTGGGATTTCGGTTTTTTAACAAAAATAGGAATTTTTTCTTTTGCGTCTTTTGCTATAACTTGGCCAAAAATGGTTCTACATTAAAAATACATATTGTTTTGAACAGATTACAATCTAATAATTACATCCATGACACTTTCCGAGTGATTTTAACAAAATAAAAT
Organism: Drosophila pseudotakahashii; assembly: GCA_035046095.1. NCBI lineage: Eukaryota > Metazoa > Arthropoda > Insecta > Diptera > Drosophilidae > Drosophila > Drosophila pseudotakahashii. The sequence goes on from JAWNOE010000105.1 coordinate 21,736,005, forward strand.
GTTGGTCCATTTTCATGATTTTTTGCGAAAAATGGCAAAAAAATCAAATGTCAATGTTTAAATGTGAATCGATTGGAAATTTAATAACGAGTTCAGAAAGGTATGACAATCCATATTTGGATAAATATTTCCTTTGTTTCATCGAAAAAACGAGATTTTATAGAAAGTATCTGTAAAAAGTCTAATAATAATTAATACCCGCAGCGACAGCAACAACCAGCGCCTGATGCTCGGCGACTCCGCGATGCTGCCGGTGGTCGGGACGAAGGGCGGCGGCGGCCTCAAATCGCAGGGCACAATCACCCACTCGAAGCCGTGGCGCGTCGACCAAAAGAAGTGAGTAGCTGGGCTCCCCGCCCCACCGAGGCGGCGCGACCCGTTTGATGTGTGTCCACTACCAATCCGCAGGTTCGGCTCCCGCTCCATCCGTCGCAGCGTGCGCTCCGGTTCCATCAAGCTGAAGCAGACCTACGAGCATCTGATGGAGAATGGCGACATAGCGGCCGCGCCACGTGCGAATTCCGGAAGGGCGAGGCCCCACGATCTGGACATCAAGCTGCTGCAGGCGAAGCGCCAGCAGGCGGAGATGCGACGCAACCAGCGGGAGGAGGATCTGCGCGAGAATCACCCGTTCTTCGACACGCCGCTCTTCTTGGTGCCGCGCGAGAGCCGCTTTCGGAAGATTTGCCAGAAGATCGTGCACGCGCGCTACGATGCCCGGCTCAAGGACCCGCTGACCGGCAAGGAGCGCAAGGTCCAGTACAAGAGCCTGCAGTAAGTGGAGTGTCCGGTGTTAGAGGGGGTTTCCCTGAATTATCATTATAATAATAACAATATCCCTTTGTTTTTTAGTAAGCCTCTAAGAAACTGGCACTTTATACCCCATTATCTCTGAATTTCAGCAACTTTCTCGGGCTGGTCACCTATCTGGACTGGGTAATGATATTCGCCACCACGCTCTCGTGCATCTCGATGATGTTCGAGACACCCAATTACCGGGTGATGGATCATCCGACGCTGCAGATCGCCGAGTACGGGTTCGTTATTTTCATGAGCCTAGAGCTGGCGCTGAAGATCCTGGCCGATGGCCTGTTCTTCACGCCGAAGGCTTACATCAAGGACGTGGCCGCCGCCCTGGATGTGTTCATCTATGTGGTGTCCACCTCGTTCTTGTGCTGGATGCCCCTGAATATACCAACCAACTCGGCGGCCCAGCTCCTGATGATCCTGCGCTGCGTGCGTCCGCTGCGAATCTTCACCCTGGTGCCGCACATGCGCAAGGTGGTCTACGAGCTGTGCCGTGGCTTCAAGGAGATCCTGCTCGTATCCACGCTGCTCATCCTCCTAATGTTCATCTTCGCCAGCTACGGCGTCCAGCTGTACGGCGGTCGTCTGGCCCGCTGCAATGACCCGACGATTTCGCGGCGCGCGGATTGCGTCGGTGTGTTCATGCGACGCGTCTTCGTCACCAAAATGAAGCTGACCCCGGGCCCGGACGAGTCCTATCCGGCGATGCTGGTGCCAAGGGTGTGGGCCAATCCGCGGCGTTTCAACTTCGATAATATCGGCGATGCCATGCTGACGCTATTCGAGGTGCTGTCCTTCAAGGGCTGGCTGGATGTGCGCGATGTCCTGATCAAGGCCGTGGGTCCGGTAAGTTTACGATCTTAACCTAAATAATTTAACCCAGAAAATGTGGAGAGCTTCTAGAACTTCAAAGGAAGTTGAAATCCCAAAAAAACCAAGTCAATAACGTTTTAAGCTTGATTTCAAGAACACTTGTTCTTAAAAAAGAAAGAGAAGTCTTTTTCTTCTACTGAATTCAAGCAGATTTGCTCCTGATTTTTTTCTCTTTTCTTACAAATTTAAATTTCTTTTATAATTTAACAATGTAAAATGTAATAATACTCAATAATAATATACATTTATCTGTATCCTTCTCCTCACAGGTGCATGCCGTCTATATCCACATCTACATATTCTTGGGCTGCATGATCGGCCTGACGTTGTTCGTGGGCGTGGTCATTGCCAATTACTCGGAGAACAAGGGCACCGCCCTGCTGACCGTCGACCAGAGGCGTTGGTGTGACCTGAAGAAGCGTCTGAAGATCGCCCAGCCGCTCCATTTGCCACCGCGACCCGATGGTCGCAAAATCCGGGCCTTCACCTACGACATCACCCAGCACATCATCTTCAAGCGGGTCATCGCGGTGGTCGTGCTGATCAACAGTATGCTGCTCTCCATCACGGTTTGTACCGGGGGCTTTCAGGGGTTAAGTGGAGCACGAAGTAACTGCATGAATATATATACTAAATGTATCCCTAACTCACGGTCTAGATTTTTACATTTTCATTAAGGAATATAGCGACTATTTCTGAAATTAAGATCTTGAAAAGAGGTTCATTAAATTAACTATTCGATATTTCCGAACAACTTACGTAAAGTTCTATAGTAAAGAAAGTAAGCAATTAACCATTTTGTTGTGAATTATTGGTTTATTATTTCATTTTTCCAATATAATTCGGGATCCTTCACCTACAAAACCTATAAAATAATGGGTTAACCAGAATTTCCTTGAAATATATTAAGCTTACCAATTGAAAACCCTTAAAATTAGAAGCGCATACTTTCAAGATTCATTTGTGATATAAGCAGGCCGCCCAGAAATATGCTTTTGACTTTGATAAATAACCGAATTACATCCAAAGTCATAATAACTGCATGCCAGCACGTTTATACAAATGCAAAATATAGAAAACGTGGCTAATGACCCACTAAAATCGCAAATAATAGACAAAAATAGCGATACTGCGAATAACCGAATATAAAAAAAAACATAGCAAGATAATGAATGTTTGGAGTTATGAATTGAAAACTGTAAATGTAGCTTAGAGCTTAGAGATTAGCTAGCTTGGAGCTCTCGATTCGGAGCGAAATACCCTATCGTCATAGTCTCTTGTCTCAATTGTCTTATGCAGTGGATCAAGGGAGAGGTGCATACGGAACGCCTGGTGATCGTCAGTGCGGTATTGACCTTTGTCTTTGTGGTTGAGGTGGTGATGAAGAACATTGCCTTTACACCGCGCGGCTATTGGCAATCTAGGCGCAATCGCTATGACCTACTCGTCACCGTAGCCGGTGTGATTTGGATTATATTGCAGACCATTCTGCGGGTAAGTTGTCTACCACTACTGCTGTTGTCAAACCAAACAACCTGAATACCCAATAGCCCAATAAACCAATAACCTAATAACATGATAACATAACAACCCAGCAACACCACTATCTAACTACCCAACAACCCAATCCACTCAAACAACCTAATAACACTACTAAACAACCCGATAACCCTACAAACCAACTACCCCACTGAACACTGACCTCTGACCTCTAATCTCTGACAGAACGATCTGTCCTACTTCTTCGGCTTCATGGTGGTCATCCTGCGCTTCTTCACCATCACCGGCAAGCACACCACACTGAAGATGCTCATGTTGACCGTGGGCGTGTCTGTATGCAAGTCCTTCTTCATTATCTTTGGCATGTTTCTGCTAGTCTTCTTCTATGCGCTGGCCGGGACGATTCTCTTCGGTGAGCTTCGGGTGTCCAAAAAAGAAATACCTAAAATTCCAAAGCCAGAGCCAAAGATTTATCGGGGGGATCTAACCCTAATTGACCTCTCCATTCCGCCTGATTCTCATTTTAGGAACGGTCAAATACGGCGAGGGCATCGGTCGCAGGGCCAATTTCGGGTCGCCCGTCACCGGGGTGGCGATGCTCTTTCGGATCGTCACCGGCGAGGATTGGAACAAGATAATGCACGACTGCATGGTCCAGCCGCCGTACTGCACCCTCGGCAACAACTACTGGGAGACGGACTGCGGCAACTTCACCGCCAGCCTGATCTACTTCTGCACCTTCTACGTGATCATCACATACATAGTGCTCAACTTGCTTGTGGGTAGGTCTATCTTATATTTCAAAAGGTCTTACATATATTTCGTATTAATTAAAAATTAAGACACAGAAAGATACAGAACTAAACCTCTATAAAGAGAAGTGCCGTAGTAATCTCAGCTAAGCTAATTTCAACTATTTCAACTATGAAACTACTATGGATTATATTTAAATGTTAGAAATTCCAACTATGAAACTTTTATTATATGAAGCGCACTATAAACCATATTTGAATCATAACCATGTAATAATACAACGTTTCAACTGAACTTTTCCCTCCTCCCTACAGCTATTATCATGGAGAACTTTTCCCTTTTCTACTCGAACGAAGAGGACGCCCTGCTCTCGTATGCGGATATACGCAATTTCCAAAACACCTGGAACATTGTGGACATCCATCAGCGAGGAGTGATTCCCGTGCGACGGGTAAAGTTCATTTTGCGCCTGCTCAAAGGACGACTCGAGTGCGATCCGCAAAAGGATCGGCTGCTGTTCAAGTACATGTGCTATGAACTGGACAAGCTGCACAACGGCGAGGATGTGACCTTTCACGATGTCATCAAGTGGGTGCCCTTGTTGATCCTTGATCCTTGATTTGATCCTATAATTTTTCAATCCATTTCAGCATGCTGAGCTATCGTTCGGTGGACATTCGAAAGGCCCTGCAGCTGGAGGAGCTTTTGGCGCGCGAGGAGTTCGAGTACCTGGTCGAGGAGGAGGTGGCCAAGATGACCATTCGTACCTGGCTGGAGGGGTGCCTTAAGAAGATACGGGCCCAAAATGCCAGCGTAAGTTTCGACCCTTTAACGGTCACTGAATAATAAGAAATATTACTGCTCAACTGACAATCTATATTGGTATCCTTTGTACATTTCAGAAGCAGCAGAACTCGCTGATTGCCGGCCTGCGGGCCACCAACGAGCAGCCCGTGATGCGTCCGAATGTCCAGGAGGACAAGGCTCCGCTGGGAGGGGCGGCGGACAAGTCGGCGATCAGCACGATCAGTGGGGCGGTGGCCGGCGCCTGTCCCCTGCCCACCAGCGATGCCTTCTCGCCGACCTTCAGCTCGACGGAGAACGAGGAGAAGGACGGCAGCAGCAGTGCAGCGGTGCAGGTGCAGGAGCCACCGATGGCCGGAGGAATAGGAACAGGAAGTTCTGCGGTGGCGGTTGGACCTCCTCCGCCTTCAGTTCAAACCACCGCCCGTCACGTGATGACAGTGGGCAAGAGGGGCTATGCCCTCAATCGTTCCGATTCGACGGGCAGCTCGGCGGGTAGGAAATTTCTGGCCCCCACCTCCAGTGATCCGCAGCAGCGTTCGACGCTGAGCGACAAGGAGCGGCTGCATATCAGCAGTCAGCAGAGGAAGAAGAACTCGATGACCACATTGCCACATGCCGGGCAATTGGGTCAGTTGGCCAAGCAGCGGGGCGGTGGAGAGGCCAGCAAATCGTCCAGCTTCTTTGCCCAGCTGAACAGCGAAATTGGCCAGCAGTTCCATTATCCGACAATAAGTGCAGTCCATGGCTATGGACATGGACATGGTCAGCATGGTCATCATCAAGGAGGTGGAGCTGGCGCCTTGGGCAGTCCCTCGGCCATGATGAGCCAAATGATTGGGGGCAGTGGGAAATTGCTGCCGTTTAATAACCAGGCAAATGCCGTCTACGAGGTCCACGACTGGTGGCAGGAACAGGTCCTTTGTCCACAGACCAGCGATGACGAGATCTAGCAGTGGCCAAGACCCAAGGACCCAAGAAGAAAAAACCCCCGCAAATTCCGCCGAGGAGGTGGAGCTGGAGCCTATTAAACATCATTATCAACAACAACTAGTGGCCTAGAAACTTTTTTGTATATGCCTAATAAGTATGTAAATGTATCGGCCTCACACAATTAACGGTTAACAATTCTTAAAACGAGTATATATATATATATATATATATATATATTATAGATATATAGCGATAGCTTAGCACTAAAACAAGGAATATATAGAGGGCAAGCATTAGTTTTACGTTCTGTTGTTGTTGTTTGCGTGCTAGATATCAGTCATTGGGTAACTTTGTTATAGCTTAAATATATAAAAGGAAATATATATTATATATATGTATAATGAGTACATTATGTATAGTGCAAATTTATAAGCGCGCTGCCTCACCAAACGACGAGCATTCGAGATTCGTAACTTGCCCAAAATAAACAAGCGATTAAGTAGCTAAAAATCACATTCTACCGATTCGAACTAGCCAAACGTTTATACCAAGTAGTAAATGTAGAAAAATAAAAATATAATGAAAGAGACAGCAGACACCAAATAGAAAGAGATGCCTATTAAGATATTTTGAGATTAGCCAAAAAGAAGAAGTCAGCACAAATTAATATTAAAGTTATTACTACGAGTATAGCTATAGCCAAACGAAGACCCATTCAATGCGACCTCCCTTCTCCGATGTGAAGCGTAATAAAAATCGTTGAAATTGCAGAACGTTTTAAAAAAAACCTATAAACCGTATTGGCTGGTCAATGAATGAATGGATTGGATTTGGGTTCGGGTTCGGGGGAACGTGCGACCTCCGTGGCTCGATAATCTGGGGTTTATGCAAACTTACGGTTTGCGGTGTGCGTGCCAAGGGGCAGAGCAGTGCATCCGTTGACGCTGCTGGAGCGATCGAGCTTTCGGTCGCCGTCCGGAATTCAAATTCTTGCACAGACTAGGGACCTGACTCCGCCCACGCGACTACGGCTTAAATATGCCCTTGGGAGGGCTGGCTAGCTCAGTACCGAGGGTGTCGCTCGGGTGTTTACAGCACTCTGACCCGCCCGCCCAAAAAGGACAGCCCGAAATCCAAGGACAACCAGGTAGCAGCACGTTGACAAGATGCAACTGTTCGTAATCTGCCTGCTGGCGGCCACCACGGCCGGATTCACGATGTTCGGCCCGCACATCCGCATCGTTCCGGGCCAAAAGCCCAACGAGATAGTCCTCCACTTTCGCAATCCGTGCAACAATAAGACCAGCACCACGACCCTTAAGCCGCCACCACCCCCGTGTCCCGACCATCCCACCACCCCGGCCTGTGAGCACCGCATAACGAGTCCGGCTCCCACGAAGCCCCCATGCCCACATGCCACCACCACTCCTCACAATTGTGGAGGTGAGACTACGGGTTCCAGTAGGGCCACCACTCCAAGGCCAACACTACAAACAACTATAGGAACAACTTTCGGGACAACTTTGAATCCAACAGAGTCAACGACAGCAAAGACCACAGAGAAGACAACGGCCAAACCAACGACTCTGAAGCCCACTGAGGGAACTACGGCCAAGCCGACAACTCTGAAACCAACAGAAAAGACCACAGAGGAGACTACGGCCAAACCAACAGAGAAGACCACAGAGAAGACTACGGCCAAACCAACGACTTTAAAGCCCACTGAGGGAACAACGGCCAAGCCGACAACTCTGAAGCCCACTGAGGGAACTACGGCCAAGCCGACAACTTTGAAACCAACAGAGAAGACCACAGAGGAGACTACGGCCAAACCTACGACTCTGAAGCCCACTGAGGGAACAACGGCCAAGCCAACAACTCTCAAACCAACAGAGAAGACCACAGAGAAGACTACGGCCAAACCAACGACTCTGAAGCCCACTGAGGGAACAACGGCCAAGCCGACAACTCTGAAGCCCACTGAGGGAACAACGGCCAAGCCAACAACTCTAAAGCCCACTGAGGGAACTACGGCCAAGCCAACAACTCTGAAACCAACAGAGAAGACCACAGAGAAGACTACGGCCAAACCAACGACTTTAAAGCCCACTGAGGGAACAACGGCCAAGCCGACAACTCTGAAGCCCACTGAGGGAACTACGGCCAAGCCGACAACTCTGAAACCAACAGAGAAGACCACAGAGAAGACTACGGCCAAACCAACGACTTTAAAGCCCACTGAGGGAACAACGGCCAAGCCGACAACTCTGAAGCCCACTGAGGGAACTACGGCCAAGCCGACAACTCTGAAACCAACAGAGAAGACCACAGAGAAGACTACGGCCAAACCAACGACTTTAAAGCCCACTGAGGGAACAACGGCCAAGCCGACAACTCTGAAGCCCACTGAGGGAACTACGGCCAAGCCGACAACTCTGAAACCAACAGAGAAGACCACAGAGAAGACTACGGCCAAACCAACGACTTTAAAGCCCACTGAGGGAACAACGGCCAAGCCAACAACTCTGAAACCAACAGAGAAGACCACAGAGAAGACTACGGCCAAACCAACGACTCTGAAGCCCACTGAGGGAACAACGGCCAAGCCGACAACTCTGAAGCCCACTGAGGGAACAACGGCCAAGCCAACAACTCTCAAACCAACAGAGAAGACCACAGAGAAGACTACGGCCAAACCAACAACTCTGAAGCCCACTGAGGGAACAACGGCCAAGCCAACAACTCTGAAACCAACCGAGAAGACCACAGAGAAGACTACTTCCAAACCAACGACTCTGAAGCCCACTGAGGGAACAACGGCCAAGCCGACAACTCTGAAGCCCACTGAGGGAACAACGGCCAAGCCAACAACTCTCAAACCAACAGAGAAGACCACAGAGAAGACTACGGCCAAACCAACGACTCTGAAGCCCACTGAGGGAACAACGGCCAAGCCGACAACTCTGAAGCCCACTGAGGGAACAACGGCCAAGCCAACAACTCTGAAGCCCACTGAGGGAACTACGGCCAAGCCAACAACTCTGAAACCCACAGAGAAGACCACAGAGAAGACTACGGCCAAACCAACGACTTTAAAGCCCACTGAGGGAACAACGGCCAAGCCGACAACTCTGAAGCCCACTGAGGGAACTACGGCCAAGCCGACAACTCTGAAACCAACAGAGAAGACCACAGAGGAGACTACGGCCAAACCTACGACTCTGAAGCCCACTGAGGGAACAACGGCCAAGCCGACAACTCTGAAACCAACAGAGAAGACCACAGAGAAGACTACGGCCAAACCAACGACTTTAAAGCCCACTGAGGGAACAACGGCCAAGCCAACAACTCTGAAACCAACAGAGAAGACCACAGAGAAGACTACGGCCAAACCAACGACTCTGAAGCCCACTGAGGGAACAACGGCCAAGCCGACAACTCTGAAGCCCACTGAGGGAACAACGGCCAAGCCAACAACTCTCAAACCAACAGAGAAGACCACAGAGAAGACTACGACCAAACCAACAACTCTGAAGCCCACTGAGGGAACAACGGCCAAGCCAACAACTCTGAAACCAACAGAGAAGACCACAGAGAAGACTACGGCCAAACCAACGACTCTGAAGCCCACTGAGGGAACAACGGCCAAGCCAACAACTCTGAAGCCTACTGAGGGAACTACGGCCAAGCCAACAACTCTGAAACCAACAGAGAAGACCACAGAGAAGACTACTTCCAAACCAACGACTCTGAAGCCCACTGAGGGAACAACGGCCAAGCCGACAACTCTGAAGCCCACTGAGGGAACAACGGCCAAGCCAACAACTCTCAAACCAACAGAGAAGACTACGGCCAAACCAACGACTCTGAAGCCCACTGAGGGAACAACGGCCAAGCCGACAACTCTGAAGCCCACTGAGGGAACAACGGCCAAGCCAACAACTCTGAAGCCCACTGAGGGAACTACGGCCAAGCCAACAACTCTGAAACCAACAGGGAAGACCACAGAGAAGACTACGGCCAAACCAACAACTCTGAAGCCCACTGAGGGAACAACGGCCAAGCCAACAACTCTGAAGCCTACTGAGGGAACTACGGCCAAGCCAACAACTCTGAAACCAACAGAGAAGACCACAGAGAAGACTACTTCCAAACCAACGACTCTGAAGCCCACTGAGGGAACAACGGCCAAGCCGACAACTCTGAAGCCCACTGAGGGAACAACGGCCAAGCCAACAACTCTCAAACCAACAGAGAAGACCACAGAGAAGACTACGGCCAAACCAACGACTCTGAAGCCCACTGAGGGAACAACGGCCAAGCCGACAACTCTGAAGCCCACTGAGGGAACAACGGCCAAGCCAACAACTCTGAAGCCCACTGAGGGAACTACGGCCAAGCCAACAACTCTGAAACCAACAGAGAAGACCACAGAGAAGACTACGGCCAAACCAACAACTCTGAAGCCCACTGAGGGAACAACGGCCAAGCCAACAACTCTGAAACCAACAGAGAAGACCACAGAGAAGACTACGGCCAAACCAACGACTCTGAAGCCCACTGAGGGAACAACGGCCAAGCCGACAACTCTGAAGCCCACTGAGGGAACAACGGCCAAGCCGACAACTCTGAAGCCCACTGAGGGAACAACGGCCAAGCCAACAACTCTCAAACCAACAGAGAAGACCACAGAGAAGACTACGGCCAAACCAACGACTCTGAAGCCCACTGAGGGAACAACGGCCAAGCCGACAACTTTGAAGCCCACTGAGGGAACAACAGCCAAGCCGAAAACTCTGAAGCCCACTGAGGGAACAACGGCCAAGCCAACAACTCTGAAACCAACAGAGAAGACCACAGAGAAGACTACGGCCAAGCCAACGACTCTGAACCCCACTGAGGGAACAACGGCCAAGCCGACAACTCTGAAGCCCTCTGAGGGAACTACGTCCAAGCCGACAACTCTGAAGCCCACTCAGGAAACAACGGCCAAGCCGACAACTTTGAAGCCCACCGAGGGAACAACGGCCAAGCCGACAACTCTGAAGCCCACTGAGGGAACAACGGCCAAGCCAACAACTCTCAAACCAACAGAGAAGACCACAGAGGAGACTACGGCCAAACCAACGACTCTGAAGCCCACTGAGGGAACAACGGCCAAGCCAACAACTCTGAAGCCCACTGAGGGAACAACGGCCAAGCCGACAACTCTGAAACCAACAGAGAAGACCACAGAGAAGACTACGGCCAAACCAACGACTCTGAAGCCCACTGAGGGAACAACGGCCAAGCCGACAACTCTGAAACCAACAGAGAAGACCACAGAGAAGACAACGGCCAAACCAACGACTCTGAAGCCCACTGAGGGAACAACGGCCAAGCCGACAACTCTGAAGCCCACTGAGGGAACTTCGGCCAAGCCGACAACTCTGAAACCAACAGAGAAGACTACTGCGAAACCAACGACTCTGAAGCCCACTGAGGGAACTACGGCCAAGCCGACAACTCTGAAACCAACAGAGAAGACCACAGAGAAGACTACGACCAAACCTACGACTCTGAAGCCCACTGAGGGAACAACGGCCAAGCCGACAACTCTCAAACCAACAGAGAAGACCACAGAGAAGACTACGGCCAAACCAACGACTCTGAAGCCTACTGAGGGAACAACGGCCAAGCCGACAACTCTTAAGCCCACTGAGGCAACAACGGCCAAGCCGTCAACTCTGAAACCAACAGAGAAGACTACTGCGAAACCAACGACTCTGAAGCCCACTGAGGGAACTACGGCCAAGCCGACAACTCTGAAACCAACAGAGAAGACCACAGAGAAGACTACGACCAAACCAACGACTCTGAAGCCCACCGAGGGAACAACGGCCAAGCCGACAACTCTGAAGCCCACTGAGGGAACAACGGCCAAGCCGACAACTCTGAAACCAACAGAGAAGACCACAGAGAAGACAACGGCCAAACCAACGACTCTGAATCCCACTGAGGGAACAACGGCCAAGCCGACAACTCTCAAACCAACAGAGAAGACCACAGAGAAGACTACGGCCAAACCAACGACTCTGAAGCCCACTGAGGGAACAACGGCTAAGCCAACAACTCTGAAACCAACAGAGAAGACCACAGAGAAGACTACGGCCAAACCAACGACTCTGAAGCCCACTGTGGGAACAACGGCCAAGCCGACAACTCTGAAGCCCTCTGAGGGAACTACGGCCAAGCCGACAACTCTGAAACCAACAGAGAAGACCACAGAGAAGACTACTGCGAAACCAACGACTCTGAAGCCCACTGAGGGAACAACGGCCAAGCCGACAACTCTGCAACCAACAGAGAAGACCACAGAGAAGACCACAGAGAAGACTACGGCCAAACCAACGACTCTGAAGCCCACTAAGGGAACAACGGCCAAGCCGACAACTCTCAAACCAACAGAGAAGACCACAGAGAAGACTACGGCCAAACCAACGACTCTGAAGCCTACTGAGGGAACAACGGCCAAGCCGACAACTCTGAAGCCCACTGAGGCAACAACGGCCAAGCCGTCAACTCTGAAACCAACAGAGAAGACCACAGAGAAGACTACTGTGAAACCAACGACTCTGAAGCCCACTGAGGGAACTACGGCCAAGCCGACAACTCTGAAACCAACAGAGAAGACCACAGAGAAGACTACGTCCAAACCAACGACTCTGAAGCCCACCGAGGGAACAACGGCCAAGCCGACAACTCTGAAGCCCACTGAGGGAACAACGGCCAAGCCGACAACTCTGAAACCAACAGAGAAGACCACAGAGAAGACAACGGCCAAACCAACGACTCTGAATCCCACTGAGGGAACAACGGCCAAGCCGACAACTCTCAAACCAACAGAGAAGACCACAGAGAAGACTACGGCCAAACCAACGACTCTGAAGCCCACTGAGGGAACAACGGCCAAGCCGACAACTCTGAAGCCCACTGAGGGAACAACGGCCAAGCCGAGAACTCTCAAACCAACAGAGAAGACCACAGAGAAGACTACGGCCAAACCAACGACTCTGAAGCCCACTGAGGGAACAACGGCCAAGCCGACAACTCTGAAGCCCACTGAGGGAACTACGGCCAAGCCGACAACTCTGAAACCAACAGAGAAGACCACAGAGAAGACTACGGCCAAACCAACGACTCTGAAGCCCACTGAGGGAACAACGGCCAAGCCGACAACTCTCAAACCAACAGAGAAGACCACAGAGAAGACTACGGCCAAACCAACGACTCTGAAGCCCACTGAGGGAACAACGGCCAAGCCAACAACTCTGAAACCAACAGAGAAGACTACGGTAAAACCAACAGAGAAGACCACAGAGAAGACCACAGAGAAGACTACGGCCAAACCAACGACTCTGAAGCCTACTGAGGGAACAACGGCCAAGCCGACAACTCTTAAGCCCACTGAGGGAACAACGGCCCAGCCGTCAACTCTGAAACCAACAGAGAAGACCACAGAGAAGACTACGGCCAAACCAAAGACTCTGAAGCCCACTGAGGGAACAACGGCCAAGCCAACAACTCTGAAACCAACAGAGAAGACTACGATCAAACCAACAGAGAAGACCACAGAGAAGACTACGGCCAAACCAACGACTCTGAAGCCTACTGAGGGAACAACGGCCAAGCCAACAACTCTGAAGCCCACTGAGGGAACAACGGCCAAGCCGACAACTCTGAAACCAACAGAGAAGACCACAGAGAAGACTACTGCGAAACCAACGACTCTGAAGCCCACTGAGGGAACAACGGCCAAGCCGACAACTCTGAAACCAACAGAGAAGACCACAGAGAAGACAACAGAGAAGACCACAGAGAAGACTACGGCCAAACCAACGACTCTGAAGCCCACTGAGGGAACAACGGCCAAGCCGACAACTCTCAAACCAACAGAGAAGACCACAGAGAAGACTACGGCCAAACCAACGACTCTAAAGCCCACTGAGGGAACAACGGCCAAGCCGACAACTCTGAAACCAACAGAGAAGACCACAGAGAAGACTACGGTCAAACCAACGACTCTAAAGCCCACTGAGGGAACAACGGCCAAGCCGACAACTCTGAAGCCCACTAAAGGAACTACGGCCAAGCCGACAACTCTGAAACCAACAGAGAAGACCACAGAGAAGACTACGGCCAAACCAACGACTCTGAAGCCCACTGAGGGAACAACGGCCAAGCCGACAACTCTGAAGCCCACTGAGGGAACTACGGCCAAGCCGACAACTCTGAAACCAACAGAGAAGACCACAGAGAAGACTACGGCTAAACCAACGACTCTGAAGCCCACTGAGGGAACAACGGCCAAGCCGACAACTCTCAAACCAACAGAGAAGACCACAGAGAAGACTACGGTCAAACCAACGACTCTGAAGCCCACTGAGGGAACAACGGCCAAGCCGACAACTCTGAAGCCCACTGAGGGAACTACGGCCAAGCTGACAACTCTGAAACCAACAGAGAAGACCACAGAGAAGACTACGGCCAAACCAACGACTCAGAAGCCCACTGAGGGAACAACGCCCAAGCCGACAACTCTGAAGCCCACTGAGGGAACAACGGCCAAGTCGACAACTCTGAAACCAACAGAGAAGACCACAGAGAAGACAACGGCCAAACCAACGACTCTGAAGCCCACTGAGGGAACAACGGCCAAGCCGACAACTCTCAAACCAACAGAGAAGACCACAGAGAAGACTACGGCCAAACCAACGACTCTGAAGCCCACTAAGGGAACAACGGCCAAGCCGACAACTCTGAAGCCCACTGAGGAAACAACGACCAAGCCGACAACTCTGAAACCAACAGAGAAGACCACAGAGAAGACTACTGCCAAACCAACGACTCTGAAGCCCACTGAGGGAACAACGGCCAAGCAATCAACTCTGAAGCCCACTGAGGGAACAACGGCCAAGTCGACAACTCTGAAGCCCACTGAGGGAACAACGGCCAAGCCGACAACTCTTAAACCAACAGAGAAGACCACAGAGAAGACTACGGCCAAACCAACGACTCTGAAGCCCACCGAGGGAACAACGGCCAAGCCGACAACTCTGAAGCCCACTGAGGAAACTACGGCCAAGCCGACAACTCTGAAACCAACAGAGAAGACCACAGAGAAGACTACGACCAAACCAACGACTCTGAAGCCCACCGAGGGAACAACGGCCAAGCCGACAACTCTGAAACCAACAGAGAAGACCACAGAGAAGACAACGGCCAAACCAACGACCCTGAAGCCCACTGAGGGAACAACGGCCAAGCCGACAACTCTCAAACCAACAGAGAAGACCACAGAGAAGACTACGGCCAAACCAACGACTCTGAAGCCCACTGAGGGAACAACGGCCAAGCAAACAACTCTGAAGCCCACTGAGGGAACAACGGCCAAGCCGACAACTCTGAAGCCCACTGAGGGAACTACGGCCAAGCCGACAACTCTGAAACCAACAGAGAAGACCACAGAGAAGACTACGACCAAACCAACGACTCTGAAGCCCACCGAGGGAACAACGGCCAAGCCGACAACTCTGAAGCCCACTGAGGGAACAACGGCCAAGCCGACAACTCTGAAACCAACAGAGAAGACCACAGAGAAGACAACGGCCAAACCAACGACCCTGAAGCCCACTGAGGGAACAACGGCCAAGCCGACAACTCTCAAACCAACAGAGAAGACCACAGAGAAGACTACGGCCAAACCAACGACTCTGAAGCCCACCGAGGGAACAACGGCCAAGCCGACAACTCTGAAGCCCACTGAGGGAACAACGGCCAAGCCGACAACTCTGAAACCAACAGAGAAGACCACAGAGAAGACAACGGCCAAACCAACGACTCTGAAGCCCACTGAGGGAACAACGGCCAAGCCGACAACTCTCAAACCAACAGAGAAGACCACAGAAAAGACTACGGCCAAACCAACGACTCTGAAGCCCTCTGAGGGAACAACGCCCAAGCCGACAACTCTGAAGCCCACTGAGGGAACTACGGCCAAGCCGACAACTCTGAAACCAACAGAGAAGACCACAGAGAAGACTACGGCCAAACCAACGACTCTGAAGCCCACTGAGGGAACAACGGCCAAGCCGACAACTCTGAAGCCCACTGAGGGAACAACGGCCAAGCCGACAACTCTCAAACCAACAGAGAAGACCACAGAGAAGACTACGGCCAAACCAACGACTCTGAAGCCCACTGAGGGAACAACGGCCAAGCCGACAACTCTGAAGCCCACTGAGGGAACTACGGCCAAGCCGACAACTCTGAAACCAACAGAGAAGACCACAGAGAAGACTACGACCAAACCAACGACTCTAAAGCCCACCGAGGGAACAACGGCCAAGCCGACAACTCTGAAGCCCACTGAGGGAACAACGGCCAAGCCGACAACTCTGAAACCAACAGAGAAGACCACAGAGAAGACAACGGCCAAACCAACGACTCTGAAGCCCACTGAGGGAACAACGGCCAAGCCGACAACTCTCAAACCAACAGAGAAGACCACAGAGAAGACTACGGCCAAACCAACGACTCTGAAGCCCACTGAGGGAACAACGGCCAAGCCGACAACTCTCAAACCAACAGAGAAGACCACAGAGAAGACTACGGCCAAACCAACGACTCTGAAGCCCACTGAGGGAACAACGGCCAAGCCGACAACTCTGAAGCCCACTGAGGGAACAACGGCCAAGCCGACAACTCTGAAACCAACAGAGAAGACCACAGAGAAGGCTACGGCCAAACCAACGACTCTGAAGCCCACTGAGGGAACAACGGCCAAGCCGACAACTCTGAAGCCCACTGAGGGATCAACGGCCAAGCCGACAACTCTGAAACCAACAGAGAAGACCACAGAGAAGACTACTGCCAAACCAACGACTCTGAAGCCCACTGAGGGAACAACGGCCAAGCAAACAACTCTGAAGCCCACTGAGGGAACAACGGCCAAGCCGACAACTCTGAAGCCCACTGAGGGAACTACGGCCAAGCCGACAACTCTTAAACCAACAGAGAAGACCACCGAGAAGACTACGGCCAAACCAACGACCCTGAAGCCCACTGAGGGAACAACGGCCAAGCCGACAACTCTGAAGCCCACTGAGGGAACTACGGCCAAGCCGACAACTCTGAAACCAACAGAGAAGACTACGGCCAAACCAACGACTCTGAAGCCCACTGAGGGAACAACGGCCAAGCCGACAACTCTGAAGCCCACTGAGGGAACAACGGCCAAGCCGACAACTCTCAAACCAACAGAGAAGACCACAGAGAAGACTACGGCCAAACCAACGACTCTGAAGCCCACTGAGGGAACAACGGCCAAGCCGACAACTCTGAAGCCCACAGAGGGAACTACGGCCAAGCCGACAACTCTGAAACCAACAGAGAAGACCACAGAGAAGACAACGGCCAAACCAACGACTCTGAAGCCCACTGAGGGAACAACGGCCAAGCCGACAACTCTGAAGCCCACTGAGGGAACAACGGCCAAGCCGACAACTCTGAAACCAACAGAGAAGACCACAGAGAAGACAACGACCAAACCAACGACTCTGAAGCCCACTGAGGGAACAACGGCCAAGCCGACAACTCTCAAACCAACAGAGAAGACCACAGAGAAGACTACGGCCAAACCAACGACTCTGAAGCCCACTGAGGGAACAACGGCCAAGCCGACAACTCTGAAGCCCACTGAGGGAACAACGGCCAAGCCGACAACTCTGAAACCAACAGAGAAGACCACAGAGAAGACTACTGCCAAACCAACGACTCTGAAGCCCACTGAGGGAACAACGGCCAAGCAAACAACTCTGAAGCCCACTGAGGGAACAACGGCCAAGCCGACAACTCTGAAGCCCACTGAGGAAACTACGGCCAAGCCGACCACTCTTAAACCAACAGAGAAGACCACAGAGAAGACTACGGCCAAACCAACGACTCTGAAGCCCACTGAGGGAACAACGGACAAGCCGACAACTCTGAAGCCCACTGAGGGAACTACGGCCAAGCCGACAACTCAGAAACCAACAGAGAAGACTACGGCCAAACCAACGACTCTGAAGCCCACTGAGGGAACAACGGCCAAGCCGACAACTCTGAAGCCCACTGAAGGAACAACGGCCAAGCCGACAACTCTGAAACCAACAGAGAAGACCACAGAGAAGACAACGGCCAAACCAACGACTCTGAAGCCCACTGAGGGACCAACTGCCAAGCCGACAACTCTCAAACCAACAGAGAAGACCACAGAGAAGACTACGGCCAAACCAACGACTCTGAAGCCCACTGAGGGAACAACGGCCAAGCCAACAACTCTGAAGCCCACTGAGGGAACAACGGCCAAGCCGACAACTCTGAAGCCCACTGAGAAGACCACAGAGAAGACTACGGCCAAGCCAACAACTCTGAAGCCCACTGAGAGAACAACGGCCAAACCAACGACTCTAAAGCCCACTGAGGGAACAACGGCCAAGCCAACAACTCTGAAGCCCACTGAGAGAACAACGGCCAAGCCAACAACTCTGAAGCCCACTGAGGGAACAACGGCCAAGCCAACAACTCTGAAGCCCACTGAGAGAACAACGGCCAAGCCAACAACTCTGAAGCCCACTGAGGGAACAACGGCCAAGCCGACAACTCTGAAGCCCACTGAGAAGACCACAGAGAAGACTACGGCCAAACCAACGACTCTGAAGCCCACTGAGGGACCAACTGCCAAGCCGACAACTCTCAAACCAACAGAGAAGACCACAGAGAAGACTACGGCCAAACCAACGACTCTGAAGCCCACTGAGAGAACAACGGCCAAGCCAACAACTCTGAAGCCGACTGAGGGAACAACGGCCAAGCCGACAACTCTGAAGCCCACTGAGAAGACCACAGAGAAGACTACGGCCAAGCCAACAACTCTGAAGCCCACTGAGAGAACAACGGCCAAACCAACGACTCTAAAGCCCACTGAGGGAACAACGGCCAAGCCAACAACTCTGAAGCCCACTGAGAGAACAACGGCCAAGCCAACAACTCTGAAGCCCACTGAGGGAACAACGGCCAAGCCGACAACTCTGAAGCCCACTGAGAAGACCACAGAGAAGACTACGGCCAAACCAACGACTCTAAAGCCCACTGAGGGAACAACGGCCAAACCAACGACTCTTAAGCCCACTGAGGGAACAACGGCCAAGCCGACAACTCTGAAGCCCACTGAGGGAACAACGGCCAAGCCGACAACTCTGAAGCCCACTGAGAAGACCACAGAGAAGACTACGGCCAAACCAACGACTCTAAAGCCCACTGAGGGAACAACGGCCAAACCAACGACTCTTAAGCCCACTGAGGGAACAACGGCCAAGCCGACAACTCTGAAACCCACTGAGGGAACTACGGCCAACCCGACAACTCTGAAACCAACAGAGAAGACCACAGAGAAGACTACGGCCAAACCAACGAGTCTGAAGCCCACTGAGGGAACAACGGCCAAGCCGACAACTCTGAAGCCCACTGAAGGAACAACGGCCAAGCCGACAACTCTGAAACCAACAGAGAAGACCACAGAGAAGACAACGGCCAAACCAACGACTCTGAAGCCCACTGAGGGAACAACGGCCAAGCCGACAACTCTGAAACCAACAGAGAAGACCACAGAGAAGACAACGACCAAACCAACGACTCTGAAGCCCACTGAGGGAACAACGGCCAAGCCTACAACTCTGAAACCAACAGAGAAGACCACAGAGAAGACAACGGCCAAACCAACGACTCTGAAGCCCACTGAGGGAACAACGGCCAAGCCGACAACTCTGAAGCCCACTGAGGGAACTACGGCCAACCCGACAACTCTGAAACCAACAGAGAAGACCACAGAGAAGACTACGGCCAAACCAACGACTCTGAAGCCCACTGAGGGAACAACGGCCAAGTCGACAACTCTGAAGCCCACTGAGGGAACTACGGCCAACCCGACAACTCTGAAACCAACAGAGAAGACCACAGAGAAGACTACGGCCAAACCAACGAGTCTGAAGCCCACTGAGGGAACAACGGCCAAGCCGACAACTCTGAAGCCCACTGAAGGAACAACTGCCAAACCGACAACTCTGAAAACGACTAAGCGCACTACGACGAAGCAGACTTCTCATAAAACGACAAGCTTGAAGACAACTTCAGAGAAGACAACCACAGAGGCTTTTACGACTACCGCATCACTGCCTCCGTTCAATATCTTTGATGTGTTAACTGGTGCACCATTAACAACCGCTTCTTAAGTATTGTAGAAGGCTCGAAACAACATTAGTAATAAGCTCGTTTATACTCTTATCAATGCGAATTTGTATTTTAAAAAACACCCAACAATATATAACACAATAAGCATGCATTCTTTTTAAAAAATTTTAATATATTTACTTAAAAACTAAAAAAAAAATTATGCTTTTGTATTTCTTATTCCAGGTGGTACGAGTATTTTGTCCTTATCTTAAGGTTTGCATTCTTTTACAGGGGTATATTATTATCCAGGGTGTTGCCGTCCTCGGCGCTCTCCTCGCTTTCAACGTCGTCGATGGGATCTCGCCAGTCGCACAATCCAGGGAACTTCTCGCTGATCCGGTGCTGAACGCATTTCGAACCCGCCGGACCAGACTGGTAAATGGGTTCGTTGAATATGTTGTTGTAGTCATAATTACAAGTTAGCATAAACTGGAAACGATTGGTATTGGGCTCCAGGAAGCGGATACCGGCGCAGCCTACGCGACTCACGCGATCGGAGACCAAAAGGGTGAAGTGACCAATCTTCTTGCTGCAGAGAAAAATATTAGAATGAATGACGGAACTCATACCGACAACTTGTTTAACAAAAGTTACGGGTAAAATAATGGTATTCAAAAAGCGTGCAACACAAATTTTTTCTTAAATTTCCCCCTTCAACCAAGTCTGACTATCGTACTATGTAGACGATTTTAATTAGACTTCCTTGCTTTTTTGTTTTCTGATGTTGATATACTATCTGTGAATTTGGCTTACTTACCCCTGCGGATGCGGACGATAGCTATCGATAAAGCTCTGGTTGGCATCCTGATACTCGCGGAACCAGTTGATCACAAAGGATTTCATGCGCCGCGAATGCGACTTGAATTCGCGTCCGATCCAAAAGTAACCGATATTCTGGCCGCTGAACCTGAAGCGCGGCGTATTGCGGCACTTGTCGTGGGCAAATTGACAGCGTTTGGCATGCAGGCCGGCCATTTGCTCCAGTTCGTTGTCCCAACGGAGGAGAGGCATTTGGGCGGCGCTCCGATAGCCTTCCAGTTCGCCGCTGGCGATCTTTGATCTGGCCAAATTGTGCATATCGAGCAGGAGTTGGCGTCGCCGTTCGCTCATCTCCAGTAGCTTGGGCTCCGGTCCGCAGGCGGTGGAAAAGCTGCCGTTGTTGCCGCAAGCGGTGTGGGGCACATTCACCACATGCGTTCCATTGTACAGCTCACAAAGTGTAGGCGCACAATAGCCATCCGATGCTGATTGCCGCGGACTCCTGTTGTTGGGCGGTGCAGCCCTGGTGGGTGATGGAGCCCGGGTGGGTGGTGGAGCCCGGGTGGGTGGTGCAGCTCGTGTGGGTGGTGGAGCCCGGGTGGTCACAGCTACCGTCAATCCATGATGGCAATCGAAAATCAAAAAAAGGAGCACTGCGGCGGCGACGCTGCACTTGCTCAACAATCTCGGCATCTCGACGGTCGACGGTCAACACGCTACTGATCGGAGGTCGAGCGGCACTTTGGGTTTATGAATGGGTCTGTCTGGCTTAAACCATCGACGTCGCTGCTTTTCCCACATCTTAGGGTTGGGCTGCGCTGCGGGCTCCACAAACTGGTTCTCATTAGAAAGAAATTAGCCATGGGAATTAGTGGGGGCTTTAATATGAGGACATCGGATCTGGACAGTCTTAAAATATTATCTTAATCATAGTGTTAATAGTCTTTGGTTTTTGACTAGGTGGAAATTGGTTATAAATAATTATAACTAATAGTTATAACATTCTCTTCTTTTACAATTATTCGCCTTAAAATCTTATTTTGTTGATCTTGAAACTCTGACAATTTCTCGTAAAGGTCAGAAAAATAATATAAAATCCCATAAATAATATTAAAACTTTGTTTCTTTGGGCTATCACAAAAAAGTTAAAAATGCAATAATTATTTTCTGGTTATTTTCTTTCTTTCGCCCAGTGCAGCTTGGAAGTCGTTCGAGAATTGCCCACCCTGTGCTCATCCCTCGTCTTCCAGCTTCCGGCACTGCACCATTAGATTACCCCTATATCACCCCTATATCACCACCGAACCGAATCAAACCGAACCGATTCGAACCGATCATCCGTGCTGAACCGGTTTGGCGTCGGCTCATCGCCCCGGGCTTCAAGTCTAAGTGTAAGTCGAAGTCTGGGTCTGGCCCCCGTGTAAGTGGTATAATCAGTTACCGCCGGCAAGTGTGGGAAAAATGCTCGCTTCAAGGCAATTGCCGATAAGTAGCTGAGTAGCTGAGTAGCCGAGTGGGGGAATTATTATTGACAGTCCGCCAAGCTTTACAAAACTACTAACCTGGCCAAGAGAGCCGTTAACAAAACACAAACCGTCGTAAACCCAAAAAAAAAAAATAAAACAAAATGTTAAGAACGCAGAAAAATACAGAAATTAAAGAAACGTCGACAGAAACGTGCCTCACACCTAATCGGCGTTAATTAAAATAACAATGCTTCGACAGCTGAAGCTTCGCACTTAAAACACCAACAACAGCAAAATGCGAAATATGCAAAAAACCGAACAACCAAACAACAAAAATAACAACCCATGATTATGAGACTCCGATCGTTGTGACGTCGAATGGCCATCCCCGAAATAGTAAAAAAAGAATGGATCGAGGCGTTTATTGATTCTGGATTCGAGTCTGGGTCAATTCTATTTTTAATTCGGTGGTTTTATCACTTTTTGGTATTAATGTTCGGCCATTTACAACAATAAAAGTTTGTATCTAGAATTTTTGATTTCTTCAAGTTTCAAGGGAAAATAATAAGAGTTACTTCTTAAACAACTAAAAAATTCAAAGGTGTACATATAAAAAATGCTGTTCTATTTCATTTCGTACGTGCCAAAGTATGGGATCGTAAAAAAAGAGATTTTTTTTACTCTCTTATTTTTTTAATGATATTTTTCGCTGAAATCTACCAGGGTATTTGACTCTTCGTACCAAAATACCAAACTTAAATCTAGATTTCGCTTCTTCTTTTATTGGCCAATTACGTTGTCTTGCTTTATTGGCTCTATCACATCATTGAGTTTCTTTAAGAAGTTCGGCTCATCCGATGCGATCATTGACTTTTTTATTAAAAATATTATTAAAAAAAAGAATGGTCCGATTCCTGAGTTTTTTAATAAAAATAATATAGTTACAAAGAAATTAAAAGTATTTATTAATCGGAAAAATCATAAATATTAATCGTTCCATTTTCCCATTACTCAATTATTTTTTAAATCTTACGTGATAAAAATGCTTGTTAATATTAAAAAAAAATATATATCAAGTTCTAGAAAATATAAAAATATTTAAAAATTATAGTAACAAAGAAATTAAATGTATTTATTAATCGGAAAAATCGGAAATATTAACCGATCCATTTTCCCATTACTCACTTGTTCTTAAAATTTATGCGTCACTCTCGGGGGCAAATTGGTATTTCAATTAAAGTCCCACTTACAATTCCCATTCAATATGTCTTGGGTTTTATCGGCTGACTCAATTAAAGCTCGCCCGCATATATGATTAGCAAGTTATGAGATTATGAATGATTTGTGCACGGCAATCGAGCCGCAACCGCAATAGTTGTTATATGTGCTTGGGTTATACGATCCCCACCGACCGGACCTGTACTCGTATTTAACTTAACTGCTGTTGTAATTAAAGATCTCTTAGCAGTCATCAGATAGATCAGTCAAATTCAAAGCCAAAGTCAAAGTTAAAGTTGGAGAAGTTTGCGTGTTTCGGAAAGGGACGAGAACGAGAAGATGTGGTATAATTTGCATAGAAAATGATTAATCACTCAGCGATTAATTGCCAGCGACGTCAATGCTGCAGTTGTTAAATAGAAACAATAAATTTTAGCAGCGACTAAACATAAATTACTCTGGAAATGAGTACGAAAATACATTTGGGAAGGGGTAACCCCCCCTTTTCGTTATGATTGGCAGCATAATTAGCATATGGCATATGTCTGTATGGCTGCCCATCGACCGCTGCACTTCCTCATTCTGTAATTACACCAATTGCGGCAGTGTGCATCACGTTAAGCGTGACACCACCTGACCTCGGGGTCGGCGATAATCGTATTGGAATATTGGAATGCCAGAGATCCACGGAAATGTCGCCAAATGTTTGTGGTGGAAGTTCATAAGCCCCCTTAATAGTTTGTCCAAGGAAATGGATTAAAAAACGAAATAACTCATTCCTCACTTTCGATAGGTTCCATAAAGCGTACTTTAAATTTAACATGCCTTTAAATTTTTTATTCAAATATATCATAACAGTTGGTTGTTCAACTTTTTAGTCATTTCATCTTCATTTGTTCCAAAAATTTGCGATTTAATTCTTAAATAGTTGTCATTACGAAACTTCGTTTAAGTTATGCCTAAGATTTAAATGGGTTACAGAAAGGTGACCCAGAACTGCATTTACAGAACCTATAACTCAATGAATTGAATTCCTAATTTCAAGTGGAGTATCTATAGAAATTAGTGTCTTACTTCTCAAATAGTTATCATTACAATATAATTTTTAAGCTATTCCCATGATTTAAATGAAATTTTCTGAAGTGTTTCGAGTTTGGAAAGCCATCTTTTATAGGCCTCAAGTTAACTTGGCCATAATCGCTGCGTCACAGCTTCTGGGTGGCCTTCTAATGTCCGGCGATGAAGGCTCCCATCATAATTAGCATATTTCGCCCAGTGTATCCCGGTGATCTCTTTGTGTCCGAGTGATGGTGTGTGCGCTTGTGTTGGCCACATAATTGCTGGCAACAGAACGTGACGCTCGATGGCGACTTGGTGTCGTGGGTTGTTGGGCTGTTGTTACCTTGGCAATTAGTTGGTCGAATCTGCCAAGACATAATTACACGATGCAGCTTCCCCAAATCCACCGAACTTCACTCCCTTTCATCTGAGTAGCTGTGTGTGTGCTTTGTTTACCTTCTGGTAGTTACCGTTTTAATTAAGGGATATTACTAAAAACTTTCGTGTTTTAAGTTTTTACAAGATGCTCTTTTCTGTAAGGGTTTCCCCTTTTAAAATTAAATTAATTTAAATGGAAATACCTTTACATTTTTATATTTATATTTTTAAAATTGTAACTATAAAATATTGTTAAGTATATAATTTTAAAAAATTCTAAAAATTTAAATCTTTAAAAACTGTAGATGTAAAAGATATAATACAAAAATACTTAAAGAATGGAGAGGATCAAGATTTATAATTCACCAATTTAGTTTTTGAACGTTCTTTATGGTTTGTGTCTTGGCTCTGGTAATATGGGAAGTATTTTTCCAAAGGCGGTTTTCATCGTTTTTCCCCGCTTTCCACCCCCCCCAAAAAAAAACGTTGCTGTCCGTTGCCATTACTATTGTCAGCCAGTTGTCAGGTGTTGGCAGTGGGCAAGCTGCATTTCATTTTCATTTCATTTTATTAAATTTAATTTTCGGCTTTGTTTCTCTCAAACCATGTGTGTGTATGTGTGTGTATCTGCACTAATTAAATTCATGCTGAAATTTTTCTAATTAAAAGTTTACTAATGAAATTTATGCAGCTGCTGTTGCCAATGCTGCTGTCTGCGTTTGCGTGGGTGTGTGTGTGTGTGTGTGTGTGTGTGTGTGTGAGTGTTTGGTCGAAAGCCCAAAAGTCGCGCTTTCAATTAAAAATCGCCATGAACGGTCGGGATTTCGCGTAGATTGAGGGGGGGATTTTACAAACGGACAGCTGGCCAGTTTGATGTGCTCGAATTAGATTTGTATTAAATTGCATTTTTGTGGTTATTATTTATTTCATTGCATTTTGCAGCACTTTCACGTCTCACATCAGCCTGACTGCCTTTTTTTCTACCCGTTACTCGATGAACAAAAAGGTATATTGCATTCATCGGAAGGTATGGATAGGTTACACACTCTATTATCTACCGATATGTTCAAAAATTATTTAAATCGCATCATTCATTCAAAAGTTATGAGCAAGTAAGGGAATGGCCACGAGCAAGCAGTGCAAGCAGTTCTCGCGCTTCCTTTAGTTGACTAACGGGTATCTGATAGTCGAGCCATTTGGCACTTGTTTTTTATTATTTTTTCTTTTTTTTCGATTTTACGTATGTATTTATTTGCGTAAACAACTGCGTGGGCAAGTTAATGCAATCAAATGTGGCATAATTAAAAACTAATATAGGGAGGATGGTACTTTTTTCGGGGAGTCGAAAATCCAGCAGGGACCACGTTGCGGTTTGATTATCAACTACGTGTAAATAAATAAGCAGGCCCTGATTTAGTTGATTATATGAATATTTACACGTTGTCATTAGCCCCGGGTTATTCAAACATACTGGACCTATCTATATATCTGTTCACCATAACATTTCTTCAAAGAGCCTGATTTCTATTGATCTATTGATATGGAGTCTTCTCAGTCATCAAAGGCTCAAAAGCGTGGCAGGATGCCAGACACTGATGGTGATATTATGTTGCAACCGCCCTTGAAGCGTCTGCCACTGAATTATTCATTCGAAGTGGAGATAAGGTCGTTTGGCTCGCAATTAGCATACAATGCTAGATCTGAACTGAATGAAGAACCGAAACCGGAGGTAATTCCGCAACCACCGGAAGCACCAAAACCACGAAGAGCATTGAAAAGAAAACTGGAAAGGGACCCTAAGAAGTAGAGATGAAAATAGAAAATAATTTGTTTGGCATCAAAATTTATCCATTAAGGTAAATATTTGGTAGATTTCATTCTGAAATAGCTTTATAAGTTTCGTTCTAACTCAGATTCGACACCTAAATTGGATATTACGGGTAAAAAAGGTGAGTCTATTAATTTTATTTATTCGTTAGAAGGAATGAAATTATAAATTTAGTAATATATTTAAAGTAAATAATCAAGAAATCATTGCCATTTATATTTTTTAGCTTTACGCAAATATTTTCAAATTCAATCAAGCATTTAAATATGTTTTAATTTAATTTAAATACCAACTAGGAATCTACGATGCCACTTTTTTTCGGAGTATTATTATTACTTATTTATTTTATTAATTCCTAACGCTGCAGTATTTTTACTTAGACATTTTTGCTTTGGCCACAATTCAAAACATTTTATTTTTTAAAACAATATGTTTACTTATACTGAGTACTCAGATTTAAGTAGTTTTATTACTTCTACTTATACTACTTAAATCGAAATACTTTTATTATTAGTTATTCTTAGTCTTACAATTATTGTATTTACTTACTTTTTTCCTTCTTCAAGACAGAGGTATATTGAAGTAATTACATGCACACGCGAAGGCAACTCAATTACGGAAGCGTTTTGCGCCATGTGGCGCCGCCAAGAATTTCATTTGGCTGGCAAGTCACGTGATGTGCAACGGCCGCTTGTGGGTTACGTTACGTTACGTTACGGCAGAGGAGGGAGAGATCAGTGGGGGGGAGGGGGGTCAGGGGTCAAACGCTGACCCGACACAATGATAAACTGCGTGCCGCAATATGAGGCAGCAGCCCGGCCGCAGAACTTTTGGCCAAGTAGGCGCGTAGGAGAACCGAGAGTCGAGAGTCGGGGGCCTGCCGCTAATTTATGGAAGATGGAAGATGGATCCTGGCCCCTGGCCAGCGACGAGTCCTTCGGCTGGAGTCCATCCACTCCTCGCCAGTGTGTTTAACATGCGCCGACTGCCGCCTAGTTTCTAGTTTCCTCCCCCTTCTCTCTCTCCTTTGTTTTTCATTTCCCTTCTTTTTTTTTCGGCTGCGACATGGTCAACTGGCACATGGCATTCCCAGCGGCACGCTCCAGGGGCATCAATATTCCCGACGCTGGACGCGCATGGCCACCTCTCCCACGGAGGAGAGGGATGGCAGACGCAGGACCACCAGAGCCACCAGCTCCCAAGACACTCGGATGCACTGCGGCAGAAAACCAAATGTTAATGGCATTTCACCGTAACGTACTTCAAATGTTGTCTTCATTTCATTTGGATCGTCTTCGTTCATATTTGAAAAATTGAATTGTTTAAAATGTTGCTAAAATTCGAATAAAGTATAAAAATATCAGAAACTATATTCTTGAATACATATGTACATAAATATATATATAATTAAACACTTATTATTATTTTTAATATTTTTAATAAAAGTGAAAGCCCAAATATTGTCTTAATTTTTTTTCCTTTTAAATAATTTTAAATTTGTATTTATTCATTTGACAAAAATTAAAAAATGTATCCAAACCTCAAAACTTGAAATCCGAAATACCAACGTTCATACGGGCAGACAGATCGACTTGGCCTGATCAATCATATATATATATTTTATAGGTTCGGAAAAGCTGCCTTCTACCTGTTACATACTTTTTCACGAATACAATATACCCTTTTACTCTACGAGTAACATTTCAATAATATTTCAAAAATCTGTTAGTTATTATTATAAGGCCAGTTTTCTGTCAGTGTACCAATTCCGATACAAAGACACGGCAGCCAAGGCTAAAACACAGTCAAAATATTGACACGACTTGCTCTTGGCCGAGCTCTTTGTTGCGCTTTATTGACACTGCCCAAGGACGTGCAGCGTATCCGTATCCTCCGAACCCCGAACTCCTATTCTCCATCTTCCTGTCCATTCTGGTTATTTTGGCCCTATGTCTGCCGACTTCCTTTTAATCTCGTTCCCAAATTGGCCGATTTTAAAGACATTTGCCTTGCTTCGAAATTCGAATGGCTTGCATTTTGAAATTCGTTTACTTCAATAATGCCAAATAATGGCTGAGATTTCGTTGCTCGATTTATATATTTTCCGCCTGCTTTTCCTGCTTTTCCCTTTCCCCTCTCCCCCCGAACAACCGCTCGCTTTCTCACGTATGCGGTTGGGTTTTTTGAAATATCGCTGGTATTTTGTATTTCACATATTCCCTTTATATATGCTCCTTTCGTTCTGTTATTTTTCCTTTTCTTTTTTTTTGGCTTTCCCTTCGGTTGGCTTTTGTCTTTGCCGCATTCGAGCAAAAGAAGCGTGTTTGGCTTAGGCGATTTGCACGGCTTCGAACTGGAGAAAAGGGTATTTTGCTTGTGGGTGAAAATTCAAAGATAGAATCTGCACAATCATTGGCTCAACGTAATGCAAACTATGTGACTTTCATGGCTTATTTGGTCGCCATAAGCTAAAGATAAAGAAAATCAAAACAACTTACTTAAGGTAATTAATTTTGAAAATGTGTAAATGCCACTTTGTTGCGTTTATTAATACCTATCGAAATGTAGAAGAAATATTTAAAATCGGACCATTCATTAAAAAGATATGAGCGAGGCGAGTAATGAAATGCAAGCAGTGCAAGCAGTCGATATACTTCTTGCATTACCTAATCTGCCTCACACCCTCTTTAGCTTACGGGTAATGGGTTTCTATTATATATATTTTTTTTATATTACAAGCACAAATTTCATTAGGAATATTTCATGGAGTTTCTTAAAGATCAATCCCGTTTTAAGTCCTCTTTGGACTTCCGTTCTACTGCCTTCTTATTCGCCTCTTGACTTTTATTTCGCCACAAATGTCAAGTGTTTAACGTAAGTCAGTTGACTTGAGCTCATCCTGATTGCATGGCGTAAATAGTGTCCTTTTTTCTCTTTCGCTTTTTTTGCTTTCCTTAAGTCGCGCACATCATAACGTAATCACTTTACGTTGCCGCTTAATGCCGACAGCAAACAGCCATACATTCTTACGGCATTTCCATATGCAATTGGGCGCATTAATTCAATTGAGCCGATGACGATGAGGATGTGGATGTGGATGTGGAAGCCAGGAAACCAACGATAATGACCCGGGAAGAAAAGTCCCCGACAACCGGACAATGAACAAATGGCATTAAATAAATAGGAATAATTAATGCAGTCCTTCGACAAGTCCTCCAACGTCCTTGATTCGAGGTGAGGCCCATCCTATCCATCTATCTATCTACATCCTTTGCCTAATTTAGCCTGATGGCAGACTTTATGCATTGGCTGGGCCAGGAGACTGGAGACATGGCTACAGGACGCTAAGTGGCAGCAGATTCCCAGAGACTCTATAAATATGACTGCGAGTCATAAAAATGTATGAGGCGCAGTTGTCGAAGGGCATGAATTTTATGCGGGCCTTGGTCTTGGTGTGTTTGCCTCGGCACTGCCGAAAAAATGTCATTAAAATACAGCAAAAAATATATATGTTACAAAATAAAATACAGATTTATGAGTTCGTAAAAAGTTTAACTTACAAATTTCTTTA
The DNA here is from genome assembly GCA_035046095.1 of Drosophila pseudotakahashii. Lineage (NCBI taxonomy): Eukaryota > Metazoa > Arthropoda > Insecta > Diptera > Drosophilidae > Drosophila > Drosophila pseudotakahashii. The sequence goes on from JAWNOE010000105.1 coordinate 21,766,264, forward strand.
TAATAAAACATGGATCTTAAAAAAGTCAATATAATATGCTAGAATTTTACTCCATTTAAGTATTTAGCTGAAAGAAATATAAACATATCGATATTATCGGAGGGATATTGTGAAACTATCGAAAATATCGATAATTTTCGAAGTCTATTAGACATGCTATTTTCTTTATGTGTATGTCACAAGGACAATCATTACGTGTTGGTGTTGTGAAGCAGCTGGTACAACACCCTGTCCCCCGTCCCATCTTCAGCTCCATCTTCGTTTCGTTCATCCCACAACCTACAACCCATATCCACCATCCCTTATCCGTGGACTCCTCCGGATTGGCAAGTAGCGCCATCGCCACGTGGCCACGTGTTTACATGCGCTCCGGCCATAAAGTAACGCCAACAAACGCACTTTACAGCCTCCAAAAGTCCCGGCTAGATGGCAAGATGGGAATGTGGGCTATGGGCCATGGGCCATGGGATGTGCGATATGCGAACTCCTCACAAAGGTGGCTCAAGCTAAATTTTTAATGAAACGTCGCATAGAAAACGGCAAAAGTTGAATTTATGACTAGCACATGAACACACGGACACGGGGTAGCAAGGTCTAATTAGGTATATTGAAATTATTTCAAAATTTAGTAAATAAAATTTTGAATTTTAGTAGCCAAAAAATCATTTTTTATTTAATAGTTTCCGTTCCTTTGCAGGCATTTTAAAGTGATATTAAAATGCAATAGGGTGTCTCATAGTCTGTACCTTAATGGCTTCTTGTCTTCTTCTATCCCGTTGGCCGTGAAACCTTTTCCTTTTTTCCTAGACGGAGCCTGAGGTCACGACCGGGTTTTGATTAGCTGCGATTGGTCGCAGTTGTTGACGGCTGCTGGATGCTAAAAAAAGGTAAGATGGGATTTCCCTCTTTTTTTTGCCAGGTGAAGAAAGAGGTTTTGGCTTCAAAAAGCCTTATGAACTAGGAAATTCGGGTTAAAGATGAGATTTATGCAGCTTGTTTTCATAATAATATTAATTTTAAAGGTTTCCCTTGCGTTTGTTCTTTAGGTATTCCAAACCAAACTTCCTTGAAGGCAATAAGCCAATGAATTATAATTAAGTGAAATTACTCACATGATATGTGTTCGCTGCAGTCGTCGATAATTAACCTTAATTGGTAACGCAACTCAACCGATGACTTACTTTCTACCACAATCAATTTTAATGGAGAGCTTTAAAGACCGACTCGTATTTCGATGAGGTTCGATAAGTGAAAAGTCTTAACTTCCCGCTGTTCGAAATCCGTTCGATGACAGGTCAGATCAACTTAAATTGAGCCTGTCATAAGTACTGCTCAAATTGTCGCTTTTTTCTTGTTGTTTTTTTTTTTACCAATGTGAAAGACGATAAAGTCGCCTGATTGATGTGAATAAATTGAGACTTTCAATGTGCAACTCTTTTGCCGTGGGTGAAACTTTTAATTACCTCAATAATTGTCATCCTTGTTCTTTATTGTTTTCTTAAATTTACATATTATCTACATATTGTCTACATATTATCTACATATTATCTACAGTTTACCTACATGTTATCTACGTATTATCTACATATTATTCATAGGAATATGTTGTATTTATAATTTAAAATTGGTACCTTTAAATCTTATTACATTCTAATACGGTTTATTTGAATGGGCTCGAAATTGAGATTATTCAGCTGTCCTTAAAGAGGCTAAATCAGATTTCGTAATTCGACCATATAATTCACTTATCTGTCTCTTCCACAGCTCGACCACTCCCCACTCGAATGCTCCATTGTGCAGTAGATTAAGGCCTATCGCAAGCACATACGTTCATATATACATATGCCGAGTGTTTCGGCAATCCCAATCCCCCAAACGATTCAATAATAAATGCCTTTTGCATTGTTTTCCCAAATGTGCCGCAAATTGCGAACATTTTATGCACTTCGAGCTACTCATTAATACAGGGGGAATTCTGGGGAAATTCTATGGGCAGACTTTACATATTGCCAACTTGATTGAATTTGACAGTAAAATATTTTATCCTAAATCATTTGCCGGCCTAAATCATTTCCTTCGCAGCCTTCTTAGTTTTCCATTTTGAGTGCTTGGCAAATCAATGGGAAATTTGCTTAGCCAATTTGTTAAATGCGTCAACACGCACACACACACACGGAAATAGAAAACAGGAAACAACACCCGTATATCTATGTAGATCAAAAGACCAAAAAGTAGACAGACAGACAGACAGTATGTCCTGCCATGTCTGGTGTCCTGATGTCCTGGTGTCCCAATGTCCTGGCTGTTAAGTGCAGCACGCAAATAAATCATAAAATATTTAGCCAAAAATTGCATACAACATTCCCTGGCAATCGTCCAAAAAATCTTCACCTTCTCCCACCGATGATCTCTCTCGGGTTAGTCGCTCCTGTTTGTCGGAGCAATTAAGTGCAACTTCTGGGGCTATAAAACGGGGCCAGACCAGGTCAGGCTGGGATCTGGTATCTGGTATCTGGGACTTACCATTTACCAGAATCGGTAGCCGCATCTTTGTGGCATAATGCAAAATTATCAAGGCGCTTGTCGTAGAAGCATATCAAAATATGATGACAAACGGCCGGTAGGAAAAATAAAAGACTGCACCGAGAAAAACTTAGGGGAAGTAAATGAAAAACAAAACAAAGAAAATAACTTAATACATTGTTTTATTTTTAGGGAATTTTCCAATTTGTTTAATATACCGAAATGCATTTAAATATTTTTAAGTAAGGTATTTTTTTTTTAGTTTGGTTTTAACTTTAAAAAAATTCAATATAAATATTTTGAAATAATGCTCCATACACACTTTTATTATTTATTTATGCTACAAAACTAGCATTGTTTTTTGAAAGAAACCAAAAAAGCGACAAAATATTGTAGTTATTTTTAGAATTGGTTGTGTCTACAAAGTGATAAGTAAAATCCAGAAAAGTACAGACTTTCTCTCAGTGGTTATTAGTTGAGTGTATGTTTGTGTCCTGCACCTGACGAAGGCGGCTTTTTGTGCTTATCACTGGGAATTCCTTTGGAAATCTCCTGTGAAAGGATAGGGATTCAACTGTGTCACCATCGCAACGGGCAACTGTCGCCCTCCTTTGGACATAAACAGACGGGTCGTGGGAAAAATGCAACCAGAAGCACAAAACCGCAAGAGGTTACCCTTAAGAATGCGGCAACTCAATCAAAAAGGCAGCAGGAAAAAGGGAGAGAGATGAAAAAATAAACAAAAATCTAATTCAACGACTTATTTTCTCAACATATAGGACTGTACTGTTTTAAAAGGATTACAGATTTCCTTATTAATCTTTATTTTTTGCCAAAGTTTCATAGTAATCTGTAAATTTCCAATAATTTTCACTAGAGCTGACAAAAAGTCGACTGAAGTTGACTGCAAGTCGATAGTATACTTTGCGATAGTATATATCGATTTTTAGTCCACTACTATTGAGTTTTTTCAATAAAGTACCATTTGGGGAAGTTTCGAACTATTTATGGTACATTTAATTAGTTCAGTGCTGTTATTCGTCCCAAAAATATAGGGGAATTTTGCTAACCTTATTTTGCATTTAAAATGTACATGAATGGAAACCCTAACATATACCGAAAACAGTTGCCTGAAATGCTGTCAAACAATCGACTTCAGTCACTATCGATAGTTTTCCATCTCTAGTTTTCACTACAGATTTTTCTAGAAAGTAGGCGAACAATTCATTCGTTGTCTCAAGTTTAAAGCTCCACAAAAATGTTTCTATTCAGACTATACGAATTTTTTGTGTGGCTCTTTTCACCGACGACCGAAGACTATCTGCTTCTAGTTGGACCATCATTCGACGAAACTCCTTTCAAAATGCGTTTCAAAACCGGCGAGAAGACTAACGTAGAGACCGCAGAAACTGAGCCGGCCCTAAGCAAGCTCGAAGAGAAGCTAACGGTCCGTCTGAACCCATTTGCACCTGTAACCACCCAGTGTAGCCACTTGGATCCTGGCTTTATCGGTGCCATCTATGACGAGAAACTGATCCGCGTGAATCCAAAGAAACTCATCACCAATTTCATCGCCCCGGACACGAAACTGAAGATTAGAATAGCACCCCCCCTTCCGATATTGGACATCGTGGGCAATATCCTGATGCTCATAGGACTACTCGTGCTGCTGCACAAAGGATATGGCCTAATCCGTAGGTTTTGGATTTGGAAAAATCAAAACAATGAGGATAAGGAAAACGAGGACAAGCCAGACGTTAAGGAGGTAGCAGATGAAAATGCAGAAGACAATACCGAAGAAATCGCAGATGAAAAGGCAGAGGAAAAGGAAGAGGAAAAACTCATTATGACATGTCAGTCAGAGCCTAAATATATATTTACCTGCGAATGCCGAATCCTCAGCGATGAGGAATGCCTGAGAATGCCGGAAGATTACGACTGACCTTTGGTATACGTCTAATAAATGCGTTGACTTAAATCTTGGAGTTCTTCGTTCTAAGTTACTTCAAATGTAATAAAAATAATATTACTTATGTTACCTTCATTTTCTGTTGAATTTTTGTAAACTTTTTTATAGGGTATATTGTATTTGGGGAAAAGCATGTAACATGTAGAAGAAAGTTATGAGGAATATACATTTTTGAAGCTTGATGTCGCTTTGCAGCTTGCATATCTCCCTAGTAATGGGTATCTGATAGTCGTTTTCTCCTCTTTTATTTGCCTTAAGGTAGTTTCTATCATTTCTGTTCAACTAAAGCTAAAAGTCAAATATTATACGACAAAAAGAGCACACTTTTTGCACACTCTCTGACGGCTGCCTAATTCTTCGCACACTTTCGTTAAAAACTGTGCGGATTTTAATAAACAAAGTGTATGCGTTGGCAGCAACAACAAGGCCGATGTTGTTGTTTTAATTTGTTGATTGAAAACACTGAGTGACAAGGGGAGAGGAGCGGAGAGGTGAAAAAAAATGGCAAAGTGGCAAAAACGAAACATCTAGAATATCAGGGCAGCCCACCATCAATGCCACATCAATGATGCACCCAGAAACTCCATTTACAGAGGCACACAAATATATAAGACCTTTAAAAGCCTTAAACGGTTTATAGTTGAATTAATCTATTATATAAATAAGATACTATTTTATTTAACTGGCAATATTATATAGAGGGTTTATAAATTTCATTTCTTACATGAATGTTTATTAAAAGGCCTAAAACCCGCATTTCCTAACTACTCACGTGTTTGGCTAACAAAGCTTGTAAATAATAACGATGTACTATTTAACTCAATCACAAAGTTAATAATTATAATTATAGCAAGTCAATCTGCTTCTTTGTAACTAATTTCTTGACCGCAACTGTGAGTGGGTATACCAGTGTACATGCGAGTGTTTGGAAGGGAATGGTCAATACCGACTAATTGCGCTTAACAAGCCAAAAAAGAAGGAGCTCTTGAGCGAAGAACGTAGTGTAAAAGTGCAGTTGGAAAAAAGGAAACCAAAAGCGTACGAAGAAATGGGAAGAATCGTTGCTCCTGCGGTGGCTGCAAAAAGGGCCAGTGGAAGGGGGGGGTTCGAGGGTGCGGGATGGATGATAACATGCTCCTAATGGACTTGACATGCAAATTGTCGTCATCAAGAGTGACCCAAACGAGCGGCGGACGTCACTGCCCCAGTGCCACGCCCACACGGCCAACGACTTTGGATTTGATTGTTGATTACCTTGGCTCATCCAGTAGCAGTAGCATCTCTATCCGCATCCGCATCGGCATCCGCATCGGCATCTGCATCTGCATCTGCTGGAGAGTAAATTGCATTAGGCAAACAATTGATTCGGTTGGTCCCCTTTGGGGAAAATCGGTTGGTTAACAAATTTTTAATGCATACATTTAGGGGTTCAGTCGTTGGAATCGTTGGAGTCGGCCACATTGGATTCATTGGCCTAACGAAGTTACCTCCTCCTCCATTTTATCCCAGACTTGCAGAATCCAACGATTGGATACAAATTTAATTATAATTGCAATGGAGAACAACGAAAAGTTAGTGCAAGCTTCGCTTTATCTACTCGTAAGAGAGCCTTACACTTTTTCAGGCAAAAGAGTTAGACGAAATTGTTGATAATAAATCGATTAAAAATATGATAAGTATTTGCTGCAAAATACTCAGGAATTTTGTGGCTTTTTCTTTTTATTCCAGGAAATCACAGTTTGGTGCAAGTAAGTCTTAGTTCAAAGTGGAAGGCTGGAATTCGAGTAAGCAGATAAAAAATATGTGGCATAGTAAAAAGAAATATTTCCATATTGAATTCAAAGATTCTTATTACATATTTAAAATAAATAAAACTTTTAATTGCATGATTTAATTTAAAAATATAGCAATATTAAATGCAATCATAATTATATTTCATTTAAATATTTTAGGGCCTAAGAAAAATAATTAAATAATATTAATTGTTTAACTTTAATATTTTCATATTAAAAATGGATGAAAAAGATAGTGAAAAATATTGAAATTAAAAATATAAAATCTTTGGAATTACCACATTATTTTTTAACAGTGTAGCAATGGTGGGCGTTGACCCCAGTGCGTGTCCCTGGAAAACCCAGCCCCGCCCCCAAATCTCCTCCCATCTCGTGACTAGAAGAGCCCGAAAAACGCTATTCGCTTCGCTTTGTTCTAATTGAAAACGAAAATGTAATTAGTTCGCCTACAAGCGACAATGTCGGAGGTGCTGGCGCTTCAAACGAAAAACGCACGCAAATGTCGCAAAGTTTGTTTAAAAATTACCAAGGCAGCTGAAGAGCCGAAAAGCTGCAAAAGGAGCAGGAAACTGGCAACTTACTGCGAGATACTGGGAGATCCACATCCAAGTCTGTGGCAACAATTAGCAGCGAAACGGGCTCAGGGAATCGGCACGGCATCTTAGTAGCTCCTCCTTTGGATTCCAGGCAAGTATACTTTATGCATATGGCGGCAAACATTTGCCCGACTGAGCCGCGAAGCTAACAAAGCCAAGAAAGGGAAAGGCGGCGAGCCCAGTTAAGAAGCCACTGGCCCAATATGCCAGCCATTTACATGCCTTTGACTACACAGCGAGGAAAAGAGGGTGGGAAAGCACTGTGAATTTTATACTGTTGTTTGAAGCTAAGTAGTTATACAAAGAAAGCGGAAACTGCAACTATTTTAACTAAACTAAAGAAGGAATAACAATAAAAAATAAGAATGATAAAAAATAATAATGAATAAAAGATTAGTGATAATAATAATATGATAATCCTGTTAATGATATAATAAATCCTACTTTTAAATAAATTAAATAAATGGTTATTTCTTTGGATTTTTTGTGTGTTTATAAGAAATAAACTTTCTATATTATCTATATACTTAAAATTCGATTCAAAATTTTCAGAATCATCTAAGAAAACATGTTGCATTAATATGTATTCATATTTTCTTTTTAACGATTTCTTTTCCAGCCTTAAATATAAAGAATCCAATTTATTTTGTAGTTGATATTTGGAAATACTTAGAGTCTGTTGAATATGAAGATTAATGCTATAATAAGTCAACAAATATAAATATTTTTTTGCAGTGCAAACGAGCTTGGTTTTTTTTTGGCATGTGGCAGGGATCTGGGTGGATTTGGGTGGCCGAGGGGAAGGCAGCTTAGGCCTTCACTGAAGCCAAGGACACAAAAGCGGGATCATGTTTAAAGAAGCTTTCAAACAAGATACCGAAAAACAATTGCCAAGTAGAAAGTGGCAAGTGGAAAGTGACAGGGGAGAAGGTTTTGGTTTCCCAGCTCGTTTGCCGCCCCCAAAAAGTGTGAATTGAAATATCGCTGCTGGTTTTAATCACAATTAAAACGGCAGACGGGGGCAATGATGTTTTAGCCCGAATGAAAATGCGCCTAACAGTTGCCTCCGCTTCGCTCATTAAAAGCAAAACAGCGACAACGACTTGGCGGTTGGCTAAATTGACAGAGAAATTCATTTCGCAAGTCAACAATATGTGTGTATTTTGATTAAGTAATTACAAATTAGTCATTAACTACAGTCAGTCCCAAATATATTCGCTATTCAAGTTTTCCCAACCACTCGAGTGACTTTCGCTGCCGTTGGGCCAACGAATTCCAAGTTATTAAAACATAATTTACAGCGCATACAACATGGCGTATCCGTAATGTAAGCAAGCGTTTAAGTATTAATATTAACTATTAATTTTATTTTATACTTATTTTAACTTGACTGAAAGTATAAAAAGGAAACCCTAGATCTTATGATTGTAGATCCTGTGACGTTAAAATATAAAACTGTTGCATAATTTACAGCGCACTCAACATGACGTATGCGTAATGTAAAAAACATTAAAAAAAATTATTACTAATATTAAAATTAATTTTAAGTGCATTTTTAAATATTAATTTTGAAAAATAAAAATATAAACCCTACATCTTATGTTTGTAGATCCTAAATATAGTAGATATATAAAAAATATAAAACTGTTGCACTTCCTTTTCAGCCAAATTGGTTCGCCGACCTGAACCAAACCAAACCGAACCGAAGCGAACTGAACTGAACTGTGAACTGTGGCCAAGTCGCACTCGCGCGGAGAGGTCAGAGGTCAGAGCCTGTGCGCTTAGGCAGTCATGTGGCGAGGCCAAGTGACCATAATTGGTCAGCAGGCGCCAGAATCGCATCGCACATCGACTTAGCAGCTTTTGCGGCAGCCAGTTGAAATGGCTGAATGCGTATTGCACATCGCACATTGTACGTTACCCATTGCACACTGAATGTTGCATGTTGTATGCTGAATGCTGAATGCTGGATGTTTTACATTCAAAGAACGCAATAGCAATTAGCTGGAATATCAATTGGCGGATGAGAGAGGCCAATTCTTGGGTCTGAAAACGAAAATCATCTTCTAGTTAACTTGAAAATAATTTCATATATCTGCTATATGACTTTAATAAAATTCAGGTTAATTAATGAGGTAAACAAATATTTAATGTAAGAAATATTTTTAAATACTGTTTATGGCTGCTGAGTTTGATTTATTTTATATTATTTAATTTAACCAATAATTTTTTGACTAAGGAACTTTTACGATAATTATAATACACATTTTTAATATAAAAAATAAAAACATTTTTTATTTAAGTTGAAAAATTCCAGTTGAATATTTCCTTTTCAAATATTTTAAATTCTCTATTTAATTTTGTTTAATTTTAATAATTAATTGTGCAATAAATTATTAAAAAATTCTTTTTTTATTTTACTTGCTTCATTGATAAATTAAAAAATTCTAGTTAAATATTTTATTAACCTTTTAGTAGAGTATTGCAAATGTAACCACTTCGCAAAACCGTTTTCTCTGTTTGTGGCCTGCCGTTACTCATCTTGTCGCTATGTTTCAGCCTGGACTGCCAACTTTTTGTAAATGAAACAACGCAGCGTGCCCATAATTGTGCCATAGAAATTGCAGGAGGTTCCTCCCCTTTTTACGGATAACTACAACTCCTGGAACCTGGAATTGCTATCCGATCCAATTCAATCCGATCCTATCCCATCCCATCCCATCCGATTCCTCCTGAGCCCAATGCGCCCACTTTTAACGACGGGGGGCGTGGCAGGTGCCGGTCACCGCCGCTGACCACAGAACGCGCCGCTGCGTAAATGTTACAGCAATGAGCGGTTTTACAGTTGAGTGAATTAATCTGCGCTCACACGCCCCGCAACCGTTCACAATCGCATAAACATATGGATGTGCGGCATGCACTGTCCAAAAAAAAGGGTGTTTTTGGTTTTAAAAACTTGAATTTAACCTGGAACCCTAGAGCCTTTGCTTTGGAAGTAGGCTTTAAAATCATTTAGAAAAATTGTATGAAAATAAAATTATACATTATTTTTAATTTCTGGTAGAAGTTTAACTTTAAAATTAAATTAAGTAAATTTAAAATATGAACAACTTTATTTCTAATATGGTTGAGAAATCTAAAATTTATAATGTTTCTTTTTTTGGTTACAATTAATTCTTTCAGTGTCTACATATACCGATACTAAATAAAATGTGCAATTAAATGTTGTTTACCAGAATGCTTAGAAGATTTTACTTCCAAGCGATCGCTTCACATTCGTATGATTTTGGTAAAAATATTATTTTGTTGTCAGTTCTTGTTATTCCAGCTGAGTGATAAAAATGCAATAGCCTGCGAAAAAGAGAATAATAATTTTATTTTGGTTTATTGAATGAAACAATGTAGGTTGCTATTTTGTAGGTTGGTAATGGGTTAACTTAATAAATATTTAAAAAAGTGTATTTTATTTTTTATTTTAATCTTTTCTGTGCAATAGTAAAGAATTTTTCTTATTTGACTTTTTTTTTATGTTTTGTTTGCAGTGCACAGATTTTTCGCACACACACACACGGACTCACCCACACACAGGTGAGACCAATTATCATGTTTCAATTTGCATTTGTAAGCACTGCAGTTGAGTTCAGGTTTCGCACGAATCCGCTGAGCCGATTGCCGTTGATGACGTTCGCCGCTGCTGCTCTCACCTGCTTTTCGGGCATTTGGCATTTATTGCAAATGGCCGACACCGTTTGTCACCCCCCTACCTCCACTCCCGCCCACCTGCCACTCCACCGGACATATACACCGAAAATGGCGTCATTTCCGCAACTGACGCGTTTTACAAATCAACGCAAATTTCTCAAAAACGTTTCAACACAACCAAAACGGGGGGGAAAAAAACCAAAAAAAAATGTACCTATAGTTTAAATATTTAGTTTGCAGATATACGACTATTTGACACCTTGTATTTAGGGTTTACTTTAAAAATTAAGTAACCAATTTATTAAAATTTAACCTTGGCCTAGGAAAAAAAAATCATATATAGTTTAAAATTGTAGCTTGCAGATTTCCGACTATTTGATACCTCGTATTATTTTTTTTATGTAACTAATTCGTTAAAATTTCGCATTGAGCTATAAATTATATTTTTTTGTTTATTATCATTTAGTTTTATGCTTTTCGTAAGAATTATATTATTTTTACAATTATTTTTCTAATTATCCCATATCTTATCTTCATCTTGTGGTTTTAGACTTATCTTTTAGTTTACTTTCCAACTAAAGTAGATCCCTAATGTCTTATTATATACCTTTAAATACCTTTTAAAAGGGAAATAAGAAGAATTCTATGTAGGTATGTATATTTTGTGTATTATTTTTGCTCCTGCTGTTGTTCGTTTAGCATTTTGGCCGTGCTGTTTGTTTGCCATTGTTGGCCGCTGGTCGCTGTGTTGCCTCTGCCTCTGCCACTGCTATTGTGATTTGTTATTGGCCGTTGATAAAATCATCAATAAATTAAAAATGAAACTAGGCGCTGCTGCGGGACCACGCCCCCTGTCACTCACTCGACCATAACATCCGTTGGCAGTTAAATGCCAGGACTTTGGCGGCGTCTGTGGCCGGCGCCTGTGTGTATGCAATGGCATTCCCATTCCCATTCCCATTTATATTCCCATTTGCACAGAACCAACTAACTCGCGGGCCATGTCGAATGAATAGCTGCAGGAATTTCCGAGATTTCTGCAAGTGGTTGTCAAAAAAGAAAATAAGCCTTCAGGTTTCACAACAGCCTTCAAACCAAATCCCAAAAAAACACAATAATACAAAACATCATATAGATTTGTATTTCGTTTTTCATTGCCTCAGCTTTAATGTTTCCTTTAAAAAATATATCTATATCTCATTTTCACCATTTTCTATGTTTTAAACTATGTTAAAAAAGTAATCGAATGTATATCAAAACATCGAATTTATCGTTTACGTATTTCATCGAAAATAATATCGTATCGAAAGTATCGTAAAGTTGTATATATCGAAATTTAAACTATCGATAAATAATGCATTTATCGTTAAAATATTTGATCGCAAATAGCATTACAAAAATGTTATTTTATCGATATCTAATTTTTTGCCGAAAGTTGAGCCATAATTTGATTTCAAAATGCCAGATCTCGCAAAGTTTGTGATTTAACGCTCCTCGAATCTGCTTTTGATGGCTTAAACTTGAACTGCCAGTGTATCTTGTGTACTTTCGTACTTTCCTGCTACCCGACCACCATCGTCCATATTTCTTTGTTTGCTCTCACATATTCCCGCGTGCTTTCAGGTGTGCGAATGCGAACGTGTACGTGTATCTGATGTCCCTGTTCTGTCCGTTTTGTCCGTTTTGTCCGTATGTTGTTGTCCGTTTTGTTGTCTGTTGCAACCCAGCGGCAGCAACAATAACAATGGGCCACGGGTAGCCACAATGGACAGTTTTGCATAACGCATTAGAGATGCATTCAAATAGGCAGAGAGGCGGGCAACATCGCGTATACGCCGCGTGGTCGTCGACACGCGTTCAATGGATTTTCGCCTGCTGACGTTGGCACGTAATAATAATAGGACGCAACAAACAATGCGAAATTTGTCGAATTTTGATTATTTTATAATAAGTTGTGGATGGGCCGAAATATTATAATATATTGATGATGAAGACGCGACTCTTCTGACGATGATAGATGGATGGATGGTTGGATGGACGGATGCTGTGGTGGTGAACGATTGTGTTCCTGCGGTCATTGTTTTCCCTGTGTTGTGGCTTAAATCGACTGAATACTGAATAGATTCAGGGGTGTTAACACCATGCACTTCTATATATATATATACATATATTCCCCAATGTGATGGATATTAATTGTAATGGCCTTTGCCTGCTCTTTAGCAGTTGTGCACTTCATTCGCATTTGTCTTTGGCTTAATTAACTTGGTGCCGAGGTCCTTTTGTTTGGTTGCTCTCGGAACACAACGCAATTGCATTGTTCTTCTTCCCCCAATCGAAGCCAATGGATCTCGGTTTCAGGTTTCTAATGTTCTGATGTTCCATCGCTATCCGAGATTCATTGGTTGAGGTAATAGTCGAATTGATTTCGAATTATTCGTCCTAAGTCGCTCTTTGTCTTCTCTTCTGGGGCAGCCTTTAAAAATTAAATTTCACTCGGACCTTGGGCATTTTCCATGGCATTTTGCAAATGATTGATTACCTTTGAATGTGAAGTTTAGAGATTATATCCACAATTTTCCGGAAAAACGCTGTGGAAAATGGAAGCCCAATAGGTTGCTTGCCTAATTGGGACTATTGTTTGACGTCGGTTGTTCTAAAAAAAGAACATATGCCATAGGATAGGATAGCTATTGGGCTTACAAATACTCTTAAATACGAAAATAATTTGTATGCAATTTGTAATATTAGTGGTTACTCTCAATTGATTGAGAAATAATTGAAATATTAATTCCAAAACTCGATATTCGTGTTAAATAAATAATTATTTCGTTTTTGGTTCGCAACGAAATCCTAAAATGCCATAAATTAAAATACGTTCACTATTTTTGATTCAGAAAAAGTCAGTGTCATATTCCATGTAATTTTAATGGAAATTAAGATTCGCTGATTTTAAATGATTTTAAAAATGACAATTTCTTCATTACTATTTTCTATTATTTTAGCACTAAATTTGTAATGGAGTTGCAGATTGTCGAAATAGCAGAATATCACGTATACGTCGCGATAGCCAACTATTTTCTATTTTCCCCTTCATAATCCAGTTAAAGATATTGAATATACCCTTTGTATCCCTTTATTTTAAATAGTATTTTCCATAAATGCCAGACTCTTTTCATGGGACTTTTATCACACATACGACTCTTTAGAAAATCGCTGGCTTTATTCGAGGGATAATGATTGCACATTTTTGTCCCCTCACATAGAAATATGTTTGGACAATGCAAAAAAGGAAATCTTGGCCTACTTTGCCGCTGCATTCTGCATTCTGTATTTCTGTTTCTGTTTAATCAAACCCAAAACGCAATTAAATGTGCGCATCGTCACGTCGGCCAGTTGCCAGTTGCCACTTGGGAGGCAATCCAATGGCAAGACAATGGACCCCGCGCCACCCGAAAATGTAGCACTAATGAGGCACATGCCGCACGCCCACCCCGCCCACTGGCCCATTAGCAGCGCCCACTTTCGAGCCACCCACCAGAAGAGGGGTGTCTTTTGCCCCTTTTTGCGAATGCGAAGGAGAAGAAGAAGAAGTTGGGCTCTGCTCTGCAGTCGCGAAATTGTCAACAGCAAAACAATATACAAATAAATTGTATTTTATTTCACTTAAGTTGAAAGGCAGCATCGCGAGGCGCCACGCGCAGCTCTGTCTTTTGGCAGCTGCACTGGGGGAAAAAGGGGGATGGTTTTTAAGAGTACAGCTAAATATTCATAGTATTCTGAGTAAGTTAAACTACTATATTTTAAATAAAATTGTAATTAATGTAAGTTAAGAAATAAATTTTAATTAAATTATATTAATATAAATTAAGAAATAAATTTTTATTAAATTATTAAATTTTTCTAATGTTTCCCCTTCTGTTTATTTCCCAAATATTTTAATATACATATAATAAATAAATCAAGTCAAACATTCTTATATTTTAGTTGCACAAAGGATGATTTAATATATGGTTTACTAAATAATACATAACATTTTAAATACAATTTTTAAAGCATTTTGTTTTTGATCCATTATAGCTTGCAGTTTTAAGCAGAAAATCTATACATTATATTTATATTACTCTTGGAATTTTTCTTAATTTATCTCAAATTGAGAATGAATTTTAAATTTTCTTTATTTTTTCTTTAAATCTGTTAAATAATTTAATATTTTTCGCAAGGACTTTAAGTACAATTTAATGTTATTTTACATGTACGATACATGTTTTATTAATCCACTTGATTCATTTAATAAAAGCAATGTAACAAGGAACTTTTTATCAACTTCTGTGAACATTTTGGCTGCGTGTAGACGAAACGAAGATGTTGCAGATGCGGGACTTGGGAGGCCAGAATCGCGAATTGGGGGGAAGCATGGGCTAAAGGGGGGAGAAGGACCTTTTTGGGGGGCGAAAGGAGGCGTTCAGGTGAACGTCGGCACTGACAATGCCACGTCTTCGTCATCGTCTTCGTCTGCGTCTCGTCCTCGTCTTCATCGCCATCGTCGCCATCGTAGTTGCATTTCGTGGCTGTTGCACTAAAACAAAGGAGGCGGCCAGGACAATGGCAATGGCAGGATAAGCAACAGCCAGCTACAACCAGCAACTGCACAAAAGGACCAACCAGGACCCCCAAACGAGGGGGGGAAGGGGGCATTTGGGGGGTTGGCGAAAGGCGATACACTTAACCCGCAGATGGAGTCTGGTCTTCACCGAAATTCGATAATGCAACTATCTTAATTTCACATCTATAATTGATAGACCCCATTAAACCCTATTGCACATATTATTGTTTGCTTCCTTTCGCCAATGTGATAATATATTACATAGATTTATGAGGATAAATAATGTAGGATAACAAGTAAATGAATATAAGAAATTAAATAAATTATTTCAAAGGAATATGAGCACTTATTTAACATTTAAGTTATTAGGCGATTCCCACAAAATAATAAGTAAATAAATGGAATGATGAATAAATTGAAGAAGTTGCCCAAATTAAAAGTGCGAAACACATTTCTTTCACCAAAAATCTATTTGCATCGTATCGATCCTTTGCCTTTGATTTACTACCTTCACTTTGCCTCAGTTTGAATAGTAATTTTGCTTATTGAAAAATAGACAAATGCACAGGGGGAGGGCAAAGGCAAAAGTTCAGGGACAAGTGATGGGCCCATATACATACATTTAGATATATTTCGAAAATTAATGTTTTCATTTTTGTGAAAGCCTCGAAAAATACAAGTATTTTGCTTATTGAAGAACAGATTCCACAGGGGATACAAAAGTTCATGGACATGTGTGTCAGAAGGGCATATGTAGGTACATATATGGAAAATAAATACAAAAAAAAAAACAAGAAGGAAAGAGGGAAAGGGAAGTGCGTGGTAGTCGAAGGCGAAACTATATAATAAACTTGATGGCGGACGCTTAGCAGACTGCTCTTGATTTAAATGAGACCTTAATGGCTCATAGAGGGGACTGTCAGTTCGAGGGGGTTAGAAACCCCCCCAAAGACAGAGGACTTTTGTGGCCAGGAGGTGTGGGATGAATTCATTGCAGCTGCTGCATAAATGCAGAAAGTTTTCTCCAAGGCAGCCTTGGCTGCACTTTTTGTGCCGCCTGCCCCCTCCCTCCGTCAAACTTGCAACTTTTCGCGGCCCACCTGCATGCAACAGAGTTGCAAGGCTAGCGAGCGAGCGCTTTTTGGCTCGCTGAGTGCAATTTTTTAATGACAACTTTTTGGCGGGGGGCTGAGTGAGTGCGGTGGTCGAAAATCAACTTGATGCTGCTCGACGATGCGCGAACCGAGCGAAGTGAGTGCAAAGGGCTTAGAGCTGCCAGCGAAAGGCAGCAAAAATAGGGAAAGCCAGGCGAAAAACACCAGCAACAGCAGCAGCAACAACAACAACAACAGGGGGAAAACCGTTCAAGTGAGCAGCCATAAGAGATTTCCACCCTCCGCCGCCGCCAAGAACAGCCAAGGAATTCGAAACCGAGTGGCAAGTCAGAGCAAAAGTAAAGCAAAGTCAGCAAAGTGCAACGCGCAGGGGAAACAACAACCTGAAAGCGATGCACAGAGAGAAAAGCCATGCTGTAAATATTTAAAGAATTCGGAAGCAATATCTATAACAATATAAATCTGCTACTCAATTAAGATTCACGATTATCCTTAGAGCTAATGTGAAAAGGTAAAGTTTATCTAAGCCTTGGAAAAATGATTTAAAAATCTTTAACTTAAGTATCAACTAATTTTGTAAAATTGTTTCAATATTCTTGCTTTTTAATTATTATTTTTATTATTTTTAAATATTAATATATTAAAAATATTTTAAGATATTAAAGTTAAGATGGAACATTTTTTTAAAAAATTTATTGTAATGTGCTTCGTATTTTTCAGTGCATTTATAAATTATTTTTTTTAAAATTCATAAATTACAATTATAAATATTTATCCATTAAATTTTTAAACTTTTTTTTCAATTTAAGGTAAAGTTTTTGAAGGTGACAGGTTAAGAAGTAATAATAACTCTATTCTTATTACCCAACGTTTTAATATTATAATTAATATTTTAAAAATAAATTCAAATATAATACATAATTTAATTTATAAAATAAATTTTGCAATAAATCCTAATTCTAAGCATATAATAAAATCTGATCCTTGGGTTTTTCTCTCTGTTTGGAGGTGGCGGAATGGAAAGGAAATGAATGGATGGGATAGGAAACCCCTTTCTGGGGCCGGGGTGACACACTGGCCGAGTTCGAGTTCGAATGGCTCGAGACTCGAGTATCTGGAGTTGAAGTTGAGGGAATGCCAGCTGAATCAGAATCCGAAACCGAATCTTCATCCGCATCTCCATCTGCATCTGCGGCTGCCATCTTAATTTGCATGCGCTCGCTGGCGGTGCGTGTGTAATTTATTTGTCGCGCGAAATTCCCTTGAACTTGTCCGTTGGCAGCATCGGCGGCAGGCGTACATGCAACACGCAACATGAGCAGCAGCAGCAGTAGCAGCAGCAGCAGAAGGACTCCTCGTGTTTTAGGTCCTCGTGCCTCGTCTCCAGTTGCAGTTGCAGCGCTGCCAGCCTTTCGGCCGCAACTGTCGCTCGGAGGAGTCCACAATCGAATGGAATCCACAGGGTACTCCGCCAGCGATGACCCGCCCATTCGATAACCAAATGGGCGAATCCCCACAGACGTAGGCCTCTTGAAAGGCCCCATGATCTGTAGTCTACAATAAAATGTCATATTTTATGTTCAAAAAGTGTTACTCAGCTAATTAAAAATATGTCAAGTTTAAAAATATTCAAAAGAAAGTGTAAAAAATATATAATATAATATAACAATATATTAAATAATATAAAAATCAAATATAAAAATACTTAAAATGTACAAATGTTTCCGATTATATGATTTTATTGGTTTAAAAATGTTTTTATAAAATCATATTTAGATTTATACATATTGTACAATGTACATACATATTTAAGCCTAATCTAATTTCGGTTTTGAGGTTGATAAATAAAGAAATTAAATTATATCAAAGAAATACAAAGCTCACAATATTTTTCACAAGAAATAAAGTGCAATACGAAAGATTAATAATTGTGAATTTCTTTAGACCGAAGAATAACAGAGAATGCTGATGAAAAAGAAAGTTAAATGGAAAGCAAGAAAAGAATATCGTAATAAAATAAAATAAATTAAAGTCAACAACAAATTAAGCTAGTACGAGTGCAAAGCTCACAAGACAACGGTTATTTGCTTACTCGTAAGCTTAAAAAAATTAAGAAAATGCAGTGAGAGAGATGAAGAAGGGTGAGAGAGTAAGAGAGAGAGCTCTCCCAATAGAAAACGATTATCAGCGTTATCAACTAAAATCTGGATACACACCTGATTTTAGGTAAGTGAAACTTTTGGAGTAGCTGTGATTTAAAGAAAAAAAAAGAAAGGAAAAGAGAAAGAGAAGATAACATTTACTGAGGAAAGAAAAGGAAAACAAACATGCAGGGGCGTCTGAAGGGGGCATTTTTGCTTACTAAAATTATTAATTATTATTTATTGGTTATTAGAGACTTTATTTGTATCTTATTTTATGCAGTATCTTATCTGTTTAAAAATAAACAAAAATGTGTTAACTACACAAGTGAAGAGGCCTTCCCCCTTTTGTTTTTGCTTTGTTTGTTAATCCCCAACTTAAACCATAATATGTTTGGGGTTTTTAGGGTTTAGGTTTAGGGTGGGTTAACCCCTTTCGTTTATCGAACTTTTGCTCATCTCCCGTGGACACAAGGTCCACACTTAAGATCCACAGTGGCCAGTTCGCGCCGGCGCATCCAGCGGAAGTGCCACACGAAGTGGGGTTAGGTTGCGTCGAGCGGGAAACGGAAGTGGAGCAACAGAGCCGAGGGCCCGCACACACACAGCCTTCGTGTGCGTGCGAAAGGTGAGTGTGCGTGTGTGTGCGTGGAGCCGAGAGGGCCGAAAACGAAACGAAGCGAAACGAATCGTTGGCCGAGTTTCGAGCTTCGAGCATCGAGCTTCGGGCCGCGAGTTTCGAGCTTCGAGCTTCTTCGACTCACTCGGCGATTCAGTTTCGTTTAGGTTATCGAACGCAGCGGTTTGTGCCACGCGCGACTGAGGACGGTTAATCACTGGA
The DNA here is from genome assembly GCA_035046095.1 of Drosophila pseudotakahashii. Taxonomy (NCBI): domain Eukaryota; kingdom Metazoa; phylum Arthropoda; class Insecta; order Diptera; family Drosophilidae; genus Drosophila; species Drosophila pseudotakahashii. The sequence goes on from JAWNOE010000105.1 coordinate 21,785,547, forward strand.
TTTGGCTCGATTCGATTCGTTTCGATTCGTTTCGGATCGCCTTCGAACTGTGGAACTGCAAGCTCAAATCTCTGAAATCTCTGAATTTCGAATCTCTAAACTGAAAGCTTGAGAGAATCAAGGGTGTTATCGTCGCGATCGCGATCGTTAATAGCAATTGTGGCTGGCCTGTGTCCTTTACCGCCCCCCTCGCTACCTACCCCCCCCCTCGTAACCCCTCCCCCCCGTCGGTGACTCGGAAATAAGCCCCCCCCGCCAGCGAAATTCAAAACGCGGCGCGACGTGAAACGCGTGCCGTCGCCGCCAATTGCATCTGTTGTTTGTTTGTTGTTTTTTTCGGTTGAGTGTGTGAGAAGAGAAGTGTGCCGCGTTTTTTTGGGGGGCTCTCCTCAATTGGCAACAAAAACACGACAACGAAAACGAAAACAAAGAAGTACAGCGGGTATTCGCAAGTGAAGCGTAAACAATGAAAAGTGAGACGGCTCGGCTGGCGGAAAAGTGAATTCCAGTTGATTGCAGTTGAAAACTGCGGAGCGACGGGCGCAAAGCTTAGCATACTTTTGGGCCTGCCCCAATAACTCAAAACGTAAGTGCCTGTGTATGCCGTCTGTGTATGAGTGTGTGTGTGTGTGTTTGTGTGTGTGAAGGGATGAGTCTCTTGAAGAACTCAGGTCCTAAACCAATTTAAGGGGAAATAATTAAAAAAACAAAGCGCCAAAAAGGCCAAAAAATATAAATCATTTTAAATTGGTTTATAAGAGTCGAAATACATCTAAATATATAAAAACAATTTAAATTAAATAAATAAATAAATGTAAAAGTATAAAACAGCACAGAGAAAACGGTGTTAAACAGAATTGTTACTAAAGTGTAATATGAAACAGAAAATGTCTGTGCAGTAAAATAACTTTGGTTTAATTATCTGGCTTTTAGAAACACATATTTTACATCAGCTTCTTAGCCTTTAAAGAAAATAAAATAATAATCTAAAATGCACATAAAAATGTCCCTTGAATATTCAGCATCCCATAAGAAATCAATTTTAAAGCACCTAAAAGTGCTAGAAAACTGAAAAATTTAAGCAAAGTAGCCGGAAGTAGCCAAAGTTTGATCTGTGATCTTCAACTGGCAGACAAACAAATTTCCGTCGACACTAATAAATATACTTCATACATTTTTTTTGTATCGAAAAAGTTCAAAGAATTAGAAGAATTTTTGAGGGCAAAAGTAAAAATGAAAATACAAAAAAATGGGAGCCATCCACACCTGAGCCAAAGTTGATTCCATGTGCCGACGCCAAAAAAGAAAAAGAAGGCAAAATGTTTAAGGCGAATGCGAACTTTCACTCAATTTATTCGAACTTTTCTCGCCTGCCTACGGATTTGCTTTCTTTCTTGTTTTTTCGTTTTTTTTTTCTTTGCTTTCTTTTTGGTTAGCAAAAATCGAATCAACGATGGCACAGGGAGCAGAGCAGCAGCAGCAGCAGCAGTAGAAAATAAAAAAGTAAAAAAATATGTAAAGAAAAATGCGATAATTTAATCTGGTTTAAGCTGCGATAGCTGCTATAGCTTCGGCTCGATTCTCCCTGGAGAAGGCAGGCTTTCTAGCCGACTTTTGGTCGCGTCTAAGCAAATTAAAAACTTTTGCTCTCGGGTTTTCCTTCTTCTTCTTCTTTTTTATTTTTTTATTTCACCGAAGAGTTTGTCACGTCTTTTGGCAAATTCAAACCCCCCCCCCAGTTGTGTGTATATTGTATATGCATAAATTGTGTTTATGCTAAAAAATCCAGTCGGCAATAAAGTAGGCCTTCAGTTTTGCGCAATAAAACGCAAAATGCGAAACAAATGCGGAGGAGCAGCTGACGGATCAAAAAAAAAGAAAAAGAGAGATCCTTCGGCTATTTGAAAGGTTGCAAGATGTCAATTGAAGTGGGGTTTCATTTTCATATGGAGTGCAAATGGCTGGGGATATATATATGTACATGTACTGGCCATAAAAAGCTGGCATAAAGCAGACTCTGCCTAGAGATGGAAATCGAGAGACAGACGCGGCTTATAAATATGCGCGACTTTATGGCCTTTGGGAAGTGTTATGTGCGAATTTCCTTTCGCATTCGCATTTTCCTGGTTTCTGTTCCCCGCTTTCTTGGCCGAGTAGCAGCAGCAACACCTGCCCGCTTTTCTCTCTGGCCGGAAAAGCTGGAAAATCGGCAAAGAAGCAGCTGGCATTGCTGATTAAAGTGCCAGTCGCACACTTGCACACCCCAACCCACACACCAAATATATATATATGTATCTACTATATAGAAAAGGCAGAACTCAGAACGCAGAACGCACAACGCACCGGGCAAAAGTCAAAACTCAAACTCAAACTCAAAACTTTTCTGTGTCGCCGCGTAGTGAAAAGCGTCCACGCCCACGTGAACCTCTCGAAAAGAGGGCGGGAGGCGCTAAGTAGCAGGTAAGTGCGGCAATAAAAATAAATGGCAATCGCGAGCCGCGCATCAAGTTTTTCGCACATTTTATTGGATCCACCACGAAAGGAAGGGTGCACGTGGAGAAAAAAGGGGGCTGAAACTAGCAGCAATTTTTTGTAAGATAAAAACTGAATAAGTTAGCTACGGAAATAATAATCATAAAGATATTTAGAATTAAAATTTATTTTCTTATGGTACATGAACCCGCATTTCCTAACTACCCACGTAAATTGTTTAAATACTATATGAAAAATATTATTTATTTTAACTAATTATTAATTTTCAGTTCAAGCTCAATACAATGAAACTACCAAATAAAAAAGAATATCACCCAAACTAGCTTAAATTAGAGTGTATTTTCTTACTGTGTGGCCATAAACAGATGCATGAATTTGAACCTCAGTGGAAACCTAGCCATCGAGAGCTATTGACTGTAGAGCATGGCAACTCCAGGAAATAGAATAGTAATGTGAATTTAGAATAGAGAGAGATACAGGAGGTGTAGTTGAATTTGGAGATACCCTTCTTAAGCAATAGTTCCAGGAATAAGAAATTCGATTCCTTATCGGAAAAATATGATATACATTATTAGCCCCGAACACCGTGGGTAGTTGGGAAATGCGGGTATGTGTTCTATTAAATCCGCATGCGAGGCAAAATTACCCAAGTCGAGTAATAGTTCCGGGAATAAGATGTTCGATTCCTTATCGGAAGAAATGATATTACTTTTTCATTAAATATGAATAGAACTTATTCTTTTAGCCACTTAATGAGGTTCTTCTTTCTTACAAAAGAAATAGCTATATAAAACTGGCAATTTTGTTATTAAATATTCTATGAATGGATAGTTGGGAAACGCGGGTTAAAGGTACTAAAAAATCCTCATGCGAGTAAAAATCGCCTGAAATATTCAGCGGAAGTGCGTTTCTTTCCTCAATGGCTCCCGGTTGATTGTACTTGAATATTTCATACAGGTGCTTGCATTTCCTAGGCCCTCAATGCTAGTTTAATTTATTTCGATATTTTATTTCGAGCCAAGCCACTTGCTTTTCACAACGGGCCAAGTCTTTACTGTCTTTCCTGTCTGTCTGGCTGTCTGCATGTCCTGTCTGTGTATCTGTATCCCAGGGAAACGTTGTTTGGCGCGCTTATAAATGCCATAAAAAAAGTCCATTACGGGCTAAATGTGTTTGCCGTATATATTTCGTTTCGTTCCGTCGAGTGGGTTACGAGTTGCCAACTCCGGCGGCCATATGGGCAATAACCTTCCAACCTCCGACCTTCCAACCTCCCCGGCTTATTTGCATTGTAATGCGAGCCGCGAGCGGTGATCACTCATGGCAGGTGTCGACAGTTTGTTTTTGGACAGCTATACAGCCATACAGCTCTACAGCCATACAGCCATACAACATGGAGTCCTGAAGTCCTGGAGTCCTTCGAGTGATGAGGACTTAATGTTTCCAACTGTTTCCCCCGCCTTGTTTTCGGCTTGTCGTCCTCCGCCGCGTAATGTGTTATGTTATGCGTTACAATCCACGATTTGATTGCCACCGATTATGGTCTCTGTTTAGGTTTTAGGGCGGTGGATTAGGGCAACTGGATTTGTCATTCCGTCAAGTGCTACGCTTTTGCTGAATAATTGGTCATTACAAATGCATTTGGGCAACATTATGATGGGCAACACGGCAAGGAAAAAAGGTTGCATTCGTTGGAAATGATGGAAATTCGAGGGATTAGTAATAAAAGTAATGATTAAAATAATAAAAATATATTTTATATGTAAAGATAAAAAAAACAAAAACAGAAAAAGAAATTTACAATCTGTTGTGATATAAAAAAATGTATATATATTAATTATTTAATTTAGAATCTGTTCTTGAGACTTTCACTAAAATTTATATTATACAAAAAAAATATGTCAAAATATCAAAAAAACTAAACAAAAAATTGTTAGCCACTTTCAAGACCTTAATAAGGTAACTCAATACTTGTAAAAAGTATGTGGGATCCTTGTACTCCATCTGCTTATCCATTCGCCATCCATCTGTGGTTATAATCTATCAATACGCTTGGCCATTCTTTGACACTAGAGGATGGGGATGAAGTCTCCCCCCATCGTTCAGGCTTTTAGCCAAGTGGAATCCATAAATTTGCTGCCCACCAAGGCAGCCCGCATTTAAATTTGAATTTGCCCACTAAATCTTCTTTACCGATGGTAAGATGGTGCACATCGGATCTAATAACCGACATATATCATGCCAGTAAATACTGGACATACTGCTTCCATTCAGGCATCTCATTTCGTTATGCAATCCCTCTCTTCGGAACCCCCCGCCTCCCCTCCATTTAGAAGGCATCCTGACCGGAAAGACCGCGAGGACAACGGGAAAAGCAATAAACTTGTTTGTATTTGTATTGCACTTATGCGCTGATTGCTTTTCAGCGCAATTTGCTTTTAAGCGATTCCTAGTGAGGACTGTCGCCCCCCAACGCCCACCTGTTCATCCTCAAAACCCCCCCACCCCCCTTTTCATTACCCATTTCGGTTAGTTAAGACGCAGCTCATCAGCGTTCTCCATTTTCCATTCCATCCAGCTCATTACAAGACGAGCTCTGTTTTCAAGACAAGAAAGGAAAAGCGGAAAAACACAAACCATTGAGTCACCTTCTTCCACACACACACAGACACACATGGGAACACTCACACATACACACGCACATTGACTCTTACATCCTGGCACTCAGCGCTGTTTGCCAACGCCTCCAACGCTTCGTAGTGCACACAATCCCATACATTCCTTGTTAAGGTTCCCACACCATATCTCCAATCCACACTACTAAAAATCTTAGTTAGTTCTCAAGGGGTTTTCAATATATTAGGATTTGAGATGGTAATATGCAACTATGAATCCTTTAAAGTAAACCTATTTTAGTATTAAGTCTGGTCACACTAGGTATTGGAGGGGAAAAGAAGAGATAATACTATTGGTTCTAATCCTTCACAATGTTTATTGCAAATTTAATAAGTACCTATGTATGTAAACATTTCGTGGATCCGAAAGTTCTGAATCGCTAGGTTCCCCTTTCCATTGCATACTTTTAGACAACATTTGTAAGTGATATTTTACGTGCAAATAAATATTCTTCTATCTTATCCAGACAACTCATGGTTACTATTCCAAATGTTGATCACCTGCCGTTTAATTGGTGTGTTCGTTCTTATTTACTTTTGATTGCTTAGCCACCCAGCTTCACTCAAGTCTGTTGACTTTCTCTCAGTGCAGGTGGAGGTCCGGGTGCCGGTCATGTCCGTATCCTTGTCCGTATCTTTGTCCGTGTCCTTGTCCGTGTCTCTGTATCTGTTTCAGTGTGTGTGTGTGTGTATGTCCATGTCCGTGTTCGCTCTGCTTGTTCATTTTCAATTTCGTTTACAGCATAGAAAATTGTAGTTTTTTCTCTGTTTGTGCTTTCTATTTTATTTCATCTTCATTTTCATTTCAACGACTTTGGTGGCCAACCCCCACACCCCCCTGTGAAAAACCCACCACGCCCATTGTGTTCAGCCCCTTTTCGCCGGGATTGTTGTTTCGATGGGTGTTCGGTGGTGTTTGAGTATTTGGGTGTTCCGTGATGTGGGTGGAAAACAGGCTGGCTGACCGAAGGAGCCTCGCCTAGTTACTTACTTTAAAACACATCTATCTAGCCGAGATACCGAGTTTCGAGACCATCGAGCAGCAGCTCCGTCGTTGTTATCTCGTTTGCCGTGGCTGTATTTTTAGACCCGGCCATTGTCATCTGATTTGCCGTAATTGTTTTTGCTGCGAGTAGAGCAGAGCAACGAAAGCAAATCGGTTATCTTTCCATTCCGCCCAGTAATGGTCCTGTCATCTGGATTCCGGATCCAGGACTCGGGAGCCGCAGCCAACAAAGCCGGCAAAACAAACCCACTAAATGCTGAGGGGCGACATTGTTGTCCCACATCCATTGGAACACGTACTGGTTTTTGAATGCCGGTGGAATGCCGGTTAAAAGGATTAGGCATCCTGGTGGCTTGTAATCTGCGATGCGATGTTTTTGGTTCCCATGGCACACAGATATTGCTTTTTATTTTTACGAGGAAAATCAAACCTCTTCAATGCATTCCGCTTGTGAAAATATGGGTGATATTACTAAGGGGTTTCAAATCGCTTTTAGAGGCGTCTAAAAGTATGCAGTAAAAATAAAAGAAATGGTGTTGCATAATTTTAAACACCGTTTCCTAAAATATCTCTATGGGTTTTCAAATCGCTTATAGAGGCATCTAAAAGTCTGCAGTAAAAATTAAAGAAATGGTGTTGCATACTTTTACACACTTTTTTAAGTGATTTCAAAACGCTTATTCAATCTAAAGCAGTTTCCTAGCGAGCTGGCAATTTTGGTATTCATTACATTGCCATTACGAATAAATCCGCATAATCGAAATTCCGTGAACCTTGACCGACTTCCATCGGAATCCATTGGAGAAGTCCATTGGCAATGGCATGCACATCAATGATATTTTAATAATTTGCAGCAATCTCTGTATTTGCTGTCTTGCATACTTTATAATGTTATTTGCCGGGGCTAATCTGTTGCCCGCGTAGTTGTTGGCCCACATTGTTGTTATAATTCGCTGGCCCCGGGATTTCATGAAATGGGTGGGTGGTTTAAATGGGTGGTTTGATGGGCGGTCCAGTGAGTGGCTCCGAAAAGTATGCAACAGAAATTGTTGCCATTGTTGCCATGCTGCGAATTCAATAAACGAAAAACGCAAACGAAACGAGACGAGATGAGACGAGACGAAGAAATGAAAAGGCCAAACTACGAGAGCAGCATTTCAGCATTTCAGCCATTCCAAATTGCCATTCCAGCTCTTTTCTTCCAACTTTCTGTGTTTCTGTGTTTTCCTCGTTTTACTTGCTTTCAGTTTTCCGTTTTCCCCGCCCCGCAGTTGTGGCTGCTGCATTTTTGTTTATTGTCATTTCAGTTGTGCCGGGCTGTTTAGTGCGGCAAGGAATGCCGGCGCGGGGCTGCAATTCCTGCTGCATTATCCTTTATTATATTGCCGGCATTAACGTTTCCGTTTGTTGCTGCCACATGAAGAGAACACCACGAGAGCCTCGTCCTCCTCACACAGCGAGAAAAGTGGCTCTTCAGTTGAACATTTTGTTTTAAGGTTTTTTAAATCACCTTTGAAGGTGTCCAAAAGTAGGCAGCGAAAAATTCACAAAATACCATTGCATTCTTTTAGGCAGTTTTAAATGTTAGTTTTGTTTTGTTTTTACTCCCATTGACAATCTTCTTGTAGTAATCATAGATATATTTTTTTAAAATTTTAAATTTAAATCTATCTTATTTAAAGAAATCTCTTCTGTGCTTTTCCTCTGCTGTCAGTAAGTCGAAATTGAAAAGTGGTATCCCCTGCATCGCTCAGTGCATTCAGATGAAATATGCAGGCCATGTCGAAGCTCCTGGCTCAGATTCTCAGATTCTGGTTGAGAATACTGTTTCGGTTTCTGGTCCTGAGCTGTCCGATAAGCCCAACGATCCTTGGCCCTGTTTGTTTGTTTGTTGCTGCTTCTGCTTCTGATTCTGATTCTTCTCTTCCCCCTGTGGCCCCACTCATTTGGTTATTCTTAACTGATTTCTGTGTGTTATTTTTAAAAAGGAATTTCAACAATTGCACACGCAATCCCGCCCTTAAATAATAAATAAGCCAAGCCACGCACATGGATCTCAGTGGGAGAAAGGAAGAGGTGGAGAGTCGGAAAGGGCTTCTTCCATCGGCTTTCGTCCTTCGTCCTGAGCACATGGCCAGCCGCAGGACGATTGTCCTTTTGGCCAGCTCAGCTGGAGTCTGGGTTAAGTGCGGCATTAACAATCAATTACAAGCATTACGAGCCGTAAAACTGACGCATTGACCAAATACCAACTCGCAGGACATGAGGAGTTGGTATATGTATTTGTATGGGTATGGGCATGGGTATGGGTATAAGTACGGTGTTCTCGGGGCGAAAAGGATGGCATTACTCACACACCCAAAATGGCATTCGCTGTGAAAAATGTTGCGTGCAAAGTAAACCCAACGAGCCAAAGGGAAACGGGTAATGGGAATGGGAATGGGACTGGGAGTATGAATGGGAATGGAGCTGGAAGAAACCTCAGTCTCAGCGGTGTCTGAGTTACGGTTTGTTGGCTCCTTGTATAATAAGCCAAGGGATATGGCCACGAGGAATAATGGTAGCTGTTGTCTTGCAGACTGCAGCTGCATTCGTGCAGAGATATATTCCCCAGCTGGTCCTGTAAGAAGTTTAAAAACTGCAATAGATGCAACTACCTCAAATGATTTACATTTAATAAATACATAATAACACAAAACACTTAAGTAGCAAAATAATAAGCGTTTGATAGCTGATACACTGAAAAAACGGCATAGTAAAAATAAATATCTGCATATTGAACTCAAAGATTCCCATTACATATTCAAATTAAATAATAAAAGAATTAAATTGCATGTTTAAATTTTAAAATAGAAAATATTAGATTCGATCTTAGTAACATTTAATATTTTATTTAATTTTTATTTTTATTAATATTTCTTTGCATTGCATTTATAATAGAAATATTTGTTTAATGAAAATTCTATTTCAGCTTTGATGGTTTCTTGACAAAACCTCTGAATAACAAAGGGATCTTTGTACTGGTCAAATCTTTTCTCCCTAAAAATCTGTGGGCAAATAGCTAACTAATTTGAATTTCCAACAGACAAAGCATCAAACGACAGTACGATTATTAATTTTACGAATCTCGGCTTTGTGAAGTGCTTGGCCTTGGGTGTCTCCAAGTGCAAATGAAAATGCGAGATAATAAGTTTGAAAGCCCCAATGCACCGACTAAATACCTCATCTTGTTCCCCCAATCCGATCCTATTATGTTGGCTCTCACAGGATTGGGTTCGGATTCAGGAATTTAATTAACTCAAATGGCACAGGACACAAAACGCAGGACACATGGCCAAATGAACCTCCTTCTTCGGGTTCCTGCTCATTAGTTGATGACATTCTAAAGCGGGTCGCAGACATTTTTCCTTTGAAGTGCATTTGGAAATCGTTTCATTTTGTCTTGGGCCCCCGAAAAATACAAACCCCCCCAACCAACCAAATATCTTCCATTGTCTTGTCTGCTTTATTTTTATTTTTGTTTTATTATTATTTTTATTTTTGGCTCTAGACGTGTGTTGTTTTGTTGCTTTCGCACTTGAGCGACAAAACAAACGACGTCGACGCCGGCAAAATAATACAAATAAATTTTATTGTGGTCAAGATATACACGCACACTCGCCCATCAGTAACGCAGACAGATACAGATACAGACACGGATAAAGATACACAGAGAGAAATAGAAGCTCTTCTTCTCCTTATGTATGTGGATTTTCAAAATGATGGCAATAAATGTATGGTAAATTGTATTAATTATTATTTAGTTCAATAATTTCTTACATTATTATTATTATTATAATAGTCGTCTTCCTGTATGAATTCATTTCACTTTGCACTAAAAATATATTGTTGCATACTTTTAGACACCTATTCTCAAATTTATCATTATTATCTTTAATCTGGAAGTTAATAATTTTACATTGCTTGATTAAGCAAACAAATTTGATTGAAAGCGATGACCCAGTTTGTACTTCTTTTATTTCCCTTTTTACTACAAGTATCCCAAATATTTAATGTTATTCATTTGCTTCACTGTAAGGATATAGGGACTGAAACAGGGGCCATCAAGCAAATGCCAGACGCATTGTGCACAGATTTATGCCGCCTGTCTCCCCTGCCATTTCCATTTCCCCGCATTTTCCCACCGACTGTTGGCCATAAAAAATGAGTTGCCGTTGGTCGTCAGCTGCTCGACTCGACCTGCCCCAGTGGTTTTCTTTTTCCCCTCGGCTTTTCCCGAAACCCCCACCACCCGCAGCACTTTAATGGCCATTGTTATGCCCGTTATGTTGATTATAAGCTTCTCATACAAACGCTTTCCTCCCACAACCGCCCACTCCAACCACTCCAACTTAAACAAGCTAACTGCATAGAAGCGTGTAAGCCTCTGACATTTTTGGGTCTAAACCTCCCCCCGTCGCCCATCCCCTGGAAATAGAAATAGAAAAAACAACAAGGAAAATGAAAATAAAAAATTTACTAAATTTGAATTTTCCTACTGCGCCGAAAACGAAAGGTGTAAAGCCTGATGAGGGTTAAGCGGTGTCCAACTCGGTGCGTGTGTGTGTGTGTAAAAGCACTGAGAGAAAATTTTAATATTGTTGAATTAAGCTTTCAGTGATTAAGGACATCTACATCAAAATTATTGCGATTTTTTTGACAGATTAAAAATTGTTATAGTAAAATAAAACAAGCAACAATTTTTAGAAATTCATTTTAAGCTTTTTAAGATTAAAGACATCTACATATAAATTATTTTGCTTTTTAAAAAGATTTAAAACTTTTGTAGTTTTTTAAAAATAAGTTTACTTTTGCCTCCCATTTTCGTACAGTGCATCCCTGTGTGTGCTGCGCCAGCGGAAATGTTTTTGCCTTGTCCGCTGACGGAGCACAAACCAAAAAGGGGCAAAGCTAATGGAATGAGGGGGAAGATTAAAAAAGTGTATATAAACAACATTTCATTGCCGGGCAACAGCGTTCAGCCTTCCACTAACCCCCCACTAACCCCCCACTAAGTCCTCACTAACCCCCACCTGACCCAACCACCTGGACGCTTTATATTGAAATATTTCTGTGGCCATGCAAATTTAATTCGCCATATGAGGAAAACAAGCGAAAACCGAAACCGAAACCGAAACTGAAGCCAAAGCCTCTTGGACCCATGTGTGCTAATTGGCGGTGCCGCCAAACCAGTGGCTGCTGCTCAAAGGGGGGTTAAAAGGGGGGGGGGGGGGGGGGGGCTGCATAGGGTGGTGGTGCGGTGGCGAAAAGAGCGTTACAAAAACAAGCGAAAACAAACACGGGGCAAGTTAGTTAATTTTTTAGCATGCCGCTAAGCTGCAAAACTGTTCAGGCGGCACACAGATGCACTGGCAAAAATATTAGCTAACTCTTGTAATCATCTAGCGGCAATATTGAAATAAGTATTAACTATTACCAAAATTAAGTTGAAGCAATTTCACCTTCAAACTGTCCACAAATATAATTTCGTATATTATAAAAAATCAAAAAATAAATTATTGGTTGTTGTGTGTAAAAAGCGGAAGTCAACTTCCATTTTTGATTTATGACTGAGAAAGCGAGGAAGTGCCAAAGCAAATAACCCTTTTGATCTACGGCTCTTAATTCCCGAAATCGTGTATCATCTGGCTTGTGTTGAAAACTAGTTGCTTGTAGGAAAAACTTTGTCCGTTCCGTTGTCCGTTTTTTGTCCGTTTCAGGTTTAATGCCTTGATTTTTTGGCATTAAAGCCTGTCACAGTCGCCCTCACACCTTTTGGTTTGGTTTTATTGTATTTTTCTGGGCGGGTTTGCTTACTTAAGGCTGCCACGCCCCCATCTGCGGTCGACGGTCGGCAAACGGACATACGGACAAGGAAGGAGGAAGAGTATGAGATGCTGGCTGCCTAAGGCTTTGCGGTTGTTCTGCCGTTTCTGTTGTTGTTTTTCGGTCCTGTCATTTCCAGGACGAAGCCGAAGAAGCCACAGGATCAGGAGCGAAGTCCACAAGGGGCAGCGGCAGACCGGAAGTGCTGCATTGCGTTCACTTCCGGCCTCATGGCCATCTTCCACCTTCCACCTTCCATCTCTACATCCCTTCTACATCTTGGCTTCTTGACTTCATTTAGTTATTCCCTCTCGCCACTTTGCGAGTCCCGTTTTTCAGTTCTCAGTTCATTTAACATGCCATTTGTTCGGGCCTTGCCGAAATGGATTTATTGTTGTAGTTGCTGCATAAATTATGCCGCTTTTCACGCACTTTTCCACGCTGGATAACCAAGAAAGCCGGGCTATATTCCTTTGTCTCAGGGCGAAAGAGACAAACCAAAGTGGCCTCCCCCGATTAAAAGGGAGTGGAATCGAAGGAGAATGCAAATGGCTAGTAGAAGATGTGACCGCTTCTTAAATCATTAATCTGGAGCGATTGAGAAAATCAGGAAGACGGGAGATAATGACATTAATGCGAATCATTACTAGCATTACAAATGCTCAACTTATTAATATATATATTTTGGTCGGTTAAAATTTAGGAATAAATGCATAAAAATATTTTTTTTAATATTAAACTTGTAAATATTTTATTTCGGAATTTTAAAAGATGCACCAGTTTTCGTGTTCCTGTATCTATTTATCTAAGCTCGTTTAGCTCGACCCACCGTCGATCAATCTGGGGGCAACCATATGGCCAAAGTACTAAAGTACGGCCTTTTGTCAGCCATCTAATCTAAACCCTATCGCAAAATCATTGGCCAAAATTCCCCAATACCCCAATTTCTGGGGGTAAACAAAGCTCTGTGCATGCCATTCGCTTCCGTTGAACGTTGAACTTTCCCCAGCTTTTCGAAGGCAGAATGCAAATTGCTTTCGAAATAATTGCAACAACGTGGGTGGTTTAAAAAGGGGTTCGGATTGAGTTCAGATTTGGGCTAGTCACCTGCCAAAGCACTCAAATATTTTCTGGCCATTTCCTTTCCTGCCAATACATATATTTATATATATATGCGAGTAAACTTTCGTATCCTCTGCCGTTTTAATACATAAAAAAAGGGTAAAAAAAAAGAAATAAAAATAAACCACTAAACAAAGGGTGGACAGGGAAAATTCGAAACAGATTCCAAATCTATTTAAAAGTTATGGCCGCAACTATTTGCGGCCTGCAATGGAAGCGTTTTTGGGATGGACGCTAAGGAGGCAGGGTTGTCAGGTGTACTATATATGACCAGGGGCCAGAATGCAAAGTGCGACATGCAAAATTGTGCAAAACCCCCCAAACCCTTTCGTTTCACCCTCTCCAGAATATCTCTCGATGGCCACTGAAAGTGGCGCTGTTGATGATGCCGGGTGACGTTGCCCAAACTTTTTGACACTTTAAAAACTTTGCCCACACATATAGTACACACCCATACACACCCATACACTCACACGCACACACAGACACTCACAGGCTCACTGACACGCTTACACATATTTGGCAAGCCTGGTTTTGAAAGTTACGTTAAATGGTTTTAAAGGTTTCGGTTTTTAGGGTTATGCCAGGGTTGCCAACTTGTGGCTGCCTGCAAAGTTGCCTTCCACATCCCTTTGCAGCTTTTTCTCTCTCTCTATTGAAATTCGAAATACTAATTTTGCACCCCTCATGTGAATTAGTTTTCTCCTCTATTTTATTGTTTTCTCTTCTTCGCTTTGCTAAATTTTTGTGAAATTTGCGTATGCTTACATTCCCCGTCGTGTCCTGACGTGTCCTGACATGTCCTGTTTTCCCCTGTGGATGGGTTCGCGTTTGTCAATAACTTTCCTATTGCGACAAATTTTTCTATTAGCCCACAATTTCCGAGTCTCGAATGAAGGTTCCTTTTTTTTGCCATTTTTGTTTACTCTTTTTTGCCCATCCTAATGAGTGTCCGAGTGGTAAATGACGTTTGTTGGACAAACATTTGAGGGGCAGTCAAGGCTTGTTTGGATTGATACTTGGCCGCACTTTCGGACAAAATTCTTGTCTCTTTAAATCGTAGTTTCCACTTATTCTATAGTATTTTGGCTGAAACATCGGAAATAATAATCCAAATTTAAAGTGTGATACCGCGTTGAACTCGTATTTAAATTTCCAATCGGTTGGCATTTAAATTTGGAAACTTTTATTTTTTTTCATTTTTTTGCAAAAAATCATGATGAAAAAAATGCGAAAATTGGTGAAAAATTTAATTTTCCCAAAAGTAATGGGGATCGTTAGCTTAGGTTGTTAGCTGTCCAAAACAGTCGGTCGTTTACCTACCTTGATTTGTCCAAATTACGGCTAAAAAACCGAAAAAAACGTTTATTTTTGTCTAAAATTCAAATTCATTTTTGCCACCCTAAAATATCAGTTTTTTTTGCCGAAACAAAGGAAATAATAGCCCAAATATGGAATGTCATACCTTGTTGAACTCGTAGTTAAATTCCGAATCGATTGGCGTTAAAATCTGGACACTTTGATTTTTTGTCATTTTTTGCAAAGATTAAAAATCAAAATATCAAAAAATGCAAAAATTGGCCAACAAATAAATTTTTTTAAATCATCTGAAAACTGATAAAGATACATTTATTAGGTTAGGTTAGCTGTCCAAAACCGTAAGTCTTTTAGATTTCAGATCATTTTTGGCCAAGTTACAGCGAAAAAAGCACGAATAAATATCATGTTTCTACCAAAAACCCAGATCCTAAGTACTCGCAAAAGTAATCACTATAAATGAGGGTACATTTAAATTAGAAAGAAATACTATTTTTCAATAGGTTGGCAATGACTTGCAAAGAGTTTCTGTTCATTTCCTTGCTGGTTAATTATTTAAAGCTTTCATGGGATTTTCTGGAGTCTTTTGTCTAAATTTCGCCTTTGACAACGAAGCGAATCCTTCTTTTATTTGCGGCTCACCTATAATAAATACATGAGCTGCTTTTCCTTTTGCATATTCATAGATTTACTTTTCTGTGTTGCCCGGATCTTCTATTACTCCTTCGAATACGGCTTCTTTGAGTGACTTCCTTCGTTTCTTTGCCAGCTTATTCCCGTCTCCAGGCTCCTTAGGGTTTTTTCGTGATTAATGAATCTTTTTCGGTTTGCCAGCGCAGCGGTGGGAGAAAGGGAAAAGGAGTCCTGGAAGTCCTGCGAGTGCTCGGCTGCATTTTGCCTCAATTTGTCAGGGGAAGAGGCTGCGATTATGGGGTCTGAATCTGAATCTGAAACTGAAACTGAACAGAACTCATTTGGGTTGGGCTACCAATCTCGACACTCGAAGCACTCTTTTTATATTCCCATATTTGGCGCCCCACAAAATGGCAAACTTTTTTCTTTTGACATTTTTGTCAGCGTAATGAAAAGCAATAACATTTTTATAATATCCCCACTCGCCGCCGCTTCCCGCCAGCAGTCGTGTTGTTTGACCATCATTCAAATATTTGCCTGAATGATTCGTTTCATTATTCTTTGTGTTGTTTTATTTTTGACAATTTTTTTTAGGTTTTTTTCTTCTTTTTTTGATTGTACAATAAATAAAATGCGGGGTTTGTGGGGGCCGGGGGAGAAATCTGCAAATGAATCGCTCTATTATGGTTGTCCTGTGATGTCCTGTGATGTCCAGTTCGATGATGATGTCGCCCTGTCACACACACATACGCACACACGCAACTACAAACGATGCCATTTTTTATCGACTGTCATTTATTTATTATGTATTTGATATGTTCAACTCGATTTTTTCACTCGCCGATTCGCCCTACAGCTTTATTCCATTTCGTCATTTTTTTTTCTTTATCGGTGGCCGCTTGTTTGAATTTATGCTCAATAATTTAATAGGACATCAGTTTTATGGCTTTGCTGTGGCATTAAATTGGAAGGGGTTTTTAGGCCATAGCCCAACCCACCCCATACTTGCCGCATTGCCTACGCACTAGCATCAAATTTTATGACTGAGGCGATGCCAATTTGCGAATCGCAATCAAACAAATAAACACAAAAAATAAATAAGGCCAAGTGGAAGTGTGAGAGATGTGACCCCGGCAAGTTGTAAATTTCCGTAATTTACTTGATTGCCCTGGCAACCCTGGCCACCTGTCGTCGTTCCAGGCTCCATCGAGGGGGAGGAGCAGAGGGGAGCAGGACGAGGAGCCCCGTCATCAAGGTCCTTGTGCCGACAATGGCACATAATCAACGAAATCGCGCATATTAAAATTGTGAATGAACGCGCATTACACGACTTCACACATTCTGGGGGCAGCGCAAGGGTCGTCTGATGATCAATCCCCTGATTGTTCGGGTTTCGCTTCAAGGAAAATACGAAAAATTATCAAAAGTTGTGATCAACAAAGAGAATTCTTTTTTGAGAATTTATTTAAATTAATAAAAATAATGGTTTAAAAATATTGCTGAAAATTGTCCAATAATTTAAAACATTTATCTGAATTTTCAGAGGGTTTAAATTTTTTATCAAAAAAAAATAATAATAAATTATAATCAAGTCTTATGAGCAGAAATTGAGTTTTTCCCTTTAAATAGTGTAATTTTTGGCTATTTAATTACCAGATTTAATCAATAAAAGTCGTTAATAATTAAGTATACATTTTTCTCAAAAGGCAAATTTAAGGAATCACAAAATCCCCTACAGCCCGATTAGATCTAGAGAATATATCCCGCGAAAGCGCTACCCACTCATATTGCTGGCAATAAAGTCGGGTAATTGGAAATGTTATTTCCACACCCCTTCCCTTGCCACCCCCCACATTGCGTATACGCCACCGTTTACGTCGCTTGGTCTTTTGTCACTGGGTGCTGTTGATATTTTTCGTCCCCTCCAAAGGGGGCGGGGCTTTGATTACAAACACATCAACATTTAACACAATTTGCATTTTCATAGGTTCTAAAAAGCAGAAAACAAACAGAAGCACAAACACAAACACACTGCGCGATGGCAGTGAAATAAGAAATGAGCCGAAAGTGAAACAAAAAGAGGCGAAAAGCGGGTAGGGTTGGGTTGGTTTGGGCGTTGGGCGGAAGAAGAAACGGAACCGGAGCCAGAACCCGAGCGTTAAAGAGGGGTGGGTTGTTGGGGGGGTGGGGGGGGGGGGGGGTGTGGGAGGTTCGGCGAAAACGGAAGCGGGCGCTTGCATTAGCGGAAGTTGTCTTACAAGCGACAGGCGGTATTTCTGGCTCCTCTCTTTTGCTGGGCGATATGCTATGGGCGATGGGCTATGGGGGGTTATTACGAAAATAATTCGCGAAAAAGGAGAAAAAGCGAGAGACGAAAAAAAAACATCCTCATGAGCATTTCGCATTTCACATTTCGCATTCCACCCACTCCTCCTCCTCGAGAAGCCTCCATTCATGCGGTTGATTTGGCAGCGCCACCGCCACGCCCACCGCCGCCTCCTCCTTGGCTGTCATATTCATAACAACATTTAAACATGCGCGCAATTCGAAACCCACTTTTAGTCACAGCTCGAGGTAAAAGGCGGCATGTTGTGTTCTGAGTTACAAGTATTTATTACAAAGGTGTCTAGAAGTATGCTAGAAAATATTTCTGTCTTTTTTTCACTGCCTACTTTTGGACAGTTCTATAAATGATTTTAAAATTGCAAAAAGTATGCTAGAAAATATTTGTATTCCTTCACTGCCTACTTTTAGACAGTTCTATAAATGATTTCAAAATTGATTAATTTAATAAGTTAAGTTTATAATATCCCCAGATCTCGAATTAATGGGTATTACACATTCCATCACTTGTGAGTTCCAAAGAGTTGTGTCAGTTGTATCTTGAGCTAAAGTTTACCTTCTTTGGTGTTGCTCGACATTGTCTTTTGGCTCCCTTTGACACGTGCGATGCTACCACCCAAAACCACCCACTGGGTCTTCTTCACTCAACCAAACACCCCCCCTTTCGCCAGGACCCTTATTTATGATGTTCATTTGCAGAGCTTAGCATAACTGCCAGCGCAGTGAGTGAGTGGGAAAGTGGGTGAGCAGGGGAGAGCGTCTCATAACTCAGGATGTGAGCTGGGGAAATGGGTGGTTTTCGAGGGGAGGGGGGGATGCCATCTATGCCTGGACCAGGTAGTGCTATAAAAAGAAGTTACAATGCCAAAGAACGGAACGAACCGAAACGGGTGCTGGCCGTAAACAAAGGCGAATTGTCGTTGACTGTCGCCGTTTTGTCATCGCCCTCTAAATTATGTCACGTAATTAAGCTGCATTAATGTGATAGTCCGCAGGCATCTCTACTTTATATACAGACATAGACATGCATAAATCCATCCGTGTCGCTGTCTCTGTTAAATGCGTAGAATATTTTTATGCCGAGGCATTTAATTAAAATATGCTCGTGAGCGACGAACTGGATCTCTAATAGCCTTGGCCCAAAATCATCCGACTCGACTGGCTCTCTGATCCATGAATCCGTGAATCCTTGGCCGAATCTGTTGTTCATTCAATTCCAGTTGCCAGTTTTCAGTTTTATTTCCCTTTTGCCGAGGGAGGCTGAGGTACACTAGACAAACTATTAAGGGGATGTGGTTATATTTTATTTAAGTTTGTTTTACTATTTATTTAAAAGTATTAAATGCTATTTTTTTTAGTATTTATTAATATTTTTTTGTATTTATTAGTATTTATTATGATTTATTAGTATTTATTATGATTTATTAGTATTTATTTTATGATTTATTAGTATTTATAAGTATTTATAAGTATTTATTAGTATTTATTAGTATTTATTAGTATTTATTAGTATTTATTAGTATTTATTGGTATTTATTAGTATTTATTAGTAGTTATAAGTATTTATTAGTATTTATTATTTTTTAATACCATTGTTTTGTTGTTTATTTATTTATTTCCATTTTGTACCATTTATTACTATTTACTACATTTTATTACTATTTATTAGTATTACTATTCTATTAGTTTTTGCAACAAAAAGTGGTAAATATTAAGAAATATTATTTTTTCTCTCTGTATCTGCTCTGTGGCTATCTCATTCCGTAATGTTTCCAATTCATTGCCCGTACAAATTTTGATTCATAACAACAACTGCAAAAACAGCAAAGGCAGGGTCCGAAATTTTCATTAAATTTTTAACCAAAACTCGCCATAACAGGCACCAACCAACAAGCAAAGCAAAAGCAAAAGCAATAGCAAAACAAGCCACAAATTGCCAGCACACCAGTCGAAAGCCGAAAGCAAATAGTCGGCGGACTACAAATTGTTATACAAAATGGCCAATTAAACTGCCAATCGCCGCCAAAGCGCCGCGAGGTTTGCTATACGAAATATATGCTATATGGCGGAGAATTTTGGGGGGAATTTATATAGAAGCGAAAGCTAAATTCTAATTCGAATTGCATTTAATGCACAGGCAAAGCAACGTTGGCTAGCAAACAAACAAACAAGTAGAAATAGAAGCAAAACAAGGCAAAAAGATGGAGAAGAAAGCAACAGCGGACAAATAACAAATAGCAAATAAACAAACAAACAAACAAACAAACAGGATGACAAAAGCCTAATGCAAAATTTAAAACAATCAAATGGCGAAAATTGTCTCTGTTGTTATTGTTTTAGTTTCTCGGTCTCGGTTCCTCCAACTAAAGTGTCCACAAGTCACAAGCCTGTCAGCCACACAACATCCCAATCCCCCTGAAGCTTCCTCTTTCAACATTGCGTATACGCCGCGTTGGCCGGTGAATTTAAAAATGGATTTCGAATTGGATATTCTAGTGCATAATTAGACATTTGATGGACAGAATACCCCTATAATTGGTTAATTTTTTTTTAATTTCTCCGTTTCTTTTCTGCTCTCGTTTTTCCTATATTTTTTGTTCACCTGGGGTGTGTGTTTTATTTATAGAGCCCGAGTTCAACCCCTAATAGAACGGCAATCGACCTCTATCGGCTGCCTTTATTCCCATTAATTATGTTCTATTTTCGTTTAGAGCTTGCCTGTTTCTGCTTGCTTATTTATAAAAGAATACAGACGCGCTGTACTTTAAATAGTTGCCATAACCTGGAAATTGAGGTCAGGGCAGAATATCTATATCTATAGGTATCTATTGATTTTGCGTCTTGGATCTCGTGTTGCCGAAATACCAAATCAAAAAAAAAGGAAAATAATTTGCCTTGCGAATTATTTATGATCCAAAAATCCCGCAACAATAGATACTTCATTATCCACTTAATACCTGCCAGCCGAAGAACTCAACGTTCAGCCAAAGGACGAACTAATTTTTGCTCGCTACACAGAGAGAATTAACCATGAATGTTTGACTGAAATTGAGATTTTTTGTACTCCAAATATAATCAAAAACAATTTCTCACATTGAGTGCAAAATACTATCTTTGAGTCTTTATTAATTTTAATTCTTTTTCCAAAAAAGGCGATTAGTTTAATTTACTTGATTAATTTTCTTTGTGTACTTATGGGCGAGCGTAGAGCAAACATTGAAGTTAGTTTCCAAATTTGTTATGGAGAGAAAGCTTACACTCACACACCCTTTTCCCCTTTTTTTCCCCTTCTGCTTTCGGAGATGTGTGAAAATTTCACTTGGCGCACAGCTGAGTCAACGCAGCAGAGTGTGTGTCCTTTTACCACCCCCTAAAACACCACCCCACGCAAAACCAACCCACCCCCTTTTACCCCTTTGTATTTTGATTGTAGTCCGCGTTTGCTTTTTCAGCCCAACTCTCTCTTCTCTTATTTCTTTTCTTATTTTACTGTTGCATATTTTATTAACTTTTCTTGTGCAACAGCGAAATAGAAATATCCCTATCTCTATGTGAGTTATTTAAATAAAAAATGTTTAATTTCCATATTTCTATTCGCCCGCTACGAAAATATTTTCATTGTTGATTTGCTGGGTTTTTCCTCTACATCTTCTACAAAAAATATCTCTAAATTGCGGTGCGACTAAAATTAAATGCTGTTAGGGATAAAGTCCCAAAAAAAAAATAGGAAAACCCCCTTCCCTTTCCGCTTCACACACACAAAGCCAACGTGGGCCAAGGACCTTCATTCCACCTCAGGGGTGTGGGGGGGTCTCGAGAACAGGGTGCTATCCAAACAGGACGCCCTGCAGCTGTTTATTTGTCAGACTCTAAATGATTTTTAATAGCGCAATTGAAAGAGTCGCCAAGTCGACTCAACTCAAGTCACTGCCCGCGGCTCAACTGCAGGTGGGGGGGTTTTTCCGAACGATTTTGGACACCGGAGGGGGGGATTGAGACCTACGTCTTCGTATACCCCGCACTCATATGATATGTGGGTGTCTTCGGAACACTTTCTTTTCATTTTATAGTAAATGCCTTTCTGCAATAGAAAAAAAAAATTTTTTTAAAAAGAAAAAAAAAAGAAAAGAAAAGAAAAGAAAAGAAAAGAAAAAAAAGAAAAAGAAAAGAGGAATAGCAAAAACTGAAATTCCTAAATACTTTGTAGTTTAAAATAGTACCCAAACATTGGTCAATTGAGCAACTAGCAAGCTGGGCAATATCAATTTATCTCGATACCATCTCATCTTGAGATTCAAAAAGGCGGGTATCTTGAGGTCGGAACTCGGAACCCCACTTGTTCTCGTTCTCGTTGTTGTCAGCACTCGCCCTCTGTGTTTGCCCTTGAATATGAAATGGAAAACTCAATGGCGCAGGCAAACAAGCTGGCAAACAAACAGACGAACAGCAGTCCGCTGGGGGGCAACTCTGGCAGGAATAGGATAAGGAGGAGGGGGCATCTCTGGCAGGAGGAGGATGGTGGAGGGGGTAGAAGAAAGAGGAGGTGGAGAAGAAGCTGCACAGCAAGGATGCCAAGGAGCAGAGCAGACAGGACACACCTCAGGGTTGTCAGGTAGCCGTCGCCATTTCTGCCGTTGTCGTTGTCTCATTGTTTTTAGCTCTGAACGGTTGACTCCTTCAAGGCGGTGTTCTGGTGTCCCGATGTCCTGCAAGTAGCTGTCATGAGCCCAAGAAGAAGCTCCCGGCCCCAGGATGCATTACATCTTAAGGGCTACATCGATTGGGTGCAAATAATGAAAAGCGAAGTCTTCACGCTCTTTGTCATCAATGTGGGTCAAATGGTATTAAAAGCGGTAAAATCGTCAAAAAATAATCATAAATTTGCGAGTGCAGACGGTCAACTGCAAAACGCTAAATGGCAAACTGCATTACAAGTATAAATAATGCATTTCCATTGCGTTTGAAATAGAAATATTATTTATTTATTTAGTTAATGGTTATGAAAATCATTTATTCGGCTTTCTCTTATTTTTATTGTAAATATTTAATAATTACTTTAATAGCTTTAATTAGCGTAATATATTTAAAGCTTAAGTATGCGAAAATGAGGAAATTTAAATGAATTTCTCGCCTGATTTTGTGCCATAAGGGATCTAGGAAAACTCATCGGCTTGTCTTATCATTTTCCCCCCCTAAGCACTTAGTCATCGCTTTCCCCTTCAATGCACACCCTTAAACACACACACGCACACCATTTTCCTTTATCACTTTTCCGCGGGCACTTTTCCGCACTCTAATGAGCTTTGATGAGCGATGGGATGCGTTGTGATTGTGATTGCGATTGCGACACCCCCCCAAAAAAACCGGATGAATGATGAATTTCAATTGATGGTGCATCAAAATTAAATCTACGTAAACAGCGGAGATACTAGATAATAATGCCCAAAAATACAAAAATACAAAAAAAAGAGGGAGGAGCCTCCGAAATTGGCATTCGGGATTAAGACGCATCGCGACAATCAGCAGAAATAAAATTTCTTCGGCCCTTTTCTTCGGCTAGACAAAGAAGGAGGGAAGGAATGGGAGTAAGTAAGAAAGAAGAGCGGCAGCTGGTTTGATTGATTGATAGATGATTGGCAAGCTTGATTGATGCCTCTGCCCCGTCGCCAGTTTGATTGACAAGTCGCGTGGGATTCGTGGAATGGCAAAAGCAACTCCCAGACCCAAGACAAAGTTGAATGGAATGAAAGTCCTAGAGAGTCTAGAGTCTAGACACATAAGCCAACTGACTGAGCCCAAGGCTAAGGTGAATGAGTTGCACGATTGAAGCGGGGAGAAAGCCGAGAAGGCTGGGTGGCAAATGGTTTGTTTGAACACCGCTAAGTGCTGCCAGGGCCCACAAATACCAGTCTTTCTTGGCTTTCTTGGCCGCGACAACAAATAGTCTTGGCCAATGCCAGGCAAACAAATGCTAGGCAGTTAAGTCGAGTTAAGCGGTTAGAGTTAACCCGCGAATGTGTCATCTGATATCTACTCCTAGGAAAAGGTTAACATCCTGGTTTAACCCGCTGCCACGCGAAGCCACACGTATGGTTAGTCGATATCTCAGGAGTAGATATTATTAGTAGATATTATATTATAGAAGAACAAGAAATCAAAATTGTTTGAATATAGGGTTTATGATAGAGCTTTGAATCAAAATATTTTTGTTTGGGGTAAGACAATTTATGAACTTAGAGTTAAAATTATTGGTAGTAACCAAGTATGAGCTCTGAATAAATACATTTTTTTTTTTAAATATTTTTTTTTTGTTGGTTAATAAAATGTGTAGTGCCACAATAATTGGTTAAATCTTCTTTGAACTTGGAGTCAAAATGATTGAGAGTGGGCAAGTATAAACTTTTAATCAAAATAATTATATTTAAAAAATTAAAAATTTTTTTTTATTTTTATTTAAACAAATTTTTTTTTTTATTTCTCTTTTTAATTTTTCCTTTTTTTTTGTATATTTAAACTTTTGGTAATACAATAATTGATTAAATGTGTCCAAGTATTTATCCTCAGTGCCTTTTTCTTTTCCTTCTACAAACTTGTACCATCTTTATGCCAAAATAAATGCTAAAGATCAATTTATTTTGGTTTGTCATCCACTGTATCGCCTAGATAAGCGAGTTGTGGGCCCAAAAACCGAATAAAAGAGAGATTTGCTGGCTAGACTGGGTCGCCGAGAAATGTGAAATTCCTGGCAAATCCAGCGAATAATCGTATTACAGGACCATCCCAGCGATAGACGACGACGACGACGACACTCGTAGATAAACTGGCAGTGCCGTCGGTTTGTTTGTGGCAAAGACAAACACAATCTCACATCAAAAAAAGTAGCACCAAAAAGAATAAAAATAAAATAAAAATAAAAATAAAAAGAGAAAATAAATAATAAAAGCGGGGGAAAGGCAGCTGGGCAAACAAAAATGAAAAACGATGCCCCCGAATGCGAGGGAAAATCGCTAAAGGCCTGTGGCAATTACCACATGCAGGCACTTCTCGCTTTTCCTCCGCTTTTCTCCGCCCCTTTCTCCGCCTTCTCCGCCTTCTCCGCCACTTTCTCAGCCGCGTAATGGCGGACAAAGTGTTAAAAAATGCTTTAAAGCGAATGAAAAAGGCAAGAGGAAAAGGCAAAGGCAACACTAACAAAGCCAATCCCGCCTTTTTGGGAATGTTTTGGGCCAAAAGCAAAACCGATGACAACTCGTAAAGGACATTCCGCCGTTGTGTGGGTGAGTGTGTGTGTGTTTGGGGGTATTAGTGCGTCCTTGCAGATTGGAACACTTGTTAAGTCATACGCTCGATTCGCTCGTAACAAGCCAAAAAAAAAAAAAAGAAAGAAAGCCGCCCAATCTCCTTGGGCTCTCAGGTTCTCTCTTCGGGTTTTCGGTTCCAAGTTCTCAGTTCTCAGTTCTTCTGGGGTCCTTTGCCTCCTCGTCCTCGCCCCATTGCGTTTCAAGTGTTAATTTGAGATCCCTGTGGCATAACCAGCACACACACACACACACACACTTAGTCTCCCATCCTGGAGGTGCGATACTATATGTGCCTCCATTGTAAGGATTGCAAAAACGAGGAAAGAAGAAAGCACACACAAACGAAGAAGTTGAGTCAACTAGAGCCCAGAGTTGATTCCTTTGGCTCAAACGCTGTCAACGCTTCGCTTGCCAGGACCCTTGAATCCCCCCCCCCCCCAATCCTATAGCATCCTTTGTTCGAGTGCTCCATCACATCACCACCATTCCACCATCCTCATCTCGAGTGTCTATCTTATTCTGTGTGCTTCAAGTAGTTTAAAAGCTTCAAATTTTCATCGACATGATTTGACCACGTCGGCTGGGGATCCCGAGAAACCATGGGATGGTTTTGAGGGAGCCGAAGGTCCTGTGAGGTCCTTCAGTGGGGGAAGGGGGACCCAGCAGACCAAGTGTTGGCTGTAATTAGGTAATATAATATATTGAAGTTATTGTGATGACCAATTGGGATAAGTGCGGTGCGGGGTTATTGGATTGTTGTTGCTTCTGATGGCTGAGGGCCGGCTTGTTGGTCCTTCGATAAGTAATCGATATGGGCTTGTGTTTTGATTAAATACAACTACTGTATTTAGTAGTGCTGGAATAACATAGGAACATGAGAAAGTTTATTTAGTCTTTAACAGCACTAAAATTGTAGAGTGATCCAAAAACTATTTCTTAGAAAAAAGTTGAAGGTTTTAAGTTCTAGTCTGGTTTTTGTATACCGCCTACTCGTAATGGAAAAGAAAATGTTCAAATCGGACCATTTATTAAAAAGTTATAAGCTAATAATGGAATGGCACGCGTGCAAGCAGTCGTTTTGCCGCTAGCACATGTCCATCTCCCTCGCACTCCCTATAGCTGAGTGAGGGGTATCTCTTAGTTTCTACCACTTAAATTACTAAAGAGATATTTAAAATTAAATATAATTGATAAAAATTCCAACGATTAAATGTTTGACAATCAGTTTCGCGCATTGAATGCGCACACTTTTCGCATATTTTAATGGGACACTAAGGCATACTAAACCCCTTGTTGTATGGCATTCATTGGCTCAAATGACAGACCAAAAATCCGTAATGAGCCCCAGCGAAAATCCCCCTCGGCCTTTTCTCGTCAGATTAAACGATTTTTATTTTTAAGGTTGATCCGAGAGTTTTCAATGACATTGCAGTACCTGGAAATCGTCACCTGGACTCTTTAAGCTGTCGTCGTGCGAATGGTGAATGGCGAATGGCAAGCGTGTTGGGTTTTCGGCATCGCCGTTTCATGACAAACGTTTGTCGACATTCTTTAAATTGAATTTCAATGGATTTTCCTTTCGCCTGTCAACGCACGCAAACAATGGCGCACACACACACATTTGTGGGGCTGTTGAAAAGGTCACGGGTTACAAGGGTTAGGCAGCTGCCACCCACATCTCCGCCTTAAACCGCCTACCTCGCATCTCGCATCAACCACCTCCAGCTGACATCCGAGCCGGCAAACAAAAAGATCTCACGCAACGGCCCCTTTTTCATTTTGAGCTCACCTGGCGTTTTGCTGCACTCGGAAAATCCTTCAAAATTTAAAAGGTTTAAAAAATGTTTAAAACTAAAAAGTTTAATGGGAAAAAAATATATTTTTAGAATATTTAAAAAACAAGATAACTCCATTTAAAAACTCTTAATAACTCTCTAAAAAATGGTGTCTATAAAAACTTTAAATAGAAAACAAAATAAAGGAAATTTAAATTTTGCTTTGTATTTAAGTAAGAAAATAACGATGTTAGTTGATTCACACTTGAGTTTTTGGTTTTATTTTTAATGCTAAATATAGTTCCGATTCTTCTTCCAATTAACCCCTTTTGAGCAATGTTTTTCTCGCAGTGTGAGTGCATAATCCGACGTTTGACTTTGTTTCGGTCAGCGGGTGGGAGTTGTACTTATTTTTCATTCCGTCGCTGCTGGCTCGCGATATTGTTTTGTATAACGGAATACGGAATACACTTTGAAGTGCATTAGCGCGTAATTGATTGAATTGAAGTTCCAGTTTCAGCGGCTAACACGCACACACACACACATAGGGGGTAACACACACACATGCGAGGCGGCCATTTTCGTTTATGGCGTATGTGTATTTTATATTTCGTATTTCGTATGTGCGTCGCATGGCAAAACAGCTTGGTTAGCGACCAAAGCGACACAGGCATGGAATTTAAATTATGTGAACCGATGGTTCAGGAGAAACAGAAAGAGTTGGCCAACATCGGCAACAAAGCGTTAACATTAAACGCCGTTTGCCGCTTGCCGTTTTCCCCTTTTGTTCAAAAACTCGACGCTTTAGTAGACGGCTAAAATATCAAAGGCAAAAGCCTAAAACTTCCACCAAAATTTAATTTTATCCTGTCATTTAAAGGTTTTTTTTAGGTAGATATTAATAGTTAGGAATTTCTTATATTTATGATTATTTTTTAACATTTTTAGAAATTTTCCAAAATTAACTATAATTATTTTTAAATTATTAAAATAAATGTTAAGCCATTTTTAAGTAGAAATTATTAGATGGGTATATCTAAAATAGATTCTTAAATCTTTTTCCACCAAATATATTTTATCAAGCAACCTTTAACCTCCTTTTATTTGATTTATTTTCATATCATACAATTTTTTTTTAACATAGCCCTTGAGCCCATTTGAAAATCATTGCTCAGCCTTCAAGTTGTTGTTTTTTCTTAAATGTAAAATAAATGAAAACAATATCAATTTAGCTTGCCTGTTAGATAAACCCCTTTGGCAGCCATTCAACCCTTTGTAAATAAAGCCATTGGCACTTTTTCACTCTTCACCTGTTTTCAAAATCAAGAGCCTTTGGAATTGTGTCAGTGGAAATCTTTCTTTTCGATTGCAAATCGCCGCAAATTCGCCACATATCCACACACACCGAATCACCTGGATTGCTTAAGTAATTAAATGGCAGAGTTATGTACTTGAATTTCTTTATCCATCGAGCGAAGAGCCCGGGGCAAAAGTCAGCTAGCTGTTTCAAGCATAATAGCTTGAGCTGAAAAATATGTTTAAAAAATCGGAGAATGAAAAAATGCAGCAGCCGAAAGAGACGAAAAGGCGAAATGAACTGCAACAGTTTTTGTGCAGACGAAAATAAATAAATAAATAAACAAACTTCATAACAATTTCCACTCGGGCTGAGATTGAAAATCGATCGATGTGGTTGATTGAGTGGCCGAAGGGGGGGGTGGTGGGGTTGGCCTGTCATCAAATCTGAATATTTTACCAGTTCATCATTTCCACTTTTGCCCCAGAATGGCTGGCCAAAACCTAAAAATAAATAATAAAGGTAATTCCTTTGCTTGTGAGTTTTGTGAGTTTGTCTATGCGAAAGACTCTTTAAATGTCATCATCATCAGCAAGGTGAAATGAGCAGACACTTGCAAGCGTATCGAATGGCGGAATGGAAAAATCCACAGCCCACAAGCAAACTCAATTAAAAGCCCATTGATGGAGGATATGGGAAGGAGCCTGCACTTGTATTTTCCCGTATTTATTATGTGAGAGCAAATATAAGACAACCCAAGTACTCGCTTTTTATCCACATGGAACATATGCTCGATGGTATTATTTATAACCGAGCAGATTACACAAGCTTCGCCATATGGTGGGCTCCAAGGAACTGAAGAACGAATCCTGGAATCCTAAAAAACGAAGAAGGGGCGAGAAAGAGCTACTGAAGGAGGATTTGCGAATGCAAAGTTGATAATAATTAGATTGATTACCATGGGGTGGGATGGTCTATCCACCAACTACTGGGCAGCAAAGAGGATTATTCGCAGGCCACTCGACCGGCTGAAGCAGACGAGCATCGAGGAGAGGAGCTCACTAAGCTGAACCCGGGATTATGGCCATATGCACCATATTTACTTCAGTATAAAATTCCAGACAACAAAACAAAAAGTTCATCGCAAAAGTTTGGTGTCAGGAATTGTGTTAATATTTCATATGGCCCCTCCTTGAATTTTGCAACTATTTTTGTGTTAAGTGTAGGAGGATTTAGCCTTTAAGCTAGATTGTTTTGGGGTTGCTTTGGGTTTAGTTATTAATGAAATTATAAAAAATAAATATAAAAAAAATGCAAGCAGTGCAAGCAGTCGATTTACTTACTACTCGACTATTGCATTCTCTCTTGATAAATTATAAATATATAAAACTGGCTTAAATATTCAAACTAAATCGCTTTAAAGACCTCTTTCCTTTCCCCTTTCTTCTGTGCTGTCCCTCAACATCCTTTAATGCGCATTTGAACTCACCTCCTGATCGCCCGACCCCAATGACCTCCGGCTGAAATGCAGCGGCATTCGAGGGTCGCGATGACGGAGAATGTGATGTCAGGGAGTCAGATGCAGGCGCCGTGGCAAGTGATGCGTGTGGTAAATGCTGCAGCCTGCAGGACATCCACCCCTCCTCTGCATATCCTGCTGTCCGTTGTCCGTTTATTTTTTTTGCTGCCTTTTTTTGTTTGTTTGTTTGTGTTTTTGCACCAGGCATCGGCATTGGACTTCAGACAGGCCCGCCATCGCTCGTTACAAATCATTTTAATGCGGTTACACACCCCTCGATTCGCCTGGCAGCCAGGACCTCGCCAGGACCTCGGTAGCCAACGCCCACAACCGCATCATGTAAATAAAAATTATGAAAAGTTGTCGCGGCAGCGCGTGGCAAAATTCCACATAAGTATGCATTTAAAAATAATTTATGGCAAACGAGAAGGAATGAACGAGGAGCATGGAGGATCAGAGGAGTTTCCTTTAAATGGACACAGTCGGCAGGACAAAGTGCGCTTAATGAGGCTCAACGCAACAACATGCCGCAATATGGTGGGCGAAGGACGTGCCGTTTAAACACACACAATGCAGCAAAAGCAAAAGCAAAAGCAGAAGCAGCCTTAGCATCTGCTTATTTTTTCTCCCATTTTCCCTCTGTATAATCATTTTTCAGCCTGAATTTTCAGCACTTAAAGCCCAAAGCCTGTCAACCGGTGTGCGAAACGCCATGGGTTTTGGGTTTTCGGGGTTTTTGGGTTCTGCGGTCCATCAGGATCAACGTTTTGGGATTAATTAATGATGCCGAACGTCCGCCTGTCCGCTTGTTCGCTTGTCCGTTGTCCGTTTGTCCATTGTCCGCTCAAGCTGTGCTTCGTATGAAAAATGCGCATAAAATATGAGCGTAAAATATTTATAAAAGCCCACTACACACATACGCGTTAACTGTCATTGCACTTTGCGGCTTTTTTTTAAATATATGGCCGCCCTTTAAGCGGCTCTCCTGTTTCACAAACTTATTCAGCACCGAGTACTGAGTGCTGCCCTAGAGCCGCCAGCGTAGAAATTACATTACATTTTACAAGCGACATGGGGCGTTCGTTCTCGAGGCGACCAGGACATCCAGGACATCCAGGACACCCAGGACATCCAGGCCATCCAGGCCAATAACAAACAACTGGGGGCGTTCGTTCAGCTTTCGCTGCGGCTTCGGCCAGCATAAAAATTTAAAATATTAACATAAATTTTTACAATGAGGCAACAATTTGCAGGACGAAGCAAGGAGCTCCGGTGGCGGTGGACAGTGACTGGGGGGCGTGGCAGCGCCTTCGCTGGTGTTAAATATTTTGTAATAAGCACAATAAACCAAAGCAGCGGCGAAACAAGCTCGAAATTTATTCACCAAACAGGCAAGGCAAAATGGGAGAGGATAAATGCGGTTCAGGATACGCCAGACTGCCTGATAATGGTTCAATTATTTTTCCGCCCTATTTAACTGCAAGTAAAACGGTCTTTGCTGGGTCCTGGACACAAGCCCCCCACTGCCACTACCAACTCCTCACTTCCACATTTTCCACAATGGCCAGCCAACCTCAACGCTCCCGGATATGTTGGACAATTTTCCGGCCATAGACGAGTGGAGACGTGCAGATACATTTGCCACCTACTACGAATCCCGACCCTCGTTGGCTTCGCCAACCGCAAAAATTTGTCACACGTCATATGTATGGTCGTCCCCCCGCCCCTTTTTGCCCACCGAGTGGAACAAAGCGCTTTATATATTCGCCATTGTCAGCCCGTTAAGGGCGACTCAATTGGTTGGCCACTGTTCGTTTGAGTCCCTGTCCTCCGACGGATATTCCTGACTGACCTTTCGACAAAAAACACATGCTTAGAGTATCCTTCACTGCCCAAACTAATTATACAATTATCAGAGATATTGATGTTGACTGGTAATTAAGGAAAACAGTTAAAGAAACCAAGAGAGAGCGCTACAGTCGAGCCCCTCCAGTTGAAGTTATGTAAGAAGTATGAAGACTGCTTGCACTGCTTGCATTCCATTATTTGCTCATAACTTTTTAATGAATGGTCCTATTTTAAAATTTTCTTCTACCTTTCGATAGGTATTAATAAACACAACCAAATAGCATTTACACTTTTACAAAATATATAAGTAGTATCAATTTTGAGCGGTGCACTTGGCTTGAACAGCGGCTCTCGGGAGAAATTGTAAATGATTTTGGAACGCCTAGGCATTTAACATTAATTAACATTAATATAGCCGTCCTGCTATTCTGCGACTCGAAGGACTCGGGGAGGAGCAGCAGGACTAGCAGGATGCGAAACTCGAGGCCTTAATAACTCAGTTAAACAGCTTATGGGCAATTTAAGGGCCGCAAAGCGAGGAGGGGGCACTGGGACTCGAACTCGCTGTCGTTTCCTGTGTGCACTTTTGAAATTCTTGGCGGATACAGAAATTTAATTTCCTTTGTAGCATTTTTATTGCTATTTATTATTATGATTATTATGTAGCCGAGGCACTATAGACATTTTGTCGGCCCCGTGTTTGCCGCTCTCTCGAATCGACTCCATCGACCACGGCCATGGATCCACCCATCGTTATGATGGTCATAAATTTGTTTGCTCGCCCAGCTCATTGTGCCTGCGATTCTGGATGGTGGATGGTGGATGTCGATGGTCCGATGGTCCGATGGCGTCGAAGGGTTCGATATGCAAACAACAATATTTGCGCAAATTGTTTGGTTCCCCCCGCTCGACAAGGGGGTCTGTAAAATTGATGCCCACTGTTGCTTCGCCTGATTATGTTGGGCATTGTGTGTCCAACTGCTTGTAAAACTATAAAGTTTCATGATTTATCGGGGATTCGGCACTCGAGCCGTGGAATATTGAAAATGGCTTACTCCCTAGCTGGCGTTTCAGTGTTCAAAAGTGTCTTTACTTAAAAAATGTAGCTCCATAATTTAAGTTTATCTATAGATCAATAATCAAAACGAGAAGTGGCGCCCGAACAGGGACCTTAGTAACCTATATGAAAACATAAATAATGAATATAATGAATCAAAATATGTGGATGGTATTAAGAAGGATTTAATTTACCGCTGGCATGTTTTTCAAGTTTAGAAGAAAGTTCGTGCTTAGGGAAACTTAGAAGAATTTTTTTTGGGGGAGCTTTTTAAGTGTGCGTCCTTGCCGGCGGCTGATTGCGAATCCTGCTGAACCCTTGACTCATTCTCATACTCAAACGCAGCCCCGCTGGCACTCGAAATTAAACCACAAAATATTCGCATATGAATATTCCTGGGCGGCCATCTTTTGGGATCTCGCAGCTTGAGCCAGGTCATAATAATATCCCTTCTCATCTTCTTCTTCATTTTCTTCTTATTCTTTTTTTGCAGGCCGCCCAAGGACGACGAGTCCGAACCCAAAAACCGAACAGCGGAAAAAGTATAGCCACAGACGGGTAAGTTTCAGTTTCATTTTCAGACCATCGGGGAGCGGCCTCTCGGCTCGATAATGAAGTTGAATGTGTTGACAAGTTTATTTGCTTAATTTTTGTTCGGCACGCCATTTTTGAGATTCCACGGGCTCTTGGGGCCCGCTTCCCGAAAGAGGCCGCCGGGAGTGGCTCAGGTCCAAGTTGCCACAGTTCTCATTTCCCAGTTCCAAGTTCCCCGGGGGGGCGGCTTAATACACATTCGACGCGGGGCGCGGCCCGCTGACAGGCGCCCTCCATCACAATGATGAGTCGTTGATAAATACGGAACGAGGTTATGTACACTCCGTTATGTCGGGGGCGTCTGAAAACAAGTTCAATGCGATCCAAAGAAGGGGAAGGGTTTTCGTTTTCGTTCTCGTTCTCGGAAGGCCTACGGCAGGTGGGGCCTCGCTTGGTCCTTGAACTCAATCGTTTTACTCTAGTGATTTTACCATCGCAAATAAGTGGTTATTCCTGAAAGTCATAGGGTTTTGGCCAACGGAAAGTTTGTAGGCCTCCCCTCCCCTCATTTTGCTTTTTTTCGATGCCCTAATGCACTATTACCATTTAACATGTTTAGAATTTTGATGGCTCTAAGCACCACAATCCTATAATGAACAGTTTGAAAGCCGATTAAAAGGCATAGGAAATGTTAGAATTTCATTAAATAATTAGAACAAATTTGTATATCCATTTTGGAACAGATTTATATAATGACTGATGTTGATTTAGGGATTGTAAAAACATTTGCATTAACTTTTAAAGTGGCGCCCGAACAGGGACCCTAGTTACATCATAACTAAATGATTTGAAATCTAAGGTAGCAGATTGAGTAGTGGGTGCAGAAACCAAGCCGTGAAGTGGCGCCCGAGCAGGGACTCTACTCCTAGTACTTTACACGAATCATGAGCCTCCTTAATTTGTTCCTCGGAATCTGGAAAACCTATTCCCCTCCCCCTCAGCCCTTCATCGTCGTTCCCTGTCGTTGGCTTTGTGCGGCCAATTAGAGCGTTTTGACGCCGCCTCGGGTCACTTTGCGTGCCATTTGCTTATTTTGCTTTATGCATTTCATTTTCCAAATTGCGGTCATAATTTGGTAGCTCACGGCCTGCCCTTTTGCGGTGAAGAGAGGTCTGCTCGATTCACACTTGGCCTTTGCCAGACTCAAATTGAAATAAATAATATTAAATAATCATCACCATCCCGATGTTTGTGGATTTATCAACTGAAAGTGAAGTATATATATTTTTCTGTGGAGAACACTACTTTTTTTAAGGGTCAATTAATAGATTGTAGAGTATCTAGTGGACGGCTGGGCCTTTTCTATTTCAGCTCTGCCTTTTGCTTCGTTTGTTTGTGAAAGTAATAAAATAATTATTAATTATGAACTGGCATAAGCACACACTTACATTTACATACACATGAAGGCTCTATTTGCGGCGTGTGTAAATATTTAATTTAAGCATTGTGAGCAATGACCTGGCAATGGGCACCGAACATGTTCGTTTATCGATTTAAAGGGCCTAAACCTCTGTGTTACAAGGCCCTAGAAACGCAGAGCCAGAGCAGTGCGTATGAGCATCACGTATACGGCCCGTGTTCCTCATGTACAAAAAGTCTGCTGACAAAACGAGCGGTTAAGGGAAAACCGAAAGGCCAATTACTTATGCCAGTGGCAAAGGAAACCAGGGGCGCATTAAGTACATTATGCACTCGGTGCTGCTGTTTCTGTTGCTGCTGTTCCTGTCACACAGGCTGCCAGGATCATCTGGGTCCTGGGTCCTGGGTCCTGCGAGGGCGGACGTAACTGGCAACTGGCAGCTGCATATATTAGCCAAGTTTCGCCCTCGTTCTAGGCCCGAGCTCACGTTTTCCTTGCCTTTCCTTTCCCTTTCTTTCCCTTCATTTCGTTTCGTTCGTTACACTCTTTCCTGTAGGAGGCTAGAACATAGAACATCTAGCCAGAAAACCCAAGCCAGTTGGTGGGAAACACACCCACACCCACACCCACACTCAACCGAAGCAAAACCACGCCTCTAAGTTCGCTCAACGGAAACGGAAATAATTTGTCATTTTATTTCTATTTTATGATTATTTATTTTATTCCAACATTCTGTTTCTGCTTCGCCACAGGGATATTTACTCTTCGAATGGACAGCCTTACTCACTTACACACTTACACACTCGCTCACACATACATTAGCATTAGTTTTTGGCCACGCTAACGGACTTCCGTCAGCCGTCAAGCGTTCGGGGCGACTTGCGTTTCAAGTGCCACAAATTGTTGCATGCTTTGCGGGGCCTGTCCCTGTCCGTTCTCGATGTCCTCTTTGCTGTGAACTCAGTGGCACAGTGGAGCTCAAACGGCGATTTGTTCATTTAATAATAATATTAAACTAATAAGTAGGTAACGAGGAAATCTAATCTATACACCTATAAAACTCGCTACTTAAATTCGGCAAGTTAAGGTCAAATCACAAACTAGCAAAGCTACAGAGCCCATATTTTCACCAAATCATCTAAATGTAAAGTAGACTTACGCTAATAAGTGATTTCTCCACAGGTCATCTCAATCAGCTGCAGCCTTTTCACAAATTTACCCATTTTAAAGGCTTTTTCAAACAATTTACGGCCTTAAACGAAACGAACATTTAAAAATATATAAACCAATTCACAGCTTCCATTCATCATCTTTGCTTTCTAGCACTTATATATTGGTTACACAAATAATATTTACCAATGGCTCTCCACTCTCTTAAAAAAATGATTACTTTTTTGCTGTCGATAAATGGCTGACCGAAAATGTATTTATATTCATATATATTTTATACGTATTTAGCTGTGAAATGTGAAATGTGTGCGAAAGAAGCGCTTTAATCGATTTTTATTCAGTCTTCAGAGATATCTCTTCTGGCCATTTGTGAAAATCATTTAAAATAATTTTTATACACATATACGATTATTATTTTGTATTTATTTTTTCCAATTTTCTCTGACATTTTAAGTGATTATATTTAACGACCAATTGAGCTTGCAGTTTGTAAGTTGGTAAGTGCAAAGGCGTTTGGATTAATTGCGTTGGGTTTTCTACCCTGGCATTGCCACTGTACTTGGGCTATATCTATGCCTTTGTTCCGGGTTTATCTGGGATCCTGTCCGTCCCCCCCTAGGACCCACTTTTCATAGGCTATCGCTTACTTGCGCATACTTAGTGGGCAGCCAGTCGCCTTGTTGTTCATGTCACATTCCCTTTTTGCTTTTTTCCACCTTTTTTTCTATTTTCCCTATTTTTTTTTAGCTTTGTTTTGACCACATTGCTGTCCGGTCGTCCTGTCGTCCTGTCGTCCTGTCGTCCTGTCGTCGTCGTCGTCGTTCTTGTTTGTTGGCTTGTTCAACAATCTCGTGCGTAATTTTCACCCCTCCCCCCAAAAGCCCAAAGTCCAAACGCCAACGGAAAGTGTGTGTGTCACTTTATTTATGGGCTCGCTTAGGCGACTCCAAGTTTCAGGTTTAGTTTCGCATCCAGTTACCCCACAAGTCCACATCCACATTCACATCCACATACCGATTCTGCTGCTGACCACTGATACAGTGATTTTTCATGCGATGATTAATTAACTAAAGTCCTGGCCAGGCCAGTCCACTCCGACCATCCCCTTCTGTTCCCGTTCAGTTCTGGCCATTATTTAGGCCCGCCGACGACGCCCATAAATATTTAGGCCAGGTCCAAAGTGGGCGAGGTGAGGTGGGCGTGTTTAATTTCCACTCGACCACCTTCAACACGCCGAAACGGTGAAAAACGCAAAACAAATTGAAAAAAGCGGGCTCGGAAAATACATAACGAAGAGTAAAGCGAATTACTCTTAATGAGTTGGAAAATGCAAACAAAGAGCTGCATAAAGTTGGCTGAAATCGCACAGCCAAGTAGTCTGTAGACCGTAGACTGTTGGCCAAAGTGTGCTGAATAAAAAATGAACGGCTCCCCTCCTTTTTGGCCAGGAAGCGCGGCCAAAGCGGCCGGATATTACAATACAAAACGAGCGGAATGGCCAAAAAGAGGAATCAAATTAATGCAAACAGTTGAGTGAAAACTATGACGGCTATGTGGGCTTGTGTTTGCGCCGGCAGAGGTCGGGCGGAGCGGCCCAAGTGAAGCGACAACTTTGCGTCGACTTTCTGGCACATTGTTTGCATTATATTTGAATATTATTAACAGGAAAAATGGCAGAAG
This sequence comes from Drosophila pseudotakahashii, assembly GCA_035046095.1. Taxonomy (NCBI): domain Eukaryota; kingdom Metazoa; phylum Arthropoda; class Insecta; order Diptera; family Drosophilidae; genus Drosophila; species Drosophila pseudotakahashii. Next base: position 21,822,602 of record JAWNOE010000105.1, read on the forward strand.
AAAAAATGCCCTGAGAAGTGGTCAAAGGCGAAGGCGAAGACGGGGATACCCTGGAAAAGGAATCAAAGGAATCAAAGTCACCGGAATGCCCCTGAGATCTGAGATCCCATTGAATGACTTTTGACTTTGATGCGATGGAATTTCCTTTTGGAATGGCAATGCAATGGAATCAAAGATTCGCCTTTAAGCAAGTTCATATTCAAAGGTGAAAAGACAACAATGTAGCCACTTCTGGACTTCTGTGGCCTTTCGGCCCTCTCTGACCCTCCCTGGCCCTCAAATCCTGACTCGAACTCCAACTCGGACTCACTGCCTTTTTGCGGGCACAGCTGCATTGACAAATGCCTTGGCTATTGTGCCCTCTGTTAGAGGGTATACATAATGGATGCCTTCATTTCCGCTTCCGAATACTGTTGCTGGGTTCCCATGGAGGCCGCTTCTATGGGCCAACAAGTACATCGCCATTATTAGGTCATGATTTTCCAGCTCAAGATGGAAGCTGCCGTCGTCATGTGTCCCGGATTAGTCTGCAATAGCTTTCTGAGCTCCTGGGGTAGCTATAAAGTGTATATAGAGGAAAATATTTTAAATTTTGGGTATAAAAAAAATTATTTAAAAATCATATTTTAAAAAAATACTAATCACTTTTGGATGCCTAAAAGTATGCCACAATTTACTTTAAACTCAAAAGTGCGATGAATTCATTTAGAAACAGGACTATATTTTATTGATTGCATACTTTTGGACACTTATTTTGAAATTTAAAAGTGATTTTAAAACCATAGTGGTTTCTGTGACACCCCCAATATTAGAAACATTTTCAAATCGTAGTAAAATTATTATTTGACTTTGATATATTTTGTAGGTCTTAAGCCAAGTTCTATAAAAAGTTATAGTAAAAAAATCTACATTTTCGAGTTTTTTGAAAACAGTTTTTTAATGGTAATAAAATGATTACTTCTGTTTGACATATCTTTCACGTATAAATATGAATTTTAGTATTATCATTAGTATTTTTTGGCACGTTAGAAATATTGCACACTTAAAATGCACCATACAGTTGACTCAGAAACCGAAACCCCCTACAAAGTTGGTTCTCCTATGCCATAGTGTTTTTAGCCTTTATGGGGCGGGCAATCAAAGCGCCAGTCATGCCGCTGACCAGTTTGGGTTTTTGGCCAGTTCATTTTCGCTACTTGGCCACTTGAGCAGCTCCAAAGCCATGAGTATAAGTGTGAGTACTAGTATGAGTACGAGTATGAGTTGCCAGATGCCAGATGCCACATGCGGCCGCTGCTCGGCTGTTTAATAAAAAAAATTGCTTTCTAACACACTGAAACACTCGCATGCGATACTTGTCGGCAGTGATGAGGATGCTGGGATGCTGGGATGCTCGGACTTTTGGACTACGGGACTCTAGGATGGCAACAGCTGCGGCTGCCATAGTTGAAAGCACTTAATTATGTGCGAACATTTTGTGTAGCATACTTCAAGGCCATCGCCGAGACAGGGACAGCGGAAAGGGGGTTTTGGTTCGGTGCCGGAGGATGAGGCGAGTCATTTATAATCGCCAGTGCTCATGGCCTGCCACGCCTACCCCAAACCGCCACACACCACCGAATTGTGGCAAGGTCAGACGCTGTGACGTTCCTCTTTTATTCCTCCAGCCAATGTAAATCAAAGACACTTTTTGGTCACTTTATCAGCCAACAGAAATCTGATTGAGTTTTCTTTTGGGAGGGACGAGGTTGGCCGCAATGTCAATAGAGAAATTTCTGGGCAAACTGCGGCAATGGGGCAATTATTCCAGTAACCTGACTTGCAAACCGATGATTTAAATTGCAGCACAACCAAAAAAACGCTTAAACTAAACATCAAAACAAAGTTTTAATCAATACACATCAATTGGGTGTTTAAATCACTTATAAAGGTGTCTAAAAGTAGGCCTTCTTCAAAAATATTGTATAGCATACTTTTAGACACTTTTTTTAGGTGTAAAGTATTTAGGTACTATGAACAATTAAACTTTGAAGTCCATTTCATAAATTCGGTTCTTTTTTCTCTTTAACTTGACACCCTCTTAATTCTGAAGTTAGAGGGTCTTCTGCTTTCTTAATTTCTACCTACATCCTCGGAGCTTCTCAGAATTGGAGCTGATTTTGTTGACTTAATTTGTGACCTCCTCGCTTGGATCACCAGCTTATCCTGTTGCTCCGGCTTCCTCGAAATCTCGCTTTTCCCGTGAGAGTTCTTTCCACCGAACCCAAACCTAAAACAATCCCATCCCGTTCCATTCCATCCAACCAAAACTCTTATCCATCTTCGCATCGCCTCGCAAACCCCTTGAAAGTGAATCGCTGTCGCGCACATCCCGAAAATTGTGAAGTGCTCTCCGCAGTCGACGCTGTGTTTATAAACATTTTTATTTGCACATTTGTTTTATGGGGCATTTGCTTTGCTTTCCGGATGATGCACTTGTTCTGGCCGCCGCCTCTCCCTCACTTGCAGTTTTGGGACTCGCTTTTGCTTGTTTGCTTGTTGATGTTGCAACTGCCAGCAAAAAAAGAGAGGCAAAAAGTCAATGTGGCATTGCCACGACTTTTGGATACCTTGTAAGAAGCCTACCTCCAAGCGACACAAAGAAGAATCGACGTGTGCCCAATGCTAGATAAGCGTGTGACCGCAGGCATGCTTGTGACAAGCGTGCTTATGGGCTGAGCACTCCAGCTTTAAGATATCTGGTTCAAGATTTTAATTGAATAACAAATAAAAAATATATATTTAAATATACATAAAAAGTATTTTATACATTTTTCTACAATTTGTTAATTAATTCAAATAATCACCCCCTTTTTTTGGGATTTCCTTAAACACAATACTCCCCGTTAGTCCGCAGATCGCAGGATATATTTAATGTGGGTGGGTGAGCGATGGCCAAAAACAAGCTGTGCATAAAAACAAATGGCAAAGGGCGTGGCAGCGCCAAGCCGATGATTGTCGGAGTGCTTTATTCGATTTTTGGACCCCGGATCCAATCCGATCCGTTGTTGTTTTGCTTTAATTTGCAATGGCGTGGTAAATCGTTCATCATAAATGTCAAGAGATTTTCAGCGCGGATTACGATGGTATGGTATGGTATGGTTTGGTGTAGGATGGTCTGGAACCATGGGGATGTGAATGTGTGGGCATGGTGCATTAAGTGCATTTGTTGTCATGCCATTGAAAAAATAGAAACAGAAAATTCCATAGCTATATGCAGCTAAAGGGAGGCTGAGGTAGGAGTAACTCCAAGATGGTAGACCTTTAACCTTTTTACTTGTTGCTCCCTCGTCCTTCGCAGGATCTCCGGGGACGGGATTATGGCCTGTCATGTCCTGCAAACATCCTCCGCACTCGGTGTCCTGTATTCTGCACTCTGTGCCCCCTTTTCTGCCATAGTTCAATTTTAAGCATCACAGACAGCTAGCTGAAGCATTTTTGCTTCGCATTCTTTTTGGTTGTTTGGTTGTTGGGTTGCTGTGTTGCTGGGTTGTTTGGTTGTTGATGTTGACCCTGGCATGTTTGACAATTTCCACTTTCCGCTGTGGAAACCAACCGGCTCTGACAGTTCTCGGCATCTCTTATGTTCTCTCCCTCGATCTGTTGTCACCCTAAACATGCTTTAAACAATCAAAACAAACGGCTGGCAGCAACAGCAACAGAAGCAACAACATTGAACCCACACTTTCTGCGTTGTCAGTTTTAATAAATCGTCATGTGCATGTATCACAGTCCAAAAAAAAAAACACACAAAAAATGCAAAACAAACCCTTGACCATCAACAAAATGGGGAAGAAGTGAAGCCTGACAAAAGATACTCGAACGGATGGATGGATAGATAGATGGCGATGGATAGATGCGTTCGCCCAGACTTCAATAGTTTCAAATGAGAGGGAACAAATGCGAAGGAAATATGTCAGTTGAGGATCCCAGAAGTGGAGGGATATTAGGCGATTTTGAAAGATATTTTATCAAAAGAAAAATTACGGGTTTTTTAAAATCACTTTAAAATGTCAAAATAGGTGTCTTAAAGTATGCAACAATATAGTTTTAACCCAAAAGTGATGTGAATTCATGCAAAAAGACTACTCTCCATTATTCACTGCATACTTTTAAGCACCAATTTTGACATTTAAAAGTCAAATGATTTTTAAATTCAAATATTTTAAAAATAATTTACAATTAAGTAGGGGTATTTATCTACCAATTGCTTAAGAGGGGAACTTAAAAGCAAATGATTTTTACAACCACTTTAGAACACGTTTACTTGAATCGGTTTCCGTTTCCTATTCCGCCTGTGGTTAAATGGCAATGGCTGTGGAAATTTGGAAATATTTATGTGGCAACTTTAAAAAGATCCAATTCACATCGGGACCCCACCGACTTAGCCCACCATCATTGCCTTCCGATTACCACTTTCTTTCTTTCTACATTGGATTCCGTGCGTGATATTTGCGGCCTTTGGCGGCTTTTCGTTTTCGTTTCTTGGGCCTCGTGGCCTTTGCCGTAATTCAACTAATAAAATATTTACGATTCCCGGTTCCCAGGGTTCTCGGTTCTCGCAGCGTAAGTAGTGTGAACAAAGGGCCACACAAGACGAAAAAACGGGGAAAAAAAGGGAAAAATGAAGCCAAAGTTAAACAATCGACGCATTCGTGTTTATTTTTACTTTCAATTTTCTGTGGCCCCCATTTCTGTTTATTCATTTTTATACAAGTAATACCGTAGTCTGGTTGGTAATACCTAGATGGTGTCGTCTTTCGTGAAAAGCTTTTTTTTTTTGGCTGATTGAAAAATTAAATCGCTAAAAAGAGGGTATTTTTGACCATAATGCTAATCTTTTTTTTCGACCTAAAAACCCTATTTTTGTTCGAAATCGTAAAAAAATAAGGTCAGAATAGGGAATGTTGAGCTCGTAATTAAATTCAGAATCGATTTGCGATCAAATCTGGACATTTTAGTTTTTGGTCATTTTTTGCTAAAAATTTAAAAAAATGCGAAAATTTGTGAAAAGTTTTAATTTGTCTAAAAGTGATGGGGATCGTTAGTTTAGGTTGTTAGCTGTCCAAAACAGTCGGTCGCTTAGTTGTCGGACTTGATTTGTCCAAACTACGGCTGAAAAACCGAAAAAATGAAAATTTTTGTCTAAAATTCAAATTTATTGTTTCCACCCTAAAATATAAGTTTTTTCGCCGAAACAAAATAAATAATAGCCCAAACATGGAAAGTCATACCTTGTTGAACTCGTAGCTAAATTCCAAATCGATTTGCGTTTAAATCTGGACAGTTTAATTTTTTTGATTTTTTTTCACAAAATTATGATGTAACCCCTTATCAAAAATGCGAAAATTGTTGAAAAATTTAATTTTCCCAAAAGTAATAGGGATCGTTAGTTTAAGTTGTTAGTTGTTCAAAACAGAAGTGTTTTTAGATGTGCTCCCCAATTTGACGTAAGTACGAGTGAAAAACCGCAAAAAATATGATATTTCTGTGTAAATAGTTTGGTATTACAAAATGTATACAAAATTCTAAAATATTTCTCTCCCTTTAGGTCTAAAAAAATAATGTTCCAGCCAAATCTTTTCTAAATGATATAATGAGAATGTCTAGTTGCATTTGAGGGGAAAATATGCAAGGGTATAAAAGGCTTCGTTAGCCATCTTTTTTTTTGTTGATCTTTTTTTTCTGTTTGCCCGTTGCCGTTTAATAATTATCAACGCATTAGTGGGCGTTTCTCTGGTCCTCTTTCGCCGCCTTCTCCTTTCTACCGGCTTTCTCCACTCCTTCTGGCATTCTGGGCCAGGTCGGCAGCCTCAGGAAATGCTCTTGCCGCTTAATTATTCACGTTTTGGCTTGTAATTTCCCGAATGAAAGGGGAGGTCCATGGGTAGGGGTGGGTGCCTCAAATGAGTGGGTGGGGGTGGTGCGGCAGTGGTGGCCTGACACTTGTTGGCCGCCGCTGTGGTTAGGCGGCGATTAAAGAAGGAAGCTGGGAACTGGAAGCCGGAGGCCAGCGGCAGCCGCCAGCATATTTAATTAAATTCTAAACTCAGCACAAAATGCAGTCGAGAAATGAGGAGAAGTAAAGGAAAAGGAGGGAAAAAATTAAATAAAATAAAAAAAAATGATAGAGACGGCACGGCACACAATCAGTGGAAACTTAGCAAAGGGCAAATACAGGGAGTTCTATTTGCATGTGTGTGTGTGTGTGTGTGTGTGTGTGTGTGTGTGTGTGTGTGTGTCCACCAGCATGTAACAGTGTCTGTGTGAGCTTTTGTTCTTTACCTTTTCGCCATTTCCGCTTCCCTTTCGCCCCGGCGAAACGCCTGGAATTATGCAGCGAAATATTCAACAAACATTTTCACTTCATTTCGCGGGGGCATCGTTAGCAGCTGCCACGCCCCCTCCGCCACCGCCTCCGCCCATTGTGCTGCAACTGATTTTAATTACATTTAATGCGAGACACTCTTTTTTTTTCCTACTTTGTGCTTTGTATTTTACTTTTTTCTTCTTCATTTTTTTAAGCCACCTGCTGACTACAAATTTTTATTAATGTTAAACGCTAGTTATGCCTCTGCCACGCCCCCTCCGCAATCACACGCCCACCAGATGAGCGACGAGAGTGTCCTTGTCCCTCGCCTTTCCATTTTCCATTTTTGCATATTCAAGGAAGATGGGCGGTTGGGCACCATGTTTGTTTGCTCATCAGGCGAAGACAACTGTCAGTGCAAAATGGCAGTGGGGAGAGGGAAGAAAGGCGGCGGCAGGGACGGAAACAAGTGTTCCCTGACAAAATGGAGGGGTAATTGCTAAGTAAAGTTTAACTGAAAGTTGTAAACAGTAGTGGCAGAGGCAGTGGCTGTGGCAGTGGCGCAGTGCAAACTTTGCAGCTAGTTGATTCCCCCGAAAGTATGCAACATTGATTGAAACAATTAAAGTAATCCCTAATCGACGGGACTGGTTTATCCTTTGGCAGGTAGTTAAAGCTCAGTTAGTGTGGTGTGCTGGTGCTGCCGATGCCTGTTCATGGGTGCACTGGGAGAAATACACTGGAAATTCAGTGAGAAAGGGAGGCACATTTATCTAATTCTAAATATTATATTGCATACTCTTAAACACTTTTTAAATAATTTAAGTTTTAAACGTGTGGCTAGAATTAAACACATATATTAATTAAATAAACAAATATGATTTAATATTTTAAATTTGTTTTTATTGCAGTTGCTATTATTTGTTAAATCGAATTAGGGAAAAATTTGTTAAAAAATAGAGTAATAAAACGCAGTTAACGAAATTCTAAATACATTATTGCATACTTTTAGACACTTTTTAAACAAATTTTAAATTCTAAGTGAACTTCAAGTTTTTAATCAAATAAATGTTTGAAAATCGTGGCTAAAATAAACAAAAATGTTTTTATATTTTTCATTCGTTTTCATTTTACTCGCTTTCAGTTGTAATATCGAATTGGTATTTTTGTTCTCTGTGTGCCGGATGCATTCAATTTGCTTTCGCTCTGTGGCGGCCGTTCATTACATTGATTCCCAGCACAGATTCTGCCCATTCCCCCCTACCACTCACCAAAGTGTGCCTTATTTTTGCGCTTTTTGTCCATTTAATGGCATTTGTAGTCTGGCTGTTTTTGCAAATTATTGCCGCCAATGCACACACACGGACGAGCTGCTGGGGAATTTAATGCAAAATAATTATGCGCCGGCCGAAACGAATCGAAACGAAACGAATCGAATGCTCATCCAATGCTGGGCCAATTTTCAATTTGATTTGCATGTTCATGGCGGCCAGTGGACAAACCCATTGGGAATCCCATACGGAATGTGAATCGAAATCAGAATCAGAATCCTGAAACAGAAACACTCGCACTCATTACGGCCACGTTGAAAACTGGAAACTGGCTTTCGTTTGCGTTTATTTATTGTAAGTTTTGTGTGCGCTTCTGCTGGCTTAACGGAGTCGCGGATTAATGATGTTGTCAGGCCGAACTAATGTGTGCCTTCCATTTCTCAATTTCCCCTGATTTTCAATGGATCTCTCCTGACTGCTCTCTATAGTGATGAAAATGGGCCTTTAATTAAGTTAAGCCCGAATTGGCTTTTTAATTTAATGTGCATCTCAATTCGCCGTGCAATTAATGGAGTTCACTTGAAAATAATCAAACAAGGGTTCAAAGTAAAAACAAATAAACTCTGGCAAATATTTACCGAAAGTGCTATCAACTATCTGAACTGATTAATATGTTCTAGGTTTACAGTGTGTTGTGGTTTATATAAGGGTTGGTTAAACGATCGATAGCACTATCGATACTATCAATGCACAGAGAAAAAAAAAAATCCAAAAATAATCATCCATCGGGTATTTTTTCATATCAATTTTGGTCCCTTATGTGTTCATATCAAAATGATATTTCCGAACATATGATTTTGTACCATATTGATATGAAATCATACCATTTTGATATGGAAAAATTGATATGAAACAATATCAGTCCCATATTGTTCCGTTTTATTCTCTGTGTGGTTTTAAAATTTAGGAAACATCTATGGTTTCGGTCCAATATCGATAGTCTCGCTCAGCAAAGAAATTTAATCGATGTATCGGTGGCCACTATCAATACCCAAAACGATATTTCCACAGCCCTAAGTTAATATGTGTATTATGCTAAAGAATTCGCGCCAACTTTTGTTGTCAAATATATGATGCATTTTGATAGGTATTACCTATAAGTCATTCCTATCAAGTTACTATTAAGGCAAACAAAAGGCAGTAAATTGCACTTCCCTTTGGAAGAACGAAGTGGCGCGGAAGGGACGAAGTGAGAAGGAACCCTGGGGGGGACATGTGAGTTGCAGTTGCGTGTGGCGACAGGCCACGCCCCCTTTTGGACAGCCGCCGCCCCCTTGGCGTGTGCGTGATTGGAAATGAGTTCGAATTAAATCGCGGGCGGCAATTAAATGAAATGAAATTTCCTTCTCAAAAGTCGCTCGCCCACAAAAGTGTGCTGAACAGTTTAAACCGAACACACGCAATACTTCCCCAATACACACACTGAGGATGAAAAGGGGGTTGGGGGGTGGAGGATATAAACTGAAATCAATGACAAAAATACAGCGCTATCTGCCCATGTGTGCGTGTGGGTGTGCGAGAGTGTGGGTGCAGCCAAACGAAGACACGAAAAAAGCAGCGAGGCAAGCGAAGTATTCGAATGAACAAGGAGCACGGCAAAAGCGCAGAGGTACACTGAAAGAAACGCGATTTGAAATTGGAAAAGGAATTTTGAATTTTTTAGATTTTTTTATTTAATTTTTCCTAGTAATTTTATAAAATAAATCATTATTAATTAGGAAAGGAAAAAGGAATTAATATATATTTTTTTTTTAATTTAATTTGTAAAATTTTTTAATATTTTTCTATGTTTTTTTTGGAGCGATTTAAGGACTTGCACTAACCATAAATCCTAAATTAAATTTGTATCATTTTGTCTGCTATTTTTCTTTTCGGTGTGCCTGAGTTGTGGGCGGGATGGGAAGCCACCATCGATTGCTTTTGTTTTCGCTGGTGTGGCTGTAGTTATTGGTATCTGGTTGCCGTGTTAATCTGCTTCCTTCCGCTATATTTGCGCGGCATATTTACGCGGGACGTGGAATTCGCCTCCGCTGCTGTCGGCGCAGCAGCTGCTGCTGATAAGTGCAGCAGCCGTGACAACGAACGCTGCAAACGCAGCGCAAACGTGCTGACAACAACAAAATCAACAAACAAGCGGACGAGCGATACGGAGGCAACCCCAGGAGCCACCTAGGAACACCCACCCTTAAAACTCTGCTGGAGGATTTAAGAAGGCAACAAGGCGACGAGTCAGCGAGCCAGCAAGGACTCGCTTATCCTGCGAGTCAGACGACGGTGAGCTGTTTAATTAAACATTAGGCTCGCAACCTAGCAGGCTGATTGCCGGCGCACAACACGGCGTATGAGCGATGTGGAATGTGGAAGTAGTTTAAATAGCACAGAGATACAAAGATACCGATACCAGCCACCTTATGGCCAAGTATTTTATTACGGAATTAAATATGAAGGTGAATAACAACTGATTAAGTTCCCCTTATGGTTGGATATGTAATGTAATGAAACAGATCCTCTATTTATAATTACAGTTCGATTGAGTCGATGGGCTGCCTGGGTTTCTTTTGGATTGCAGAAAGTAGAGCTTGAAAAATATCGATATTTTCACAATATTGTATCGATAAAATCTAAAATATCGTATTATAATTATGTTTATATTAAAACGTCCGAAAAACATCCATGTTTGAAATATATCGAAAATATCGAAATATCGATATTTAAAAGTGTCCCTAAAATGTTGTGATTTTTTAATGGTTTATTTTAAATGATTAATAATGTGCCTAAGTTGCATTATTATTTTTTTAACAGTTAATTTGAATAATTATAATTGGTTTACTTTTAAAAATGTGCGGTTAAATTCCTAAAAAATCTACAGTTTTTATTTTCAAGCCCCGGGATTAGAAACTGGCCACAAAAATTGAATATAGAAGTAAGTAAATTACGTTTGTGCGACAGCCACTAATTCCTCAGCGGATTATGGGCCACATTTATAGGCCGCAGTGCCCAGCCATGCGATTCCCGATGCCCGATTCCCGATTCCCGCCCAAATGTCTGAGTAATGGGATACTTGGCAACCGAATTCGGGAATCTCATTTGCTTGTTATTCATTGAGGCAACTAAAACCGCTGCCGGCTAACCAAATTAGTCGCAGCTCATCAATTTGCGTCATTAACTTGAAGTGGGATCACGACGGGGTGGGGTCATGTGGGTGGCCCTCTGTGGGTGGGTGGGAGTATTGTCAAGGCCGTTTGGACTCGGATTCTGCGGTGCCTTTGGCATTATGACATGAGCACTTATGACAATATGCCCAGTCACCGATATATACATATATATGGTATATATGGTATGGTATCGTATATATATCGATGCATTATTCATGCGACGCTCTGGGTTTTGCGCCCTTCCGTTGTTGTTGCTCATTTTCGGCACCCATAAATACTACACTGATAAAAAGCATGGTAAATTCAAAGATTTTATATTCCATTTGAATATTTTTAATCCATTACTTTGTTTTTATAAATATTTACATATTTATTTTAATGATGTAAATTATTTAAAGTAAATAAGACTATCTTTGTATTTAATATTTTCAACCTTTCTTCAAATATTTTCAAATTTAATTGTTCAATTAAATATATTCAATATTAAATACTAAAAATTATAATATGCTGATAATCATTTCACCAATTTTTTCTCTCTGTAAGGACAAACACACTCACACATGTGCACAGCGCAGTGTCTGCGCTTAATTACATTTCAAAGGTTATTATGTAATTAACCCCGGTCCTCGCGGTGCTCACATCTCGGGACTTCAATGCTGATGGAGCTGTCACATTTCATTCCGAAAACTTCTACAACTCGGCTCGAGTTGCAGGCATTTATTCTGCTTTCTTCGGACAATCCCTGGGCGAATCCTTTCTCCACTCGCCTTACAATCAACTTGTATACCTTAATTAATGTTCATGTTCTCGGTTTCCTTTACTTTCCTTTCCTATCCTTTCAGTTTTTTTTCTTTTCTATTTTTATATGCTTCATTTTCTTGGCACGCGTCAAAATTCGGGGCTTAAATATTTCTCAACATCTGGAGCCCAGTTTTCGTGGCCTTAACAGTGTTTTCCTCTTGCATCATTTTCCATCTTCGCTTTCTGTGCTTTCCGTGTTTTCCGTTTCCCCATGTCTTTTTTTAGATGCCGTAAAATATTTCAAATGTTCTTCATATAAATGCGGCATATTTTGCCCCTTTTTTCGCCTGCCCCCTCATATTTTTGCCCGCCGCCCCTTTTCAAGGGGCGTGGCACAAGCTGGGACACAACAAAAAGAGTCAAGGCCACCTAAAACACACACACACATGGAAGCTCTGATGTGTGCTTAATGTTGGCGCAAAATTAAAATTGCGTTTTAATAGCAACAAGAACAACCAGTTTTACGAGGGTCTGTCAGCAAAAAGCATATGTAATAAGGGACTGCTTTTTTATTTGCTGTGGATTTTAAAGGCCTAATGCCTTTGTGTCTTTTCCGATCACCGAATCACCGAGTAAGCTGAAAAGCGTACGTTTTCCAGGTATTTTAGTAACATTTTCTATATTTTCCGAGCTGGTTTAAGCTTACATCTAATTTTAAACTTTTGAGAACGAAGATTGGTAGGAATCGAATGTTTAGAGTACCTTTGTTGCATATTAGCTTGGTAAATACTTCCAAAAATCCATATAAAAATATGAAATATTAATCTCACTTAAAACAGTTTAGGTTTTCACTAAAACTAATTTTTAATATTAAGTGTATGGGCTTATATATTCTTATAAGAAACATAAATAATACAATTTAATTTTTTTATTGATCAAATTATACAAATAAAATAAAAAAATATATAAAAAAATTAAAAATATAGAAAACAAAATAAAAATTTAAAAAAAACCATACAAATAAAATAAAAACTACTACTAAAAAAAAAATTCAAATAAAATAAAAGAGTATCCGTTATCCGCTTGCTTTGTTTCGTGGCTTCAGAGGAGGACTTTCATTCACATAGTTAATTTGGTCGCAGTCAAGTTTCTGTGTCGACTGGGTTGCTATTAAATTAACATTAAAAAATGTCTGGGCCAACAGCAGTAGTAGCAATAATAGTAGTGGCAAAAGGCAGAAGCGAGTGCAGCAAAGCCAAAAGGCGACAAGGCCAAAATGAGTCGCATACTAATGCAAAACTGTTGTTTGTCTGGTTGCTTGGATGCTCTTGCTCCTTGCTGGAAGCCCCCCTGCAGCCCCTGCCCCCCTTCATTAGAAGCCAAAATGTAAGCAACAAACAACAATAACAGCGTTAACTACTTAACAGGCACATGTAATACGCTCGCACCAGGAGTACCACTTACATTTTACATTTGCATTTTGTAAGGGGGCTTTCAGGGGTTACAGGGGTTTCAGTGTGTTGCAAGGGGGGCATTAACCCCATCTGGAGCTTTGTTTATTTGTGACCTGTGGCCGGTCGAGTGACGACGACGACGCCGGGAGCACACAAATCAGACTGCAAAGTGATTAAAGTTGTCCTCGCACCGCAAAAGTTGGCCCCAAAAAGTAGGCAATAATTCGTGCACACACATTCGAGCAGGGTCGTAGTCGAAAAAGAGGGAAAAGGGGGGCTAGGGGCAGGGTGTCGCACTCATTACTCCTCGTACATGTCGCATTTAGTTGGCACCACTGGCACTGCACTAAGCTAAGCAGATACTATACGCCATACGCCATATGCCATATGCCACATGCCATTTGGCAAATGACGCGTTTTAAAACGCGACAGCGGCCATAAACACGCGCAAAAGCGAAACGTTTGAAAATGAGAAAACGCGAGGCGAATAAAGTGGGGCACCCATGGCAATTGACTAGAGCCGCCTAGAGTGACTGATGAAAGAGCAAACAGAAAATGGGGGGAGAATATATATTGTTGCTTTCCTATATTGGTGGCTGCACGAGTTCCTGGACTTTTTAACAAGTCCTTTGGCGTTCAGAGCATATTTGTAAGCCTTAGGTTTGTTTTATATTTTCAGTTATAACAAGTATATTTTATAAGTTTGCTGGAATTTGAATGTTTTCTTTATAATACGATGTCTGAATATAACAAAGAGCATTGAAAATAAGTAAAAACTAAAGAAATCGCGTTTGAAAATAGGTGAAAACTAAAGAATTCGCGTGCAAGAGAGCCAACCTAAAATGCTGCAATTTTATTTTAGGTTTTTTGAATATAAAAATATAAAACTAAGGAATTCGCGTTCTTCTTGAACTTAAACTTAAAATGTTTCAATTGCAATAGTATTTACTTAGCCTGGCTTTTAAATTGCATAGGTATTGTTTTATAACATACAAATTAAAGGCAAAGAATTTGAAATCAGCCAAACAACTTTCACTCCCATTCCATTCTGCTAACGATGTTGAAACAAGGCGAAACGTGTGCATGTGACACAAAGTCACCGAGCACAAAAGCACATATTACACATGACGTTGGACCCGGGGATCCTGTCGTCGCAGGACTATGATAATGTTTTGCCGATGTCTGCGCACCTTCACTTTGAGTGTATTATTTGCAGCACATTTATAATGATATCAGCACATAAAAAGCGTGTTATTTGCCAACTTAAACACAAGCGTATCAGGCTGACGAGTAGGTAGGTAGTGGTGGAATTTGCTGGAGGAAGACAGCTTATAAATACGTAGCCTCTGTTGTTGTTTGTCAAACGTTGTTAGCAGTGGGCCAAGTCGGTGCCTCCAAACGAGACCACATCATCAGCTTCTGCAGCAGCTTCTGCGTCAGCTTCTCAGCAACTGTGGCAGCAACGTCAACAGGCGGCGGGAAATATTCACATGCACACTCGGATTTGCCTAAGCGCCATAGACTAACTCCCAGGATCGCACTGGGACCTGCATACACTTGCATAAATATATCCGGGCCAGTGTGTGTGTGTGTAATGCGCTCCAAAAACTATCAAGAACAGCGATGGCGGCCCCTCCCCCCCAAAAAGGCAAGACAATAACAAGAGCCCAAAAAAAGTGGGATGTGCGATTGCCAAGGGGCTGGGGAAAAGATATCCGGCTGCAGGACCAAATAATACCCTAAGATACCCTAATTTTAGATTAAGTCTAAAATATAAATAATAAACAGTAAATAAATATAAAAAATAATCCAAAATATAAATAGAAATCTCAGTGGGCAAGGAATTAAAACTCCATATGGTTTGTACATCATTTCTACATGTTTTCCACACACTTTCTACATGTTGTTTACATACTGAGCTAATGTTATTAAAATCTATTTTCTCTGTCTTTAATATTTACATTTATTTAATTTAACTGAATATCAATTCATACTCAGTAGCCATTTTTCCCCCTATAGTTTTATTTCCAAACAAAATCGCATTTAAGCATAAGTTAATTTTGAGTAAATGCTGCATTATGCTGGCATTTTAAGCTTTTTCATAATAAACCCAATATTTTTGTTGTATTACCTTAGTTGGCAAAGTCTGCCATCACTGTCGCTAAGCTGTCCGCTTTGCCTGCCCCTCAGCTTTCTTTACTTTCTCCGAACCCGAACCCGAACCCTCTTGCTTCTATGCGACGAAGCACACGGGGCGCATGAGTAATCTAGGCAGCTTGTGCTTTGCATTTCCACTTCGCCCTCCTCTCATCCTCCCCGCTCTTTAGTCATTCTTCTCTGCATCCTTTTTATTTACTTTTATACCAGCAACCCGTGATGATATTGTTGTGTGTGTGGTGTGTGTGTGTGTGCTGGTGTATTTTTGGTATTTATTTTTGGCATTATTATTGCATATTTTGTGTCGCTGGAGGTCCGCCCTCCTATTTTTCTTTTTTCCTGCACGTTTTTTTTTTCCTTTTTTCCTCGCGCTTTACGTTAATGCGAAATTTATGCTTCATGCGCTTTTAGTTCGGGGATGGAACCCCCCTTTCCCCCCCTTTACCTTGCTTTTGGATTTTTGGTATGCGAAAATATTTTCGCCAGCAACCAGGATAAAAATGGGAGCAGCCCCATTTGCAGGTGTTTTTCTTCTTTTGGGTGGAGGAGGAGGAGCCACATATTGATATTGACCGAAAAATATCAGCAAAGCAAGAGAAATAGATAAACAAATACATAAATAAGAAAAAGTGCAGGCGGCAACAGGGGAGTACAAATGATAAAGAAATGCAGCAAAAGGAGGGAAGAAAGTAGCCAAGAGAGAAAAAAAAAGTAAAAGAAAGCTAATGACACGGGGCGTATGAGTAATGTGCTGCGCCAAAGTGAATAGGTTGTTTTTGCCCCCTAAATTGGTTAGTAATTGCACGGGCAATGAAAAGAAGAAAGTGCAGCCTTGAGTTGCTTTCCTTTGATCAAAGAGGATTTTCCTTCGCCTGGCAAAAGAAAAGGAAGCTGGAAAAACGGTTGGATATTGATAGCTCGCCACCATCACCCCTTTCAATTTCAATTCATTTTGCCCTTCATTATATTCCTTCCGCTTTCAAAAACTTCGATTGCATTTCCGTTTCTGCGAATATGTACCCCATAAAGGGGGCGGTTTTTTTATAACATATAACAGTCTGCTTTCAGAGCTCTTTGGCTTCGGGTCACCCCATTTGGCTACCGCTTAATGGCCTCCACTTGTCGTGTTTTATGCCGATTTTCATTTTCATTTTCATTTGGTATTTTCATTTGACTCGCCACGCGCCAGGGCCAAGTGCATGCTGGGTAAACTTTTCATTCACATTCACACTCGCATTCGCATTCGCAACACACGGACCCACAAAAACACTCATGAGTTCCCCATCGAAACCCCAGCCACACCTTCTTTTCCTCTCGTTTCCTTTCCTTTCCTTTCCATTCCTCTCCATTCCTTTTCGAACCAACCGCCCACTTTCAAATAATCATAAAAGAACGACGCTTGAAATTTATTAAGAAACTTGGGCACTAAAAATAGTTTCTAACATCGCAGGGGCGGTCTGAAAAAGGGGGGGCGAGAATATTACTGACGAATGCCCTTTGAAGGTCAGTAAAAAATGCCAAAAATAACAGCATACGAATTTGGAAAATTTTATTAATATATTTTACATTGCCTTGATGGCAAATGAAGATGGTGAATTTAATGTGTTTTTTAAATCCTAAAATTTAATTTAATTTAAATCAAAATATATTCTTCACATATTTTAAAAGACAAAATAAAATAATTAAAATTAAATGCTTTGACAATTGAAATATATAAAAAATATAAATAGAAAATAATATAAATATAAAAGAATTAATTTGATTTTTATAGTAAAGATTGAGTTAAATAGTTAAAAAGGTTTAAAAATACAAAATCACTTGTATATACGTTTTTAAATACAATATTTGAGAGTAAAATATACTCAACTATGTAAAATAATTTTTTAAATTATTAAAATCAAAGAAAAATTGAATAAAAATCATGGAAATGGCAAAAATAAGGACCGAAGTGCAGTGGTAATGAAATACATGCAAATGGGGTAAACGATATTTGAATGACCAATCGAGGGTCTCAAATCGCAAGGCAGAATTTAATTTTTTGGAAAGTAAAATCGTATAGCCTACTGCCACGTTTCTTGCGAACTTTTCTGGCGATTTTATGTGTCGTGAGGAATTTAGCAGAGCAAAAATTCTTGTTTTCTTTTCCTCCTTTTCTTTTTCTTTTTTGGTAAAATGTTTTTGGCCATTGCCGGTGGCCAGGCACGTTCATTAAAGCCCCTTTTGGTCTTTCGTCTAACTAACTCGGTTTCTACCCTTTTGCCTGCCTTACTTTCTTGGCCATTGTCCTGCAGGTTGTGCAGGCTCCTCTTCCTTTTCCTTTTCCTATTTCCTATTTGGGTTCGGCTTCAGCGGCCTGTGAAATCCTTTTAATGGCATAAACGGGTTAAGCATTTTGGAGACGTAAATATGAGCAGCAATAACAACATCTCGGGTGTGTCCTGTGAGTCCTGTGTGTCCTGTGTGTCCCGTTTGTCCCGCCTGTCCTGCTGGACATTGTCTGGTTTATCCAGCAGTCGTTGAGCTTTAAAGCCTGAATTTCAGTTATGAGCAGAACGTGAGACACCCACACAGGCACAGGCACAAGCACACATCCTGCCATCCCCCCCACTTCTTGTGCATGTGTGTGTGCATTGGGCATTTTTCAAAATGGCAAACAAAGCGCGCGTGACAGGAAAAAACGGCCAGCAAATCGTTCACTCAGCCTCAGAAAAACCCAAAATCCATTTCCCCCACTCACTCACCCACACACACACACACACCGGGACACCCTCCTTTTGTTTCACAGTGTGCGTGTGAGTGAGAGAGTGTTTGTGAGAGCGCCTGTGTGTGTTTGTGTGTGGCAGACAGTTTGCCAAGCATTTGCTTAATTTAATTTTGCCTGCCTCAACGGCTGCTGCTCTGGTCGCTCCCCCTCCATCTCGATTTTCCTGTTTCCAATTTTCACTTTTCACTCGGGGAAAAGCCCAGACTTTAAGCCCAGAAGAGCCTCGGAGATTTCTCTCAGTGGCTGTCTTGACTTGCAGTTTGTTTTCTTAAAATTTGCAATTAATCAACTTAACGTGTCTGACCCAACGGATCTCTGTGGATCTCCCCATCTGAGCTCTTTAGGCACTGAGCCAATTAACCCAGCGCATAAAATCAGGAGTAAAATAGAAATATAATAAATAATTATTATTAAATATTAAATACGTTTTGATAACTTATTTATTAATTTCCTAGATCCTAGATATTATCAAGAATTTATGTTTATGTAAAATCAATAATGAGTGATATAATAAATATTATCTATTATATTGTATTATATATTTTCTTCACTTAGGAATGGGCTTTTCCTCAGTGCAGTTATTTTAATCCGCCCACTTGGCGCATTTTCAGATGAACGGAGGCGATTTGGGGCTACACATGTAGTACTATGAATGTGTGGGGCTCTATCGTTCATCTGCAATAATCAGAGAACCCCTCTTCACCACCCATGGAAAGTTGAAGGCCAACGACAGAGAAGGTGACAATTATTTATTTGTTGGGTCCTTTGTTTATCGCCAAACAGTTGACAGGTCTCCCGCTTTGTGGAGGGGAAATTAGGAGGTAGAATCGAGAAAGGAATGGTTGGGGAAGTTATGTTTATGTGCAGATGAAAGCTGCCTTCTTTTTGCCATTTCAATTGTTTACAGGCTGCGGAGAAATGAACTGGTTTTGAATACCATTTCAAAGCTTAATCGATATCATGGCTATAATAATAATAAATAAAATATATTATTGATGAGAAAATTCGAATAATTTCACATACCCCTCTATATAAAATAGAAATGTCTTATTCTGAGTTCCAAATCGTAAAAAAGTATCTAGAAAGGTGCTAAAATTCTAGTAATTTCAAATATCCCTCTACAAAACATCAAAAATAAATATAAAAAGAAAGCGATGATTACTCCGAGTTCTATTACTTTTTATTCGAGTTGTTCTGCCAAAAGGAAGGAAGAATACGAATTCACAGGAGCATGAAAGATACCAATTAAATTGAAATAAAACCCATATCAACACTTCCGTGCATTTAGATTTCCAATTCCGTTGGCTTTCGGCAGAGCTGGTGCCACAATTTTTGCCATTTGTGACTGGCGATTGAGTTGCGCTCCCCAGGATGCCAGGATGCTGGGATGCAAGGATGCCCAGGATGCCAGGGCACTTTGGCACTGTGGTCAACACAATCAGGATGCAGTCATCGCCAGTTGGCACTCCATTGCTCACTGCCCTCTGCCTCCTCCTGATTTTCTCTGAATTTTCCCTGCTTTCCACTGCCCAGCTGACATAACTCCAAATGCACTTGCTGACAGTCATTGAAAACACAAACTGTAGATTATGCCACTGCCAGGATCCTCGAGTCCTGCAGTTCCCTCCTGGCAACCCAGCAACCTGGCAACCTGGCAGCCCAGCACTTGTAATAAATCACAAAACAAGTAAAAAACCAAAATTATCTAACGAAATGCTACTCGAGAGCATCGGAAAAACTCGAAGACCAGAAATATAGTCGCCCGGTGAGCAGGTGAGAGCATCTCTCCCTTTGGCTTAAATGTGCAGCATTGCAGAAAATATTTCAACCGAAAGGCTGCCGACGCTCTGCCGTGGCTCTGCCGCCTCTTTACCTCATACCCCTCAGCTTTTACAGTGATAAAAAAACGGAATGCTGAATTTAAAGATTCCTATAACATA
The DNA here is from genome assembly GCA_035046095.1 of Drosophila pseudotakahashii. Classification (NCBI taxonomy): domain Eukaryota; kingdom Metazoa; phylum Arthropoda; class Insecta; order Diptera; family Drosophilidae; genus Drosophila; species Drosophila pseudotakahashii. Next base: position 21,842,493 of record JAWNOE010000105.1, read on the forward strand.
TTTAAATTTTTTATTAAATTTATTTTTATTTAAAAATATTTGTATATTTTCTCAATATATTTTTAAATTTTATACATATAAAATCTCTATATTTACTACCTTTTTTTTGTCAGTGCACCTCTTACCTTTTTTGCTGGTCAGTTCGGCAGTTGGTAATGCGGTCAGGATGTGCTCAGATGTGTGTCCCTGCGTCTCAGTCAGCCCCTCATTCGCATTCGCATTCTCATTCTGTTTATAAACGTAACAATGACCGCATTTTTGTCTCTGTGTGTGTGTGTGTGTTGCCCCCGAGGCAGGACCTACCAACACTTTTCCACTTTCTCATTTCCCATTTCACCAGCCGCCAAAAAGTGCAGCAACAAAGTTAAAGTTTTCCTCTTTTTCTATTGACAACCGAGCGGCTTTTGTGCCAAAAAGAGAGAGTGGGTGGGTAGTTGGAATATCCTTACACAGATACACGCCCCCCATATCCTTGCATATACACAGATACACCAGATACACCAGATACACCAGATACACCCATACAAATGAGCAGCGGAGGAGGCGGCGGAGGAAAATGCCGCTGGCTTTTTGCGCGGCTACAGTGACTGCGAAAAAAACATTCCACTGCGCCAAGCAAACAGCCAAAGGCAATTGGCAGAAGCGCTGAGCCGTCAACCTCAGCCAAACTGAAACCGTTCTGAACCATTCGGAGCCCAGTTAAGAGGTCGCTCGCCGCATTAAAACAAATAAAATCAAATAAACGTTTATTGCACTGAAATGTTTACGAGGCCACAAACAACAACAATGACAGCTACACGGACTATAGACTACAGACTATAGACTATAGTAGTGCAAATCTCGCAATTTAATCAGCCCGCCAGCCAAATGACCATGGCACAGAGACATTGTGGCTTAATTCTGGCCAAGAGTGGCCCCAAAGTGGCCCAGGGTGGACCACTTTCGCCCCTTTCGACCTCCTTTCGATTATAAGTATAAACCTGATTTTCTCAACTAATTAGAGGGAATTAAAAGATAAATGACAGGTTATTATGACTTAGGATCATCGGCAAACTGGCTTTCAAGTATTTCTAACAATTATTATGATTTCTGAAAAATACTATAAAAATTATTATTTGATTATTTTACAAAAATAATTGGTGTAAATTGAAAAATAAGTAATCGGATTAAAAACAAGATAAAATCCGAATTTTAAACTGCATTTTAGTTTTTGGACTTTCTGCGCATCGGCGATTTCAATCCTTTTTGTTTCAAGGCGAAACATTAATAAATATTTCAACTACAGTATTGTATAGCGATTACTGTTTAAGGATAATTATGCCCAAGTCATATGGATATTTATAAATATGAATGCTCTTGTTTATTTTCATAAGCCGCATATTTCCGCTAAAATTTCGGAGCGCATTAAACGCAGAATTCATACAAAATTCATTTAACGGGCGTTTAAGAGAATGTGCCACGCCCACGACTTATCAGGGGCTGTCGGAACTAACGTTCAAGGGGGGTGAAGAGGAGGGGCGGAAGGGCGGAAGGTCGGCGAAAACTAATCTGCGCCTCGAAAAATGTACGAAATTAATCTGCACATAAATTAAGCATTAAAATTTAATATATTTGTTTATGGGGCCTCAAAGTGCGAGGGGGTGAGTGGGGAAGAGGGGGCGGAAGAGGGGGCGTGCCGGATGTGCTGAATATGTGGAACATGGCATGCATGTAGGTGTGCGTGAGTGTGTGTGTGTGTTCTTAGTGGTAATAAATAAATAGCAAAAAGGTAATAAAACAGATAGCGAAAAAAGGAAAAGGCAAAAACGGAGCAGAAAAAGTGGAAAAGCGGAGGAGAGGAGAGGATTGGTAGCTGGGAACTGGGGAATCTGCCAACTGGTCGCCCATTATCGTATTAGCACATGCCACCAGTGATTATTGTGAGGTGTCCTCCCCCTCCCCCTTCACCTTTACCACCACCACCTCCTCACCCAGTTTCACCAGCTTTCACCCTTATCCTTTGTCTATGCATGCGTCTATAATTAATTTTGCACCCCAGTTTGTAGCCACGTTGAGTCCCCTGATCACCCTTCGCCCTCCGAAGGGATGGCCTTTGTCTGGAGGTCGAGGTGGGAAGGCAAATCGAAACTGGAGCTCATCGCCCCGTCGACGAACGATTTGCTCCTTTAAATTGCCATCAGTATCCAGTTCCCAGTATACGGTATCCCATAACCAGTATTCAGTAAATGCATATGCATTGCAACGGCCAGTGGGTATTGGGTATCGAGTATTGGGCATTGGGTTAGGGGTGAAAGCCAAATTGGCAGTGGCTAACACTGATTAAACCGGACATTGTTCGAGTGCAGGGAGCAGAGCTATGGGCCTCGAGAATCCTTCGGGTGATGTTCAGAGGAGGAACACTTTTTGTAGGAATTTTATTTGGAATTTAGAAACGTTTATAAGATTTTTAATTGTGATTTAAAAGGTATTTAAGATGAAAGCTTATATATTTTCCGATTACACTTATAATTGATATTTTTATGGCATATAGAATATCTTTTGAACTTTGAAATGCTAGTACGATTTTTAGTTGTGATTTAAAAACTGTTTATAATTATTTTATTGTATTGAAAATAAAATATTAAATATTTTTAGCAGCTTAATATAAAAAATTAAATATTTTAAAAAATTTTCTATTGATATTTTTATGGCTTATAAAATGTTATTTAGTCTTAAATAGTCTCAATATTTTACTGGTGTGTTCCAAAAAGAAATTTGGTTCCCAAAAGTTCAAGTTTCTAAAAGTCTATTCCATTGTCTAGTCCATTGCCATTCCACTGACTGCACTTTTAAAAGAAGGTAATGATATTTTCTTCCTGATGAACCTGGGAAATTCCCGAAAAAATAGTGGCGTGTTTATGAAAGTTGTCATTTCGATTTGATGACTATTGTCGAACATTATCTACCATAATTCATAAAGGAATGGAGTGGAGGTCGAAAGATGGATGAAGATGAATGGGCCATAAGAACATCTCATTAGGCTGAGTGAAAAATAGACCGACCTTCCTGGCAAATAAACCTACTCGAATCGAAACGAAACGAATCGAGAGTGAAGTGAAGTGAAGTAGGATCCTGGGATCGAAAGCTTGTCGCCACTTTTGTTTGGACTCTAATGAAATACGCATTATTTGGCCACCGTCTGCTGGGAAGGCAGGGTGAATTTAATATCTGGGAAACAAGAAGGAGCCTTCCCTCGAGTCCCGATGTCCTTGTCGTGGTCGTCGCCTGTCATCCGCAAACGATGCCATTCATTTTAAGTCACATGTGTCATATGGGCAGAAACATCCTGGGAAGCCCCGTTTCGCAGGACATTGTATTGCGGTCGCCCTGTCCCTTTTTGGCTTAAGTGTTTATTAATATCGACTCGTGCGAACCCGGACATGTGTTGGCCCCAAATTGACTTTGCCCGTAACTGATAAGGTCCCATTTTCCATTCGCCATTCGCCGTTCGCCTTGGCCGCAGATTGTAGTTATTGTAACAAGCCATTTGTGATTGTTATCGAGCTTTTGCGAAGACAACAGCTGGTCACACTACAAACGCACGTAACCGAGCGAGGATTCAAAAGAAGTCCTTGCAGACAGCCAGTCCTTTGTGCTCCATTCCATTCGATAGGATTCGATTCGATAGAGAGGGAGGATTACAATTGCCAACAGTATTTGTGTGCCGAAGCTCGTGAAACGGCAATTATGAACTGAGCGCCCCTCTCCGCGCTTCTCACAATCCCGAAGGAGGTCACGGGGTCAGCAGCTGGCGAGAAGTTCACAATGAATCAATGAGGAAGGAAAGGGAAAAGTTCGCCCTCAATGGCTCTTCAATTATTGTAATCTATTTTAAGGGCTCTTCTATCAATATTTTCAATGCGCTTTGGGAAAGAGTTCTTAGTTCTTAGCAGCTCTTCTGCATCGCTTGTTTCTTTCCCTTTTCTACCATTTCGTGTCCTTGCCAAAAATTCCCTTACTTAAGTTTCGAAGTAACCTGGCCCAAAGTACAAATACAATACTGCAGGATGCTTTCAGGCCTTGGCAACACACACAGACACACACACAGATACCAACAACCGTTCCGCCGGGTAATGTCTTTATATTTGAAATTGCTTTGCTATTAAAACAAAATAAACGACGCGACGCGCAACTTATAAATTTTGTTTGAAAATCAAGTGAAATAAATGCAGTGGCAGAAGTAAGGCGCTTTTTCTTTTCTTTTTCTTTCGCTTTTCTTTTTCCCTTTTTTTGTTTTCGGGAAAAATCTGGGGAAAACACAAAGCGTAAGACAAACACGAGATATGTATGTGTTTGTGCCCGGGGTAGGAAAATCTTGAAAAACCCAAAAAAAAGGACGAGGAGTTGGGGCAATAAATTTAACTTTTAGCCGGGTGAATGTGTATGTGTGAGTGAGCACAAACACACACACACACACACACACACATACTGAAAGACATGACCATAAATAGCAGTGCAAGGAAAACCTTTCCTTTCGCCGTTGCGACTTTTAATTTTATTGCCAGGGTGGAAGGAACACACACAAATATGTTGGCCAATTGTCTGTTTGGGGTCAGCTAATAATTGGTAGACGACTCCTCTTCATCGCTTCATACACCATATACCATATATATAGGTTTTTGTGTAAATAATTGCCTGCCCGCATAAGTATGCTGTGAAAGATTTACAACTATGCATTCGATTCGATTCGATTCCAATTGATTTCGGTGTCTTAATGAAAATATGTCAACTCAGTCAGGCAGCCACTTTTCATTTTAATTTCAACATTAATTTTCAATTCAATTTCGCTGCTCATTGTCATCAATTGAAGGCAGCAGCTTGATTTTGTCATTGATGAATGTGACTGCTGAATGCTGTTCAAAAAAAAAAGGAACAACTTTCTCATTTATTTCCTGTTCGTTTGCGTTTGATTTTTATTTATTGCGTATTTTTCTAAGGATTTGACTTCTAAGGTTGCCTTTTAATAACTGAAAACTCGCATAATTTCGATCGCTCCCCCCCTGGAAACTCCCCTGGAAAAGTTTCTCTCAAGCTGATTAGCCCTCCTTTGCGGTGGCAAAAGTCCCCCGCCCCCGTTTCTCTTTTTGTTGGCATTTGATTTGTGTGTGCGTTATGTAAATTCATTAAGCCGCCGCCTAAGCTTTTGGGGGCTTAGTAGCCCACCTGCCATCGCCACCCACCACCCACAAAAGGCCAAAACAAACAAATTGATAGCCAGACTTTTGCTCAGTCGACTTTTGGCTTGCACTCACAATGCCGTGGAAAGTTTTCATTATGCATGTGCGCCAAAAACTTGGCAAACAAAGGCGTAGTTGAGGGGGGGGACGGTTGAGTTTTGGTGGGCTAAGAAGTGGTTTTTGGGGAGAGCTCGAGGGGGGTGGCTTAGTAAAACTTTCCCGTAGGAAGCTTTGGCATAATTAAAATGTTTATGCGTTTAATTGCAAATGAATTCGAGGCGAAAGTTGCCAGTTGCAGTTGTGCGAAGACACACACGCACACATTCAATGACAATTGGTGTATCAAATTTCCCCACCGAATGGCAAATGGCAAATGGAAAAGGATAATTGCTTTGGGCTCGCTCAAGCGGAAAATTGTCTTTAAAATTTAATCAACTCCTTGAGTTCTCCAAAGACCCAAGTCTAACCACATTTTGAGAAACTGAAACTGAAACAGAACCTGCTTAAATTTATGTCTCGCTACTTATGACATCACTGCTCGAAGGACCAAGAGTTCCGAGTCCCTAAGTTAGGGCCAAGTCAGTCGAGTGGCTAGCCGCAGGACGCAGGACCCACTTGCCCACTGGCCAGGACATTAAACAGCTTCATTACCTGCAAATTTCTAAATCAAATACGAGGAAAAACCACAGGCTGAGCTCACCAAAAACTGGTCACATCTCAGACATCTCGGGCATATGAAAACTCGGATCTGAAGCCTGGCAATTGATTAGTCAACAGCAGTGACAATTTGCGGGCTGGATGGGTTCTTGGTACTCAGTTCTCGGTTCTCGGTTTTCATTTCTGATTTCTGGCCCATATGAACATATGACCAATGCAGAAGTATAAACGATGTTTGTCCTCGAAATTTGCTGACAGGACGAAAATGTTGCGGTTAATGCCTGGTGGAGGTCCTTCAGCTGGGATATTGAAGAGTTGAGGGGTTGGGATAGTAAGGATGGCTGGAGGGGCATTAACTTGGCCAACAGCACTTGCTTAGTTGCCAGGGAAACATTGTGGTTGTCTGCATGGCGGGGTTATAAAACTGAGATCCTTTCCTTGCCAGTAGGAAAGCTCATTAAACCGTTTCCATCTGTTTTCCGATTTGTTTATTATATCAATGGGAGTTTTTGTGGACTGGATGGGTTCCAAAACATGGTTGGGGCGTTTGAAATAAGAGTTATATAGGGTATTTGGGATTTATTTTAGGGTAAAACGATACAAAATAAAAGTAATAAAATCAAATATAATTTAATCAGTGAATCATTGTGGAAAAAAGTAAATTATTAATATTTTTATATATAATATTTATTAGTACTGTATTTATTTATTTTAATATTTCTATATTTATTTTTTTCTCAGAATCTATAAATTTATTTATAATTCCCCAAATAAAGTATTATTATTTATTTATATTTAATATTTCTATATTTACTACTTGATTTCCAAAGGGGATTTATTTTACAATATGGCTTATTTAATTTTCATTTTATTATAACTATTTTTTTTGCGGCTGAGTAAGACGTACTTAGTACTACTTAGCTCTCCTTCAGCAGGAGTCCTTCTGCCCCTCGAAGTCGACTCCTTTTATCCTTGTCCCCGGAGTCGCAAGGAGCAAGAGCCTCTTCTGCTCACTTACTGTTTTACATTTGAATGGCTCGGCAGGTCTCCAATCAGTCTCGCCTGGAGGCATTCTTCTAGTTCATTTAATGCAATTTGCTGTCATCGTCACCCAATGAACTCTCCCCACTGCTCCTCCCTCCCCCCTTCCCCCTCCTCCCTCTTCGCTCCAGAGTCCCTGAGTCCTCCTGAGTCAGCGATAGGATCTGTATTGTATTGTCCTGCGCTCCCAGGTGGCTGTGTCCTCAGTTCCCAGCCCACAGTCGCTGTTATCTTTCAGCTGCAACAAGCCAAACAACAAAGCCACCAGAAACAACAACACAGACATGGATACTTAAGTGTATATACAATGTATAAGTGAAGTGCGTTTGTGTGTGTGCTTTGGAGGGACAAAAACACCTACAACCTGCCCCAAAAAAAAAAGGAAAAATGATAAAGAAAACGTCTTGAAATGAATTCATCCCCGGGGACTCTCTCGACAGCGCCAGAAATTTGTTTACGGCTTTTTCTTTTTCTTCTTCGGGGGGCAAAAGAATAATTATATCCCTGGTCGGTTCATCCGATGGCACACAAATAGCCGAAAGTTAATGAAAGACGAGACGCCTGTTTCTATTCCATATTCCGAATGCTGTGTAAATAAAACACGGGCGAAATAAAATATGTAAATATCATTTGCGAGGCCTTTAATGTTTTAAGTTTCTAATGAGAGTTCCTCAACCCCTGGAAAAAAACAAATATAAAAACTGATGTGGCAAATATTTGATTTCTGTTTCTTCATCGTCCATTTGCAGGCGGAAAGGAGCAAGGCAACTGCAGCTGGAATTAACACAAAAGGTAAATTTGGCCTCGAAACTTTTGCCTTTCGTTCCGTTTGGTGGTGTGGCCACCTTAGCATTAGCAGCCCGGCCACTCAAAGCCCCACAAAACTGTCGTGCACTTCAGCGATGCTCCAGCTAAGCCACTTATTTTAGTTGGCCAAGAAGTGGGCGAGGGTTTTTTGGTTTACGCCAGAGATCGAGGGCAAGATACCCTAGGGTTGCTAATAGTTATTACTAGGTATATGAGGTATTTATATTATTTCTTTAATACTTTATCCCAGAGCTACAAGCAAATACATATTATTAAGGCACTTAAAATTAATATTTAAAAAAATGTTTTTGGGGAATTTCTAGACTTTTTTTTTCCATTATTACTGCTTAGCATAAACCCAAACTAAAGCCAGAATATATGTTAAAAATTTGAAGGCTTTAGCTTTAATGGTTTCGGCGCTGCCTTCAACCCCTATTTTTTAAGCGGCTGCTTTTTATATGTTTAGATGATATTTTAGTCGTATTACAAAAATGCCTGGGCTTCATTATTTACGTGCTCACGCTCACGTCCAAGAGTGTGTGCCTGGGGGCTTCAGTTTCAGTTTCATACTTCTTGCCCAATTTCTCCCCGGATCCTTTATCCTTTATCCCCCAGCCTTTATCCTTGACACTCGCTCGCTATCTAGAACGTCTGTCAGGGGCTAGTCGAGATTCAGATTCAGATTCAGACGCTTAACGAGCTGCACTTCGCGATGGGAAAAACTATTTTTCCGTTTGCTTTTTTCTCTTCATCGCTGTGCTTATACCTTCTGTATGCTAAGTGAAATTTAATGCTGTGGAAAATTGTAAGATCTCAGTACTAATATTTATTTTCATATTTTTATGCTGAGCTGTGGATTGTGTGGGATTGAGTGGGTGGCTGGCTGGTCGCCCTCGCTCTGTGTGCAATAATTTAATTTGCAATTTTCCATTGCTGACCAAAAATGTACACACACAACCGCGTGCACTTTTATTGCACCAAAAACATACTAACATACTATATATATGAAATTAGTTTTTCGGTTAGCTTCTATTGTTGTGAGAGAGCGAGAACGAGAACGAGAACTCGTGTCTGTGGGCAAAACTAAATTGCGAAATGATATTACCACAATATTATTACCAGTTTTTCATTGTTGCCAAACGTGGAGAGGCCAAAAGAGAGGCTGGGCACGTGGAGAAGGCATAAAGTACACACAGTACACAGGCGAAAATGGTCAAATGATCGCGGCTTCGTCCGCAGAGCGTTGCAAATTTAAACAAACAGGCGAGGGAACGAGCTTTCATGGCTTTTCATGGGGGTTTTGCCCAGAAATTGGCTCAGTCTTTCGCCTGATGAAAACACAGAAGCTGGCTAATGGCTAATGGCCCGTGGAAACGTGCCTGACTGCGCTGATTTGATTTTCCAGGCATTTCCTGGGAAGGCCAGACGATAGCAAGTCGATTTTAGGTTCTTATAAGCAGCACTCATAAATCAGATTTTTCATTTTCAACAAGTCGAAAAAATCCAATTTGGCCACCACAAACTTTCCATTAAGCTAACTCCTCTACGAACTTCTTTTGCATGTTCATTAAAACTGGCCAGTAAAAATTGCAAGGAGCACGATGCGTTTTACATTTTGCAAATGCATTACGTATACGCCGTGTACTCGCGATGGAATCACGCCGAAAATTCGTTTCCATATATTACACAAACACAGGAACACCCACATGGACACACATTGCGTGCTTATGTGTGTGTTTGTGAGCCCGAAAAGGGGCGTGGGTGGTGGACAGTGGGCGTGGTAGGGGTAAAATGCTTTTGATTGTTTGGCCCTGCCAGTTATTTATATTTGTATTGACTGCATTTTTGGTTTATGTTGCAGAAGCTTTGACGGTGGGTGGTTGGGTGGGTGGTTTTACGCCAAAGGGGGCTTTTCATGCCCCGCCCCCTTTTTCTGTGGGCATTGCGGCAGCTCAATTTCGTTAGCCTCCTGCCCCTTCAACTCGCCGCCCTTTTCTTCTTGTTGTTCTCCTTTCGAGGGTGTGAGTATATGTACATATATATTTTTTGTGGGCAAAAAAATGTTGCAAATTCGAATTTTTGTTGCCATTTGTGTTGGCGTCGTGTGTGCATTTGTATTTGTTGCACTTCTCTTGCTCGTTTTGGGCCCGGTTTTTAACATTTTGCATTCCTGTTGTTGTTCCTGGTTTTTGGCAAATTGGTTTACAGGCCGAAAAATAGAGAGCGAGAACTACTGCTGCCATCCTTGGGCTAGGAAAAGTGCGTGTTGTTTTTATTTTTATTGCTGTGATTGCTGGCAAAATATTTATTCCCCCTTTTTGCATCTGTTATAGCATATTGTGATTCACACTCACATTCACTCTACCACTCTATCGGCCATATATGTGTGCATATTTCGCCCCTTTCCGCTTTTCCCGGGCCTCGAATTATTGTTAACCAGGCGATTTTCGCACTTCCTACTTACACACATGAAACACATGTCCTAAAAGGATATGAGGCAACCAGAATACAAAATACAGAAAAACATATTAAAGTTACAAAGTCAAAGGTTTTAAATTCTTGGAACAAAAATATTTCAGTTGGCAAATGTGATTTAAATAGAACCATTTCCACTTTGGTTTAAGGAATTATTTTCACTGATATAAAAATAATAATAGAAAAAATAATTTAATATTTACCTAAAATATTTGTATAATAAAATATTTCAGCTGAGAGCAGCGAAAGCTTAATCAAATGTGATTTAAATAGAACAATTTTTATTATTTTCATTATTTTAAACTGACATAAAAATAATAATGGAAAATAAATATTCTTAAAAATTATTTGTATTACAATTAAATTCGAGGGAAAAACTATGTATATTTTTTCTTCCTTTGCAAGGAATGACAACGAAATCCCAGGAGAATGTTTTGAATTTGGGAAGAGGGAACCTTGTATTTTAGCAAGTTAAAATTCTTGAAATTCCAGAATTACTCGTTCTGCGAGCTGTGGGAAAAGTAAGCCGCAGAATAAATAAACAGACAGACAGACAGTCAGGAACAATGGCAAACGGGAAAGGAAAACGGAAAACGGGGAAAATTGGGAACCGCAGCGAATTGGAAAAAGTCAAATGCGAGAGATGTAAATGTCCATAGATATATAGTATAGAAGATATATATGTATGTATGTGCATGTGAGGCAGTGGGTGTGTGGGAAAGCATCCAAATGACAAACATTTCAATTAAATTCCAATTTGAATAAATTCCTAGCAACCAAAACAAACTCCATCTTCCTTTTCCACCGCTTCCATGCCGAGAGAATAGCAAAATAAAATTAAATAAAATAAAATAGAGCGAAGGAAAAGGCGAATGAAACGTAACAAGCAGAAAATTACATCAGCGACTGTCCGAAAGTCGAACGAAAATGCCAAAAACATCAGATGGACAGCCGGGGGACCGGGATTCGGGGCCTCAAGGATCCCAGCAGACGCACCAGCATCAGAAACTAATTAAGAGAATTGCAATTGACAATGGGGAGGGAGAAGGGGAGAAGGGGGAGTCGCATAATGAGCTCCGGATTCGACTTGAGTCGCTGCAGCTGAACCCGCGAAATCAGCGCTTTAGGAAATGGAAAACTGTTAATTTCCCCCTTTCCGATGATCGACTATTGGATGCTCCTCTCTGTGGGGGTTGCAAATCCCACAAAAAGGTGCTAAAAAGTATGCAGTAAAAAGAGTAAGGCCGCCTTTCGAATGGAAAACTTATTGTTGCATACTTTTCAACACGTTTTTAAATGATTTGAAATTTTATAAAATGTCCTTCAAAATATTAGACAATAAAATCATAAATGTAAGGAAAATGCAGTACTTTATAAATAAATGTAATAAATCATAATATATTATTTTAAAGGCACAGATTGATTTACATTCAGCTCAAATATCTCACATAGCTGATGGGCTCTATAAATACCAGGCATAAATACTATAAAAGCAAAAGCCACTGGGAGGCGGGCAAAACGAGATGCCGAGAAGGCGAGACACAAACAGTCAGAGATAGAGGCCTTCTATCGACCTCAATTCACGGGCTCCGGCTTCAAATGAAATTGTAATTTTATACAAATCGCAGTGGCAATCGTTGGAGTCGGGACGGAAAACTTGCGGGAAAGTAAAGGGGGCGGAGGAGGAAAAGCGGAAAAAGAGGGGCAGGGGCACCGCCGCCATACGTGCCTCGGCTCCATAGTACTGATGGCCATCATTCCCTCCCCCTGCCTGCTTTCGCCCCATCGTGAAACGTGACAAACGAAATCTCCTATTTCCTATTTCCACCTTTAATTCTGGAGGTGCCCCTGCAGCTTCCTCCGCCTTCTCTCCTCTGATGACCACAATTTGTAGTCATTGAGTGTGCCAAGGAGGCGACCTGAAGAACCAGAACCAGATTTCTCACACAAGGAATTGGCAGAAGTGGAGGAAAAATCCTTGGGCTACAGGAGAAGAGGAGGAAGAGGGGGAAGAGCGAGAAGCGAAGAGAAGACACGAAAACGAGCCACTTGTGTTGTTCACTTAAATAGTTGCAAGTTAATTAAGTTAAAATATGGCCAGGACTGCCAGGAGCTGAAGATGAAGATGGAGATGAAGATGGAAGAGATCGGAGGCGGAAGTGGGGAAGAAGCAGAAGAGTGTCTATTAAACGAAAGTGCACAACTCGAAAGACAAACTCGGATCCAGTTAGCCAGTTAGCGTCCCCGGCGAACGGGGCGAATGTGCGATGTCCTTGCCCGTCGACTGTCGACAGTCGCCTAATAGCCCAAGCTGTCCTTAAGCAGTGAGTGTGTGTGGCCTGCATTAGACAAATCAGAAGGCGTGAACTAAAGATGATTGAAATGGAGAACGGAGAACGGAGAATGGAGACCAGTGAACAGAAGGACCTCACGATGCAAGGAGCAGAGAGCCAACTTTTTACATCCTTGTCAAGGACTTTTTTGATGAATGAATATTTAGTTTCTCTTTTTAATCATTTTATTTAGCCATTTATTCCATTAAAAAATATATTAATAATATAAAATCAATTTTCTTATATGCTTATTTTTTAATAATAAACTTCTTTCAGTTTTCCAGGCCTTTGAAGCATTACAAAATACATATTGTTTTCAAACAAAAATGTTAACGAAAGTTCTTTCGAATTTCCAATGAATTTAATTGGCCAACGAAGCTGCTTGCTTAAAGTAACTTCGAATCGAGATTCATATTGATTAAAGGCTACACAGTATAGGAACAGGTGAACAGGTGGAAGGAGGCAAGGGACGAACTTGGTCGCAACTTCAGCTTTCATCCCATAATTATTGAACTGAAACTTTCACCTGCCTGATGGCTGTTGGCTGTAATGAGACGCCCCAGTGCCACGCCCTCACCGGCTGTTTTCTAATTAGTTTTTAATACATTTTCCATGTATTTTCCATGCAGAATACAGAATACAGAGTGATACATGCGCTACAAGCCGCTTACAGGGGATCAAAGCCACTCAATGACTAATTAGCATATGTGAGGGAGCTCGGTATCTATACCCAAATCAATACCTGCACCTATACCTACTATCTATGTATCGATTCCCCCATAATAATGGCGAATATTTAATATTTTATGTACCCCTTGCGAATTAACGCTAATTTCCAAAGCCATTCCTCCGATTTCGATTCCATTTCGGTTGTCAGAAAAGTTTCTCTCTGTTTTTTCGCCGGCAGAAAGGCAGAAAAGAAGAAGAAGGAAAGCCAACGACTATTTCTATTTATACTCTTATTTTCGCTGCCTTTTTGGAAACTGATAAAAACAACGTTTGCCATTTCGACAGCCGTTTGATGGTTTGGCTTGGTTTTGTTGCCCCGCAGTTTCTGCTGTGGTTAGCACTTTTCCGCTTTTCCAGCAGCCCCCGCCCTCCGAGTTTAGTTGTTGTTTTGAGCCGCCATTGCGTGACAGCCATTTGTCTCATCCCCATCCACCATCTGCCCCCGCCCCCCAAACCAACCCCTAGTTCTTCCTCAGACACTGAGTGCCTGAATGACAGACGGAGAGACAGACTGGCTGACTGACTGACAGCGAAATCATTGAAATGTCACTTGTGCTGTCACTTTCGTCGGGCTTTCTTGCGGTGCTGCGATGCGGGTGGTGCGGGTGATTGGGTGGTGCGGTTGTGGGTGGTGCTACTGCTACACATAGGAAAATATATGTAGGCCTTAAAAACAGATACTGAAAAACTATGTAAAAAAGAGAGCCCTTTAAGATCAAATATATTAATTTAAAAAGCAGAAATATTTATAAATATGTGCCCAAAAGTATGCAATTAATTAATAAATATAAATATGTGTCGAAAAGTATGCAGTAAATGAAGGATTGTCGTCTTCCTGTATGAATTCTTATGACTTTTGAACTAAAAATATATTGTTGCATACTTTTGGACACCTATTTTAATACTTAAAAGATTATGAGCTTTTTCTACTTTTTTTTGCCTTTGCTCATCGAAACTATTAAGTTTATCAGTAAAAAATTTATCAGTGGATATAAATAGAATAAATATTTTGAAAAGTTACTAATTTTGATTAACCTTTACTTTTTTGCCAGTGCATTTCGCCTTGTGCCGCGTATTCGATTTCAATGGCGAAAAAGATTTCCCCCGACCAGTCACTTAATGTCAGTTAATTGAGCTGCCTCCCCGTTGCTTTTTGCATAGGATTAAAATATCCTTTGGCAGTGTACCACGAAACACAAACACGGCGGCAAACAAAAGAAAATTAAAATCGAATTCGAATTCGAAAATAAATGCAGGCGAAAGTAGAAAATAGAATACTCGGCTTTGCATGCAGTTTTTTAATTGGAATTGCACTCATCATCATCTATCATATTTTTGCAGGACTCGCAGCGTTATTTTTGGCGACTTAATTAAATTGCCCGCCCGCAGGCAGGCACATATATTCATATATATATTCATATATGTATTCATATTCAGATTCGCATTGGCATTGCAAAATTCGCAAATGCGCATGCACTTGCATGCATCGAAAATGTCACCTAGAAAAGCTGGCGGAAAAATATAGATTAGTTGCTTACCTTTCCAAAAGGGGAAACAAGTGGAATGGTATGGTATTGTGTTTAAGTGAGTGATAAGTCCGGCACTCGGACAACTGAATATGCATAAGCATGCACAGGGGTTTCTCAACTATTCCTCGATTCCTTGAGTTTATTCGGAGACTCGCATTGCGAATAGCTACGCACCTGTTCCGGTTCCTGTTCCTGTTCCTATTCCTTTTCCATTTCCTGAGCCCTTTTGCCCAGCAAACTAAAAGCATTTGCCGTTGCCCCCGAAAGCATGCTGCATAATTTTCAGCTCCTCCGCAGGACCCTTGCAAATGCATTACGTGCTTGTAGGTAAACGTAGGTGTGTTGGTACAGAAAATATTGCCTGTCAAACATATCTTTCGCTTAATTCATGCGTTGCCACCACCCCAAGTCCAGAATCTACACAGAGAGAATTAACCATGAACATTTGACTCAAATCTAGAATTTTTTAACTGAAAAAATAAAATCAAGAACATAAACTCCCACTTTGAGTGCAAAATTCATTCAGTATAAATTTTTTAAAATATATATTCTGAAATTATATTTTTTTATAAATCATTTTTTCTCCCTGAAAATGGGTTAAATTTTTACTCCGAATTTTTTTTTAATTTTTACTCAAAATCAGCACAAACTGGAGCGCCAGTTTACTTGAATAATTTTCTCTGTGTAGAACACCGGAATCCCCAAAATCCCGCAATCCAGGATCCCAGGATCTCCTGCCCAATCTCGCGGCATATGCGGGCGTGCGTGCCGGGATGGTAAACCAAAAATCGACACACAGATACTCACTCGCACCCAACCAACACACCTCCATAAGCCATTTGACGTGGCACGTGAGTCAGCTTATGAAAATCAAATTTCTATACAGAAACAAACTGGAAATATGAGCTATATGTTTGCAGCCACGACTTTGGCAAATGCCTTCCAATGATGGATATATTCCTTTGGCAGGCGGAGGAATGAAGAGGAAACGGCAAGAAGGGCCTCCTCGACAGCCTCGTGGAATGTCAAAGGTATTCGCACTACCCCGACGCGAAAATTTCCATCATTTTTAGGTCACACATCAGGAAGCAAAAGGTGTACAGAGAGAATTTCTGCTGGATATAAAGGAGAAATTTTAAAGAAATATATTTTTAAATTTTTTTTCGAAATATGGAACAAAATTAAGAATAACAATTTTAATTTTAGACCGAAATTTCCCATTTTTGGGGCCCTTTTCAATCGTAACTTGGTCAAAAAAAGGCCCATAGAAAAAAGTCCGACTGTCTTGATCAGCTAATAACTTAAACTAACGATCCCCATTACTTTTGGGAAAATTAAAGTTTTCACCAAATTTCGCATGATTTTTTGTAAAAAATGAAAAAAAATAAAATGTCCAGATTTGAACGCAAATCGATTCGGAATTTAACTACGAGTTCAACGAGGAATTCCACTCCATATTTGGGCTTTTATTTCCTTTGTTTCGGCAAAAAACTGATATTTTAGGGTGGAAAATATAGAGTCGAGTTTACATCAGTATGACATTTCCTATTCTTAGCTGATTTTGAACAATTTCTTTTGACAAAAAAACCAAACAAATTGAGGGTGTTTTTTCTCTAGGTGTGACCGCCCTAAAGAGTTTTCCCAATAGATCGTGTTTGAGATTTGTATTTATTATTCCACTTTGTGCGGGTTAAATCAAATTTGCATATAAGACAACGGCTTCAGGATTCGCCGAACACTTCCACATCCACAGCCATATAAACTTCCGCTTCCAATTGCCGACCGCAAGCGCTGGCAAACTTGATGAAAGACGCAAGACTGAGAGCCTTCGCGTATTATAATCAATGGGTAAGGATGTGGGATGGTATATGATGGTATACGTTGGTAGATGATGATGTGTGTGTGAGTTCTGAATTGAGGTTTTCACTTCAAATTGGTTTGGTTTAGTTTGCTGAATGGATTTCGGTTAGAGCGCCAAGTGCTGCGGTGGCCAGGAAGATGTGTTTCTGCCTCTGCTTCTGTTTCTGTTTCGGTTTCCATCTTGTGGAGCTGCTTTGTGCGTGTGTTTTAATCATTTCACGTGGCAGACTCAAGGACATGGCCATAAGTGTGTGTTGGCCAGGAAACGGAGCCCGTCTATCCTCTTTTTACGCCTCCCAATCAGTTGTTAGTCAATCAGAGTCAGAGACGGGGGCCGGGCGCCTAAAAGCCGGCAACAGTTTTCACCGTGTTTGAGTGAACTTAAATCAAGTCGGGCAAAGTTTTCCACTCCCGTTTAGTTGTTGTGGCCCGTAACTAATATAAACATGCATGCCAGGAGGCAGGACCCCCTCCTTCCTCCTTCCTCCTCCTTCCTTCCTTTCCTCCCTCCTTCCTTCCTGCGTGTGTGTCTAAGTTATTGAAGTTGATTGTGGCTGCTGTCCTTGTTTGACTGCCTGCAGCGAACCGTTGTGGATGTGGATGTGGATATTTAGATGCGGATGCGAAGGAGTGCTGGTAGTGGGAACACGGAGTAGACCACAGAATGCGTGCACGTTATGTTTACTGATTGAAGTTCAAGCGTTGGCCAAATTAAATACAGCAAACTAACACAAGAAGTAAGAAAAAGGGGAGAATAAGGGGAGAGCAGAGGCAAACGGGTAAAACTGAGCAAAAAATAACCGGAAAGTTGCTGGGGGCAACTGCAAAAATGCTACGAAAATTATTAAGTAAATTTTACATGGTATTTTCGTTAAGGAAATTAATTGTATTATTAAGAAAATGTGCTGTTATATATTTTCTCTTTCGAATGGCAATCATTACAAACAATATATTTATTTAAATTAAAAAAACAATTTTTAATTTACATTTCAAATTATGAAGTCCATTTTGAATGGAATTTTCGTTAGGGAATTTAATTGTTTCAATTACTACAGAATATATATTTATTTTAATAACAATTTCTCTTTTATGTGATTATCAATCAATTAAGATAATTAGAAAAAACGATGCTATTCCATTTTTAGTTCGAAAATAAGTGAAAACTGCTTTAAAGGTTAAACAAATCCTTATTTGAGTGTAGAACTTCATGTAAATGTGGGAGTTGAAAAGAGAAGAGGGCGGCAAACCGAAATTGTAACCAACACATGAACAGCAGGAGGGAAAAATGCTGCAGAAATGTGTAACAAAGCGTTGTTACTTCATTAAAAGCGTTTGATGTGCGCCTGTGTGCGTGAGTGTCTGTGCGTGTGTGGGTGAGTGAGCTGAGGCTACGCATATGTCACGTATTTGTTTTGCAGTTGCTCAAAATTGTCTGTCTGTCTGTTCATCCCTTCATCTGGAAGCTAGAAGCTGGAACCTGGAACCTCTCCGCATTTTCGCATTTTCTCGTTTCGTTTTTCTAGTTTTTCTCTCCATTTTTTCTGTATTTAATGAAAATTGATCAGGTTGCAGCAAAAAGCTGCTCGTTTTTGTTTTCCCTTGCCCATTTTTGCAGGAGTTCTTGCTGCTTGCAGCTTGCCTCGTTGCCACCAGTCGCTTGACGCATATTAAAACCGAAGTTGCACATTTTTGCCACCTCTTTTCAATTTCCCCCTCCTCTAAATTTCAGTACAAAGCCGCGCCACCTATGAAAGGGGTTTTTGAGGTCGAAGTTTGAATGCCCTCAAAATGCATCCCAAAAAACCAGAAGCATTTGCCACATAATCATCCTCCAATGGTATTTCAATCAACACTCAACTAGTTGTTTGTTCTTCGCCTTAAAGCACTATAAAAGTTAAATTCATTAAATAAATATTAATAAGGGGAGAAATCAGTGCAAAAACCCACTCTATACGAAGAGCATTTCGTAAAAATACGGACGCAATAGATTTTCTGATTTGATTCCTCAAATTTTCAAGCTAGAGTTTTATATATATGTATAGATGATTCTGTTGATAAATTCCTGGGTATTTTGGTATATACTTTTATAAGAATCGAATCTGCAATCATACCGACTTGGTTTCCTGGAATTCAAAGTAGGGATTTTTTTAGCTGGAAAATGAGGGGGGGGGAGGGGGGTTATGTTTCTGAACGTGCGTTCCACTTACGCAGCGACGGTAACGGTAACGACGGCTGGCGATGCTGGCGACGCTTTTAGCAGTCGCATTATGCATGCAGCAATGCGGCGCGTGTATGTTCGTCTGTCTGTGTGAGAGTGCGAGTGAGTGTGTGTGAGTGAGGGGCGAAAGTGTGTGTGTGTGTGTGTGGGTTGGCTTCAGCAAAAAGTCCAAAGTAGGGCATGGCACTTAATTGAAAAACTTTTATGCGGTCGACAACGCAGCGAACTCATGAGGAGCAAGGAGAAAGGGAAGGGAAGTGGAAGTGGAAAAATGGCGGACAAACGGACAGCACCTTTCCTGCAGAAGCCCCCCCCCCCCATCACCACCCCCCTGCAACATCCCACACAGCTGTCCCATCTCCCCTCCAGCGGCAATAAAAAATAGTTTATTGTGGCACACAAAAGGCTTTGTCCTTGTCTTATATTCGTATTCTTATATCCAGCCAGTCCTCTCGCTTGCCTGACTATTTTGATTTTGATTTTGATTTTCCCCACATTAAGCCCGGCTCCATCATTTGCGAAAATGCCACTTTATATGCCAGATTAGATGTGTGTATGTGGTGTGTGCTTGTGGGTGTGCGGATAAATATGTGCGAGTAATTTGCATATGCATACAAAAGAGATGGATGGATGGGGGCACGGGGCCATTCGGAGGTGGATTCAAGACTGCTACACCGATAAAAAAGTAGTAAGTCCAAAGATTTCACATTCAATTAAAATATTCCAGATTTAAGTGTTCGAGTAACTTTAAAAAATAAAATAAAAATTAAAAAAATATATTTTATTTTTATTGTCAGCTTCAAATAAAATTAAATTAAATAAATTAAAACCCAAAGAAATGTAATCTCTTAATATAAAGAAAATATAAAATGTATTTTAAAAATTTTTTAAAAATATATAGTCCAATTTTGGGGCATATTAAATGTGTATATTGGTTCAGTTCATAGATAGCTTGTGTCTCCAACTTATTTCCGAATTTCGCTTTTTCTTTTAGATTTTTATGTCAAGCATTTTTGGCACTATGAGCTACTGGCCGTTCTTTAATTCCTAATTATATTGCACTAGATAGTTTGCATAATTAACTCGTAATACACAATAATTGATGATGAACTAGAGATAAATTGCGTACCAATTATGTCAGTTCAAGTGAAATCTTTAGTGACGTTTCCATGGGAACCGGATAAAAATCCCGTTTTAAAGCTGTAAATAATTAAGCAAAAGTGTTCTTACTACTTAGTACCCATGGCGACACTTAATTTACTTCCATCACCTTTTCGCTTTTCACATTTTCCTTGGCAATTTGCGCGCTCAACTGGTTATCAAGTGGTGCGTTGGCTTAATAATGAAAACATATTGCACATACGCAGCGTTGCCATGAACTGCATTTCCATTTTCCAATTTAGAGTTGCTTTCCTTTTTTTTCTCTTATATTTTCTATTTCTATTTGAGTTAATTTCAATTTGCATACAGCATCTGGATGAACAGCTGCGGAAGGAAGTTTGTTAGGCGGAAGTTCTAAATGCTTTTTAATTGCAATTATTTGTAGTAGTATTTAGTATGTATTTATGTAGTGGGGAGCCCTCAAAAGCGTTCGGATGAGTTTGAGTTTATAAAAAAAAGAATGCATTGCTGAAAATGCGGTGGTTTATAAAATATGTAGTAAAATAAATATAGTAAAATTGATATAGTAATATAAATATAGTAAAATATATAAAGTAAAATATATATAGAATATATATATAGTAATAAATAGTGATTTAATTCTCTCTAAATAAATAAATACATAGTCAGTTAGCTGGGTTATAAGATTTACAAGAACCTTGCAAGTCCTTCATTAAGACCTAGTATCCTCGTATCTCGATTCCTCGATTTCTGCTGGCTTCGCGTTCTTTGTTCTTTTTGGCATCGGAATTCCAGAAACTGGGGTTGCCAGAAATTGGTAGCCAGCCTAACATTTTAATTGGATGTGCATTACACGGAATCATCTGGGGGATCCGAGGGATGAGTCCCGGTCAGCACAGTCTGTTTATCAATGGACTGCTGAGCTGTTCCTGCTGTTGTCTCCCTTAACCCTCCCTTAACCCCCTGCTGCCTGTCATTTGTGTGCCACGAACACTGTGATGAGGCAGCTGACGTCCTCGTCATCCGCATGCTCATCCTCCTTCCCATCCTGCTGCTGCCTTTGAGATTTTCCAGGCGCGCACCAAATGAAAATCCAATGACACGCAGTCACACACACACACACACACACAAACGCACACAAATGCAGCGCGTTGCAATTTTCTGCCAACTTGGCCGCACATTTGCGTTGAATTGTTGGGGAAAGAACATGGGGAAAAGCGCAAAATCATTACGATTTGAATGCCATAAAATGCGTTTTCTCGTTTCGGTAGCAAAAGGGTCGAGGGGGGGGGGGGGGGGTTTGGGTTGGGTATTGTCTGCTTAACCGCAAAGTGAGCAGGAAAATGTCTTTTTTAGTCGACAGCTAAACACTATTCAGTCTGCCACCCCCTCTCGCAGAAATCGCACTCCCTTCCATTTTTGTCGCTCCCTTCTGACATAATAAACTCAACTGAACTGTCGTAGACATGACACGCCCCCTGTTCACCGCCCACCGCCCCCCATTTCCCCCTTCGCACATGCAATTGGCAGAAGAAAACTCAACACACAAAAGGCGTCGCGTGTTCTTCGTTTCTCCATTATTTCCGCCTTTTTCCCCTTTTTTTCTGTTTATCCCGGTCAACTGTTGAAAGGAAAGAACAACATGGATAGAGGATAGAGGAAGTTGCACTGCCTTTCCCTTTCCCTTTCCCTTCCCCTTCCGCGCCTTAAAGTCACCCAAAACACCTGGGCTTTCAACGTTGATTTCGCCTTCAGTCCAAGCGAAAGCTCCCCGAGCAACAGAAACAGAAACAGAAACAATCAAATTCAGCTTAACGACAAGCACTTGACTTACATACCCCCAGATGCAGACAATCGCAAGGAGACCGAATACCAAATAGAATAAGAGCAGCGACTACATTTAAATGGGATATCAGGACACCTGGATGCGGGAATTCATACAAGAGAATTTATCTCCTTGAAATTTGTGTCTTTTATGGGATTATTTTTAAAAAATATTCAACCACTTTGGGTAAAATCTATGAGTCATTGGATTGTGTGTAAAAATTAAAAATCAAAAATTTAAGATAAATCTCAAAAATGCAAAATTCGATTTAATTTAGCTTCATGAAAAATTCAATTTAACCAAGTTCGCTTAAATCCGAATGTTAAGAATACTTTTTAGCTTATAATCCAATGTCTAAACAATTTAACAATTTATCATAATTTAAGCTATTATCTTAAGCTACTCAAAGTCATTCAATACGAGCCAATGTATGATTTAAATAATTGAATCCTATTAATTTCCAAACAATAATCTACAAACCCTATATAATGTAGAACTATTTTGGGTAATATGAGCAGGCAAGTTGAATAATGTAAGCCAATTATTATTTAAATATTTAATTGGGTGTAATATTGCATACCTCGGGATGCAGATGCACTGTAATCCTTGCTGAGGCATTGCAAAATGTCACGATGAAGATAATAGAGCTCTCGTATCCTCCTTGAGGCCATGAGCCATCGTTCTGCCATCCTCGCTAAAACTCTGCAGCTCAGCCCCATCCAGGGTTTTTATTTCTCTCTCGGCTTTTCTGGCTGTAACCCACTTTGCAACTATATATATATATATCCTTATATAGCCCCCCTCGAATAATCATAAACTAACGGCGCCTCAAAGTATGCAATGCAATGCATGTGGGATAGCGAAACTGTGTTCATGTGTGTGTGAGCTGCAAAAGGGCAAATTAAATTGCATTTTGTATTGATTTCAATTAAGTTGTGTTCACTTATCCGCGTTCGAAAGGAGAGAGGGTTGTGGAAATGGCGAAATGGGGAAAACTTTTGCCCCATCTTCCCTGTGTGTGATTTCAGCTTTCACTCGAGTGGCGTGTTACGTATACGCCTCGTTGCGCTTCGATTGGCTTGGGGGTTGGAGGTTCTCCCCTCGGATTGATTGTCTAATTGTTTCGCCGGCAAAAGTGCATCGCTGGCTGGAGTTCGGGGCGTCTGATCTGATTTGTGGCCAGGCTTCCTTTCGATTTCGATTTCACCTCGTAATCTATTAAAAATGTGATTTTAATGCTTTCTTAATAACCCCTCGAAACACACACACACAAAGATGTGGGATGTGCGAGGAGAATTCAAGGAGGGCCACAAAAATGTAACTCGATATTTATGTCTCGATTTCTTGGAAGGCATCCGCGTGGGTGCGTCCCTCGTAATCCTTTCGGCAAGGGGGGAATTTATATTTATACCTGTAAATACCTTGCCATTTGGGGTTTTTATTGGCCCGCTTTATCTGGCATTTCCATTGCCACCCCGGCCAGCGGAATTTAATTAATGGATTCGCTTGCAAAGCGTCTAATCGTAATGAAAAGTAATGCGCCCACACAGAAAATTAAAAGCCAATTAAGCGGTGACGAGCTTTTGCCATAACTCAGTTGCCTTTCCCCTTCGCCTTTCCCCACGAAAAATGCAGGCCATAAATGCCAATCATTGCAGTCCGGTAAAAAGCACTCCAGGACGCCTGGCCTGGCTCCCTTCTCCACTCTCAAAAGCGGTGGCACAAAAAAACAGGGCAGCGGCAGCAAAAAGGCAAGCGGGCAAAAATAACAATTCAGCTTTTAATTTCATTGCTTTGAGCACTCTCCTGGGATTCGCATGATAAATGGCGCCGGCCAAAGCCAAGCCCCGTGGAAAAGCGAGGAGGGGGGGGGGGGGGGAAGCAGTGGGGGAAAGCGGGGAAAACAGCCAAGTTCATTCACACGACTTGTGTAAATACGAACGGCGGCAGAGTCGAATGTTTGCACTGAGCGAAAAGGCTTAGAATCACACAAATATATTACAACTTTTCGGGCCTTTTAGTTTCAAATTTAATCAATATTCTTACAAAAAATTTAAATTAATAATAATAAAAACTTTGTAGTTTAGATAGAAAATAAATGATACATAAATGTAGGTATAGTTGTTAATGGGTTATAAAAATGCTACAAAATAAAATAAAATTAAATTAAATTAAAAGGAAATTATTAGCTTGTAAATTACCAATAAAATACATAAATATTAAACAACAAATAAATACTCAAATAATATTAAATACTCATCGAATATTTGTCATCTGTGATATCCAATTACAATAATATTACTCGGAATTCCATCGCCCCACGGTAATCCCTCAAAATATGTTTCGGCCAATTCCACGAATGGGCAACCCTAACCCCTAATCGAACTTTCGAATTCGTGGCCAACTTTTTTCAACCGAAAGCCAAAAGGAATCAAGGAGAGCAAGGCGTTCGACTAAGCACTGACCCCCGCTTGATATTGTTTTAATGAAATTCGAATTGACTCCCACTCGTCGAAGGGGCAGGGCAGCCATTTTGTATTTGCCTCAACATTTTAATCTAATTTCAATGTTCTCGCCCGAAAAGCGAGGGCCAACGGAGCGGAAACGTTGAAAAGTTTTCACCCCGGTGAAAGCGGCAAGCGGGAAAAGTGGCAAAAGCGCAGGAATTCGCGCAGGGCGGGCTTTTCGATTCGCGTGAAAAATTCTGTGGTCAGTTGGGGGCCATATCCCCCTATGTATATAGATCCCAGTTCCCCAATCACCTCTCCCCGACTTCTATTCGCCTGTCAAAGCGGTAAAGTTAACGCCAATTGCCAATTGCCAAACGCTCTCAATTAGCTTTGATTAAATGGAAGCAATCCTCATCGTTGGCCAACTTTTTCGCATTTATCTGCTGCTTTTTCTGGGTGCTGGCGTGCTGGAAAAAGGTATTAACATAACTCTGACAAGGGGTTCTGTTCAGTTGGATCGTCCATAAATAAAGCTTAGTTTGAAGTGTCCGAAATAGGGGGAATCGGGGTAGAAGCAGCACAGAAACCGTCGAAGGGCAGGGAAAACTGTCGTGTTACAGAAAGTGTTGCATACCCGAAAGGCGCTGGCGTGGAATTATGAAAAAAAGTCCCTCTTGGATCTTACATAAACTTAAACAATTAAATTTTAAAAAAATCAATAAAAAAATAAATTAAATAAGTAATAGAAAGTATTTAAACTTAAATTATAAAATCACCACATCTTTAATTTAAAATGAAAGATATGTCAACAAATGTTGCATACCCAAAAGGCGCTAGCCTGGAATTATGAAAAATAATTATTTGTAATCAATTTAAACAACTTAATCTTGACAATTATTAGAAACTTTTTAAGTTTAAATTTTAAAATCAGCACAGCTTCATAGACATTTCTTTAAATACAATGTGCTCTGTAAATCGACAAATATCAGGTGAAAGACGCTCAAGAGGCCCTGTAAAGCAGGGCCATTAATATTGGTCATCCAATCAGCTGGGAATCTTCGAAACGATCAACGTACAAAAGCGATACAAATTGTTGTGGGTCCCAGAAATTCCTTTTAGATTTGGATTTGGACTCCGACTCGGACTACGATTCGGATTGGGACAGATGGTTCTCTGGGCAGTGGTAATTGTCGGGTTGCCAGGCATTCCGTTGCACAGACGTTTTATTACGATTTGATTTGACCCGAAATGTTTCCCTTTGACGGCTCCCTGCACTCTTTTTTTGTTTCCTGCTTGGTCCTTGACTGTGTTGGCCCCTGGTTCGCGTCACCTCTTTCACCTCTCTGCCTCTCGAGCGCAGCCGGTTGCCCTTTTCATTTGCATTTTGCAGCTTGCTTTTTTGCGCCTAATTAAGATGACCAACGATGCAGGCAGGACAGAAGGACCGGGGACCAGGAGCAGCCAGAATCTGGCAGGACCTGCAGCTCCGCCGCTGCATCCTTTGAGCCAAACTCTGCACAGTGGCTTGGGAAGCCGGGGCGATCCGGCTTATTATCTCATCTAATTTACGGGGCTTCGGCTCTTCCCTTTGCCCCTTTGCCCCTCCCCTTCCCCCTTCCCCCTTCGACCTCGCACTCGCAGCTACTGTCGCCCAACTAAATGAAATCAAGCCGTGTAATGAGCAAAAAACTTTCTAAAATGTGCCAATGCTTTCCCAGCTCCAAGATGGAGTCCATAATTTTCTGTTAACGAAAGCACCGAAATTCCCCCGGTTCCCTCCCCTTTTTACACTCCGAAAAGTGAGAAAGAAAAGGGGTCACCATTAAATAAATAGAAAAGTTGTTCCTTAAAGTTAAGAAATAGGCTTGCAATATTTTAAACAAAATACCTAAATAATTTAAACAAAATATATTTGAAATGTAAGATTTTTATAGAAAAAGAGGCCAAAATATATGCAATATATCCAATATTTTGTAATATTTTCAATTTACATAAAATATATTTTAAATGGCCACTGCAAAAAGATTTTAAGTACTTTTAAATATTTTGACTATATTCAAATCGAACATATTTCAAATACCAATTTAGTTCCTAATAATTAAATAAATAAAATAAATATTTTAAATATTATTTAAATATATTTATTTACCCAGCAGAAGTGAAAATTCCTAAGCATACCTTTGGGTAATTTCCCCACTTTTGACACAACTTTTTGTCGACTGCAGTTTTCAGTACATTTTAATAAAAACAATTTCGCGCATTGCGCTGCCATTTGTGAAGTGGGCAAAAATATTCCGGGAGCTGCGACAGAATGGCAAAAATTTTAATTGTCGCATGCCGTCGACATCTACATCCACATCCATTTGCATCCACATCCACATCCTTACAGCCTGGAGCCTGCAGGATATCTGCGCTCCCGTGTGTCCTGGGCGATGTTAATGTGTCCATTGTGCTGGTTAACAAAACCAATTTGCCTTAGTGGATTTTTATGTTGCGCTTCGGTTTTGTTTTGCAACCGGTTTTCCAGTTCCGGGCAACACTTTTGTCTGCGGTTTTCCGGGTTTGTTTGTTTGTTTGTTTGTTAGCTTGTTCGTCCATTTGTCAGTTTGTTCAGTTTGCCGATTCCACAGTGTCCTCTGTGTTGTTTCGACTGGTTATGAACTTTTGGCCGCTTGTGTAGGTCATGATTTGCTTTTAATTGCACTCCGCTGCGGGGCTCATTTGGCAAAAAAAAACAAAACAAAAAGCGAAGAAAGAAGGGGCTTTGTTTTCAGGTCTAATTTGAGCATGTGTTTTGCCGCAGGACTCGACAGGAATCTGCAGGACCCTTATTAGCAATGTGTGAATATTTATAAAATAAAATAGAAGAAATACTAATTAGATTAAACGAAGAAGTTTGCGCTTTGAATTTAAGTTTAAATTTATTTGCAAATAAAATTCAACAAAATAATCAATTTATTTATTCTAACTACTAATAAATAAAAAATAAATAAAATAATACATAAGGTTAACTTAGAGGTTTGTGCTTTAAATTTAAATGTAATTTTATTAAAAATAAAATTATACAATTTATAAATTAATGCAATTCTATTACTTTGAACATTTCTTCGAATTTAAAAAATAACTTCAATGCACTGAAAGGCTTTTTAAAAATATTATCCTTATAAGTATACACATAATGGCTTCACAATTAAATATATTTTCCATTTTACTTTCAGCTTCTTTAAACAAAATCAAGTTCCTGGCAAACGGACTTCAATATCAAAAGGATAAAGGTGCTCAAGCCATAGATAAAAATATGTCGACACACTGGCTAATTTTTGTGGGCATTTTGTGTCTGCTGGCAGGTGAGTTGAACTATTTTCCATTTTCCCTCCCCCTTTTTAGGCTCTTCGAATGCTTGAATGCCCAGTTCCAGATGCTAGGCATTCGAAGCATTTCTTGGGGAATCGCCACGCCCCCTGGCCCTCCCCCCTTCCAAACGCCCCCTTTCACCGGGAATCTCTTTTGCATGCGCGGCACGTAAAAACAATTTCGTTTGGCCCGCGACTGCAGCGCCATCAGCTTCATCAGCAGCAGCAGCTGAAATTGTTTTAAATCATCTACTCCGCCATCTATTTTATAAACTGAAATTTAAAATAACAAGCCGTAAGCGTGCTTTGATTATTGGGGGCGTGGCAGGGGGATGTGAAATGGGAAAATAAAATAGAAGAAATAGAAATCCAAATAGGGACAGCGTTTCAGCGCATCGCAAATTGCAAATTGAGCGGAAAAGCATTCGGGTTTCCAGGTTGCTAGATTTCTAGATTTCTAGTTCTCCGTTAAAATATGAGTAGTTGGATGCTCCAGAAGATGGATATATATAAGAAGGGATATGAAGCCATCGAACTGCAATCCTTGGTCCTTCGTAAATTCGATTTAAATGAGTTTTGTTTGGTGCAGCGGAATGAGAGCAATAAACCTATTATTCTGTTTCCCTTCACTTTACTTTACTTTATATTATTTTACTTTAATGGCTTTTCGAGGTCAGCAACAACCGACAACCAACCAACCACACCTCCTCCTTCCTTTTCCTTTTCCTTTTTTTCGTGGAGCCGCAGCTTTGATGAAATTAATGTTCAAGTCAACTGATGGCAATCAATAAAATGTCAGCCGGGGAAATATTGTTGTTGGTCTGATTAAAGTCAGCTTAGCCGGTTTCCTTTTGTCCCCTTCGTGTCTACCCATTTTCCACCCCCTTTTCCCGGAAAAACAGAAAGATCAAAGGGCGGACTGGGGGCCTAATGACAAGCGCTAAATGAAAAGCGATCAATAATTTTGTGACGAAACTTCGCTTTTTTCGGTTAGAGGCTCCAGTAAATTGAATAGCAATTAAAGTGAAGGTGGGGTTCCCCTTTCCACGCTTAGCGATTAATCGAACTGGGTCATCGCTTTGGCGACCCCGTCGATAGGGCGACGAGTTCCGTTAAATTCGGTTCCGTTCAACAGGTCGATCGGCTAATAAAAAAGTAATCAAGTCAAATTGGTGGGAAACGGAGGGCTATACTTATTGTTTCCCTCCCTTTTAATTTACTTTCTTTTGTAAGAAATTAAGCTGGTCAATATTTCGTTACAGTTAAAAATTCTTCAATTGATTATAATAATTATTTACATATATTTTTTATTCATTCATTAATTTCCTATAATTTCTTCATGATTTCCAAGTATCCTAAGTTTTTAAAAGTCGACATTAAAAGTCCCAGAAGTTGAAATCCTCTTCTTGGTTGCCCTGAAAGCTAGGCCGCCGCCCATCATAGCCATTATACCCATCATAACCCTTGTCGGAATCTGGAAGCGACATAAATCAGAGCAAGCCACCTCCATCTCCCCATCTCCATTCCTATCCCATCTCCAGTCCTATCAGCATTACGATCTCATCTCGCCGCACTGGCCAACTTAACCACAAGTTAAGTAGTTTTGAGTTTCGAGCGGGGCCATTAAATGGGATATGGGATATATGAGGGGGAAATATGAAAAATGCCATCAAAACGCCGCGAAATGAACTCCGACTTGAGTGACTAACTGACTGACTGACTGACTGACTGACTGACTGACTAAATGACTTACTGACTTGGCTGAACTGAAAAGACGCTGGGCCATTTATAACCGGGCTGCGAAGCGGGTGGTTCGTTTTAGGATTCGCTTTGGGTTGTTCCTCTGATGCGATAAGAATAATTGGAATGTCAGTTTAGATGCGCGCACGTAAAATGCGAACGCAAAGCGACACATACACATCCACATCCGCATCCACATCCCTCGCTGTTCCGCCCCCGCAACGCAGCAGTGGGCGTGGCAGGCTGCACTCGAAAACTTTATCTATTTTGATCTAGGAAATATTTTATATTTCTGGGAAAAATTTCAAAGAAATTAAAAACAGTTTTAATTAAATTGTATATATATAAATAAATAATCATTAAATAAATAAATTAATTAAACTAATCAATTACTCAATGTAAATTGTAAAAATCCTTTAAGAGATTGGAGTTATTTTCAAATACAAATATAAACAAATATAAAGAAATTAAATAATAAATAAATGGGATTGATAAGTTACTCAATGTTAATTGTAAAGAACCCTTAAACAATTTGGAGTGTTAAAAATTAAATTTAGATAGATTCTTAGGCTTCAGAGTGCCTAATTTTATTCTAGTGCATGTGCAGTAAATATGGCACAATAGTTGCAGCTGCTGCTGGTGTTGCTGCTGCTGATGTTGCTGCTGTTGCTGTTGCTGCTGCTGATGTTGCTGCTGCTGTCGTCGTCGTCGCCGGCGCACTTGGCTGAACAATGACATAAGTCTAATGACAAGCAGAACGACGATGACGACGATGGCCGAATGGCGAATAGCGAGTAGCGAATGGCGAATGGCGAACGGCGACCGCAAAGCCACCGCCAGGAAAAGGGAGGTCCTGCGACATAGGGTCCTGTGAAACCGGAGGGCAGAGTGAGTGAGGGGTGTGGGGGGGGGGGAGCCAACCAGAGCTTCAGCTGCTGTGATGACACTGACAACAATGACAACGCTGACATGACATGCTGGGCGGAGGACGAGGGACGAGGGAGGAAGGACGCAGGACGAAGGGACGCTGGGAAAAAAAACAGGCGAAAGAATTTCGAAAAGAGCGCCGCTCCAAGTTGGCCATAAAGAAGCTGTAATACCCTAAAGTATCAGAGGGAGAATGCTTTAAATTTTCAACCATCAGCTAGCCAGAAGTTGTTTATATTTCGTGGACCTGAGGAGTTAGGGAACTTGTAGATGTATTACGATGACAGTCTTCTTTACACAAAATCACAGTTCTAAAATCAAACCAATGTCTGATAAAAGAGGGACAAATTATACTACAAATATCCCGGAAATCAAAAAAATAAATACGAATAATATAGCCTTAAGATTTAATTAAATAATTACTAATATTTATTTAATAAGTATAGTAATATAAATAAATATTAAAAGACTAAACATTAAAATATTTCCGATTATTAGAATTTGTATTTAATAAGTATGATTTCTGCTCATTTTATTATCGTCTGTTAACAGGGCGTAGTTCATCATAATTTCGAGCTATCCCATCCCATTCATTCCTCCAAAGAGTCGAGAAAGAAATCACATTTTTAACACAGTGAGGGGAATCGGTGGGTGGCGCCTGAGTGGGTGGACAGCGGGTGGGCAGTCTAAGCATAAATTTAGCTGCATGCTGCGGTCAGCAATATGCGTCCATGATAAACGAGCCGGGACGAGGGACAGGGTTTTCGGTGAAGGGGGGAGGGGGGAGGGGGGAGTGACAGTGGAGGATGCACTGGATGCAGTGGAGAACTCAGCCAGCCAGCCAGCCGTGCCCATTTATCGTCCAAATTGAAATTGAAAATCAGGCAGGCGCAACGTGGAGAGTGGAGAATAAGGAAACGGGAATAGGGAAACGGGAATCAGGAATCAGGAAGCGTGAATCCCGATGTCCTCAAAAAATCGGCGTCATGATTAGCTTGTTGCGCATGCGTTGTGGGCGTGGTCCTTCGGATCTCCAAAGAGTCCAGAGCGTCCGAAGAGGGAGGAACTTATGGGGTCCTGTTGCTGACACGATGTCCTCGAGGCGGCCATTAAATGGTCGGCAGAGTGGCCACTGGCATGTGGTTGTTGCATGTTGCAGGTTGCTGCTGGCATGTTGCATGTTGCTGCTGGCACTGCGGCCAAAGTTCCTGTGTTGCAGTTACTGCTTTCGATGTTCCTCGTGTTGTTTCGCTTACTTTTAGCACTTTTTGTATACAGAGTTTCTGTTTCTGGTGATGATAGCCCCCTTCCTACCGCTCTTTCACCCCCATCCCTTGTTTTCTTCCCCCTTGTTGCTCCACTGCAATTATAGTTCTTCGCTTCCTTTGGTGCGGTTTCAACCGATATTGCTGCTGCTGCCGTGGCCATACATCATTCTGCTACTGTGACTTTCGAAAAACATTGAAAACAAGTCAAAGAATCGTTTGTTTCTGTCCGCAAAAGTCATGAACAGTGTGAGTTATGTGCTATGTGTTATGTGTCGGCGGGAGAGAAAAGAAAAATTGAGGCAGACAAACGCTGTTCTGGCTGGGGAATGCAAAGTAAATAAATAAAAATGGAACTTACATATAAGATTGATACTAAAAACCGTATCTTTAGTGAAGAATTTTTCATATGTTTTTAAACTATATTATTTATTGCATTTGCCATTTGTATAATAAACTAAGCAAAGTTGAGAAAGTGATGTAAGATATTTTTAAAATTAAAAATATATATTTTCATTACATATATTATAATAATATAAATATAATTTAAATAATATATAAATTTAATAATATTAAATTGGTATTAAAAACACATAGTTTTAATATTATTAAAATTAAGTTTGATAAATAATCATTAATAAATTATTATAATACTACAAGTTTCGATTTCCATTGCGTAACTTAGGTTTTCCGTTGATGGCCAATTTCGGTAATATTTCTCTGTTCTGCCCCAAAAAAAATGACCAAAATGACCCGGAAATTATGAAAAGGAGCCAATTGAAAATGTAAAATTGCTGAACTTGGCACAAAACTCATTCGACATTCAAATGGCAGTCGCAGGGGCGTCGAAGGGGGAAACACATTGAACATTGGCCATGTTGAAAGGATATTGGGGGGGGTGTTCTCAAGCATTTTCACTCGATTTTCGCTCCAAGTCGCTGGAAAAAAGTGACGCTTCCTTCGCTTTCCTTATTTTTTTTTTGCTAGTTTCTTGTTCGCTTCGCCAGCCACTTTTCCCATTTTCCCACTTTTCCCATTTCGACTTTTTCTTTTTGATAAATGTCATGGGTTGATGGGCGGATGGGCTGAAGGGCTGAAGGACTGAAGGGCTGATGGGCTGGCAGGGCCATTAGGCGACAGCCTCTCAGCCCGGGTCAACAATATATTACACGCTTATATGCAAATGAGTTCAATTTCTGACCAACCGAAAAAGCATTATGGACGACGGGACTGCTGGACTTGACTGCGAATTCGGGTGGTGGCTTCGATGGCTGAAGAAAATTGCCAAGTTAGTGAATTATAAAACGGCTGAAGCGGAAATGCCGGGCAGAAATTGAAAATCTATGCAAAGGGCAAAAAAATAAAGGGGATGCGAGTGCGAGTGTGGTTTTCCATCCGGGAAAGCTTCAATTTGCATAAAAATCCCCAAAATAAGCTCCTCAATAGCCAGTCAGACTGACCAGTAGCCCAGTATTGAATCGATATGTCAGTTCTATTAGATTTTATTCAACCATTTTGCTAAACATTTTATTGAATTTGCCAATGAATGAAGAATAATTGAATATTTATTTTATTTATTGATTATTTATTTATCATTTTTTTTTAGTTTACCAATATATAAAGTATAATTTTGTAGAATTATTTATTTATTCATTGTTAATTTATTTAGTATTTAATTTATTTTTGCAAACATTTTTTTAGTTTTTTATTTATTTATTGCAAGAAGCTAGACCACAAATTTCGCATTTCAAATGTTAAACTTATTTTAATTTTAATTAAATCGAAGTCAGTTGGTCTTTTCGATCGGCTTTCAAGCATAAAATTGGCCAATTTATGGCCTTCTTTTTTCTTTCGAGCACCTTCGTTCTGATTTCCTCTAATCTGATTCATCTGTGCATTTTTTTTCTTCTTCGTTCTGAAAACTATTTCAATCAAAGACAAACTTTCAATTGGGAGACCAAAGCGGCTGCTTCCTCTTCCTCGTCCATTTGAATGCTAATCTCTGGGGCCACGCCCACCGCCCACTCGTATTCCATACACAAAGAAAAAGCTAAAGCTCAGCATTAAAAAGTTTCCGTACAAGTTTTTTGCAGTCACTTTTGCCATAGATATAAGATATATTTCATCTGCTGCTACTTTGGGCTTTGCGCTCGTTTTTGTGCATTTTATCAGCATATCATGCGATTAACTTTTACATAAATGCCTATCAGCTGGGGTCCCCGACTCCTTGAGTGCTCCTTTTCCACTCCCTGTTTGTGACGAGGCCTTGACTCGTGTGTGCCTGAAGGTACACTCGGCGAAAAGGGTGGCTTGAAATGTGTAGAAATATATTTTCTGAAAGGAAAGTAGTTGAAAATTCCATAACAATTCGATAAGATGAAGAATGGTAATAAAAATGAATACAATTACTTTTAATTTCTTTATATAAATATATATTAATTCAAAATATATATTTATTATTTATTTAATATTATTTATATTTCATTTAATGATTACAAATATTTTAATAAAGATTAAGCTGTACTAATATGATAAATTCAATATGTATATATTCCTATTGGAAGGACATTTTGTGCCATGCCAAGGGAAAGTGGCAATGGCACACTCATATCTCCGGAGATGAAAGGGCGGGAAAAGCCGCGAATCCATCTCGATGGGCAAACATATTTAAGGCGGCGCGACATGAACGTCAAGGGTTTTGGTTTTGGCTGCGATAAGGAGGCGATGTCGAGGACGGAAGAGGAAGAGGAGGCAGCTGGGAAGGACGAAAGGGAGGAAAGGGACGAGAAGGACGAGAAGGAGCCGAAGGCAGATGCTTAGCCCCGTTGACAATTTTATTTGCATACTTCTTGGCGCACAGGGCGACGGGACTTATGACGCATGACGGAATGATTGCGCCCGCTTCGAGTGCTCCTCCTCTCTCCTTCCCTTCTCCTCTCTCCCCTCCCTCTTTCACCACCACTTTCCACTCGATTTTTTCCTTGTTTGTGTTTGCTTCTCGGCGAAATTTCACTCCAGCCTCCATGTTAGTTTTTCTCATTTTTTCCTGGCTGGCAATCGCAATCGCTCGCGTTTCTCTGCCAACTCAATTAAAGTGTCCCCAGTTTTTGGCAGTTTTGGCAGCACATATACACACACACATGTTGTGTGCCAGGCATCCGCCCGTCCTCTGCCGCATGCCATCGTACGCCACTCGAAGTGGGTATGCCGGAAATGCCCGCCAGGGTTGCCACAGTCACGAACGAAACGAAACGAAACGCACTGCACTTGATGCGATGCGTTGACTTGGCTTAGCCGCTGACTTTTCCGCCCGAAAGTTTCCCCCCTCTCTTTCTGGTGTGCTGGTAATCCCGACGACCGGTGCAGCCGCACGTAGCACTCCCCGTATGCTAATAAATTATTTTATTTGCTTTAAAAACCATAAAATTGGCATGCCACATGCCACATGACCCCTCAACCCCAGCCACGCCCCCTTAGCCACCCGATACCCCGCCCACTCGGCGCTTAAGTGCGCACTTAGCCCGGCCCACACTGCGTATGATAAATGTTAAAAGCAATGGCCAAGCCGGCAAAACTCGGCTCTCGCTCACTGGACCACAGAGCCAGCCTTTTTCAGTTCTCGGATTTTTGGGGCCGAGTGGATGGCCCAGTTTTCCAGTTTCCCAGCACAGGCCGAGCAACAGGTATGGGTATTAAAAACGAAGGGAAGGGGAAAAATCGCGCGGCGGTAACATAAAAATGCCCGTTAAATTGAGCTTGGCCAAAAGAAAAAAGAAAAGATAAAATCGACAGAGGTGTACATATGCATATGCAATCGGCCTAGAATCGCAAAAGGGTTGAGGCTTTGAGGGTTTGAGGGCCAAGAGGCAGACAATCGATTGAGGGCCTACAATGTGTTGGGGTTTGGGCATTAAAAGCCATAGTTGATGCTTCAATCGCACATTTTTATGGCCCCGCCAAGCATTCGATAAAAAAATGCACAAATTTATTATACCATTTATGGTATTCGCCATATATTTCCGCCTCGCATTTTTTGCCAAATTGCAAGATTTTTTCGCCAGCAAAACGCAAAGCGAATATTCCACGGGCTTCGCAAATAAAGAAATTACAATTATTAATTTGATGTATAAATCTGATATAGGTACTGCCCATAAGTAATCGTCGAGTTGTGCAATTTTTTTGTATGCAGATGGGCAAAATGTTTTTCATTATTTCCGCCAGCCGCTTGACGGGCGAATAAGTGCTGATCTTTGCCAAAATTCCGGGTTTTTATACATTTTACCATGACATCGGATTAAGTAACAGGGCATTTTAATATTGGATTTTACTGTTAATTCGTTTTTACATTTATTCCGCCGACCCGAAATTTATAAATATATTTTTTTGAAAGTTCCATATGACATGTAATTTATACCATTTTAAAGCGAACGAAAATCAATCTTATAAATAAGTTTCTGCATTTTAATGGTGAAAATCGGACATCGTTTAATCGGAAATAAATAGTTTTTATTTTTAAATTCCAAGTGAAATGAATTTGAATATTCTTAAAAAATTTCAGTTGCATTTGTCCCGTTTTAAAGCAAACAAAAATCCATTTTATAAATAAATTTCTGTATTTTTACATGAACCTAAGTATAATTAGATCGTAGTAAAACCGAAATGTATATGTTCTTCGCACTTTCTAATTTTTTCGATTATACCAAGAGCCTTCTTAAACGTGAAATGTTGTAAAAAATCCTAGAAATCATATGCCTAAGCAAGTGGCGCCCTAATCAAGTTGCTCAAATGTCAGCGGGCATTAAGTCAGTTCGGAGGGAGCTCCCTTCGCTCCTTTTCCTCCTCCGCCTCCTTTCGCTCCCTTCCTGTCGTGCCATCACTTTTGTTATCCTGGCAATTGACAACTTAACGATGCCTCGGCTGTCGACTGCTCCTTGAATGGCATGCTCAAAACATTATCACGCACAGCGGGACAAGTCGTTGGCTGCCAGGATATTGGATGGGGAATGGTGTAAAAAAAGCATAAAAATGCAAAAGACAAAAGACAAAGGACACTGAATATGTGTGTTTAATAAAAAAATTATGAACTTCAATTACGCAGAAGGAGCGTGAGTCTGAGTATGGGTGTGAATTTCAGTTTGAGTCTGAGGCTGAGCGAGTGCATAAAACGCTGAACAAATAACAGCAGCCAGGATAAGAGGATAAGAGGGCCATGTGTGTTTGCATAACATAATTCTTTCTGGCCAAGTTGTAAACCCAAAACGAGGACGCGTGTCGTTGGAGGCGGAACAGGGAATGAGCTGGGTACTTTTACTTTTTACTTTCAACTTTTTTACTTTTTAACCCACTAAGCTGCGCTGCTTTTGTGTGCCAAATACTAAGGCCAAACAGGAAAGGCTTGGGTTGGGCGTTTTAGGGTACCCATTAAATAATTTTGTAAAGTAATAAATATTATAAAAAAATAAATGTTACAGTAAATATTCTGAGAGATTCCTTAAATTAAGCTAGAAACTAGAAAATAAATAAAATTAATAAATACTACCAGACAGCGAATTATACTAGGTGAAGTAAGGGGTATTGAAAGAGTGCTAAAAAGGTCCTTTGATCCTCTCGCGTTGGGTTATCAGTGGGTTATGAGAGTGTGATGTGAGCAGGAGCATGGGGACGTGCATGTGAATGGCGGCCATAAATCAGCTGACGACAGCCAAGGGCAGCCAGGATCGCGAGGAGGAGGAGCAGCAGCCGGAGGACGACTGACACAGGCTCGCCTTTAATTGGCCTGCAGCCACCGAAAGGCCTTGTGCAGCCAGCCTACTTCGCCACCCAACCGCCGAAACCACCGAAACCACCGAGACCACAGCCCACCGAAACCCACTTGCTCATCAGCATAATCGTCGGTGTAATCGGCGCGCAAAGCAAGAGCAAAGCTCTCCTATCTCGTTTCTGCCACACTTTCGTCTCCAAAATGGAAAAGTGCCACCGGCTCAGAGATCATGGATGTGGATGCCAAAAATGGCACTTAACACTTAGCAAATGTCGCTGCCATTTTGGGGCGGCCATTTTCGTCCGCTTCGTTACGTTGGCTTCCGTTTCCGCTTCCACTTCCACTTCCGCTTCCACTTCCGTTTCCGCTGCCCCTTCGTTTGGTTTCGTTTCGTTTCACCTGTGTTTGCTCTACGCAGCTTTTTCTACTCTTAATTGTTTGTTTAATTATGCAATTGAATTAAAATACGCAAATATTTGCCTTAATTATGATTCGCATGATGATGTTTCAAAAAAGAAACCAAGAAGAAATTGTAATATTTTCCACTCATCTAACTGGCCTAAAAAAAGGTCTTAAAGATAATTAAAAATTTGTAGAAGGCTTGAAATATTTAAAAATATTATTAAGATATATTATACAAGAATAGTTGAAATATTATACATTTTTGTAGATTTTATTACAACACAAAAGTTCACTTGCCTTTTTTCCTTTATATATGATTATTTCTTAAATTCCTAAAAATGATTTTCTTAATATTTCTGTTCACTAACTAGTATAAAAATGGATTTAAAAATAATTTTAAATTTCTAGAGGGCCAGATATATAGATAAATATATTTATTATTATTATTTGATGATTTCTTAAGTGCCAAAAAATGATTTTCTTATTATTGTGGCATTTCTGGAAGCTTTATACTGATACTGACCAACTTTTAATGGCTGCCACTGGCCGTTAAACTTCTTTATTCGAGCTAATCTGCTGACAGTAGTGTCTGTTGCAAGTTGCAGGTTGCACATTGCACATTGCACCGTGCAGGTGTCTGGTTTCAGGTGGCAAGTGGCTGATTTCTGAATGCTGGCAGCACATTGCAAGTGGCATTTTGGAGACGCTGGTTATTTGAACGGGGAAAGGAGAGGGAAAGCTGAGAAAGGAAGTCCCTCCGAAACTGTGAAACTTATCTGGCCAGCGGCACTCGGTCCTCAATTTGCCACTCCGGGTGGCGATGGGCAGTTATCGCAGATGCCAGGCCGCACCACACCAATCGCCGAATTTTCCACTGCAGAGAGCAGAATACAGAATACAGACTACAACAGCAACAGCATGTTACATAAACTGCTTACAGAACAACAAACAAGCTACTGGGCATATAATATGGGCGTTTATCATTTAATTAATTGCCCTTCGTAGCCATTTTCATTAAGTAATTTTCGCCTTTCGCTGTTGTTTGTTTTTTCTCGCTTTTCCTTTTTTCCTTTGCTGTTTTTTGTTTCCCTTCTTTGTTGCACTTCCCTTCGAGGGAAAAGGGAAGAGCTGTGGGAAAATTCACGAGGGGCGGAGCAACAGCTGTGGACTGTAGCCAGCTTGTATGTGGACTTATTGGAGCTGCACTGCAAGAAAAATATAAAAAATAAATATTTTAAGCCTTTAAATTATATTTTAATGTGTATTGGAAATTTTGGAAAACCATTCAATGGTTAAAATTAAAGAAAACTATTAGTTTTTAAATA
Organism: Drosophila pseudotakahashii; assembly: GCA_035046095.1. Lineage (NCBI taxonomy): Eukaryota > Metazoa > Arthropoda > Insecta > Diptera > Drosophilidae > Drosophila > Drosophila pseudotakahashii. Next base: position 21,881,528 of record JAWNOE010000105.1, read on the forward strand.
TTTAGCTATTGATTTTTATTGGAGTGTTTGATTTTTTGCAGCGTGTCCATATATTTTCTTCTGATTTTTTTTGTAAATGTATACATATGTTGGTCCTGTAGGGTCTGCTTATACATATACCCATATGTGTGTGTGGAAGTTGCGAGTGTGTGAGTGTGTAGAGGGAGCCGGCTTTCGATCGGCTCCAAATTGCCACTCGTTGTAAAGTGGCAATTAACGCCACATGACGCTGTCAACAAATGGCCCTGGCTAGGCATTACACACCCACTCCCCTCACAACCCACCCCTCCCCCTCCACACCCACACCATCAAACAAACACACACACACACACTGATATGTGGGGCACTTACAACACTTGTTAAGTGCATTTTTCAATGCCCCCAGGGGGTTTTCGGTTTTTCACTGCAGAGAGAAAGAGAGCTCAAAGGGCTTTCCTTTTTTGTACTAATTTTTAAATTATTACTTGAGACACGAGACAGCAACACGAATGCATTTCCAGGAAAAACGGATCGGAACGAGCTTAGAAGAGGTATAAAATCCGGTAACAACGCCATTTTCCACCCATCCCACGGCCCACCTGTCATTTCGAAGTCATTCGGGGGCAGTGGAAAATCGGGAAAATGGGGGCTCTTCGTTATTTCGGACACGAGCCTGTCACAGCTGTCATGTCGCCTAGCAGCTCGTTACTACTATTATTATGTTAGTCGAAAACTCGAAAACAATGACTGGTTTAGTTAATTGTAGAGCAGTCGGTCGGAAAAACCATATATTTATGTGATGGTGTCGTCCATTTCCAATCCCAAACTTTCTTAAACATGAATTAAATTATTATCTAAATTATCTGAAATTATTAACATGTATAAACTAGTTTAAAAATTCAAAGTAATAATAAATCATAAATATTTGATTAAGTAAATTGAAAAAACTTAAAATAGAAAAGAAATTTTCGAATCGGAAATTTTATTGGAAACTCTTAGATTTCCATATTCATGCAGACTGTATTTTTGGGAAGTTTAGTAAGTTTCCCTTCGGGATTTAAATAAGTTTAATTCCTTAAATTTAAAGCGACTATAGTTTTCTATTCTTTTTGTGTAATTTTATAACCTTTTAATCATTTTTTCTCTCCGATTTCGGTTTTCTTCTAATTGTAACTATTTAGAGGCGACTATTCTCTTGTGAATTCTAGACTTTTGGAACATTTTTTAATTATCCCGACCTTTAAAGAAATTTATTAATTTTGAAACGAACATAGTTAGCAGCATTTTCGACTGGGCATTCCTTTCAAGAGTTAAACTAGTCCGTAGTATATCTTCAGCCCTCCGTTCGCCGACACTTTAAGCTACCGACTAAATGTTGTTCTTCCATCTTCCATAATTATAATTGCAGGCTGCACGGAGGGCGCCTCGAAGCGCTTCTTCACCGACTTCCTGCAGGACCTGCCGACGCCCGGAACCGGAGGACCGACCTTCGACACGACCATCGGCACCAACATCACGGGACTCGTGGGCAAGACGGTGAAGCTGACCTGCCGCGTCAAGAATTTGGGCAATCGCACGGTGAGTACGCACTAAAATCTCTAGGCAGTGGGATGCAGAAGCGGATGCGGATGCGGAGGCAAGTGGAAGCTGTGCATAATAATTTCAAAGTACTTGACCAAAAAGAAAAAAACACGTACAACTTTCGCCGGGCAAACTTGTCAAAAGGCGTTACGCTTGACAGGGCGGCGAGAGAGCTGCAGCTGCAGCATGCCACGCCCACCGCCCACTGAAGCCCCCTTTGAGGAGGGAGGGGGAGGGGGAGGGGGCGTGGCCGAAGGCAGCTGTCGCCTGTCGTTTTTGGTTTGGATTTTAGCCTCGCCCTCCGAGCGAAAAGTTGTAAGTGAAAAGCGGGGTTTTCATTATGAAAATGCAGCTGGAAAATGGGAAATGCAGTTGCATTTGCTGCTGTTGCAGCTGTTAAACAATTAGCAAATTAAACTTTCAACTTTGAACTTTCAACTCGGGCAGCCGGCGAGCGAAATCAGAAAACAATGCCAAAACAAAGGCGTTGCAAATGTTTCACTCCGTTCATTTGCAGTTTTCAGTTTCAGTTTCATTTGCAGTTGCATTTAGTTGATTTTTAGTTTTGGTCCGCACAACGCTGCGTATGAGTGACGTGAATCGTGAATAGTGAATAGTGAATCGCGGACGACGACGAATCCCCCGCCTTTTAGCAAGTTTCCTCAAGTGTCGCGAGCGGCCATAAAACTTTGCAAATTTTTACGCTCTGCTGGCTTATTAGGTGAGTGGCGGGGAGTCCTGCGAGTTCGAGACCCCTCCTCCTACCAGCCGCCTAAAAGCCGAAAAAAAGTTCGCTTCCCGTTTTAATTTCAGTTTGACAAAGTGAATGAATGACGCGCAGATGGAGATGGGAAAAGGGGTTGGTTGGAAAACTCGGTCTGAGTGGGGTCTTTCGTCTTTCGTCTTTCGGTTATGGACGCGTCCACCTAATTACGAGTCTCAAACGTAAACAAGCAAACAAGCGTCAATTAAGTACAGTGCCGTCTCGTTATCAATTGGTCCCCAGAAAACTATCGGATTACCAACTAGAAGATTCCATATCACAAGTCACACGGCTGCTGTCAGAACTTGTTCCGATTTTTCTGCAGTTCTGCTTTCTAGTTGTGATGGCGCCAAACTTTTCCTTTTCCCGTGTTATTTTCACCTGAAAGCCAACTCAAAAGCCTTGCAGATTAGTTGCTGTGTGAGCTTTCCAAATTATTTGATTAAAACTTTATTTTTGGTTTAAATTTTTGGGAATTTTTGAGCGTTTACTTAGGGAGCTCTTTAAGGTTGCTTCACTGGGTTCGTTTGAGTATTATTTATGTATATATCTATTTATTCTATTGCTTTCTTTTAAATCAGTCAGTTGATAACTGTTCCACTTACCACTTACTTTATTTGTTTTTCGCTTCACCATCTCCCATTCATTAAACTTATTTTATCAGAACCGATTACTTCTGCCTAAGATCCAATTAGCTTTCCCATTACTTGGCTCTGTTTACTCCCGAGAACTGAGAACTGAGAGCTAACAACTAGCAACTGCCTGACTGGCATAAATCCAGAATTCAGTGGAGACTTATTGTTTTGTGTTCCCAAATATTCAAACATATACGCCGTATTACTTACCAAATTCCCAGCGTGATATATGCATCTGCCGCATGGTCCATTTTCGATTCATCGAAGCTGATGAGCTGGCTAAATACTGTGTAATTAATCACAGGCCGAGCAGCTGGCCATTTATTACTCCGAGTCCCCGTTCCTCGGATATCAGTTGATTTCCTCCCAGACGCCTAATTACTCAGAAGATGTTGGACCATGAATTATATCGCAGACTGAATAAGTTCCAGGATACGAAGTCCTTGTACTTGCAGCTTGCACACGTCCTTGTAGACGTCCCTTATTGGCAGCCATTTTCCATCCGATTTAACAATTTTCAAGCGGCTTTTTATGCAAAACAATAAATGGCGCCATAAAGTATGCAGCACTTTTTTCGCTTTTCTGTCTACAATTCATATTTATTTTTTCCACTCTAAAATATCCGTTTTTTTTGCCGAAACAAACGAAATAATAGCCCAAATATGAAATGACATACCTTGTTGAACTCGTAGTTAAATTGAGAATCGATATGCGTTATAATCTGGACATTATAATTTTTTGTAATTTTTAGCAAAAAATCATGATGTTACCTCTTATCAAAAATGCGAATATTATTGAAAAATTTAGTTTTTCCAAAAGTAATGGGAAATTTTCCCAAAAAATCGTAAACCTATTCTTAGCCATTCAGAAAAATCGAATAAACAGGAAATTTAAATGCTACATTTTCAAAGTAGTTTCGGGGACATAATTTAAATGTCGCCTGTCAAGTATTTTCCCACTTGAAACCACGTCAGTGCCAATAAAAATTCTCCACATTTTCAAGCCAATTCCCAGAAGATTCCGAATGCGGCAATCGGGCGACATTAAAATTTCCCTTTGCAATTCATTAGCAAACGCGATTTGGTGGCAACCGAAGCCGAGTGTTTATTAACAAAGCCTCCACTTAACTTTGCGTGGGTGGTTTTCGATGGGTGGTTGGGTTGGCTAGTGGGTGGGGCTGACTGAAGGAACATGTCATTTGCGGTCTCCGAAAGGCGACGACCGCAAGTCAAGGCTCCTTCGACACCGCAGAATGCCAATGGCTGCAGATTGGGGTGGTAATTCTGGGGGGGGAAGGTGGTGCTTCAAATTCTCATTGCATGTACTTCATTAGTGTGTAATTGTGAGGGTGTGTGTGGAGTGTACACACACACACACACAATGTGCATGTGTGGAGTGCGCATCGATTTGCATCAATTGAATTGCCAATGCCCTGAGCAATGACCGCAGCCACAGAAGGAACAACGACAACGACAACGTGACCATGATGACTGAGGAGCCCGAGTCCAGTAGTCCAAGTACAGTGGTGAAAAACCACAGGCACTCCAAAAATATATACAGATGTTGTCTCTGGATGCTTTTTCAAGTGACTTTAAGTGATTGTTTGCTCAAGGAAAGTACTTAGCTTACTTAAGTGTGCAGCTTGTTGTATGTTATTCAATTTTTAATCAATAACTACATAACAAGTTCAGCAGGCACAGTAAGCAATGGAATATATTATCTACATACTATCTTCATACTATCTACATACTATCTACATACTATCTACATAATATCTACATACTATCTACATACCATCTACATATTTTCTTAATTTACTTTAGTTCAATCACTAGCCAATTTCTTTTTATCTCTGTTAAGTCATTTTGGTGGTTTGACCACTGTGAGGGGGGTTTTTTCGGTTGAGGGGCCTGGGGGGTTGGTCGACCCCCGTCGATTTCTGGGCAACTGCAATTGAAATTGTTGCGGTTGATTTTACAAGTAAATTGTCACTGCCAGTTGTAACCGAACCTGCCCTGCCCGCTTGACCCACCGAAGCCCCCGGAATCCAGTCCTTTGGCCCCGAGAAACAATTGAAAATGCAATTTAGCGTGTGAGGTTTCGCTGCGTCCCAACTCCCCTGTCCCTGTTCCTTTTCCCTTTCCGTTTCTGCCGTTCCCCTTCCGCCGGGGGTCCTTGCATCCTTCTTTTTTGCACTCCCCATCCAATCTTTGGCCTTTTGTTTTGCGATTGCACACCGCAGTGGGTCTATCGCCACCCCTTTCATCTCAGGTGGACGCCACTGTGATTTCGATGCGTATTCGTTTCGCTTTCATACATGGGCTCGAAAAAAGAAAATATTTATATGCATGGGCAACGCGGTAGGCACAGGGAAAAAAATGTCCTTTCAGCTGGTAATTTTAAGGTTAATATTTTTTTGGGTATTAAATTATATTTTATTTAATTTTTTTTTATGGCAATAAGAATTTTGAAAGAGGTAATAAACTTGATATCCTGGAAACTAAAAAAAATAGTAAATATATTTGCTTGAATTAAGTGAACATTTTCTTCCGGTGAAAAGGATTTATTCGTTTTTTGGCGAAAGTCAAAGCCTTTTGCTCCACGCACAGAAATAAAAATTGCGTTTCCATTTTCGCCGCCTCTGCGTGTGAGTGCCACGCCCACTCACTTTTCGCCTGCCTCTACTGTCTGTTTGTTTGTTTGTTTGAACGGCACAGGACTAAAAGCAACTTCACGAGCAAAAGAATCGAGAGGAGGAATAAAAAATAACTTTCGTTTCGGCTTTTCCCGAAAAGAGAAAAAGGGAAAAAGTTTAAGAATGTCAACCGAATGAACCCAATTCCCATTCCATTTCCATTTCCCCCGAAAAAAATCTGAGAACCTCCTTCTTTGTGTGCCAAAAGGGGATTCGTAGTGCATTCATTAAATTAGTTTTAATACTTCAGTCGGGCAAAAAGTCGGGGGACTCATTAAAAAATCACTTTTCCTAGGGTGGCGCAAGTTTCTCTCTTTTTTTTTGGGGGCGTGCATCCTTGAACATCCTTTAAACACATCGATTGCCACGCCCACAGGGCCACGCCCATGGGAAGATGTCGTGGGGCACCGCCCCCTCAATCGAAAAATCAAAATATATTTATATATATTTATATAGCAGAAAGAAAATCACATTCTCGTGTGTTGTCATCGCTTTTTTTTCGATGGTTCGAGGGGCGGCAGGAGGTGGATGGAGTGGGCGTGGCACCCTGCTGCCAAGACTAAAAGCAAATCAATCAAAGAAATGTTTAATATTTTTCGCTATGCGCTTCACGGGGCGCGCTGACACAAAATCCATCGGAAGGGAAAGCGAAACCGAAACTGAAAGTCGAAAAGCTGAGCGACTGTCATGGCAGCCGGAAAAACGAAAAACGGAAAAATGAGAAAACGCAGGCGACAACAACAATTGTCTGCCTTTTGTGTCAGCTGTCAATTTTCCAGCATTTACTTAGCTGGCAGGGGCAACGCGGTGAAAATGTCGCGGAAAATGAGTCTCTGATACAAGGGAAAACCAGCTAATGATCTCAAGTGTGCTTACCCTATCCCATCGCGAATTCCTGAGCCTTCGAAGTTTTACACGTGCAAAACTGGACTTTAATTTAATAATAATTTATTTATTTATTTGTATATATTTTAGTATATTTTAAAATCACTCATTTAAGATCTTCCATATATCAATACAGCCTTCAAGAAAATAAATATAAATATTAAATATACCGAAATATACTATAAATATACCATAAATATACTATAAATACACGTCATAGTCAGAATAGAAACAATATAATATTCCCTTTTCCATTTACGATTAATGAATATACAAATACCCCATAAAATGCCCCATTTCCTTGATTTTTCCTGCCGGCAAACAGCAGTAAACAATAAACCCAATAATACATAATAAATGGCTCGGGCTGCTCGGCAATTAGAGAGGGTTGTCGGGTGTTTGCCAGGGTTGCCAGGTGACATATGTATGCAGATATCCAGGCCCATTCTCCGCCATCGTTTATCTTCGTCAATGGTTTTTGATTTACGTGCCCGGTGATTGCTTCACCTTATATCTATCCTTGCCCCCGAGGGTCCTCACATCCCCGATACCATCGCTATATCGTGCGATATACCAACCCAACACCCCGCTAATGTGGCAGGTCAAAGGTTGAGGTGCTGGATGGCCATCCCGGCATTTAAATACAATTTCCCTGGCCCGCAGCTAAAATAAAAAAATAAAATAAGCGAAATTGCGTTACGTGCCTTGATCCAGGGGCGAAAAAGGGGAAAAGGGGCAGCAGTCGCTGCTTATTATTATTATTATTATTTCATCTGGCTGTTGTGATGATGTTGTTGTTGTAGTTGCCCCGGCAATTTCATTCAATTTCGCTTACGAATTTTCGACGCCACCGGCAATTGAAGCCGGAAAACAAGGCAGTCGAAGGGGGGGAGGGGGCGAACAACAAGGGATAACAACCACCTGCCGGAAAGGACCTCCAAACCCCTGAAACACCGTTTAGCTCGTTAGGATCGGACACTTGCGGTTTATGAAAGGCTGTTGCCGCCGCATCCTGGCAGCGAAACGTGTCCTGCGAGTGTCATTAGCACAGGGAGCAGAAGGCGAATCAAACAATCCCGGTTTACCATAAATTCATCGCGAAGGCCATTGATGGCCTTCTTATGCTAATTCCCCGTTGAAATTTTCACATTTCATATTTATCTCCTTCGGCAAGGACAATTTGTGTGACCGATGGGTCGTATGAGTAATATTTTGCGTGTCCATATGAAAAATTCATGTTACTTGCAGTCGCAATCGCTCAGCTACCATCTATACGTACATATATAAATTTCCATCTCCTCAACGTTTTTCCAACAGAATGATAAATTATTCAAAATGCAAAACGTTGCGTATGAGTGATTTAAAGCAAATACAAATACAAATACGTAATACGTATACGCACAGGCGGCACATGCTCAAAAATATATTCGCATCGAAAAATGCGTAGCCATATGGGATATGTATGATATGTATGAGGTGTATAAGGTGTATCTTGTATCTGCAGGTAGGTAGGTAAGAGTGCCACGCCCCCTTTGAGGGCTATTTCGATATCTTTGCATATTTATTGGCATTCAGCTTTCAGCACAACATGTGCAGCCCTGTCTTGCTTACCTTTTATTAGCATACGTGGCCTCGAATCAAACAAGGAAAATGGGGCGAGGGTCAACGGAATAACCGATTCGAGGAGGGTGAAAGTGCCCCAAATGACTACTTTCTAGATTTTCTAGATGGTCTGTGCAAATAGATAATGGTGTGCTATGTGCTGTATCCTCACAGTTACTGCAAGTCAATAAAGCAAATTGTATTTGATTTCGAATGGAAACGAATGGAAGGTATCAAAGGTGTTAACGGATATTTATAAATAATATCCAAGCAATTAAAAAAACTATACAAATTATATCCTATCAATACTGCATTTCCATGGATTTCATCTAAAAATAGGGGAAAAACAAGAATAACTTAGCTAAAATTTTAATCAACAGCAGAAATATTTTTAAAATTCCTAAAGTATTTACATGGGCTAGCTCCACCTAGCGGACAGTTTTCGAAGTCTAGTTAAGGTGGCCAATCAATCATGCTTAAACACATCTTTCGGACCAATCGACGGCCAACCATCTTGCCAATCAGGCTCAAGGAAAATCTCCGGTCGGCGAGACTTTCCCGGCATTTTCGCTACGTGGTCGCCTTGCTGCTTTCTCCGTCGCTCTCCCACTTTCCCCGACAGCCGTCGTGCATCTTATTTATTGCTTTTATTTATATTAAACAGAAATGGGCAGGGGAAAAAAAATAAGCAGCCAAAGCATAAGCCCCCAAACAAACAATGGCCCAAACCGAAGTCGAAGCTCCGGAAAACTCTTCTTTCAGCTGCGATTCAACGATTTTCAACGCCTTCAATCACAAATGCCCTTCCCCCTTTTCCCGGGGAAAGTGACTAGTTTTTACCCTTTTCTAATTCACTTACACTTGAGAAGCTTTTGGCACCAAAAAACTTCTGCTTCATTAGTGGGGATGAAAACAAGCGGAAGTCCGAAATAATAAACACAATGATTTGAACAATCAACTGCAAGCATAACGAAGTAATTTTGCATATCCAATTCAAAACTTAACTTTATTACAGAAGTATACTAGAATATACTGGAAAATACTAGAATATACTAGAACAAGAGATAACTTATTCAAAACCTTATTTTGTTCAATATTTTCTTAGTTTTCATTTCTGTCATCGAAAATATTAGAGCACATAATTTATAAACACAATTTTATTTATAAATTTCCCTTTAAAAGTCAACAGAAAATAAAGCAATTTAAAATGCAAACTTCCGCCCAGCTGGGCAGCTGGCCATACGACTGATTTGTGAGAATCTGGCTACTTAATTGTTTAATTCCAGTTCAAAAGGCGAAAGTCAAACGAAACGAAGTGGAATTTCCACAGCAACTGCACACGACAACTGGCGAGTGGGCCCAAAAAGGGGAGGGGGTCGCAATTATAATGCCACCGACTGTCAGTCCGAATGGCATAAATCATAAATTACACGACGAGCTTGTCAGCGGCATTCGTCCCTCTTCCCCTTCCCCTTCACTCATCCCCCTTCTTAAGTTGGCCCGGTCAAAGGCAATGTTGTCGTAAAACATTTACACGGCGAGCAAAAAAACAACAAAAAAAAAGGCAATGCGATGTGTATAAACACAGAACTGCGGCCGCAGTGCGCTGGAAACTGGAAACTAAAAACCGAAACAACCGCAAGGATGTGCCACAGGAAAATGGGTGGAAAAATGGGAAAGGAGGAAAATCAGGAGGCAGCGGCAGCAAATGAAAACTGTCATAAAAGTTGAGCACAGCGTTGGGGGTATTTGCTGCAAGGGGGCTTTCGACGAGGACGAAGGCGAGTCCTTGCAGGTGATTTCCGTTTGTCGCCAGCGGCAACTTGGCTGTCAGTTCAGACATCCTTTTTTTTGTTCAAACTTTGTCAATGTCGCTCCGCAGTGCGCTTCGCTTTCGGCCTGGCTCCCAGGATCGCGGGCTAATCTTCAGGGGGGTGGCGGGGGGACTCGCTGGACTTGGTCCTGGGAGCAGGCGAGGCCAGGACCCTCGAGGAGGAGCGCTAAGCGTTAAGCGAAACACGTACGCCGACCCACTCATCGCTAAGCAAGGTCGCTTCGCTTCGTTGTCATTCCGCAGGAGTCTCAGCGGCCCTCCAACTCACCTTTCTCTCAAATCCACACCATCCACCTAGTCTATACTTGGAGAAAAAATGGTATAATAGGGATTATGCCGCTCCAAATTAAATTAGACCAAATTGGTTAGGAAACAGACGGGGGATCAGGCTCATTTGTCCTATTTCATTTACTGCATTTAATCATTTTAGAATTATTTGTCTGACTAAAGGGATCTTAAATCTTAGTATCAGTTCAATTTCTTACGATAATAAGTTAAAATAATTAATATATTATTAATTATATTTACCCAAATTATAATAAAATATTTTATTTGGATACTTATTATATTATAATAAATTATAATCAAATATTTTAGATGGATTTTAATATTAATTATATTATATGAAATTAAAATATATTAAAATATTTTAGAACACGTATGATTTATCCACTACATAGACTCATGCTCAGACTAATTTATTTTCGAGTGCTCTTGCAGCTCTTGGGTGCATAAATCTTCTCGATTTCCCTTCCGCCAGATTAATTTGGAATTAGATAAGTTTTTGCCTCGTGTACTCGTCGGCCGACTGGCTGTACTTACACTTGATAGGCTTCACGTGGAACGTGTTGGTCTCCATGTTCGCCTCCTTGCACCGATGTCCTGCTGTCCCCATGTCCTGCTGTCCTCGACAATTGCCGCGGAGAAGTTCTCCCCAGCTTTCCCCGTTTTACCAACCCTACATTCCACCGTGAGCCGCCATTTCGAGCAGTTCGACGCAGCGGCGACAACAAAAGAAAAGCGCTGAAAAACATTAGAGCGAAAGTTTGCTCTTAACGAAGCGTTCAAGTGGAATAAGTGGAACAAATGCGACCTTGCGGGGGGCGTGGCCAGTGGGTGGGTGAGGTGGAGAGGGGCAGGGGGGCGGTGTAAAGGCAGCGACTCGATATAATCAGCATCGTCGTCAGCGGCCAAACAAAAGGTGCGCCTCGAGAAGAAGCCCTCAGCGAGAAACTCAGGCAGATGGGAAAGTACACTCGGAAAAACACTGAGAAAGTCAGTAAAAAAGGGAAAAAAAGAAAACTAATTTGGTTATGAAAGTAAAATATACAAATTATTATATTCTTGATATAAGACATTAATTTTACTTTTTAATTAAATACATTTAAATTTCTATTAAGTTTTATACTTAAAGAAATACAAAATATTATTATATTTAATTATTATTTTTATGTAAATATATTAAATATATTCATATTATTATAGTATATCAATAACTATTTTCTCTCAGTGCCCCACTGTGCAGCAATGTCAGCAACAATAAGATTGTCAACTGAAAAGGGACAGGGGCGCGTTCAGCCCATGCTGTGCCGATCCACCCGGGGCAATACCTATTGATGTTTTCAGAGAAGTTGATTGTAAAATAATTGAACAACAGGCTGAGCAAAGTGCCAGAGGCACATGAGCACCGGGCACCGCCGACAATTGCTTTCGAGGGGGGGTGGCCTTACATGGTAAGGGGGGAACAAGGGGGGGTTGTTCGACAGGTTCAGGTATTTACAGATGCCATGCAGAGAACATGGTCAATAGTTCTGTTCTCTGTTTATTTTAGTTGCCAATCGAAATCGAAGTAGCTACAAGATGGTTTTGCAAAGCAAAAACTACAAATGGGAAGTACATTTCATTGGTAGATCATCACTACTATCGATCGATAATATTATTAAAATATAGATATTCAAGAGCCTCATTTTAGTTGCTTAATTTTCTCTGTGTGGAAATTCCTTATTTCTCAATTTAATTATGGACTACTTTTCCTTTCTCACATATCATTTTGAGACTTGTTTGATTTCGGGACCAAATTTCAGGGACAGCAGTTCCCAGAAAAGAAAAGGGACAACCCCCAGAGACGAGAGACCTTATCACCACCCACCTTACACCGCCCACCGAGTGACCCCGGGTCCCTCAAGGCCATTGTTTGACAAGGCCAATCTCTCGTTCTCTATCGCTTTAAAGGCGGCGGAGCGGGGGCAAAGGCAAACTAATGAGTGGAGGTGTTCGAGCAAATTGGCCCTAACGGCATTTATCCCGACCCATAAACCCATGGCCTAATCAAACCCGTCCTTCCCGCTTCCCCCGCCCTCTTCCAGGTCCCCTGGCAAGACGACATTTATTGACCAAATTAAAAGATGCATAACAAAAGCTTTGTCATGCTGCTGGTGGAGCTGTCTTAAAACTTGGTCGAGCATAAATCATAAAAAGCAATGCCCCCCTCTGCAGCCCCCACCGCCCACAGAAAGACATTTACTAACTAAAAGCGACGTCGTCAACTAACAAACAGTAATGAAAACTTTTAACAGAGAGCCGACAACAGGAAAAGGAGAGAAAAGAACACTGGATGATGTTGGATGTTAGATGGTGGATGAGGATGGGGATTTCGGATGGTTATGGGGGATTTCAGGATCCCGGAAAGGCAGGGACACCAGCAAGAAATTCAAAATAAATTAAAAGCAATAATGTCATTGAGGCACTGGGTTTGATTGGCATCCTCCTCTATCCGTCCTTCCATCCCCTAAAAACTGCCCTTACAAAAGTTTTAATCTTAAATCAACCAAACGACGACAAATGTTCACAAGCAATTTCTTGTGCTTAGCAAATATTTACCCAATAAATTCCATTAAAACTAACAATTGGTTTACTTTTTAGCTTAAATGGGCGCTGGGTGGTGGGCGTGACGAACTTTCGACTTGACTCCGTAGTTTTGTTGCTGCGGTGACGAGAGACAGCCACCGCAGCAGCTGGAATTCCGAGCTGGGACACTGGGAGAAAAGAAGTAGAGTTGGAATTACAAATTGGTATTGGAATTGGGATGCCTATTAACTGCTTGATATGATCAAAAATTGTAAATGGCTCCCTAAAATATATTTTCAAAATACTTTGAAATGCAGTAGTATTAAAACAGGTGTCACACGCCTATCTATCATTGGGCACACGTCGATTCTTCTTTGTGTCGCTGTCCGCACGACAGGCAAACCAAAACAACAATTCCATTGATCTATCTCCCTACTAGTTTCTATCTCGAATTTCTCCCAGTGCTCGAAGTAAATGAAGAATGTGGAGAAAAAGTGGGTTATGGCTGTAAAAAGTGAGCAACAGAGGCTGCGGCGAAAAGCCTTCGGAGGGGGCAGGCGTGGCCATGCGTAGGTGTCGTTGTAAGTGCCGGAAGTGGCTTTTTGCACGCTTTTCTCCTTCTGCCATCGCTATTTTTTGCGGGAATCGGGATGCGCGACATGCATAAAACAAAGCGATGCGAGGAAGAGTGAAAATAAATAAACATGCAGCCGGGAAAACCCAGACATCCCACCAAGTGGTGATCCCAGGGGAGTGAGAGGTGCCTTGTGGCTGGGGTGGCTGCAAATTGGTCCGCCCTTTTCCGCCCCGCCCTCTGTAGTTGTACCAAATTTCCCAACATCAGTTGCGGCGCCCCGCCGAAAAGCCAAAAAAATAAAAAACAAAAAACAGCAGCAGCAGCAAAAAAACCGAGGAAACCGAGGTTTCAATTGCCAAAGTCAAATAAACTTGAGCTGAGCGCTGAGCCAGTTTACTGAGTTACTGATAAGGGTTTATCACCAAGTTCATGACGGCTTTATACTCCATTAGTTAAAAAGAGCAGTAAGTTTTGGGAATATTCTCTGCCATATAACTACCATACCATAACTACCATATAACTAAAATATGTTGTTAAGATTTAAATGGAAATATTAAGGTTTTTTAAAATTTATTTTTCTTTTATGCTCATATTTTGCAGTTATCAAAACAATTTAAGATATTTTCATATATTTTGTCATATATCTTCAATTGATTGACAATTGAATATGAGTGGAGAGAATTTGTAGTTTTGTTTGCCAACTCTTGCGAACTCTTGGAAAGTTTTCTAGCTTTGAGACCGAGTTGGTACCGAGTTCGTGCCGATTCCCACTGCGTTTTCCGAAATGAATGAAGAGTGCGAGCGGGAAAACAGCGAGAGGAAAATGCCAATAAGAGCGGCGAATAAAGAAATGAAAATCGCATTACAAGGAAACTCGGGCGGGATGAGAGGAGCTTCGGTCTTTCACTTTTTTTCGCTTCTTTCTCCTTGCACTGGATTTGTCCGCTGCGTTTTCCGTCCGGAGCGCCGATAAAGTCGCCGTAACCGGGCTTTTTGTTGTGGTGCAAAAAGATTTCTGGTCTGGCTTCTCTTTTCTCCTCTCTCCTTTCGCCTCGAATACCCTTGAATACCCCTTCAAGACGCCCGACTTTCGCAGAGGTTGCCAAGGTTTCGCAGCGGCCAAGAAAAGTCTTTGAAATCTTAGACAAACCTGTGCTGAACTTAAAAGGGGGATTTTTAACTATTTAAAATGTATATATCTATATTTAAATGAAGTTGCTTACTAATAACCTATCCAATAAAAAATATTTATTGTATTTTATATACTTGAATATTTTATTTTTAGGTAGATCATTTTGTACTCTTTTTATCATATTTAATATCATATTTATAACTTATTTAATATATATTTAGTTATCATATTATATGATACTTAATATTTATTATTTTAATATTTATTTAATTACTGTGAAAGTCCTTCGAGGGTATTTAAAGTTTCGACTACGGAATATCAGCGAATACCCTCTTGTTTTCCGGTGGCACACATATCACGGACAGCAGGGACATTAGGAGGTTTCGGCATCCCGCCCTTCAGATGATTGGCTGGCTGGAAGGAGGGGTTTTCGAGGGGAGGGGGTTTTACGGGTGGTTTGGGGGGAATTCTTTAGTCGAATCGGGACTGCGGCATGTGCTTCATGTGTCCCTAAAGCCGCGCTGACAAGTTTTTTCCACGACGCCTTACTCGCTGCTTGTTTTTCCTTGCTCCAGCGACACTTTGTTATCCCCCCCCCCCCCCCTCCTGGTTTTTTTTTCTCCGGGAATCCAGGGTGTTCTTTTTAGGTTCCGTGGGAAGCTTAAAGTTTGCGCTGCGTGAAACTTTTTAGTTGGTTTATATTGCACCGCTGGAAGCTGGGCGATGGAAACGAGCGCAAATTATGAGATGTCCTTGCTTTTGAATATGTAAGGAGCAGCTCTACCTTTTCACTCTCACTCTGCGAATTTCCCACCGTTTTTCCCTTCGCCCTTTTCCCCGAAGTTGTTTGCTTAGTTTATTGTTGCCATTGTTGCTGCACGAGAGGGGTTGCTGATTGGGGAGTGCCGACTGCAGTCGAAATGAAGTGCCAATCAGTGCCCACCCACCTGGGGTTCACCTTCGACCTTTCGCCACCCACATATACGAAATATACAAAACACACAAAGCAGACAAAGCAGACAAAACATACAAAACAGACACAGCAGAAACAGCCAACTCACAAGTCATTCCGGCAATCTTCCTCACGGAAACGGGAAAACGGGGGAAAACTGTCTTAGGATTTCCCGGGGACTCGTGATTAACGCGATTCTCGCAGGCTCACAGGGGAATATATTTGATGATTGCCATTTACAAGGCATATTTCTGTTATAATTATCATTCCGTGTTACGCATTTCATAGCTCTTCAGATGAAAAGCATTTATTACTCTGAATTTGAATACATAACTATTCAGTATTACTTATATTTTGTTTATTTTTATTTAAGTTCTACATTTATAAATATTTTTTGAAGTGACAAAAAATGTATAACTAGGAATTTAAATATATTACTATTCATTATTATTTTTTATTTATTTATATATTTTTGTTAGATTTATTTTAAAATAACAAAAATTACTATTCATTATTATTTTTTATTTATTTATATATTTTTGTTACATTTATTTTAAAATAACAAATATTCATTATTCATTATTATTTAGATGGATAGATTTATTATTCTTGGATTTATTCTAAAATGAATAAAATATTACTATTCCATATTATTTTTATTTATTTATTTAGTTTTAAGATTTTAAGAAAATTATAAAGAATTTGCTATCTATACTTTTTATTTATTTCTAATTATTTAGTCAATGTATACAAAATCTGAGAAAATTCCAACATACCTATTTTACTTCATCTTTGTACTTTTGAAACTTTAAAACACACATAAGCAACTCACGTTTAAAAGTAATGCAATTAATATATAATTCATTTTCACGTGTTTGCCTGCCATTTAATTTGATTTCGAATTTAAAGGCAAATATTTTGCTGGCAATCCACCATCCACCTCATCTTTATCCCTCCTCTTCCTCCTCCGCCTCCGATGGCACAGAAACCTGACTAATGACACTTCCGTGATGTTGGCCAGAAATTCTCGCTAAATAAATTGAGCCCGGCGAAACGAAGCCCGGCGAAACGCAGGCAAGATAGTGCAAATAATAATCACATTAAATTAGAAAATTCTGCACTCATAATTTTGCTCATTTTTGCTGCTTTTCGCTGCTGCTGCTGTTGGATTTTCCTGCTTCCTGTTCGCCTCGTTCGCCTGCCAGGGGCCACGCCCCCTTTTTTGGCACACAAAAGGGGGCGGAGGGCGGAGTGGATGCCAAAAAAGCCAGAGGCATATTTGAAATGGCTGTAAACCGGCAACTGTTTTTATGCCGTGCTGCTAGCCAGGGTCGTCGAATTGGGTTGGGATTTTCCAAAGGGGGATTTTCCGAGGGGGGTCACTTCATTTGGGGCCTCGAAAAACAGCAGAAACGCGAAATTGTGGCAGCTGCTGCAGTCGAAGTGAATGCGAATGCGAATCGGAATCGGAATCTGAATTGGTTTCAGAGAGTATATATTGTAGCACACAATAATGCCTTCAGATCAGCCAGCAGAAGTATGGGTACCATCCCCCCCCCCCCCCTTATGATTTTTGAAGCACTGAGCGGCGGAAATCATTTTTGGAGCACCATAAATTGCTTCGCTTTTTGGATGAAGGGATGAAGGGAATTCGCAAAGGGATGAGGACTTGAAGGATGAGCAAATCTGACTGAAATCAAAATGCAATCAAATTTATGCACAACAATATTTGGCGAGCTCAAGGATTGCCAAAAGTAAAGTATGTGAGTGAGTTTCAGTTTTCGCCAATTACAATGGACAGATGGAGAAGTCTGTGAGTTTTGTGAGAGATTCTCCCATAAATTTTCCAC
The DNA here is from genome assembly GCA_035046095.1 of Drosophila pseudotakahashii. Classification (NCBI taxonomy): domain Eukaryota; kingdom Metazoa; phylum Arthropoda; class Insecta; order Diptera; family Drosophilidae; genus Drosophila; species Drosophila pseudotakahashii. The sequence goes on from JAWNOE010000105.1 coordinate 21,898,860, forward strand.
TTTTATTCATAAATATTTTGTGTTTTTCCTCGTTTTGGCTTAAATAAAAATAGCTATTTCTTGATTATCAGCCCAAACGATTGCTTTGATATTCAAAGGGCAATTTAGAGGATTTGTTTTTGATTTTGAAATATTTATTGATTTTTAATTTTTGCCTGCCCGAAGCCTTAAAGCTATTTAAATACGCTTAAAGTGCATTTTGAGCCTCTAGATATTATTTAATTTATATTGCCGGGCATTCATTTTGGCCCTGCAAATGGGCCAAGGCAGTCGCAATCGCAATCGCAATCGCAGTCCCCCGACCTCCATTCTCACACATTTCCTTTGCCAAATGATTTGGCCTGCCGCCAATGCAACAAAAATGCACAATTCGCAATTGTACGGAAAACAGAGGGAATATCTCTTTATATAAGAGTGGGCTGGATGGGTGGGAAAGCGGGTGGGAAACAAAATGCACAATCCTCTTTTTGGCGTTTGGCATCCGCCGCATAAAATCAAAATTAATTTGCTAATAATGTTGTCGTAATTATCTAATTGCCTTCACATGGAACTGGAATGCCCTGAATGCAGCATGCAAATTGTACAACAAATTCATTAACAGACCCAAAAAGCCGCACAAAATAATTACAGACTGTGTTGCGTAATGACCAAACCAAACAAAAATACTTAAATGGCCAGCAAAAAGTGCGAAATTCAGAAAAAAAACGTGCCTGAAATGATTTTTGGGCAAACATGCCAAATTTAGGGGTATTTCATATCGTTGCAAGTGCATTATAATTCCCCTGAAGCTAATTACGTAATTAAAACAGCGAATGTTTGGTAAAAACAAGAAAATTGTATTCCAAATCAGGGCGTAACCATTAAAGATCTGCTATTCCGGTCCTAAATCAATATTCAATATTCTGCCATCCGTCTGATTTTCAATTCCCAGAGCAAAACAAACTCAAACATGCTGCTATCGTTAGTGGTAATGCATAAAACCAGCAGCTCGGAACAAATAATCATAGGGACTTCTATATGTCCACCCATCGAGTGGGTGAGTGTGTGGGTGATTCAGAGTGGAACTCTCGAGTAAACTGAATTTTGAAACAAAAGTACAATTAAATGCCGCACATCGAAAGAGGCTGCAAAGCCAGAGAGAGTGCCCTAAAATAATTACAACTGCCAGGGCGTGGAGAACGAATTCACTTCGTTGTGAGTTTGAGCAGAGAGAGAAAAATTGTATTTCAATAGCCAGCCAATAGATAAACCTGCATTTCATATTTAAAATTAAATTAATATTATTTTTAAATATTTTAAATAGTTTAAGGTTCTCTTTTCCTCCTTTGGTCAGCCGCATGTACGTCGGTAGTTAGGAGTGGGACAAAGTCAACACAAATCTATAGTTCAATTGACTAAAATATATTTTAAATTTGAAATTAAATTAAATTTTATTTTAAATACTTAAATATTTGAAATAGTTGTCTTCAGTGCATGTTTTCGAGTGTGTCTGAGCAGGAAATATGAAAATGTGCAGGAGGAAAAGGGAAAAGAGCGACTGACAGAGGGACATCTGCTCACCATCCCCATCCCTATCCCCATCTCCCGTCCCGATTCCCGAATCATCCAAAATTCGCATTCGATTCCAATTCGCATTTAAACATGCAGAAGCCAGACTGAAGTGGTGAGAGAGAGGTGTGTGCCCATACCCATGGCCGTGCATGCTGGTCAGCCTCATGGACGTCGGTAGTATGTAAATGCGGGCAGTGGGACAAAGTCAACACAATCCGAAATACCAAATCCCAAATCCTCAATGGCGGCCCCGCATCCACACGCACACATATTTTTTCGGCAGCGAGCGATTGTTTCCCGCCATTGCCGCAGACCACAGGCGATGTCAACGTTCCGAAACCCAAAATCCCAGAATCCTTTTTCCCGCACCCGAAATGCGATTCGTTTGTTGATTTGTCGCCCCCTCTAGCCGCGCCCCTGGCAGCGAGTTAAGCGGCGCGTAATTATGGCCAACAGTTAAGAGCCGTCGAGGGGGGTTGGGTGTTCGCCATAAAACTCAAAGAGCATGCAGGAGCGGCGACTTTTTGGGAGTCCCACAAAAGGCAGTGGGTCTCGACGATTCGACGAGCTTAGCAGCGGTCCAAAATCAAAACAGAAATATTAATGCGAGATATTCAAAATAAAAACTGTAAAAAGGAAGAGAATATGTAAGAACAGAGAGAAAATAATAAGGAGGTTAGTTGAGTAGCAAGTAATATATATTAAAAAAATAAATAATAAATATTTAATACTTAACTAGATCTAATTAGCAATTAGCTTTGGACTTAGCACTTTGAAAAATTAGTTAACATAAATATTTATTAATTATTTATCTTGGTAATTTTATTGATAAAAATGAACTCGAACTGTTTTCTAGTTATGGTAAACATGAAGAAAGCGGTATAATATTTTGTTTCCAATGGTTTTGTACCACATGGAAATGGTTTCGGTGCAAGCGTTTGACCAGCCAAATTCGATTTCAATTTGGCATTTAAATTGTTTGTCGTGCGTGTGTGAGTGGCGGCGGGAAGGATGTGCTCTGCAGCGTCCTGTAATCGGGCAGCAGACACATACTCAGCCAGCCACACGCACACAGGAGTCAATCGATGACTAAGCGCGCCATTAAAAGCCCCAAAAGTCAGTTGGCGCTGCACTTTGGAGGCTTCTCGTCGCCATTTCACATTTCCCATTTCCCATTCCCCATTTGCCATTTCACCTGTCGCCAGACGCCGGACTAAAAGCCTCCTTCCTTTCCGTCCTTGCAGGTGTCCTGGGTGCGGCACAGGGATATACACCTGCTGACCGTGGGCCGCTACACGTACACCTCCGACCAGCGCTTCGAGGCCATGCACTCTCCGCACGCCGAGGACTGGACATTGCGTATACGCTACGCGCAGCGCAAGGACTCCGGGATATACGAGTGCCAGATATCGACCACGCCCCCTATCGGACACTCCGTGTACCTCAACATCGTTGGTGAGTGCGATTAGCCGTTAAGAAACAGAAACATAAATAGCTGTGGTTTGAAATCACTTTTAACCGTCGAAATATGTGCCCAAAAGTGTGCAGTGATTTCTAATTTTCTAATTTTTTGGGTTAAACATAATATTATTGTATACTTTTGGACACCTAATTATTTAATTAAAAGTGATTTTAAAATGGTATTTTGTTATTACATTTTTATTTTACTTTATTTTCACCATAAATTCATAAAAGTTTGAAGTCTCCGGATGAAACAGTAATCTTAGTAATCTTTTCAATGAAAAATCTTATTTTAATTCTGGTAATATATGGTTCAACTCAAGTATATAACTTTTAAGTTGTTTATGAGTCAATAAGCTCATTTAAAATCTATCCAAAATATGCCATTAATGGTTTTAAATTTTAATTTTGTATTGTAACTTTTGTTAAAGAACAAAAACATTCTCGACTGAAATATCACGTTTCAATGAGAGCTTTGTAAGCGTTCACTTTAGTTTCGCTTTAGTTCCCTTTCAAACCGAATATCTTCGGCTTATTGAGAGGCCGATACAAAAGGCGAAGGCAGTCTTGTCGCCATTATTGTATTAATTCCCATTTCCCCTCCCCCTTCGGCAAGTTAATCAAGCCGCGTCGTTATTTCGCTCAGTGTGCCCCCAAAACTGCCGCCAATTTGTATGCCGTGCACATACATCCTTCTGCTTCTCCTTCCGCTGATCCTTCAGCGGCCATCTTAACCATCCTCCTGCTGGTCCACAGCTCCACAGCTTTTAGTTGGCTACGTGTGAGTGATTTGCCAACTACTTTGATGTTTACACTGATATCCAATCTGGCAGCGAGAGCACAAGCACACAGACAGGCAGCCACGTTAACGACTGTTGACCACTTGATGGGGTATCTATTTCCGGGTCTCCGTTTCGGTTCCAGCCACCTTACCCATAACATCGCATCCCGAACAGCCCCCGTGCCATCCCACTTCCACTTCCATTCTGCCGCGCGGTGTTGGTGCTGCGCACATGTTTGTGTCGTTTTATGGCAGCTTTTTGCTGTTTGATGATTCCCCTGGGCACCATTTGCACTTTATGGCTTTTCACAGGCCGCCGCCACCCAGAGCCCAACGCGTGATGATCTGAAATGGAGGATGGGTGGATGTGGATGGGATGTCGGGATGTAGGATACTGGATACAGGATACTGGCTGGCCAAAGGTGCTGCTGTTCTGCTGCTGCTGCCTCGGCTCATAAATCACAACTTATGCGACTAAAAACAAGGCGATGCCAAGAAAACGGTCTTGCCTTCCTTTGAGGCGCCGCAAACTAATGACACGACACACAATATTTTGCGTATTTTAGATTTACTTTGTCATGACCGCAGCTGTGGTTACTTTTGCTTGGAAAATGGGAAAGGGGAAGAGCGGATGACTGAGGGCAGAACCAACTAAACATCTCATTCATAAACAAATTTGTTATGTTTTTGTAAAATTAATAAAAATACACGCATTAAGTATAAGAGAAGCTGTCGAAAAGTATGCAACAATATTTTTCGAATCACTGAAGTCACTGCCTACTTTTCAGCACCTTCATTCCTGAAATTTAAAAAATAAAAATCAATTAGCGCGCTGTTTTTTCAGCTGTCCCCTCCTAAATTAGGCTCTTTGTAGATATCACATTTAAATAAAAACGTCCCTCGCTGCCTCTTTTCAATGCATAATTTGTTTTATTAATTGTTGGAAAAATTACGAGCAAACTTTGAGGGAGAAGCGAAGGAAAAGTTGCTGCTGGCGCTTAGGGGGCATGGAAAAATGGGGAAATGGGGGAAACGGAGCTTATTTCGGGGCAGGACTCACTCTCGGAGTCACTGTCAGGCCCAAAAGCAAACAAATATGAAAATAAATAATGCAAATTTGTTTATTTTTCACACTGTCACAATATTTGAATAGTAATCAAAGCACACAAGCAAAAGTTGCAAGGGGCGTTGGGAGTCGGAATCAGAATCAGAACCAGAATCAGAATCGCAATAGGAATAGGAATACGAATATGGCAAGGACGAAGGGACGAACATGTGTACGGTTGCATGAAGCAGACTATAAACATAAACCAAACCATTATTATAATGTCAACACAAACACACATAATTCCACTTTCAACACTTTGCCTTCGGGGTTTCGAGTGGGGTGAATATTTCTATATGTATATATATATGGGCATACGGATACGGATAGGGGCTGCAAACTGGGCGTGGCCCAGCCCGCAGTCACGCACAAACACATTTGTGTTTGTTTGCCAGGGAACCGAACAGGCTCAGGCTCTCATTCTCGATTTGGCTCAGGATCACACACCGAAATAGAAATAGAGTCTCCTGCACTCGCAAAATAATATTTGTGGCTCGCCAAAAACAAGTAATTACCTCTTGATGGGTCAACTACATGTTTAAACAGATATGTTTAACTTGTTAACCAATAGGAAATAATAAATTATGTTTAAATGAGTAGAAAATATATTTAAAATATTTGATAGGAATATGCTCGTTTTTTTGCAGTGTAACTCCCAGTACTCGTGTACAGGGGTAAACGTTGGCACTCGTCCCTCTTATTATGCCAAATGCCAGCAAATAAAGTGCGTCCGTCTGTCTGTGGCTTCGTGACGAAAGCTTGGTGACGAATGCCGAAACGTGGGGGGAGGGGGGCTGAGTGAGTTTTTAGCATTTGTCAGTGACGACAGCCGCCATGAAATGGGGCAATCGCCGGCTAAGTTATTGGCTTGTGGGGTGCGACATGCGATATGCCGAATGCCAAATAATTCAAGTCAATTTCCTGGACAAACCCGAAAGCCAGAAGGTTTATGGGGACACCAGAAGTCGCCTGGCCAAATAGAAAACTATATGCGATGCAGAGGGGAGCGAGAAATACGTGTGGAAAATGTAATTCAGTTATTTGAACAGAGGGATCTGCTTAGCCAAATTAAATATGTGTTCTTTTCGATAAAAAAAGTAAGCTAAAAATCACATATAAAGGTGCCTAGAAGGGTGCTACAAAAATGTAGTACATATTATTGCATAATTTTGAGCACCTTTATTATGAATTTAATAATTAAACTAACGTTTTGATCTAACTTGTAAAAGTGTCTAAAAGTAGGCAGCAAAAAAAAAGCATTACGAATGGTTGCCTACTTTTGGCCACCCTTTTTTGGAGATTTCACAAATCGGTGGCCAATTAGGCCAACTCTTGCCCCAGGGCCCTAATCACATTGCAATTCCGTGCGGCGACAGCTCTTAATGATTATCAAATGTGCACCAAATCGATTCGCTCCGAATCGAATGGAATCCATCAGTTATTCGAGTATTCCATATAATATGCATGCATGGCGTTCGGGTGCCTGTGCGTGTGTGGTGCTTACCCATATTGAATTTATAATGCACGGCTGATAGATTCTGGCTTTGCATCCTGTCAACTGCAAGCTGTTTGCCATTGCCAGTCCTGCCTTTTGTCCCGATTGTTCGGACAGGCGGAGTCAATCAACGGACAAAAGTCGATTTCGCAATTCGCAATTCGCCATTTGCCATTCGCCATTCGGCATTCGCATTTATATATGCATGTGTGTCGGGCAAGTTCATAAGCCATCGCCCAATCAACTATTGAACCGGCGAACCGTGTACGTGCCACCGACTGTGGCAGCCATCTCATTGTGCCCGTTGTCGTTTTGTCGTTTTGCCCCATTGTTCAACGCCAAAGAGCTTGTTGCGCTCTGCCGAGGGACCAATTTACCATTTACCATTTCAATTTGGCCCAAGCTCCAGAGTCGACGCGCCTTAAAGCCCTCAGCTATTCGGCCAAAGAAGTCGCAAGATGCTTTAGATATGCATGTCTGACTTAATAAAAGATTAAAGGCAAAAGCCATTACAAGTTTCTGTTCAAAAAGAGAGTGGATCTAGTTGTAAACTCACAAATCATGCCTCCGGTCACACGCCTATCTTGCATCGAGCACACGTCGATTCCTCTTTGTGTCGTTAATCGCGTGCGTGTTATTTTCTTTAAATTCGCTGTAATAATAAGTCTATAAGCTATGGTATATAACACCTAGAACACATCATCATATCCAATATGCCACAAATAAATTGTTTTCCAAACAGAAACTCCTAAATGGGCATCGCTTGGTCGAGCTGAAAGCTCATTCTTCTGGTTGGCAAGTTGAAATATGTCGACGGTATCATAAAATCGCGCCTCGTAGAACAATGGCGACAACGGCAACAAATTTTATTACCCACAGCCGGAAAAATGAAGGTCGGGATCCGCCCCGAACTTCGGGACAATTCAATTGAAAAAGCATAAAGGTTTATGAGCGTGTAAGCCTTTGCCATCTCAGAGTTTCGGCTTCAGTTTCAGTTCCCAAAGTTCCTCTAAGTGGGTGCTTGTGTGTTGTTATAGGCAGCATTACGTTAACCTTTATGGCAGCAGGGAAAACGTATATAAAAATCCACACCGAAATGGTGACACTTTTATGGTTCAGATTAGAGATTACCAAGCTGTTTTGCCAGTTTATAGTGTGTGTCCTTTGTTGTACTTAATTAGAAGGCTTAAACCTTTAGGGAATATATTTTAAATATTTTTAAAGAATAGATTTAAATTAACGATTAATAAATAAATACACAAATAATTTCTTGCCTCAAAATAAATATTATTAAATGCTTCTGATGGAATAAATTCAATTCAATCACCAAATAACCCTCAAAGCCTTTTATGCATTTTCAAATATACTTTATAATCCGCCCTAGATTGAGTGATTTGCCAAAATGCCCATTATATTATTGAAATAAAAAAGTTTATGTTCCTTAAAGAGGTTCTCTAGACATTCCAGCCCACACATTCCACAGACACATATCTGATACATCGAATGTTTCTTTCGCCAGGCATTAAAAATCGGCTTGTAAACAACCGAAAAATAAAACCCAAGTGGGCGGGTCTCGAAGGCGACCTTTTGAGAATCATTTTTGGGCACATGCACGTTTGATAGGTTTTATTTGTCTTTTTATTGAAATTTATTATTTGATTTACATGCCTTTAAGTGACAGGCACAACAACACACGGAGAAACAGAAACCCAATGTTTCCCCCCGATTCATTTTGGGGGCTGTGTGTATATGTGCCCTTCGGCCATAAATCACATTCGAAAGCCCCGGCATAAAAGTTGCAAATTAGGCTCAAATGTTGACATGGCGATTAATCAAAGTGCAAGGCGCAAATGCAGCAACTAATTCGATAAGAGCAGGCAAGTTTCCGAATTCCCGATGGTTAGGAATGGGGAATGGGGATTCGGGAATCGGGAATGGGGTAAGAGATACCAAAGGGGGCCATGAATCATTCATAAGCGCCGTTTACACTCCCAAAGACTCCAAATTACGTTGATTAATGAGCTGGAGTTGCTGCCCAGCCCCTTCCGAGTGTCCCAGTGTCTCTCCCATTGCCGTTTGCAGTTTGGTCACGCACTTGGAACTTGGAACTTGGAACCGGCCAAGGTGAATACAGTCGTGGTCAAAATGGTAGCAAAACATGGATTTTTAGTACAAATTTGTATTTTTCTCACTGTTTTTTTGCTATAACTTGGCCAAATATTTTTTCAAATGAGCAAGACCCTCTGATTTAAATAGCTAGCAAACTAAACTAACAATCCCCATTACTTTTGGGAAAATTAAATTTTTCACACATTTTCGCATTTTTGATTAGGGGTAACATCATGATTTTTTACAAAAAATTTAAATGTCCAGATTTGAACGCAAATCGATTTGGAATTTCACTACGAGTTCAACGAGGTATGACATTTCCTATTTGGGTCATTATTTCCCTTCGTTTTGACAAAAAATCCTAAATTTTATTATGGGTGCATTTATAAAACCGAATTTCATAATTTCTTTGATATCGATCCTAAACACTCATCTACTGACCGCAGGTGTATAGTTGTGAGAGTCCGATTTGGCTGGTAATTGAGTCAGTGAGTGGCGATGCGCAGGAAGGGGCCGTGTGCTCTGCACAGAGGGAAAGGGATAACTAAAAATCGGCAAAGATAATCCGTTTGGAATGCTCCAAGGAGCGCATGACCGAGCGCCGTCGTCTCGCATGGAATTCCCCCTTCGGATATCGCCCCCTTTCTTCTATCCTGTCCAAATTAAAAGTAAAAAGGTCATAAATTCCTCCCGGGACTGATGGAATGTGGGTGGAAGGGAGGATTGGCGATATGGCGGGTTATTTGAATGTTCTACCGCATGAATGGCATAAATAATAAACCTGCTGCATACTTCTTGGCGCTACACCCACGCAAACACACAATGCGAAAGCGTTTGATGATTTCCAGCTGCTCCCCCGTGTCGTATGCGTAATATTTGTTTAATATTAACTCGCCGCACATACACATGCCACGCCCATGGGCCCCGCAGCCACGCCCCCGACGCCCACACACACACAACGCCCACATGTGCCGAATGACCCGCAATTTCCTACGCAACCCCCTGCTTTTTGTCCTTTTCGGCATTGTTTTTAAAGGCTCTGTGCTCTGCCGTTCGAACCGAACCGAGTTTTGGATCAATAAGTTTAATGTGTTGCGAACGGCAAAGTTTAAATTGCCATAAAAGCTGTCGGCCGACAGGCAAGCAAAGGAAAATAAATAGGGGCATGCAGAAAGGCAGGGAATTTATGCAGGGCCATCAAACACGTAGTGAAAACAATTGTTCGTCTGACTGAATATTTTAGGAATATAAAAGTTTCCAGACCGAGGTGACACTTTCGAATGCAGGCGAAATTAACTTCAACAAGTTGAGGCCTCGAGCGTTGAGGCTTTAATATTTTTGGTACTCCAAGAAAACTTTGAGAACAATTAGTCTAAGCGATTGAAGGGCAAAGAGGTATTTTTAGGGATTTATTGATAAACTTGTTTTACCTATCTATTAATAATCATAACCATAGGTGGAGTATCTTTCTGTATCCAGCGTAAAATGTTTCCCTTTTACCAACTTTTCGCTCATGGCACTCGCGAGGCATTTGCCTAAAAGCCTTTACCTTCATGTAAAATCCCCAGAGATGCAGGAAAAGTTTTCTGTTTTCGGCAGCAGTGCACATCAGGTTGACCGAGTGAGCGGAGATCAAATCTTTGGCAAATGGGCTACGCGGGGAAATCACCGCGGAGAGATAACTGCGCTGCATAAAGAACTTCAAATGGAGATTGAGAGATACGCTGGGTTACGTTGCACGGCAAAATGGGGCATAGCCCGGGGAAAAACAAAAAAGAGAATACACATATAAAAGAAACCATTTCCAAGCCGCCCACTTTCTTCGCTCTTTAGCCATTTGGCAGTACATAACTTTCACTAACCTTTAGCGGCGTTTTCAGCCAAGAGAGCACATTACCGTTAGCCGACTACAGTAACTGCACTTTGAGACACACACTACCGCACACTGACACGCACACACTGACGAAAGTTGTTCAAGAAGCGGAAGCGCTAAAGCAGCCATTTAGCTGCTGCCCAAAATGGCGGCAAAGGGGGAATAGGAGAAGGAATAGAATGAAGATGGCGGTGGAGATGGAGATGGAAATGGAGAAGCAGAAGAAGCAAAGAAATCCCAATTTATTAGCATTGAACAAGAGAGAGAGGGAGGAAGAAGAGCTGCTTTGTACACTGAAGGAAAAATATTATAAGGCTTTCGAATGAATTTAATAAATAAATGGAAATAATTTAATAAATATTTCATTTTATATAAAAACCATTTCATGGAAAAATATATATTACTTGTGATTTAAATAAAATTTAAAATTTAAATAAAATTTAAAAATATTAAGGACAACGAAATTAATAATATAATTACACACACTTTGTTTAATAGATTAAATAAATTAATTTAATAAATATTTACCGCTATATAAAAAACCATTTGGCATTAAATACTTATAGAAAAATAAAACACATTTTGTATTATTTTTTTTTGTGGTATCTTTAGTTCCTAACGTAATTTCGCTCATTGTACGGCGGTCCTGACAAAAGTGTCTGAGGGGGCAAGCTAAAAATTTCCAATTTTAGTTACGGCCAACCGAGATTTCAATCAATGTCCTTGAACTAATGACACAATTTGCTGTTTACTTTGGCCAGCATTTGAATTTGAGATTTCTGTTGTTCGGTTCGCCATCCCTCTTCTCGCTTTTTTCGATGTCACTTTGCATTTATTCCAGCTCACTTTTTGCGTCCTTCATCCTGCTCGAAAGTCAGAAATTGTTTTACGATGAATAAAAAAGAAAACAAATGTGTAGATATCAAATGCACACATACACGCCGATTTTGTGGTGGGAGATTTTAGAGGGTTAGAGGTTACATACGCTCTGGTTACGCAGCAGGAAAGAAAACAATTTAACGCAACGGTAGATAAACTTTTCTTAAACAGGCTCAGGACGACTCCGAATGTCCTTGGCCCTTTGCCTTCGGGTATTTTTGTTTTTTGCTTTTAGCTTTTTACTTTTATTGTGTCTCTGGCTTAAACGAAATGAGCTTTGAAAATGTTTTATGCGCCATTTTGTGTGTGCGCTTATGGCTTACGGACTGATTTAACCCCTTCCGTTGCTCATCCTGCTTTTCTATCTGCCTCTCGTCTTGCAGAGCCCGTCACCGACATCATCGGCGGCCCCGAGCTGCACATCAACCGGGGATCCACCATCAATCTGACTTGCATTGTGAAATTCGCACCGGAACCGCCGCCGACCGTCACTTGGTCGCACAACCGCGAGGTGAGTCCACCCCCCTACAAATCCCCCTTCAAATACCACAAAAAACCGCAAGGAGACCACTTGACATGAGCCACGTGCCTGTGTACATTATATATATTCCTTTATTTATACCCATGGCCATCCCCAAGTACACCTATATAATCCAGGCGAAATAGAGCCCAGCAGTCGCATCAATAATTACGTTTGACAAGGGTCCTGCCTGCGGCTGACTTCTTGGATTTTACGATTATTAGTTCTACTTCTGGCCGAAGAAGCAGGGGCTCTCAAAACTACAAACTGCTAAACGATATACTACCCAGGGACCCCTGGGAATTGTCTGTAATTTCTTATCGTTGGGTTGGAGGAGTTGGTCCGAAAAATGTCAGGCGTTAACCGATGACAAAAATAAATATATTTGGGCTGATAATTTCGATTATTTTATAATTAGTCAAAATTAAAATGTTTATAGCCATAGAACACGAAGAAAATAAGTCCAAGTTGACCAAAGAATATTAACCGAAATCTCTATTCCGTTAGGGTACCAAATAAAGTTTGAAAATATCGATATTTTCGATATTTCTACATTATCGTATCGATAGAAACGATGTTTTCAAGGAAAAAAATATTAAATTTATGTTTATGTTATGTTTCCGATAAACATTTATTTTTAAAAAATATCGAAAATATCGAAATGTAGATACTTATTCTACCAAAGGTGAATCCCCAGTCTTTATTTGGTTTCTTCTTTTTTTGTGCAAATGTCAAGGTAATTCCGTTGCCGGTTTCTATTTTTTAAGCTTTGTTATGCTTTTCGGGAGTTGCTGGCGAAATAAGAATATGAAATTCCTTTGGCCAAACGAAGCTTTGCAGCTAAAGCGCACCCTGGCTTGACTAACACGATGTCATTAATAAAAATTTAACTAACATGAGAGAGCAAGCCAGAAGCCCAGCAACCCAGCATCCCGAAAAGGAGCACAAGCACAAAAAACACGAATACTATTGCCGCAACAACTGGAAATGTAGCAATCTGGCTACAAAAAAACTGGAAAAACCAAAAAATTTGTGTCCTGGCACTTAAGCTGTTTGCCTTCCCCCCGCGTTATTTATTTCAGATCATAAATTTCGATTCTCCTCGCGGCGGCATATCATTAGTCACCGAGAAAGGTGTGCTGACCACCAGCCGGCTCCTCGTGCAGAAGGCCATCACCCAGGACTCGGGCCTCTACACATGCACCCCCTCCAACGCCAATCCGAGCACAGTGCGCGTGCATATCGTCGATGGTGAGTAGCCCGGTATGCAAAACGCTTTGCCTTGCCTAAATATGAGTGTTGTCCTCGCTGTGGGTGCACTGGGAGAAATATGAGGGGGGGTAGCTAGGGAAGGGAAGGGGCAGAGGCAGGGGGAGAAAAATGGCATGGTTTATATGCGGAAATATTAAATATTTTCTGTCTATTAATTATATATTTATATATTTTACTAATCTAGATTTATTTTAATAAATAATTTAAAGAAACAATATAAATATAATATTCAATTAATTCTATATTTAATTATATATAGTTTCCACACATAATAATTTATATTTTATTAAAAAATATTCTATTAATTTTAATATTAGATTAGTCATTATTTCCCATGATTTTCTTAACTAAAAGAACCAAATACAATCAAGAGTTTAAGAATGATTATTCCAGATTTTTAATTTATTTGATTCCACAATTATTTCTTTCAGTGCAGGGGTTAGTTGCCCCAAAGAGGGGCCAGGGGGGTCACTTTGCGAATGGCCCGGCACAGCAAGACAAATGTGCGGCGCCCAAAAGTCAACTAAGCTTGTTTGGCTTTATTTGACAGACGAGCGCGTCCAGTGATTGACGACAACTTTTTCGAAAAAGCTCGCAGAGATGTAGAGATGGATTTGGGGGGAGGGAGGGTACATAGCTGGGGGTGCCCACCAACAATTAGCCGGCAACTTTGCGTATGAGCAATCTGCTTTTTAGTTTCGTGCTCTATCGAGAGCCGGAGGTTGAGGTTGAAAAACTGTGCATTGAGCTAAGTTTAAACTATTCAAAACATCGTTTGCTTTGGCATTTCACTACGAAATAAGCTTCCTAACGAGCAGGGAACGTAAGTTGTTGCAATTGAGGTTTTAACTGTCCCTTAAAGCTTTTTGCAACAAAATAATTAGGAAAAAAGGACAAATGTCGTTTGTAGATTTAAAGATGTTTTGGATTTGCTGAACTCAGAAAAATGAAATAATAACTGGAAGTGAGTAAATTTACACAGAGAGAATTATTAAAGCACATTCGTTCTTAAGAAGAAAATGATAAGAAGAGAAAATATAAATGCGGTTTATTCAACAAATCATTTTCAACTTCCAAAGGGTCGTTCTATTTTTAAGATTAGGAGAAGGTCAGAATTCTCTCTGTGTAATTGTTATTTCAACTTATATGAAGGGTTTTCAGGAATATTTCCATAAATGTTCAATTGGCTCTTCTACTTAGATCTCCTCAATTTGTTGCCAATATCTCAATATTTTCGCACACACACACACACACTCGCACGCACACATGGTAAAGTAAAGTAAAGTCAAAGAAAATTAGTTGGGAAAAACTTTGAGCATCAACATTTGCGCAAGTTTTGACTCGTTTATGCCGCAGACGCCTCTCTCCTTTTGCCGTAGGAATTTCCCGGCTTTCGGGCTGCCACTCCCCCTTTTTTCGGCCCACCGCCCACCGTTCGCCGCTTCCGCTGAGGCCGGAAAAAAGCGCTTACAAAGCAAAAAGTTGAACAACTTGAGCGCAAATGACTTTGGCGTGTAAGCGTGTAAGGCACGCTACAACAAATACAACAAATACAAATACGAATTAGACTAAAATAACAACAACACGGGGAAGCGGCTAAGACTAAGGCCAAGAAGAAGCAGCAGAAGCAGCAACTTGTTAAGTGGAACAACTGCTGAAACTTAAGTAATTAACACAAGTTGTTTGCGCTGAACGTTGCGGGCAAAAGCGCCGCAGGGCAGGGTATTGATGCCAGGCAGCCAATTGGGCAGGGGTTTTGAACATAGCACCCCTCCTACAGCCCGCCACAATCAACAAAGATATAATTTTTTTCCTATTAATTTCCATTCAATTTTCCGACCGTTCCTATGGCAGCTATATGATATAGTCATCCGATTTTTTTAAAATTTTATTCGAAATTCAGAAATATTTAAAAAATAGTATTATAAAAGGCCCCAAAGTAAAAAGAATAACAGATTTGAACAACTGAGCTCCTTAGCTAACGTTCCTCATCACTCTCTGACTGATTTTCAAAAATAAATTGATTTTCGAATTTTTGCGATTTTTATAAGGGGTAGGGTCACAATTTTTTACAAAAAATTTAAAAAGGTTAAAATTACCATATTTGAATGCCGATCGATAGGGAATTTAGTTACGAGCTCAAAAAGGTAGGTACACTTTATATTCTGACCTTTTTTACTCATTTTACGCCAAAAATACTGATATTTTTGCGCAAAAAAACACGATTAAAATTTTTGGCAAAAATGTCGATTAGAATTTTTTATTAAAAATATAGATTTTATCTGCGCGGTTTTCTTCGTAGTTTGGCAAAAAAGGGCCCAAAGTAAAAATAATAACAGATTTGAACAACTATAGTCATCCGATTTTTTATAAACTTTATTCGAAACTTAGAAGTATTTAAAAAAACAGTATTCACAAAAGTAGAAGGTAATATTTCAAAAAACACCAAAGCTAGATTTTTTTTACGTTTTTTTACTTTTTTTTTTCGATCCTTCATATGGGAGCTACAAGATATAGTTGTCCGATCCGGTCGGTTCCGACTTATAGACTACCTGCAATAGAAAGAAGACTTTTGAGAAAGTTTGAGCCCGATAGCTTTAAAACTGAGAGACTAGTTTGCGTAGAAACAGACGGACAGACGGACGGACAGACGGACGGACAGACGGACAGACGGACGGACAGACGGACATGGCTAGATCGACTCGTCTTGTCATGCTGATCACGAATATATATACTTTATGGGGTCGGAAACGTCTCCTTCACTGCGTTGCAAGCTTCTGACTGAAATCATAATAATCTCTGCAAGGGTATAATAAATATAATAAATCACGGAGGAAAAATAATGAAAGAAATCGAGAATATATTCGGACATCTTGTCATATCAAAATTGGACAATAGACCCTAAATTTGTTCAGCATGGGAAAATAATTTAAAGAAGAAAGAAAATATTTTAAAGAAGACTTAAAGACTTAAATATTCTGAAAAATAATATAATATTAATACCATATATTGTTTGGAATTTTATTTAAAGTCATAGAGTAGATTTTAAAATCAGAAGCTTTAATTAAAGTACTGCACTAACTAATTAAATTATCTTTTCATATAGGACTTAACTTAAATAATTTCCTATATTTTCAATTACTTAAATATTCCGAGTAATATTACGTATACGCAATATGTACTATGTAATGTACCAAAACCTCTGTGAGTGAACAGACAAATTGAAATTGGCACAAAGGCGTTCGTGTGCCCGCGAATAGAGAGATCACCCCCTTCCGGTTGCGCCCCTGGTTTTGGCAGGGGGCTTGGGATTATTTCCTTTTCCGGCAGAGTCGAACTCTTTGAGCGGCGAAGCATACCTAAGTCGGTAAATGAAAATGAGCTTTCAGCGGCATCTTCTTCAGCAAATGAGTAACGAAATCAAGAACACGAAGTTGAGCAAGTTTTTTGGTGTCTTATTTCGTCGGACTGAATTTCAGGCAAGGATTCGATTTCAGCTTACTTTCTTGGCCCAAAGTTGTTTTCGTAAAGTAAGACCAAGATTTTTCTTTGATGTGTATGTGTGTTTGGTGCTGCGAAATATGACAGAATTATTTAACAAAATATTTTGTTAGTTTTTGTACAATTTCAATTCATTCTGACACTTTTAATTTATTTTTGGTTTCACATTAAGTAATTTTCTTATTAAACCGAAGTTCTTTCCCACATCAACAGCATTTCATTTTATATTCTACATTTTCCACAGAAGCGTGCTTCCATTTCATTGTCTCGCCAGTCATTTCGAATTCATGCTTTCGTTTTCGTATTCGTTTTGGATTCTCGAAATCAGAGTTCGCCTCTACACAAATAGAAGTTAACTGATTATGAGTAGTAAATGGCAGCAATATCTTCTCCCTTGTGTATTTGCCTCGCTTGTTGCATTATTGATAATTTCGTGCAGCTTCAAAGCTGGAACACAGCCGCTTACAGCCATTTGTCTTGCCGAGCTGGTTGTCCTGTTCCCTGTTCCCTGGACTTCTGAACCTCTGAACCTCTGGCCATTTAAGGCGATCATTACACCTAGCCACACACAGAAGTCGACTCGGTGCGGTGGCAGCACATCAAAGTCATTTTCATTAATTGAACTGCTGCCTCAGCTGCGTGGTCAAGTAAAAGTCCGAGTCCAAGTCCAAGTCTAGCAAACATGGACCACTGGACCACACGAAATCCGGCCCCAATCCAATTAAGTGTACTTTCTATGGCGCTTTTATCTGCGAGTGCTTGCTTTTTAGCGCACTCGAAGGAGAAGTCGACTGATGCCAAAAACTGAGGACTGAGGACTGAGGCTGTCATAAGTGGCGAATGGCGAATCGGCGACCATTCATTGTCATCTGCAAGAGCGAAGGATGAGGGACAAAGGACGCAGGACGCTTAATTATGTCAAACCGTATTAACTGGGGGAATGGGAATGGGAATGGTTCCCTTCCTCGAGTCCCAGTAATTAGAGACGTTGGACGATCCGCTCTGCGCCGAGTTATTGGCGTTGTCGTTTAGCATTCGGCATGGCAAACTTTTGGAATGCTCAAAGCACGTGGTGCTCTGCACAGATGAGATGGGAACAGTGGTTGAATCTCAAGTCCAGGAATTTAATTTAGAAAATAGAATCAAAGGGAGTCACTAGAAATCACTAGGGGTATAGGATAATTTTTAAAACTGTCTAAAAGTATGCAGCAAAAAATTCAAAGTGGACTCTCTGCCTCTAGTCATTGCTCTTTCTGAATGAGAATATATTGTTGCATACTTTTAGGCACGCTCATTAACTATTTCAAAGCTCTAGTTGCTTTTCGGTGATGATTTTGATTTTTTTATAGTTTCGTATAGAAATATTTAAAAGTTAGATTTTCTGGTTTTTGCATAAAATGTTTTCTTTTTGTAAAAAGTTTTTTTGAAGAATTAGTTTTTAAATAAAAAAGCTTTTAGCACTTTCCCCCAAAATTACCATTTTTAAAATACCCATACTATTGTGATCAATGGTTTTTTCCTTATTTCGGTTCCTCCCACTTCGTGGTTTTATTACCATAGATATTCAGCTGTCGGAAAATGTGCTTTCACTAGGTGTATCAGTATTAGTATTAGTGTTAGCACCACAGTGCGGCCCCGTCACACGCACATTGGGGCGGGGAAACACAGAAACACTGAAACAGACACAAACGCAGACGGACTCTTAAGTAACAGCTCATGATGGGCATCAACGAACTCGTAAAGGACGAACGATGCATGATAATTGAAGCTGCAGAAGCTGCAGAAGCTACAGAGGCTATGGAAGCTATACGGCAGACAGACTCTCGCGCATTTCATGCCGGAATTTATGGCTCCCTATCTGCCATCTGGGCCTCCTTTTGGCCACCCTCCCCTCCCGTCCCCGGCACCCACTCATCCAGCTCCTGCAATCCAAACGCAGAACCACCCACCAAGCCAAGTAGTTGGGCAGTTTTTGAATGCTGCTCTTGTTTTTGTTGCCGTTCGTTTGGCTCTTTTTTGCTTTTTTAGCCAGTCTTCTTGGCGTTTTTATTGCCGGCAATTAAGTTAATAGGCAATAAAGCTTCTGGATTTTGCAGGGGGCCAATGGAGATGCAGATACAGCTGCAGGCCGAGTCCCCCGCTCCTGCCATCCCATCCTCCACCTTTCATCTCGTCGCGAATCAATGTAGTTTAGTGGATCTGCCTCCAGTGGAGTGCAGTCCCAGTCCCAAGTCCACTTCCAAATTAACTTCTTGTGCCCGCTTTTATTGGTCTGTGGCGATTGCCGCGCATCCGGGCTGTTGATTGTTTTCCAACTATCTGAATAACATTTTCGAAGAAATTTATGCGCTGCTCACTTGGCTCCTCGGAGACGTAAATCAATCGGTGCTCGGAGTTGTACTGAATTAGGTTGAAAATATTTAAAAGTGTTTAATTTATTACATTTTTTAAGTACGTTTTCCAGGAAGAAATTAAGAAACAAAATACTTTTACAACAAAGAAATTAAATATAACAAAATGGTAAGCAGGAATGCGAATGTTATGGGGTTGTTGTAAGGCAAGATACATAGTTTTGTTAGTGAAAAAAATCGGATTAATGTTGTGGGGCTGTCTAAATGTGAATGCCAATCGCTGTTTTACCTCCACCTTCTTGCGCTGCCCACTGATCTCTAATTACTTTCCCATTTCCCATTTCCGTTTCCGTTTCGTTCGCAGGCGAGCATCCGGCGGCCATGCACACGGGCAACAACAACAACAACAACTCGACGGCGTCCCAGCCGCCGGTGCTGCTGCCCCTGGTCCTTCTCACCTGCGGCACGCTGATGCTCCTGCAGCTGGTGGCCTGCTGCTCCGCCCTCGTGACCGCCGTCGCCCTCGTCCCATCCGCGGACACGGCCCTCCACCATCCACCAACCAGCCGACCATCGAGAGGACAACAACGAAGCAACGGCAACCAAAGCCAGCAAGATCGTCAGCTTCGCGGGGAGGAGGTGGAGGGGGTTAAGGGGGAGGATCGCCGGTTCGAGAGTTTCGGGAGGAGCGCGGTGCCCGGGACATAGCTCTTCGGAGGATCGGGAAACGGAACCGTAAACGCTGTCGAATTGCCAACAGGAATCGCATTTTAGGTTCGCAGCCCCCAAGTCCCCAAGTCCCCTCGTCACCAGGTTCCCTGGCCTTCGGTTTTCCGTTTCCGGTTTGATCCTGCTCCCCTCTCCCCCCTCTCCACCACTGGAGCTCATCCTGTTATCACTAAATTAAGTAGCCAGACTAAAGGAACACACATATATTTATCAGATTTTTCTAAAACTAACCAAAGATAGTAAAAATGTGGCAAACGGATCACAAAGAAAATTCAGAGATTGAAGCAGATATTAGAAGGAAAGTAGGAGAGATGTAAGCAGGTTGAACATGTTTTAGGGGGCAGATAAAAGGAACTCACACACACACGGACAGAAACACAGGAATACAGAAACACCTTGTAAATAAAGCAACTCGCATGGGATTTCTCCTCCTATCGACTGGTAGAACGAAATGTCTAATGTCCATGTGAATCCATCTATTCAACTTCCTTCTTTTTCCTCGGTGGGTTAGAACTTTTCACACACACACACAGAACGACACACTGAAACACACATTCTCTAGTACAAGGATAAGCTATAGGTGTCTAAACATATTATAAATAAATTGCGGAGCAGAGAAGTTTCTGATGGGAAACCCCTTGCGATTTGGGGCAAGTATCTAAGTATGATAAAGAATTTTTTTTTGATAACTAGCATAAGTTCAAGACTATAGTAAAATGTAAGGGAAAGAAGGAAAGTAGCTAAAATGGACGGAAGATTGATTGTTTGATTAAATGTGTACATATATAAAAACATAAAGACAACATAAAATCATAATTAGTCTATGGATTTTTTTGTTTTTTTTTTGCCTACTACCATATATCAGAAGATCAGAACAGAATAATCTCCACCTATATATAGGTAAACATTTTGATGTGTTTAGGGCCTAAGCGATGATATTCATTATTGTTGTATGTTTGACAAACATAAAAATGGAAATGGAAATGGAAATGAAAATGCCATTGAGAGCAGATTGACATTGACATAGAGAACTAAACTAAAGAACTATCCAGTAATTCAAGTCGAGTATTTAAGTGTCTCTCTCTATCTATCTATCTGTCTCTCTCTCTATTTCTCTCTCTCTCTCTCTAAGCTAGAAAACACAGACACATAAGAACTGTAACCTTAAGCCAAGCTAGTGGAAGGATAGAGAAGCCACACTCGAAATGAAGAAGCAGAAGCAAATCCGCGATCCCACCCCAAAGAAAGGGTCTAACCCTACTATCCCAAGTCCCAGCCCCTAGAAATCTCATTCGTTTTCGCTCCAAATGAGAAAACAAAGATAATATTCAGAATACTCTCCGTACTAAGCGTAATTAAATGGATATGAATATGAATACGAGACGGTACCACTTAGTATGCATAAATGTAACTGACGAAGGAACAGAAAACGAAACCCAAAGGATATATTTTATGAATGTGATGAAAACCAAAAATAATATATATATATATATATGGAAAACCCTAAACTAAAGACCAAAACATTCAGAGAAAATCATGGAAGTCAGATCTTTTCGGTAAGAGTGTGTTGAATGTTGCAGAGCTCCTTTCAAAGGCCAACCAATATCAGAATCACCCCAGACCCCCTCCCAAAACCAGAAGATTTCCCCTTTGCAGGGAGCCGCAATGCAACCGCATCTCAAGTTAATGTATTTGTAAATGTATCTGTCAGTATCTTTGATTTTCCTCTCCATCTATCCGCATGCACTAGTCTAAGCAGAACTTAAAAGGAGTGTTTAAATGTTTATAAGCAAATTGAATGTAATTCAATATCAAACCCCGAACTTAAATACAGAAAAAACAGCAAAAAAAAAAAAATAATTAAATAAAAGGAAAAAAAGAAACGAGAACCATTTCTATGTATAAAATAAGGTGAAATAAAGTCCATGTTGCAGATGCTAAACCTATGAATATATGGTATATTGTAATTGAATGAAACCGATATAAATATGTAAATGATAAGCGATAATTAAAAATGTGTTGACCCCGTTATTATGTTCGTTCGATATGTGTATATTCATTTTATGAAGCTCTTTTTTTCCCCCTGTTTCCTCTTCTTTGAGAGTCTTTTTTTGCGTTTTTCCGTTTTTCTGTTTTCTGTTTTTTATTTTTTGTTTTTGTGGTAGAGTTAATTAAAGGAAAAAGTAAACAGAAAATGCGCGTGAAGAGCAAAAACAATTTTAAAGTAAATATGTTAAATACAATTTTAAGCATAAACAATGGCGTCAAAAGCAAACAATTTTAATGTGGTTAAATAAGAAAAATGCCGAATTCAATGGA
The DNA here is from genome assembly GCA_035046095.1 of Drosophila pseudotakahashii. Taxonomy (NCBI): domain Eukaryota; kingdom Metazoa; phylum Arthropoda; class Insecta; order Diptera; family Drosophilidae; genus Drosophila; species Drosophila pseudotakahashii. The sequence continues at coordinate 21,920,806 of JAWNOE010000105.1, forward strand.
AAATATGTGTGTGTTGTTCCAATTGAAAATCGGGACACTTTCAAATATTACAATTCATAATAACTATAATTACGAGAAGGGTAAGCGAATGGGATCCTACCATCGAGTGGAGCAAAAGTAGAGGGTTCAATTGCATGGGCTAAGAACAAATTAACGAAGGTTACCCGTGGGTTACCAGTCCACACATACACTCTACCGAAACACACACACATGGACAAACACACGGACAGAAGAACCATGCAATTTGAGCCGAAAAACGAGAGATTCGATCACAAAACCAAATATGAATTCAATAAAAGTGTAAAAAACAAAAGAAATCACCAACGCTGCATTTTCAATTCGAAGCTGGAACAATGGTCGTCCCGCCACCCAGATGTGAACACTTTGTGACCGTTTTGTGGCCATTTCCCCTGCAATTGGGAATCGGAATTCCATTCGCCAGCCTCTAATTTGATAGCTCGCAAATTTGTTGACACATCCAAACGAATTCACCCAGAATTAGAGTGTTGGCGGTGTGGCGGAGGAGAAACTGGTGTGGAAAAAATATTAAATGAAAAATATACGTTAGGCGTATAATTTATGCATACGCCGCTTTTTTTCATCCAGCTGTTGATGATGTGCAATTAAAAGTACATGGCTCCCCTGTTTGCCTGTGTGTGTGCATGCATAAAATGATGTCAACTAGGCAATTAAGTTATGGCAGTCTGGCCCAGGTGTTAAAATTGCTACCAAATCGATTAGCGCTCGGCACGAAATGGTGAAGGAGAAGGTGCAAATATGTGGCTGGTGTAAACTGTGGATTGGTAGAGCACACCGAGAAGGTAAGTAAGTTTGGATAAATATAAAAACTGTTTAAAATAGTATTGCTAAATAACCCTCAAACGTGAATTCTTACAACAATGTGCTGTATGAAGTTTTAAACAGAATCGTAGCTTGTTTGTTACCTCGTTTGGAGGTGCTATTAAGAAATGGTCACAAGCCCGCATTTACCTACTACCTAAGAATAGTCATAAACCCCCATTTACCTACTACCGAAGTAGAGCTTCTTAGCTCGGTTGGCTATGAAAGTTTAAACATAATCGTCACTAGTTTTTTACCTTTTTAAGAAATATTATTATTAAACCCGTATTTCCCTACTACCCAAGAAAAGCTTCTTTAAAATGAGGGAACAAATAATAATATAGAAATTAATTTTGTTGGGGTTATTTAATGAGCTTGCAGTTTTTCTGTTACAGATGATTTTAAAATGGAAACGCTCTGCTCGCAACTTAAAGTCGCTCTCAATGAAATCCGATTGTGCACTCCATTTTGATTTATTGTAATTAATATTTAATTCACTAGACGGCTTCGATTGCCCAATAGCTCCCTCGCGTTCTCTGCCTTTCTATCTGTCTCTGTCTGTGGTCGCATTGAATGTTTTATTTGATTTAATTTCGAACTGTCAGCTATGATTGCACTGCAGTTTTTTGCCTCCTTTTTTATTTGTCTTCGCCCGCTGTGGGGTTGGTTTTCCCTTTATTTCATTTCATTTATTTCATTTTACATTTTTGCAGGACTTTTGCATATTGCCTTGTTTTTTGTAGTTAAATTAATTTGCATAATGCATGGCACTTTTGAACCACGGACGACGTTCGCATTTCATCCTCCATTCCCAGCCATCCCCTGCAGAAATCGATGTAAATGCAAATGGCCATAAATTACGACTTCCCCTTTGTCTCGGAATATTAACTTAATTAGTTGAGCGTTATTCGTCCTTCACTCCGGCGCCCCACGCACTTTTATTTGCGAATTTAATCGCAATTTTATTAAATGTTTTTATAATGAGACAGAGCCGGAGTCTGTGCCTATATGGAATATTAATAATAATATCCCAGGTCAATGATTGCTGGCCTGTTCTGGGCTGTTGGAATGAAATCGTTGTCACTGTCTGACAGTTTTCATTAAGGGCCTTAACGTCCGTCCCCGAAAAGCGAGAGGCGAAAGGCGAAAGGAATCCTGGACATTCGGCCAGGACAAACAATGTCAGAGGCATCGCATAATGCGGCTCCGGCTTTGTGCAGCTCATTTTGATTGCATTCTGCGCCGACTGAAAGCCATCTGATTGTGCCAGTAACCGGGCAAATGTCCTTTCCCTGTCCCATCGCCCGCTGCAAGTCCAGTCCGGACTGCAAGGGACACCACTGAAAGGGCCCGCCAAAAACTTAATTGGGCATTAATCGTGGAAAAGCAACGAAAAGGGTCGCTAAATATTTAGTATAAATACAAAATTTTAATAATTAATCGATAGGGAATTTTATTAAGATGAAAATAGGAAAATATGCGTTTTTCTAGTGTGTTTTTTGCCATAACTTGGCAAAAAATGGGCGCAAATGAAAAAGAGGCACTGTTATAAACAGCTAATAACTTAATAAATAAGTATCCTTCACATTCCGGCTGATTCAGAAAGATTATTTGGATGACCAATTTTCGCATTTTTGATAGATCATGATTTTTTGCAAATAATTCCAGTTTTGAACGCAAATCGATTTGGAATTTAACTACGAGTTCAGCCAGGTATGATTCCATATTTGGGCTATTATTTCCTTTGTTTCGGCAAAAAAACTGATATTTTAGGGTGGAAAAAATGAATTTTTAGACAAAAATAAACTTTTTTTTCGGTTTTTCGGCAGTAATTTGGAAAAATCAAGGCCGACAGCTAAATGACCGACTGTTTTGGACAGCTAACAACCTAAACTAACGATTCCCATCACTTTTGGAAAAATTAAATTTTTCAGCAATTTTCGGATTTTTTGATAATTTTTTGCCAAAAATTAAACAAAATTAAAATGTCCAGTTTTGAACGCAAATCTATTCGAAATTTAGCTGCGAGTTCAACGAAGTATTCCACTCTATATTTGCACCAATATTTTCTTTGGTTCGGCCAAAAAACGGATATTGGTTTTGTGCGGTAACTTAAGATCTTGACTTGTTTTTAAGACAACAAAACGAAGGTAGCGAAAGCCTTTTTTAATTTCCCTCTTAATTAATTGTTGCTAAGATCTTTGTGCACTTAAAGCTCCCACTTACTTCTCAGCCACCCATCTTCTCGACCATCAGCCATCGTCTCATTTGATTTCGCAACTAACCTTTCTGGACAGCCTTTCCGCGTTGAACAAAGGAGTTCTTTTGTGCTGTTTATTCCCTTCAAACTTGTCCCATGCAGCTGCGCTATCTGCTTGGTCCTTAGGCCCGCCCACGAGTATCCTGCCACGAATATCCTGCCGCCCATTCCGTTGTCCATTTGTCGTTGCTTTTTATATTATTTACGCTCGTTTAATTTTTCGCATGCTTTCTTTATTCGACGCGCTCAAGTATTTTAACAAATTTTACAACTTTTTAAGCGGGTCTAAGCGTCTACGGCCACCTGTCACTGCCTGGCCCATGGCCCCCACTTCCCCCCTTGTTCGAGGGTCCTTTTGGCCTTGGCTTTTGGTGGCGAGTCCTTTTTCCAGCGGAAAAGGAAAATCGAGGGGGGCAGAGGCGGTCTGCTTAAACGTTTTGTCGAGCATATTTGTTGGCCATAAATTAACACGCCGCTCTCGCCTGTTTAATCTTTTTATGGCCTAGACCACGCCCCTCCACCCCCTTCGCCTATTAAACCCCCCAAAAATTTAATAATTTGCTCAACATTAACCACTTGGCGGCCTGTCGTTGTCCTTGGGCCCTCGCCTTGTTGTTTTGTTGTTGCGGACGTTTCCCCGTTTTTTCCCCTGTCCTGTTTGCTACTAATTATAAGGGGATTATTTGCTTATCCCTCGAGGTCGCCGAAGGTGGGCGGCATAAATTCAGCGTCGGCAGGTGGGTGGCTCCGCCCATTGTCCGCTGTCCCAGCTGTAAATTAACCGCTCTTCAGCCCATCCACCACCCACCGCCCACTCGTTCATCCACTCAAGTCTGCCATAAATTCCCAATTAAAAGGTGTAATAAGCGTTTGTTCCGCTTCGGCTATGAATAACATTTTGGAACAGGAGCCCCCCTTTCATTTCACCTCAGTTGTCAGCAGCTGCGACTTTGTAATGCAATTGCAATAAAACAAACTACAAAATGGCCGACGGGGAAAGGCGAAGAGAAAAGCCCACGGGGATCAAAATAATGGGTGGAGGGGGGGATGGTTGATGGGAGCAAGGAAAGCTGGCCCCACGCACAGTGGGCCAAAAGGAAGATTTCCTTGAGCAAAGTAAATGAAAGTTGGTTTAGAGATAAGCAGCGCTGAAAAGGGAAATAGACTTAAAGAAGGGTTAGACTGAAAGCAGATGAGGCTAAAGGAAATAAGATTGCTTAAGGGATGCAAAAGGAAGAGGAGAGAAAAATCTCAAGTGATCTAAAACGGTTTTAGAAATTAACTAAAACCTAAAGATTTTTCAGAAAATGTTCTACAGTCTTTTTGGAAATTGCTATTATTTGTAATACAATTAATCTATATTTTATCTATCGTATAATTTTTCTAGATCCTTGCCACTGTGCCCTCTGTGACCTGAGGGCAATTAAAAGCGGGTTCGAAGTTCAGAGCGAGTCACAAATTATATGCGCATTTAATGAAGTGTGCCAGGCACACAGGCACAAGCACATACATTTCACACATGCGACTACGTGCAGTCATTAAACAGCCAACACCCACTTGGCCTACCCACCTACCCACAGCCCGTTCCCACCTGCTCCCCCCCCCCCCCCTTCCCCGGTCAAAGGTCACGCGCTGGCCGGGCCAAAAGGTCACTTAAACAAAATGAAATGAATAAATGCATGAGGCGAGCTGCTCGTCCACCTCAACCCCCCTCCCATCTGGAAAGCCAGAAGGTAGGGCATCCTGCTCCATCGAATGGCCAACTAAACGGTTTGTAATGGACGCCTTGGCTGCCGGGATTGAAACTTAATTGCAAAAATTTTAACAAACACTCGCAGCAATAACAATAATTTTAACCGACGGCAGTGGGTGGACAATGGAGCTTTTCGTTTGCCACGGGCCAAGATTTATGCGCCACAGACTGAAATTAGAAGCGCTTTGCCTTGCCGCTCCTTGTGTGTCCTTGTTTTTTTTTTTTTGGCGAGCAGTAAACAAGGCGGGCCACGCCCCTTTTCCTTAGACAGCGAAGGGAAGAAAGGGAAGGTAGGGTAGGGGAGGTACTGTTACTGGCCAATAACCATTAGTTGTTGCTGTTCGTTCGCCTTCGTCGCGGCGACAAGTGCACTTTATTAGCGCTTTTCATTTCGCTCCTTCGAAGCCTCCTGGGTTTTTGCTGGGGGGGAGGGGTGGTTTTGCCTTCGAGCGAGCCATTTGGCATAAATGCGTTCATTAAAGGCACATTGACATGGTGCCTCAGTGGGTCAGCCTGAGGACTCGAAGGGATGGGATGCTCTTACACCATGTAAGTTATGTAGCCTAGAACCCGCATTTACCAACTACTGTCAGCCCTTGCAAAAAAAATTATGATTTGCAAAGCTTTAAAAGAAAATTTGAAATCTTTCAACAAGAAGCCTACATTATTCAGTAATATATTCCATTCCAGAGAGTGTTGCAGCAGGAAGGCAGGCAGGAGAAGTGCTGTAATCGGTCAAAGGGTCCAAATGAGCCGGTCTCTGCTGGTGCGGCCCCAAGCTCCTTGTTCTTCAGTGCAGCGAGCGCCTTGACCTGTTATTTATGCTGACCGCAGTCACGTCCTGGCTAAGTGCTCATGTGTGTCCCTCCCGGTTCCTTCGTCCCTTGACCCCCATCCTCCCTGCACCACCACCCCCGGGTGTATTTGTGTCGACATTTGCCGTGGCATTTATAAAATTGTGCATAATTTAAGCTCAGCAGTTGCGGGCTCCCATTCGCCATTCTCCATTCGCCAAGCAAAGCAGAACAAACCAAGCCAAACCAGAGTGACCGACCACATGAATGATGGTTCCCGTGGAGCGAAAGTGCACTGTTAGAAAAAGTTGGTGGTATGATCAATATAGAATCCTCCGTGGGAGTTGGAAAGTTGGGTAAAAATATGACTTTTTTGTGCTTTTTAGCTGTAATTTGGACCAAAATTGTATCAAATGTAAAAGAGGCACCTTACTGGCTAACAATCTAATAAAATAATATCTTTGATAAGGGGTTTCATCATAATTTCTTGCAAAAAATGGCCAAAAATTAAAATAAAAAGTCAGGGTCTGCAGTTTTGGTAAAAATATGATATAAGTGAATAAATAACTGAATCTGTTTCACTTTCAATTAAATATATTTAATTGTAATATATTCTCTGTTAAGGTAATTTTACAAATATATAAAATGCCTTAATCAACCGCTACTCAATGCAATTTGTAAATACCTGGCGAATTGAAAACTTGATCCGATTGTGCTGATTAATTTTTGCCTGTGTGGGTACAAGGTTCACGTCTCTGCATTGCAATTGCAGCTGCGCCGACGACATTAGGATGGGGGCGAAGGAAAGGAGTGGGTTGGTGGGAGGGGATGGGGGCGGAAGGACGACGCCAACACGGAAACTTGAAAAGCATAATGAAGGATAATGAGTTCTTGATTAGTACAAAGTGGAAAATTGTGTATTTTTGCCCTGTCGCGCAGTGCGTATAAGCTTTAGCCCATCAGCCGGGAAAGCCTTGCCCACCGTCCATTGGAAAGGCGGACAAACCACCCCCCCCCCCCCCCCACAGCGGGTACCAATTAACTGTAATTAGGGTCGCCCCGTTTCTGCGTGACCAGAGCAAACAAACACCAGCGTTCGCCAAAGTAGGCGGACCATTTTTCCCGATTGCTTGGGCCAGCCGAAAAAAAAGTGGCCAAGAAACCGATCCGCGGCTTGCAGATAGCCGTAAAAAAGGCCAATGCATTGGTACTGGGCAAATACCTAAGTGCAGGACCAACAGCACATTGCATTCCGTTGTCCACTGCCTGAAACCCGCATTTTACAACTACCGTTCATATTCGAGCTGCGTATACGTAATGCGTATTACGTATACGCCGTGTAAACAGGCCGGGCGCCCCTTCAAAAAAACCGCATGGTAAATAAGAATCCGCCGAAAGAGAGAGGGTAAAAAACGGTACAATAAAATGCTGAAAAATCAACACCATTTTCAGCACTCTTTCCTTTTATGCCTGCTGTTGTTCTTTTTATTATACCCGTTACTCGTAGAGTAAAAGGGTATATTGTATTCGTGCAAAAGTATGTAACAGGGAGAAGGAAGCTTTTCCGACCCTATAAAGTATATATATTCTTGATCAGGATCACTAGCCGAGTCGAACTAGCCATGTCCGTCTGTCCGTCTGTCCGTCTGTCCGTCCGTATGAACGCTGAGATCTCGGAAACTATAAAAGCTAGAGGATTGACATTTTGCATGCATATTCTTGGAGTTCCTACGCAGCGCAAGTTTATTTCAAAATGGTGCCACGCCCCCTCTAACGCCCTCAATCGCCCTACACCATTTTTTGAAAGGTGTCTGGCGCCCACACCATTAAAGATATTGGAAAACTAAAAATGCAGTTTTATTGTGACTATCAATACCTATCGAAATGTAGAAGAAATTTTTCAAATCGGACCATTCGTTAAAAAGTTATGCCTGATCAAAGATTTTATATATCTATCTCCCTCGCACTCCCTTAGCTGAGTAACGGGTATCTGATAGTCGGGGCACCCGACTATAGCGTTCTCTCTTGTTTTTATTTTTATTTGTACTTTTATTTTTATTTTACCACTCGCTCGGTCTGGTTTCCCCAACTCTCCATAGTTTTATGTTGCAGGAAGTTGTTGTGATACACTGAAGCTACGGGTCGCTATAAAACAGAATCCCATTTGCCCTTCGTAGCATATTTAAAGTTAATTATTTGGAAAACGATTCAGAGTTCCATATAAAATATAAAAAAAATACTTTTATTAAGTGTTTTACTTATTTTATAATAACATAATATTGGGTATATTATTTAACACTTTTCAAAGACTAAATCAAATTTGTTTAAAACTGACAGAGCATACAAAAACTGCTTTCATGTTAAACGTATTCCTTTTTATATGGATTGATTTTCTTGGCTGTTGGATTTTTGTTGGATTTCCGCATTCGCATGCAAATCGACGATTAATCAAAATACCACTTTCCCCCAATTGTTGCTGCAAATTACATTTTTCGCGTTTTTCGCTGACTGAAATGACAAATTTACACAATTGGCAGCCGATCAGGCAGTGGCTTTAACGAATGGCGATGGCGAATGGTGAAAGTCAAATTGCGAAAGTTAATGGAAATAAGTGAGAATCGAGCGAAGCCACAGCAAAAATACGTGCAACAACTTGTCCACTTGGGTCCCTGTGAATTTCCATTCAAAGTATTTCGTAGGAGCCTTGCCGATGGTTAAGTAAGAATTATTCGGGCGATGGACATGCGAATTAATTTGTGGGATATTGGAGAAACTCTGTGTTCGGACTTTTAGAACTTTAAAATATAAAATAGCAGATTTATTTTACTCAACAGGACCTCACAACATTTTCGACTGCTGCATAATTAACATTTTTGTAAATCCAAATCTTACCCCCCATCTGGAATACTTTATTCGCAAGAATTGCATGCAATTGCCCTTGCTATTCTCCGAAAAATATAGGACCATCCACACCCCTCCTCACCGCCTCACAGCCGCTGTAGGTGCTGCTCATTTTGACTTTTTAATAACATTAATTAAAAGTGCGCAAACTGAATGAAAGCGCTGCCACCGGTCCATCCCCCTGCCCTGCCCCTTTTTTCCCTTTCCCGCCTTCTCTGTCCATGAACTACCCATTGGCCTCGGTCTGTCCGTCCATTTCTGCGTCCGACGAGCCTTCCGCCGTTCCCTTCGACGCCTCGGCAAACAAAGGTAGCGGCTACGTGAAACGCAATGGGGCAAAAATGAAGCAGAAGCCTGAGCATGCACTGCGAAAAATGAACAATATATTTATGAAAATATGGATTTGAATTTTAGACAAAAACAGGAAAGGAAGCCAGCTTCGGCCAGCCGAAGCTCATATACACCTGCAGATTATTCCTATCCATTTACAAACACATTAAATTGAGATTTACTTGCGTATATGTTACAACAATCAACCTTTCTGAACTCGTTACTAACTTTCCAATCGATTTACATTTTAAGATGTAGGACCATTTTTGGCCAAGTTATAGCAAAAGACCCAAAAGAAGAAATTCATATTTTTGTTAAAAAATCGAAATCTCGAATTTCCAAAAAAAAACAAATCAGTTTTTTAGCTAAAACAAAGGAAATATAGATCCAAATATGGATTGTCGTACCTTTTTGAGCTCGTTACTAAATTTCCAATCGATTCACATTTAAACATAGACATTTTATTTTTCTGCCATTTTTCTGAAGAAGCTCAAAAAGGTACGACAATCCATATTTGGATCAATATTTCCTTTGTTTTAGCGAAAAAACTGATTTGTTTTTTTTTTTGGAAATTCGGGATTTTGATTTTTTAACAAAAATATGAATTTCTTCTTTTGGGTCTTTTGCTATAACTAGGCCAAAAATGGTCCTACATCAAAAATACATACTGCTTTGAACAGATTACAATCAAATGATTACATCCATGACACTTTCCGTGTGATTTTAACAAAATAAAATTTTGGTCAATTTTCATTTTTTTTGTAAGGGGGTACATCATGATTTTTTGCAAATTGTGACCCTACCCCTAGTTAAATTCCCTAACGATTGGCATTCAAAAATGGGCATTTTAACTTGTTTAAATTTTTTCGAAAAAATTTTGACCCTACCCCTTACAAAAAACGCAAAAAATAAAAATCGTGTTTTTTGCACAAAAATATCAGTATTTGAGATCGTAGTTAAATTCCCTAACGATTGGCATTCAAATATGGGCATTTTAACTTGTTTAAATTTTTTCGAAAAAATTGTCACCCTACCCCTTACAAAAAACGCAAAAAATAAAAATCGTGTTTTTTGCACAAAAATATCAGTATTTTTGGCGTAAAATGTAAAATAACTGCCAGAATATCAAGTGTCATACCTTTTTGAGCTCGTAGTTAAATTCCCTAACGATTGGCATTCAAATATGGGCATTTTAACTTGTTTAAATTTTTTCGAAAAAATTTTGACCCTACCCCTTACAAAAAACGCAAAAAATAAAAATCGTGTTTTTTGCACAAAAATATCAGTATTTGAGGTCGTAGTTAAATTCCCTAACGATTGGCATTCAAATATGGGCATTTTAACTTGTTTAAATTTTTTCGAAAAAATTGTCACCCTACCCCTTACAAAAAACGCAAAAAATAAAAATCGTGTTTTTTGCACAAAAATATCAGTATTTTTGGCGTAAAATGGAAAATAATTGACAGAATATCAAGTGTCATACCTTTTTGAGCTCGTAGTTAAATTCCCTAACGATTGGCATTCAAATATGGGCATTTTAACTTGTTCAAATTTTTTCGAAAAAATTGTCACCCTACCCCTTACAAAAAACGCAAAAAATAAAAATCGTGTTTTTTGCACAAAAATATCAGTATTTTTGGCGTAAAATGTAAAATAACTGCCAGAATATCAAGTGTCATACCTTTTTGAGCTCGTAGTTAAATTCCCTAACGATTGGCATTCAAATATGGGCATTTTAACTTGTTTAAATTTTTTCGAAAAAATTGTCACCCTACCCCTTACAAAAAACGCAAAAAATAAAAATCGTGTTTTTTGCACAAAAATATCAGTATTTTTGGCGTAAAATGTAAAATAACTGCCAGAATATCAAGTGTCATACCTTTTTGAGCTCGAAGGAAAATTCCCAAACGATTGGCATTCAAATATGGGCATTTTAACTTGTTTAAATTTTTTCGAAAAAATTGTGACCCTACCCCTTACAAAAAACGCAAAAAATAAAAATCGTGTTTTTTGCACAAAAATATCAGTATTTTTGGCGTAAAATGGAAAATAACTGACAGAATATCAAGTGTCATACCTTTTTGAGCTCGTAGTTAAATTCCCTAACGGTTGGCATTCAAATATGGGCATTTTAACTTGTTTAAATTTTTTCGAAAAAATTGTGACCCTACCCCTTACAAAAAACGCAAAAAATAAAAATCGTGTTTTTTGCACAAAAATATCAGTATTTTTGGCGTAAAATGGAAAATAACTGACAGAATATCAAGTGTCATACCTTTTTGAGCTCGTAGTTAAATTCCCTAACGATTGGCATTCAAATATGGGCATTTTAACTTGTTTAAATTTTTTCGAAAAAATTGTGACCCTACCCCTTACAAAAAACGCAAAAAATAAAAATCGTGTTTTTTGCACAAAAATATCAGTATTTTTGGCGTAAAATGGAAAATAACTGACAGAATATCAAGTGTCATACCTTTTTGAGCTCGTAGTTAAATTCCCTAACGATTGGCATTCAAATATGGGCATTTTAACTTGTTTAAATTTTTTCGAAAAAATTTTGACCCTACCCCTTACAAAAAACGCAAAAAATAAAAATCGTGTTTTTTGCACAAAAATATCAGTATTTGAGGTCGTAGTTAAATTCCCTAACGATTGGCATTCAAATATGGGCATTTTAACTTGTTTAAATTTTTTCGAAAAAATTGTCACCCTACCCCTTACAAAAAACGCAAAAAATAAAAATCGTGTTTTTTGCACAAAAATATCAGTATTTTTGGCGTAAAATGGAAAATAATTGACAGAATATCAAGTGTCATACCTTTTTGAGCTCGTAGTTAAATTCCCTAACGATTGGCATTCAAATATGGGCATTTTAACTTGTTCAAATTTTTTCGAAAAAATTGTCACCCTACCCCTTACAAAAAACGCAAAAAATAAAAATCGTGTTTTTTGCACAAAAATATCAGTATTTTTGGCGTAAAATGTAAAATAACTGCCAGAATATCAAGTGTCATACCTTTTTGAGCTCGTAGTTAAATTCCCTAACGATTGGCATTCAAATATGGGCATTTTAACTTGTTTAAATTTTTTCGAAAAAATTGTCACCCTACCCCTTACAAAAAACGCAAAAAATAAAAATCGTGTTTTTTGCACAAAAATATCAGTATTTTTGGCGTAAAATGTAAAATAACTGCCAGAATATCAAGTGTCATACCTTTTTGAGCTCGAAGGAAAATTCCCAAACGATTGGCATTCAAATATGGGCATTTTAACTTGTTTAAATTTTTTCGAAAAAATTGTGACCCTACCCCTTACAAAAAACGCAAAAAATAAAAATCGTGTTTTTTGCACAAAAATATCAGTATTTTTGGCGTAAAATGGAAAATAACTGACAGAATATCAAGTGTCATACCTTTTTGAGCTCGTAGTTAAATTCCCTAACGGTTGGCATTCAAATATGGGCATTTTAACTTGTTTAAATTTTTTCGAAAAAATTGTGACCCTACCCCTTACAAAAAACGCAAAAAATAAAAATCGTGTTTTTTGCACAAAAATATCAGTATTTTTGGCGTAAAATGGAAAATAACTGACAGAATATCAAGTGTCATACCTTTTTGAGCTCGTAGTTAAATTCCCTAACGATTGGCATTCAAATATGGGCATTTTAACTTGTTTAAATTTTTTCGAAAAAATTGTGACCTTACCCCTTACAAAAAACGCAAAAAATAAAAATCGTGTTTTTTGCACAAAAATATCAGTATTTTTGGCGTAAAATGGAAAGTAACTGACAGAATATCAAGTGTCATACCTTTTTGAGCTCGTAGGAAAATTCCCAAACGATTGGCATTCAAATATGGCATTTTAACTTGTTTACATTTTTTCGAAAAAATTGTGACCTTACCCCTTACAAAAAACGCAAAAAATAAAAATCGTGTTTTTTGCACAAAAATATCAGTATTTTTGGCGTAAAATGGAAAATAACTGACAGAATATCAAGTGTCATACCTTTTTGAGCTCGTAGTTAAATTCCCAAACGATTGGCATTCAAATATGGGCATTTTAACTTGTTTAAATTTTTTCGAAAAAATTGTGACCCTACCCCTTACAAAAAACGCAAAAAATAAAAATCGTGTTTTTTGCACAAAAATATCAGTATTTTTGGCGTAAAATGGAAAATAACTGACAGAATATCAAGTGTCATACCTTTTTAAGCTCGTAGTTAAATTCCCAAACGATTGGCATTCAAATATGGGCATTTTAACTTGTTTAAATTTTTTCGAAAAAATTGTGACCCTACCCCTTACAAAAAACGCAAAAAATAAAAATCGTGTTTTTTGCACAAAAATATCAGTATTTTTGGCGTAAAATGGAAAATAACTGACAGAATATCAAGTGTCATACCTTTTTGAGCTCGTAGTTAAATTCCCTAACGATTGGCATTCAAATATGGGCATTTTAACTTGTTTAAATTTTTTCGAAAAAATTGTGACCTTACCCCTTACAAAAAACGCAAAAAATAAAAATCGTGTTTTTTGCACAAAAATATCAGTATTTTTGGCGTAAAATGGAAAGTAACTGACAGAATATCAAGTGTCATACCTTTTTGAGCTCGTAGGAAAATTCCCAAACGATTGGCATTCAAATATGGCATTTTAACTTGTTTACATTTTTTCGAAAAAATTGTGACCTTACCCCTTACAAAAAACGCAAAAAATAAAAATCGTGTTTTTTGCACAAAAATATCAGTATTTTTGGCGTAAAATGGAAAATAACTGACAGAATATCAAGTGTCATACCTTTTTGAGCTCGTAGTTAAATTCCCAAACGATTGGCATTCAAATATGGGCATTTTAACTTGTTTAAATTTTTTCGAAAAAATTGTGACCCTACCCCTTACAAAAAACGCAAAAAATAAAAATCGTGTTTTTTGCACAAAAATATCAGTATTTTTGGCGTAAAATGGAAAATAACTGACAGAATATCAAGTGTCATACCTTTTTAAGCTCGTAGTTAAATTCCCAAACGATTGGCATTCAAATATGGGCATTTTAACTTGTTTAAATTTTTTCGAAAAAATTGTGACCCTACCCCTTACAAAAAACGCAAAAAATAAAAATCGTGTTTTTTGCACAAAAATATCAGTATTTTTGGCGTAAAATGGAAAATAACTGACAGAATATCAAGTGTCATACCTTTTTGAGCTCGTAGTTAAATTCCCTAACGATTGGCATTCAAATATGGGCATTTTAACTTGTTTAAATTTTTTCGAAAAAATTGTCACCCCTACCCCTTACAAAAAACGCAAAAAATAAAATTTCAATGTTTAAATGTGAATCGATTGGAAATTTAGTAACTAGTTCAAAAAGGTATGACAATCCATATTTGGATCAATATTTCCTTTGTTTCAGCGAAAAAACTGATTTGTTTTTTTTGGAAATTCGGGATTTTGATTTTTTAACAAAAATATGAATTTCTTCAAAAGACCCAAAAGAAGAAATTCATATTTTTGTTGATATGCAAAAAATTATGACGTTACATCATGATGTAACCCCATACAATATAATGTAGCCCCTTACATTTTGTTACATCATGATGCAACCCCTTATATAATGTTACATAATGATGTAAGCCCTTACATGATGTTACATAAGGATGTAACCCCTTACATCATGATGTAGCCCCTTACAATTTGTTACATTATGATGTAACCCTTTACATCATGATGTAACCCTTTACATCATGATGTAAACCCTTACATCATGTTAACAAATAATAAACTTTTTCGGTTTTTCAGCCGTAATTTGGACAAATCAAGGCCGACAGCTAAACAGCTAACAACCTAAACTAACGACCCCCTGACTTTAAGGAAAATTAAAATGTTTATCAATTTATCAATTTTTTGGGTCTTAAATGGGTTACATTATATATTTGAGCGAAAAATGACTAGATATAGCTTTGTTAGTATAAATTAAATTATTAATGGTTAATTAATATCAATTTGTTTGGCTACATTTTCTAGATACAAAGCATTTAGTTAGCACTTGAAGTGTTTCGTTTTTCCCTCAGTGCCGGTGAACAGCAAACAGCAAATCAGTAGCAAGGCGAGTCCAGGTTCTGGCCAAATATTAATGAATGGGTAAATAAAGCGGCGAGCTTCAGCACCTACCCAGCCATCCAACCCATCCAATCTCCCATTGAAGCACCCTTTTCGGCGGAGCGAAACTCATCCCCTACAAACCGTGGCACGTCTTTCATGCCTTTTCCCTCGGTTATATAACGGTATAAATTTCTAGTTAATTAATCACCTTTCGCTTTGTTTATGGCTAATTTAATTAATTTTATGTCTTTTATTGTTTCTTGTTGCTCTTTGGGCGGCCCATTGCTGTGCGGATGTGGAGGCGGATACGGATGCGGATGTCGTGGAATTGAAATGAAATTGAAATCGGCAAAGGAATCGGAATTGAGCGTGAGAAAACTTGAACTCTGGCTCTGAAAAGTCCAAAAATTATTAATTAACCTTTCCGGAGATAAGAGAAAAGTGAAAAGGCAATCAAATAATTGGAAAATTATTAGAAAAGGGTTAAGCATTTAACAACCAAATGTAAAAAAGAAATATTTAGGTACATATAAAGCTGGTTTAATGAGATAAATAAACAATTTGCAAATCACTGCGATATTAAGTTTGTTTGTCGGCTAAAAGCTGAAAGCCCCACCGCCTTTGGACACTCAGTTCATTTGCATTGGGCCATCATGCAGTTTTTACCCCTTGTTGCATGCCATTGACTTTTAGCTCTCCAACTTCAGCGACTCGAGATGACTTGCAGCTTTCCTCTTCGAGTGTTTTTCTGTTTACATACATATTTATTTGTTTGTTTAAGGCATAAAATACAATACAATGCTATAATAAATTAATTATTTATTTTATTTTAAATAATTTTTATACACGAGCTGCGAGCATGAAGAGGCACTTTTTGCACGCGGCGATCGACTCTGCATGTTTTTAGCTTCTTTGTTCTCTTTGTGTATTTTTTTCGAATCCCCTCCTGTCCCCTTTCACTTTCACTTTATGGCAACTGGGGGACAGACCACTCCCAGCTCTTAGATGATGATGAGGCAGCAATAAATAGGTTCAAGCGGCGCTGATGATGCTAACTTTGATGTGACTAGTAGCTAGTGGCTAGTAACATGTAACTAGTAACATGTAACTAGTAACTAATAACTAGTAACTAGTAACTAATAACTAGTAGCAAGCAACTAATAACTAGTCACATCGAAGTTATTAACTAGTAACTAGTGACTGATGACTAATGCCTGGCCTCCTCCTCTTTGACCACGATCGGCTCGATCTCCTTGACCTCGGCGGGGGTCTCCTCCTCGTTCTCGCTATGCTCGGGCAACACCCTCACCTCGACGCGATTGGAGGAGCTGGAGGTCTGCTCGCTGTCCTCTTCATTGGCCAGATCCTGATCCTGATCGATATCGTGATCCTTATCGTGCTCATCGGAGCGACTCTGGGCCTTGTGGTTCTGGGGCAGATTCTGCTGTCCGTTGGGCTGCTCGATGGCCGTCAAGATGGACTGCAGCAGACCCTGCGAGAGGATCTCCTCGTGATTGGCATCGCCGGAGGCAACACCCGGTGAATTGTTCAGCGATCCGCCGAACTGCACCTGGAAGTTCTGCTGCGGCTGCTGGCCATTCAACTGAATGCTCTGCGACTTCTGGGCGGACAGCACATCGAGGCCATCCAAACCGGGCAGCTGCTGGGGATCAGTGCCATCGGGCAAAGCAGCCACCGCATTCTTCTGCGAGGCATAGCCGGTGTGATCGTAGTCCAGGTCATTGCCGGAGGGTGGTGGACCATAGCTGTCGGAGGGTCCGGTGACCAATTGCTGGGTGTGCTGCTCGGCCACTGGGATGCTCTGCGAGATGGCATTGTAGGCTCCCGAGGAGGCGGCCGAGATGCTGCCAAAGTTCTGGAACTGTTGCTGCTGCTGCTGCTGCACCTGGTAGCCATTGCTGCTTAGGAGATTGGGTCCATGTCCGCAATCGTGAACTATGATGGGTTGGGGCTGCTGCACCTGCTGTTGCACCTGTTGCTGTTGCAGATTGAAGCGGGGAGCCTGCTGGGGCAGTGGCAAGCCCTGCGAGTGGAACTGCGAGGCACTGTAGCTGTTCTCCGAGTGCTGCGACTGCTGCTGCTGGAAGTAGGAAGTCTGAGGCTGTACCAGGGCGGGCAAATACTGCTGCGTGGGTGGTTGCAGAGGAGGAGGTCCCAAAGGTCGCACATTGGCCACCGGAGGAGGTAGGTACTGCTGCTTCTGCTGCTGGTGAATGAAGTTGGGTCCTGGCTGAGGAGCGGGCAGCTGCTGCTGCAGGATCACCTGGGGAGCAGACTGGGGCGGAGGCGGCGGCTGGTACAGAGCCTGTGGCACAGGAAGCGAGGGGATAGCCGAACCCGTCAACGGAATCTCATTGGCTGCTGGCGGAATATAGGTGGCAGGCTGCTGCTGAGGCTTCACTCCAAACTGATCCAAATGCTGAACGGTGGCGCCAATGGACTCCAGCAGGCCGGCGGGCACCGGGGGACGATAGGCCACCGGCTTGTTGGGCTGACCGGCTCCGTGCTGCGGGAAGGGCTGGGGGTTCCCGGAGGGAGGACCGTACTGGATGTTCACATTCGACTGGGACTGCGAGTGGGACGAGTGGGAGTTCGAGTGGCTGCTGGTGAGGGCGGCAAACTGCGGCGGTGGTGGTGGTGGTCCAAAGTTTCCACTTGGCGGAGGTCCGTAGTTTCCACTGGGTGGTGGTGGAGGTCCATAGTTTCCACTTGGAGGTGGTGGTGGAGGTCCGTAGTTTCCACTGGGAGGTGGTGGTGGAGGTCCGTAGTTTCCACTGGGAGGTGGTGGTGGAGGTCCGTAGTTTCCACTAGGAGGCGGTGGTGGTGGTCCATAGTTTCCTCCACTTGAAGCTCCCGAATGTCCACCGATGGTCTGGTACTTCTGCGCGTGAACCGAACCGGGGGCAAAGGAATCCGACGGTGGCTTCGAGTACGAATCGTCCAACGAACCAATGGCGGCCTTTAAAATTACACAAGGTTAAACGAAGGTTAAAGGAAGGTTGGGCAGGATAAACGAAGGTTGGAAAGGTTCAACGCAGATTAATCAAAGGTTGACCAGGGGTTAGCTACCCCAACTCACCTGAAGAGCTTCCGCTTCGATGGAGTTGCCTCCTCCGGGTCCGGTGATCACGTGGGCTCCATCGCCTCCTCCCTGCAGAGCCACTGCCACCAGCTGCTCATCGGATAGTCCATCGATCAAGGAGCCACTTCCGCTTGCACTTCCTCCCACTCCGCTGTACTGGGTGCCAAAGGAGCCATGTCCCACCTGACTGTAGCCGCCCTGGGTCTCGATGTGGTTCTGCTCGACATAGGCACCAATGGGCGCCGGGATGGGCTTCCAGCCATCGCAGGCCGTGTGGAAGGGCGCCTGGGAGCCGCTCACACTGTGCGTGTGTCCCGAGGAGTCGATCTGGATCTGCACCTGCTTCACTGGTCCCGGACCACTGGGTCCAGGTCCACTTGGGCCACTCGGGTGACCTCCCGTTAGGATAATCGTCGTGCTCTGAGGACCCCCGTTGCCTGGCAGAGCCACCGGCAGTGGTGGAGGTCCGTAGTTAGGTGGCGGGGCATCGAAGATCTGCTTGGGCGGCAGGTTGAGTGGTCCGGAGGCGGGTGGTCCATAGGAGGTGGCCGGCTGGTGGGCGGGCTTGAAGAGCGGGGCGCTGTGGGGCGAGGGCAGCAGTTGCGGTGGCGGGGGTGGAGGTCCGTACTGCTGAGGTGGTGGACCATACTGCGGAGCCGGGCGGTGCTGGATCTTCACTGGTGGTGGACCATACTGCTGGGGTGGTGGACCATACTGAGGTGCGGGCTTAGGTGGTGGTGGACCATACTGCTGAGGTGGTGGACCATACTGAGGTGCGGGCTTCGGTGGTGGACCATACTGCGGCGCCGGCTTGTGCTGGATGTGGGGTGGTCCGTAGAAGGGTTTGGGCACTCCAAAGTGGGTCTTGATCTGCTCGTGCAGAGAGGAACCACCTCCTCCACCTCCACCTCCTCCGCCTCCCAGGAAGTTAAGCTTAGGGGGGCCGTACTTCAAAGCCGGAGGTCCGTACTCGCGGAAGGGAATCTGCTGCGGCACTCCGTACTCCCTATGAGGCACATGCTGCTGAGGCGGTGGGCCGTACTGGGGGGCGGGGCGTGGCGGGGGACCGTAGGTGTCGAAGCCCGCCTCGCGACGCTTCACATCCTTGCCGTGGAGCACCGCTTGGGCGGCACAAAGGCAGCAGGCGGCCAGCAAAGTCAGGCGGAGCAGCATCTGCAAGGGGAACGAATGTGGGTCAGCCATTTGTCAAGATATCTATCAACTAGCTACTAGGAAAATAGGAAAGGAGCTGGCCCCGAGCGATTGGACCGGAAGTTAATCTCCTTCAGGGAACCCAAAACAGAACACATAACTCAGAAAATCAAGTTAGCGAAGGGTAAAAATATTGTTTATCGCTTAGGAGAAAAAAGAGAGACACCAAAAATATACTCTTCATCTCCCTGAATATTTATATTTCCTTTGAAATAATAAAGATATTTTAAATGCTCTAGTCAAGAGTATTTCAACTTCAGCTAGTTGAAGTTAGCTAATCGCTCTTTTTGAAAAATATAACAAATGATTGCAGCGGAAAGAGTTGTAATATGAAGGGTTAGTCGGCTAACCGACATCGTAATGTTCGCTGAGTGACATCCGCACAAAGTGTCTCTAGTTTCCATCCATCTCCGGCCTCAACCCTTCTGCCCCTTTACCCCTTTACCCCTTTACCCCTAAGGGGGGTTACCCCTTGGGCCGCGTCTCATTTGTCACCTGTCTCGGTGACCTTTTTGGCCGCCAGCAACTTGTCAAGGCTTGTCAGAGGTCACAGGTCAAAGGTTCACTTGGCATCTTGGTCAGGTGTCGTTTTCCGTGAGTGTGTGAGTGGGTCACCCTAGCCCCACCCTAACTCTAACCCTAAGGTAACCATAATCTGCGCTAATTTGCAAACCTCCATTCGGACTGGGCAACAAGGTAAGGCTGGAAATTAAATGTGTAATTAAATAAAATCTTGGAAGTCACTTTAAATTTTAATTGCAACTTAAGGTTGCTTTTAAAGATTTTATAATTTTTATTATTTAAAAAAAATATTATAGTTGTCTACAAAATTATTTAATTTCAACTTTGAGCTGTTATTTCAAAATCCTAACTATAATTGTTTAATTTTTATTACACAAATTATAATAATTCCCGTTTTTGCGTGACCTAAAAAATGTCTTAAGTTCAATTAAAAAGCAGAAAGACATTGCTAAATCTTTTTGATGTTATTTTGGCCATCGAGGACTTGGCGCAATTGATCCATTAAGGCCAAGTTTGCTGCACGGTGTAGTGGGCATTGCGTATTGGCCAGAAAACCCAGAAAACGTTTGGCGAACTACGCTCTAATTAAAACATAACCCGAGCAGACTCGACACCACAGTTACCATCACAACATCACAATCATTATCATTATCATTATCACGACTGTCGCCGCTCATCATGATCATCAATAATTCAGCTGGCGAGTGGCGACTTCGTGTCAGCTGAATGGAAAACTCAAAAGCCAAAACAAAAGCACCGAAAATAATGGTTTAATTGGTTTTATGTTTAACAACACAAACAGACAACAAATAAGCCACTCAAAACGGGCCGAAGACCGAAAACCAAATCAAAACGGCGCATCTTTCTTTCAAAATTCCACGCACAACACGCGATTTAGCCGGTGATGCCAATAAAAATGGCAAAGAGGTGACGGGGCTGGAATGCCCTTATATAAGAAAGTGATTGGAGGAGTTATGCAAGAGGTGAAGGTATCGCATCGGAGATGAGTATGCGATGAATCATCGATGAATCATTGGGCATGGGTTTTTTTACATTTAATTTTTATTTAAATGTGTTTTATATTTATCTTTTTTTTCAATTTATTAATATTTTCGTTTTTTATTTAATTGTTTTTTTTAATTTATTTATTTATATATTTTTTAAAATTTATTCTCATGTATTTGCGTAAGTTGTATGTTCTTTTCCAGCAAGTTGATATTATCTTATGATAATAAAGTTATTTTCTGAATTATTATTAAGTAATTTCACTTGACCCCAATAACACTTCCTATGCAAATATCTTACATAACCCTTCGAAATGATCAATCCGAAACACCAAAAGAACCCAACCATCATCTCGAAATCAAACGTAATAGCCAAGTTATTATGGCATTTGCTGTGGATTGCATAATGCGGGGCAATCAGCGATCTTTGGTAATGGAAAAATGGAAAAGTGCACCTCAATGGTCAGCGATGCGCATTGAATACGGGTATGAGTATTGTGGGTATCACAATGGGCATCCAAAGTATGATGTTATTCGGTTATTTGGTTGTTTTCGGCCAGCGGCGGCGTTAAAATGTCATAAGCGGAGAAGAAGATGCACAGAAAACAGCCGAAAAGCCGAAAAGGTAACTTTCACTTGGCTCCGGGTGTATCTCTATCTCCACATTGCCATGTATCTGTGAGGTTCGCTTGGTTCGTGGGGATGAGTAGGTGTCACAAGCACAGGCGCAAGTGTTGGCAGTGAAATTATGCGCCGCATAATGAAAATACATTATGAAAAGAAATGGCAAACAATTAAAAGGGGCATGGGCGGGGGTGTTTAGGGGGGTGGGGGGATATGGGGGATAGGGGTGCCCATTGTCTGCTTCGAACCGTGTGAAGTGACCCGCATGTGGCGACCAGCACTTGCAACTCCACTCCATCTCCATTGTGACTCCGTTTTTTAGCCGACTTATACACGACTTTATATACGAGTCACTAAGCCACTAAGACGCCTTTGAACAGTTGAGCACAAAATAATATATCTCTTTGATAATATATTTATTTTAAATATTTTTTTGTCACTGGTGACTGGTCACCGCTCTCTTTATATTAGATATGTAATATATATCTCTGATATAATACTTTTATTTTCAAAAGAAAATAAATGGAACATAAATCCAAAATGATGCCAAATCTTAACCAAATATTCCCATTTTAGCATCCTGGATTAATCACCTGTCACCGGTGACTTCAGTCACCGCTTTCTTTGGCCGTTCGCCGTTCGATTTCTGTTCATTAGCATAGGCCACAAATATTTGTTATTGATGCTAAACAATTGACAATACAACGAACGGCAGGCGACGGCAAAAATAGGAAAAAAACAAATAAGAAATAAGAAATAAAAAAAGCAGAAACAGAAAAACAAATAAACAAACAGACGGGCGGCCGGC
This sequence comes from Drosophila pseudotakahashii, assembly GCA_035046095.1. Taxonomy (NCBI): domain Eukaryota; kingdom Metazoa; phylum Arthropoda; class Insecta; order Diptera; family Drosophilidae; genus Drosophila; species Drosophila pseudotakahashii. Next base: position 21,943,054 of record JAWNOE010000105.1, read on the forward strand.
AAAACTTTCACTCTCGCTGGGAAGACGTAAATTCGGTTCGAACTTCGAAGATGTGAAACAACAGGCACACGAAACAGGCAAAAGTTCAGCCAGGAAGCAAAAGGATTCCCGAAAGGGTTTGGGATTGGGATTGGGTCTGGGCCCCAAGTTTCTGGCCACAGCTGCCTGTGCGTTCCGCCTGCCCGAAAGTCGAGAATCGTAATCTGCGTTAATTAAATTTACCCCACCGCCGTCGCCACGCAAAAGCGGGCAAATGTGAGTGCGAAATTATTTATGAATCAATTTCGATAATGAATAAATTATGTCTGGAGACAGGAGCTAGCATAATGAATAATCTGGGTCCTGCATCAATTTTCGTTTGGCTTTGGTTTTGTAGTCCTCCGGGCTGAACCCTCATCAATTAGCGGAGGTCGTGTGGCAAGGTCAAAGGGCCAGGGCGCAGGCGTGACCACCCAAAAAGGATACAGTTTGCAGGGCAAAAATATTCCTGACTTAAAAGGACACTTTTTGAAATTATAGGTTTTTATCTAGGTTTTCTTTATCCCATTTTTTCCGAAATTTTTCTATAAATAAAATAATACTATACAAGTTTCGGAAAGTCTATTCGTTTTTTTTTAAACTATAGATATTTGTCCAAGTTTTTACTCCATAATTTTTCCCTTTTTTTCTATAATTATAATTTGAATGATTAATTTCCCAAGCCACCTATTAAACTATACAAATTATTTGCAGTGCTCCTAGGGACTTTTTCTTCCCCAAAGGGGATGGGTAACTTTTACTTTCGCTGCGAGGAAAGTTCCTCCCAATTTTTGCTTATATTTGAGTTTTCTTCCGTAATCCTTGGCACTCGAGTCCAATTAGGGAAACGATTCTTTACCATGCCAGCTGCTGCGTTGCGGTTTATCGTTATCCTCGGCACAAAGCACTCGAAAAAAAATGCAGTTGATTTCGATTCGATGCGGTTACACAAAAGGATCCGGGGGATTCGTATAAAACTTTGAAAAAAAAAGAAATAAATAAAACGCGGCACTCACGGAACGGATAACGCGGTATCGGTTCGGTTCGGTTCGAAACGGAACGAAGCGGTTCGAATCGGGTATTCGGTTTTTTTCTTAGGAGATCTCTGATCTCTGATCTCTCGACAACGGATCGGCGACGGTCGACCGCTGCTTGTCAGTCGCGAGTTGAAAATGCTGCCGCTCAGATGATAACGGCAGCTCATATAGGTAATAGCCGGGCCAAGCGTCGACGTCGCTGCCGCCGCGCAGCCGCAGCTGAAGAAACCGAAACCGAATCGGAATTCGGAATTCGGAATCCGAATCGAAACCGAAAGTGAAGAAATTTCAAAGCCCAAATGAGCCGAGGTGCCGAGCCAAAAGGGACAGCAGCCGAAGCCGAGAGATTTTCCAGTTTTGCAGCATTTTCACATTGAAGAAGCTCTGAGCAACCTTGCCACTTGGCACTTGCCACATGGGGCAGTCCAGCACTCAAGTCCATCATCGTCTCGATCTTCTCGCGCTGCCAAGTGCCATTTCCCGCCGGGGTTCGGAGTTGAAGATCCTTGTCAAAGTTCAGAGCCTTGAGCCCAGCGCTCTAAAAGCGCGACTTTCGAGTGGCCCTCGGCAATGTAAACATGGCAAGCTTAATGGGTTCGAACGAGCGAACGCTTCCTCATGATCGCCAAGTGGCAGCCAGGAAACCGGGGAGATTCACCATGAGTTGATGCGACTCAGCCAGATATTTCCCATTTCTCTGTGGGAAGAGATTTCTCCTGATCGTAATTAAATGATTTTGAAGTCTAGACATTATTTTATGAATTAAAAAACAAATTTACAAATGAAAATTCATTAAATAAAAATAATAGTAGTTATGAAGAAGCTGGAAAAGTGGTTTTAAATATTTAAAAATTATATCAAAGCTCTAAAATTATTTATTTATTTGAATTCCTATCCCAAATTCAACATCGATATGTTGGCTCCATTTCTATTCCGATTAACATGCATGTGGTATTTACATAATTTCCGTTTCATATTACTTAATAGTCGCTGAAAGCTGATTCTCTAGGCTGCCCAGCAGCTCGGGGATATTCATGAGCTGCTTTAATGGGCCAACCAACCGGAGTGGCAGTAGAACAATGTCAACACACTTGCCTTGCCACAATGTCCGCTAGTGGAACTCTCTTCTTTTCTTCATTTTTATTTTTAGCTTTGGTTTTCCTACAAAGTTGAGTCATAAAAGTGCCTCGCATCGCAGCCAGTTGAAGAAGTTGCAGCCGCCCGAGAGATCAAGTTTTCATCTCGGTGTCCAAAGGGGTTTTTCGGGGGTCTTTGGGGGAATGGAGATGGAGTTGGAGTTGGAGTTGAGGAGTTGCAGATGGAGATGGAGATGCGCGGCCTTCGCGTGACTCGATTTCGCTTTCATTTGCATTTCTTGGGCCACTCTTTTCTCTGCATTTTTATTTCGCCTCGACATCATCATCATCGTCTTCTGTGTCCCAGCAACCTCATCATCATCATCGTAGCCGATGATCTTCAGTCATGGTTATCTCAAGACTCAAGACTCTCCAGGCGAAAACAAAACACAGAAAACGGGTAGGCTGGCTTTCTCGAATCGGGGAATGAAAATGGGAATCCGCACTCCTGGCTCCCTTAGTTGAAAACCAGAAAGGAAGACTGCACTTTGCATTTTGGCAGCCAAACCAGAGATACTCTATCTCGAATATTTCTTGGTAAAAAGTATATTTTGTGTCGCAGAAATGACTAACAAAAAATCGCCTTAAGAACTATATTTATTGGTGAGTAAAAATATTTATATAGCTGAAATAACCCATGTTAGGGTATGGAAGAAATTCGAAAATTCGCATTTGGCTGCTGACTGGCGACTGGTGACTGGTGACCCTCTTCCCTCTTGGCCAGGTTACTTCACAGTTGCTGTTTGGACTTCCTGCTGTTGCATCTTGCGGGTGCCGCATGGCCAGCATGTGACCAGTTGCAGCAGCAACAACAACTACTGGCAACTAGCAACATGCAGCAACTGCAACCAGCAACATTCAACTAAGTGGCAATATTTTTCGGCGCATCTGTTGCCCGCCGTTGCTTTTGTCATTACACATTTAAAATATCCCCTTACATACACACTTGTGTATAAATATATACATATTTCTATATCTATTGGTGCCCGCGAGTGTGCATATATATTGGTTGTTTTTGCCTTTGGTCGCTCGCAATTATTTGCGCTTTTACTTCCTCGAGTCTTGAGTCTTGAGTCTCGAGTCGCCCGTTGATGGCTACTTTCGTTTCGAGCTCTAAATGGGGTTCATCGGAAAGAGCCCTCCAGCTGGAAGGTGATAAGGGTCCCAAAAGCGAAGACGAAAGGCCACGAAGAACGAACTTCCAATTCCCTTTCGATTTGAAATCGATATTATCTCGAAAACCATTAATACAAATTAAAGCTTAAATAAATTAAATGGGACTTTCATTCGCCTGGTTACGAAACCGAGATGTAACCGAAACTTAACCGGTAATTATCTTTAAATAATATTAAAGACATTTATCTCTTAAAAATCTAATCTTTCAATATAATATTACCACATATTTATAATAATATCACATCATATCTTCTAATATAGTCCACAAAACCTTTTAAAAACAAGTGACAAATTCCGCAGATGCAACTTAAAAACCCCCGTTCCAAATTAAAAGTTTCCCAACCCCTTATGTCATTGCCATAAATCATTGTAAAACTATTTTTTATAGCGAAAGGGCATTTCAGTTGATTGCATTGTTAAAACAATCGTCGGGCTGTCGGGTTTTGCATTAACCGAACTTATGTTCCGTCAATTTCCCTGACAATTTAATCCATCTTCAGGGGGAATATTTATTAAGGGTAAAATTAAAATAAATTTATTTCGAACCACAATTTTAATTGCGATAATTAGCACACTCACTTGACGGGGTGCCATGGCGAACCGAACCCCCAACCTGATCCTCAGCCCAGATTCGAGACGCAGAGCCAGAGGCACGCACAAAAAACAATTGGGAAAATATTTAAAGAAGTGAAATTGCATTCCAATGTCATGAGGTGTTGCTCAGCCCGACTGATGCTGCTGTTGTTTTTTTATTTTATTTTTTAAGCTGCTGCGCCTAGGCCTCGCCCACATTTTGGCCTCCGCTTCGGTTTCGGTTTCAGTTTCTCAGACGGAGAGAGAGCCCTTTAGCTTGGCTTCAAGTGTAGCCGCACAATTATGCGGGTCCAGTCTTCCCCCTCCCTCGCCCCTTTCCCTTTCTCCGCGCTCATTCATCGCCGAAGCCCCCGAGTTTATGTCATGACGCAGGTATTACGCAATCCGCTTTCTTCTCGCTGTCTTTCATTCTCCCACAGAGGCACAGTGGTCTGCAGTGGGTTGAGAACCCAAATCCACCCGATCTTGCAGGGGTTTTAGTAATATTCTAAAATACTATAGAATTCACATTCTCAACTAAAAAGATTTACATATATAAATGGTATTTTTACCAGTATTTTATATTTAGTATTTTATAAAAATATTATCAGAAAATACTTGTTAATTAAATTCTTCAGTTTATAAATATATCCATTAAATAAATCTTGAATAAAATCTTAGCTCAGTCTCTGGAGTTCCAATACCTTTTCCACTACTCTCGTCCCACTGTGCCCTGTTGCTATGACACCTGACGTTACCGTGTGTCGAAGTCTTGAGACCATAAGCTCCGGCATCCCAGCAGCCCAGCATCTCAGCAGCCCAGCATCCGCTTCTTGAGGGCGATGAGGATGGAGATGAAGACGCAGAGACAGATGGAGGCCAAGCCAAAGCGATTTGCAATTTGTCATGCCGCGTGCCGTGCTCCAAAAACCATTGATTGCCAGGCACAATTGCCATCGCTATTTCCATTTCCATTGGCATTACCATTGCCATTGCCTCACTTTCACAACTCTCTGGCACTTCTGGCCCCCTTTTTTTGTGTTTACTTGCTGCCGCTAGTTTGTTATTGCTACCCGAGTCTCGCAATTCGCTTTAATTAATGCTAATTAAATGCGCTTATCGCCGCGACTCGGCTTATCAGCCGGCGCCCAGCACTACGATTTCTGTTTCGACTCCAACTCCGATTCGGTTTGGGATTCCCTGTCCCTACTCCAATTCCTATCCCCTCCGATATTCCTCGGGACTCCGAAACCCCATTTGCCGCATGCCTTTCAAACGCTTAATTTTATGTTAATCAGCTCACCATTCCCCATCTCGGTTCCGTTCCCAGGCCTAATGCAAATGAGTCTCAAGTCTTCACATTCCCCTGCCCCCAACCCATTTCCCATTCATATTCGTACTTATGACAATCAAAAACGCAATGCAGAATAGAAAATTCATAAATATGTTTACGCAGAGCCCAGCAGTTGGGACATTTTTGGCGTAGAATCGCAGGAGGTTGGTTAGAAAAGTTGTTCGGAAATTACTGGATATTGAAGAGTTTACAATTCTGAAAAGTGGAGAATTTATTGGAAAAATTATATTACAAATATGTAAAACATTTTCCAGGAATTAAATCTTCAACAAGAAATTCTAAATAATAATAATAATAATTAATAAAATGTTTCATTATGGTTTAAGAAAATACAATACTTTTTCTTTGATCCCAGATACTTGGCTTATTTTCTTTAGCCACTAACTAAGCCACCATCTTTTCTGCCAGCTCTCTTGTACCGACAAAGCCATATATGTAAGCCGTAAGCTAGTGACTAACTGACTTGACTCCTGCAGCCTATTGATCCAACCTTCCAAATATATGTACATATGTATGTTGGCGTATTCATGGATTCCGGGGGATTCCGCATAGTTAACGCATCCTCGCAGAACATTTCCTACATAAATATCTCGTTGATTAACTTTGAATTTTGGGGCGCTATGTTGGCGCTGTCAACATTTGCCATTTCAATTTGGGCGCACGCATCTCATTTGCATTCCCAATAACGCTTTGAAGGCGGAAGAGTGGGCGTTTGGGTGACTGGGTGGATTCCTCATTATGACACTTGAGTACGCCTTTTAGAACGACTGCGAAGTAGAAGTAGAAACCACTCCCAATATTCGTATTCCGTGCTCATGTGGCGTGAGCACATTTCCCAGGCAACTCGAGGTGCCGGCAGATTTATGTTGCGTTGCCGCGACGGCCATAAATTACCATATTAATCGCCGAGAGGTGTTACACTCGGAAGCGAACGGAACCAGCCCCAAAAACCCAAACGAAGCCTCCGAATGTCGAGGCAATCCAAAGATAAGATGGGCCACGCATTATGCAGCTGGCCATGTCCATAAACCGTATGGCTATTGACTGACTGCCTCCGAGTTCGGCCAAAAGAAACGCTCATCTGCTCATCTGCCGTACAGCAAGTGTCTGTCTTGGCCCTCGACTTTCACCCATTGCGCAAAATGTGTGGCCAGCCGTCGAGATCTCAAAAGCTGGAGGAGTGCCCACTGCCAACCCATCGATCGATCGCCGAAGCCAGAGAAGCCCAGAGAAAGCATTTAGGATTTTAATATAAAGTCCAACATATCACACAAAATTAATATTCCAAATTATGCAAATGAAAGTATTAGGAATTGGATATACCTCAGATTTACAACATATTTTAAAATCATCCATATTTTTCAAAAAGAAAATTAGTATTTTGTCCTAAGAAATTGTGCTAGTATGGAACGGAATACCTCGTTTAAGTCGTAGTTAAATACCCAAGCGATTGCAATTAAAATCAGACCATTTAAGTTTTTATCAATTTTTTGCAAAAAATCATAAAGTAACCTTTTTTAACAAAAATAAAAATTGACAAAAAATTTTGTTTTATTAAAAACGCACGGAAAGTGTCATGGATGTAATTATAACATTGTAATCTGTTCAAAACAGTATGTATTTTTGATGTAGGACCATTTTTGGCCAAGTTATAGCAAAAGACCCAAAAGAAGAAATTCATATTTTTGTACGAGCTCAAAAAGGTATGACACTTGATACTCTGTCAGTTATTTTCCATTTTACGCCAAAAATACTGATATTTTTGTGCATGATACACGATTTTTATTTTTTGTAAGGTCACAATTTTTTCGAAAAAATTTAAACAAGTTAAAATGCCCATATTTGAATGCCAATCGTTAGGGAATTTAACTACGAGCTCAAAAAGGTATGACACTTGACATTCTGTCAGTTATTTTCCATTTTACGCCAAAAATACTGATATTTTTGTGCAAAAAACACGATTTTTATTTTTTGCGTTTTTTGTAAGGGGTAGGGTCACAATTTGTTTCGAAAAAATTTAAACAAGTTAAAATGCCCATATTTGAATGCCAATCGTTAGGGAATTTAACTACGAGCTCAAAAAGGTATGACACTTGATATTCTGTCAGTTACTTTCCATTTTACGCCAAAAATACTGATATTTTTGTGCAAAAAACACGATTTTTATTTTTTGCGTTTTTTGTAAGGGGTAGGGTCACAATTTTTTCGAAAAAATTTAAACAAGTTAAAATGCTCATATTTGAATGCCAATCGTTAGGGAATTTAACTACGAGCTCAAAAAGGTATGACACTTGATATTCTGTCAGTTACTTTCCATTTTACGCCAAAAATACTGATATTTTTGTGCAAAAAAACACGATTTTTATTTTTTGCGTTTTTTGTAAGGGGTAGGGTCACAATTTTTTCGAAAAAATTTAAACAAGTTAAAATGCCCATAGTTGAATGCCAATCGTTAGGGAATTTAACTACGAGCTCAAAAAGGTATGACACTTGATATTCTGTCAGTTACTTTCCATTTTACGCCAAAAATACTGATATTTTTGTGCAAAAAACACGATTTTTATTTTTTGCGTTTTTTGTAAGGGGTAGGGTCAAAATTTTTTCGAAAAAATTTAAGCAAGTTAAAATGCCCATATTTGAATGCCAATCGTTAGGGAATTTAACTACGAGCTCAAAAAGGTATGACACTTGATATTCTGTCAGTTACTTCCCATTTTACGCCAAAAATACTGATATTTTTGTGCAAAAAACACGATTTTTATTTTTTGCGTTTTTTGTAAGGGGTAGGGTCAAAATTTTTTCGAAAAAATTTAAACAAGTTAAAATGCCCATATTTGAATGCCAATCGTTAGGGAATTTAACTACGACCTCAAAAAGGTATGACACTTGATATTCTGTCAGTTACTTCCCATTTTACGCCAAAAATACTGATATTTTTGTGCAAAAAACACGATTTTTATTTTTTGCGTTTTTTGTAAGGGGTAGGGTCAAAATTTTTTCGAAAAAATTTAAACAAGTTAAAATGCCCATATTTGAATGCCAATCGTTAGGGAATTTAACTACGAGCTCAAAAAGGTATGACACTTGATATTCTGTCAGTTATTTTCCATTTTACGCCAAAAATACTGATATTTTTGTGCAAAAAACACGATTTTTATTTTTTGCGTTTTTTGTAAGGGGTAGGGTCAAAATTTTTTCGAAAAAATTTAAACAAGTTAAAATGCCCATATTTGAATGCCAATCGTTAGGGAATTTAACTACGAGCTCAAAAAGGTATGACACTTGATATTCTGTCAGTTACTTTCCATTTTACGCCAAAAATACTGATATTTTTGTGCAAAAAACACGATTTTTACTTTTTTGCGTTTTTTGTAAGGGGTAGGGTCACAATTTTTTCGAAAAAATTTAAACAAGTTAAAATGCCCATATTTGAATGCCAATCGTTAGGGAATTTAACTACGAGCTCAAAAAGGTATGACACTTGATATTCTGTCAGTTACTTTCCATTTTACGCCAAAAATACTGATATTTTTGTGCAAAAAACACGATTTTTATTTTTTGCGTTTTTTGTAAGGGGTAAGGTCACAATTTTTTCGAAAAAAATTAAACAAGTTAAAATGCCCATATTTGAATGCAAATCGTTAGGGAATTTAACTGCGAGCTCAAAAAGGTATGACACTTGATATTCTGTCAGTTACTTTCCATTTTACGCCAAAAATACTGATATTTTTGTGCAAAAAACACGATTTTTATTTTTTGCGTTTTTTGTAAGGGGTAGGGTCAAAATTTTTTCGAAAAAATTTAAACAATTTAAAATGCCCATATTTGAATGCCAATCGTTAGGGAATTTAACTACGAGCTCAAAAAGGTATGACACTTGACATTCTGTCAGTTATTTTCCATTTTACGCCAAAAATACTGATATTTTTGTGCAAAAAACACGATTTTTATTTTTTGCGTTTTTTGTAAGGGGTAGGGTCACAATTTGTTTCGAAAAAATTTAAACAAGTTAAAATGCCCATATTTGAATGCCAATCGTTAGGGAATTTAACTACGAGCTCAAAAAGGTATGACACTTGATATTCTGTCAGTTACTTTCCATTTTACGCCAAAAATACTGATATTTTTGTGCAAAAAACACGATTTTTATTTTTTGCGTTTTTTGTAAGGGGTAGGGTCACAATTTGTTTCGAAAAAATTTAAACAAGTTAAAATGCCCATATTTGAATGCCAATCGTTAGGGAATTTAACTACGAGCTCAAAAAGGTATGACACTTGATATTCTGTTAGTTACTTTCCATTTTACGCCAAAAATACTGATATTTTTGTGCAAAAAACACGATTTTTATTTTTTGCGTTTTTTGTAAGGGGTAGGGTCACAATTTGTTTCGAAAAAATTTAAACAAGTTAAAATGCCCATATTTGAATGCCAATCGTTAGGGAATTTAACTACGAGCTCAAAAAGGTATGACACTTGATATTCTGTCAGTTACTTTCCATTTTACGCCAAAAATACTGATATTTTTGTGCAAAAAACACGATTTTTATTTTTTGCGTTTTTTGTAAGGGGTAGGGTCACAATTTTTTCGAAAAAATTTAAACAAGTTAAAATGCTCATATTTGAATGCCAATCGTTAGGGAATTTAACTACGAGCTCAAAAAGGTATGACACTTGATATTCTGTCAGTTACTTTCCATTTTACGCCAAAAATACTGATATTTTTGTGCAAAAAAACACGATTTTTATTTTTTGCGTTTTTTGTAAGGGGTAGGGTCACAATTTTTTCGAAAAAATTTAAACAAGTTAAAATGCCCATATTTGAATGCAAATCGTTAGGGAATTTAACTGCGAGCTCAAAAAGGTATGACACTTGATATTCTGTCAGTTACTTTCCATTTTACGCCAAAAATACTGATATTTTTGTGCAAAAAACACGATTTTTATTTTTTGCGTTTTTTGTAAGGGGTAGGGTCACAATTTTTTCGAAAAAATTTAAACAAGTTAAAATGCCCATATTTGAATGCAAATCGTTAGGGAATTTAACTGCGAGCTCAAAAAGGTATGACACTTGATATTCTGTCAGTTACTTTCCATTTTACGCCAAAAATACTGATATTTTTGTGCAAAAAACACGATTTTTATTTTTTGCGTTTTTTGTAAGGGGTAGGGTCAAAATTTTTTCGAAAAAATTTAAACAATTTAAAATGCCCATATTTGAATGCCAATCGTTAGGGAATTTAACTACGAGCTCAAAAAGGTATGACACTTGACATTCTGTCAGTTATTTTCCATTTTACGCCAAAAATACTGATATTTTTGTGCAAAAAACACGATTTTTATTTTTTGCGTTTTTTGTAAGGGGTAGGGTCACAATTTGTTTCGAAAAAATTTAAACAAGTTAAAATGCCCATATTTGAATGCCAATCGTTAGGGAATTTAACTACGAGCTCAAAAAGGTATGACACTTGATATTCTGTCAGTTACTTTCCATTTTACGCCAAAAATACTGATATTTTTGTGCAAAAAACACGATTTTTATTTTTTGCGTTTTTTGTAAGGGGTAGGGTCACAATTTGTTTCGAAAAAATTTAAACAAGTTAAAATGCCCATATTTGAATGCCAATCGTTAGGGAATTTAACTACGAGCTCAAAAAGGTATGACACTTGATATTCTGTCAGTTACTTTCCATTTTACGCCAAAAATACTGATATTTTTGTGCAAAAAACACGATTTTTATTTTTTGCGTTTTTTGTAAGGGGTAGGGTCACAATTTGTTTCGAAAAAATTTAAACAAGTTAAAATGCCCATATTTGAATGCCAATCGTTAGGGAATTTAACTACGAGCTCAAAAAGGTATGACACTTGATATTCTGTCAGTTACTTTCCATTTTACGCCAAAAATACTGATATTTTTGTGCAAAAAACACGATTTTTATTTTTTGCGTTTTTTGTAAGGGGTAGGGTCACAATTTTTTCGAAAAAATTTAAACAAGTTAAAATGCTCATATTTGAATGCCAATCGTTAGGGAATTTAACTACGAGCTCAAAAAGGTATGACACTTGATATTCTGTCAGTTACTTTCCATTTTACGCCAAAAATACTGATATTTTTGTGCAAAAAAACACGATTTTTATTTTTTGCGTTTTTTGTAAGGGGTAGGGTCACAATTTTTTCGAAAAAATTTAAACAAGTTAAAATGCCCATATTTGAATGCCAATCGTTAGGGAATTTAACTACGAGCTCAAAAAGGTATGACACTTGATATTCTGTCAGTTACTTTCCATTTTACGCCAAAAATACTGATATTTTTGTGCAAAAAACACGATTTTTATTTTTTGCGTTTTTTGTAAGGGGTAGGGTCAAAATTTTTTCGAAAAAATTTAAGCAAGTTAAAATGCCCATATTTGAATGCCAATCGTTAGGGAATTTAACTACGAGCTCAAAAAGGTATGACACTTGATATTCTGTCAGTTATTTTCCATTTTACGCCAAAAATACTGCTATTTTTGTGCAAAAACACGATTTTTATTTTTTGCGTTTTTTGTAAGGGGTAAGGTCACAATTTTTTCGAAAAAATTTAAACAAGTTAAAATGCCCATATTTGAATGCCAATCGTTAGGGAATTTAACTACGAGCTCAAAAAGGTATGACACTTGATATTCTGTCAGTTACTTTCCATTTTACGCCAAAAATACTGCTATTTTTGTGCAAAAAACACGATTTTTATTTTTTCGGTTTTTTGTAAGGGGTAGGGTCAAAATTTTTTCGAAAAAATTTAAACAAGTTAAAATGCCCATATTTGAATGCCAATCGTTAGGGAATTTAACTACGAGCTCAAAAAGGTATGACACTTGATATTCTGTCAGTTACTTTCCATTTTACGCCAAAAATACTGATATTTTTGTGCAAAAAACACGATTTTTATTTTTTCGGTTTTTTGTAAGGGGTAGGGTCAAAATTTTTTCGAAAAAATTTAAACAAGTTAAAATGCCCATATTTGAATGCCAATCGTTAGGGAATTTAACTACGAGCTCAAAAAGGTATGACACTTGATATTCTGTCAGTTATTTTCCATTTTACGCCAAAAATACTGATATTTTTGTGCAAAAAACACGATTTTTTTTTTTGCGTTTTTTTTGTAAGGGGTAGGGTCACAATTTTTTTCGAAAAAATTTAAACAAGTTAAAATGCCCATATTTGAATGCAAATCGTTAGGGAATTTAACTGCGAGCTCAAAAAGGTATGACACTTGATATTCTGTCAGTTATTTTCCATTTTACGCCAAAAATACCGATATTTTTGTGCAAAAAACACGATTTTTATTTTTTGCGTTTTTTGTAAGGGGTAGGGTCACAATTTTTTCGAAAAAAATTAAAAAAGTTAAAATGCCCATATTTGAATGCCAATCGTTAGGGAATTTAACTGCGAGCTCAAAAAGGTATGACACTTAATATTCTGTCAGTTATTTTCCATTTTACGCCAAAAATACTGATATTTTTGTGCAAAAAAACACGATTTTTATTTTTTGCGTTTTTTGTAAGGGGTAGGGTCAAAATTTTTTCGAATAAATTTTAACAAGTTAAAATGCCCATATTTGAATGCCAATCGTTAGGGAATTTAACTACGAGCTCAAAGAGGTATGACACTTGATATTCTGTCAGTTATTTTCCATTTTACGCCAAAAATACTGATATTTTTGTGCAAAAAACACGATTTTTATTTTTTGCGTTTTTTGTAAGGGGTAAGGTCACAATTTTTTCGAAAAAAATTAAACAAGTTAAAATGCCCATATTTGAATGCAAATCGTTAGGGAATTTAACTGCGAGCTCAAAAAGGTATGACACTTGATATTCTGTCAGTTACTTTCCATTTTACGCCAAAAATACTGATATTTTTGTGCAAAAAACACGATTTTTATTTTTTGCGTTTTTTGTAAGGGGTAGGGTCAAAATTTTTTCGAAAAAATTTAAACAATTTAAAATGCCCATATTTGAATGCCAATCGTTAGGGAATTTAACTACGAGCTCAAAAAGGTATGACACTTGATATTCTGTCAGTTATTTTCCATTTTACGCCAAAAATACTGCTATTTTTGTGCAAAAAACACGATTTTTATTTTTTGCGTTTTTTGTAAGGGGTAAGGTCACAATTTTTTCGAAAAAATTTAAACAAGTTAAAATGCCCATATTTGAATGCCAATCGTTAGGGAATTTAACTACGAGCTCAAAAAGGTATGACACTTGATATTCTGTCAGTTACTTTCCATTTTACGCCAAAAATACTGCTATTTTTGTGCAAAAAACACGATTTTTATTTTTTCGGTTTTTTGTAAGGGGTAGGGTCAAAATTTTTTCGAAAAAATTTAAACAAGTTAAAATGCCCATATTTGAATGCCAATCGTTAGGGAATTTAACTACGAGCTCAAAAAGGTATGACACTTGATATTCTGTCAGTTACTTTCCATTTTACGCCAAAAATACTGATATTTTTGTGCAAAAAACACGATTTTTTTTTTTGCGTTTTTTTTGTAAGGGGTAGGGTCACAATTTTTTTCGAAAAAATTTAAACAAGTTAAAATGCCCATATTTGAATGCAAATCGTTAGGGAATTTAACTGCGAGCTCAAAAAGGTATGACACTTGATATTCTGTCAGTTATTTTCCATTTTACGCCAAAAATACCGATATTTTTGTGCAAAAAACACGATTTTTATTTTTTGCGTTTTTTGTAAGGGGTAGGGTCACAATTTTTTCGAAAAAAATTAAAAAAGTTAAAATGCCCATATTTGAATGCCAATCGTTAGGGAATTTAACTGCGAGCTCAAAAAGGTATGACACTTAATATTCTGTCAGTTATTTTCCATTTTACGCCAAAAATACTGATATTTTTGTGCAAAAAAACACGATTTTTATTTTTTGCGTTTTTTGTAAGGGGTAGGGTCAAAATTTTTTCGAATAAATTTTAACAAGTTAAAATGCCCATATTTGAATGCCAATCGTTAGGGAATTTAACTACGAGCTCAAAGAGGTATGACACTTGATATTCTGTCAGTTATTTTCCATTTTACGCCAAAAATACTGATATTTTTGTGCAAAAAACACGATTTTTATTTTTTGCGTTTTTTGTAAGGGGTAAGGTCACAATTTTTTCGAAAAAAATTAAACAAGTTAAAATGCCCATATTTGAATGCAAATCGTTAGGGAATTTAACTGCGAGCTCAAAAAGGTATGACACTTGATATTCTGTCAGTTACTTTCCATTTTACGCCAAAAATACTGATATTTTTGTGCAAAAAACACGATTTTTATTTTTTCGGTTTTTTGTAAGGGGTAGGGTCAAAATTTTTTCGAAAAAATTTAAACAAGTTAAAATGCCCATATTTGAATGCCAATTTAACTACGAGCTCAAAAAGGTATGACACTTGATATTCTGTCAGTTATTTTCCATTTTACGCCAAAAATACTGATATTTTTGTGCAAAAAACACGATTTTTATTTTTTGCGTTTTTTGTAAGGGGTAAGGTCACAATTTATTCGAAAAAAATTAAACAAGTTAAAATGCCCATATTTGAATGCAAATCGTTAGGGAATTTAACTGCGAGCTCAAAAAGGTATGACACTTGATATTCTGTCAGTTATTTTCCATTTTACGCCAAAAATACCGATATTTTTGTGCAAAAAACACGATTTTTATTTTTTGCGTTTTTTGTAAGGGGTAAGGTCACAATTTTTTCGAAAAAAATTAAACAAGTTAAAATGCCCATATTTGAATGCAAATCGTTAGGGAATTTAACTGCGAGCTCAAAAAGGTATGACACTTAATATTCTGTCAGTTATTTTCCATTTTACGCCAAAAATACTGATATTTTTGTGCAAAAAACACGATTTTTATTTTTTGCGTTTTTTGTAAGGGGTAGGGTCAAAATTTTTTCGAAAAAATTTTAACAAGTTAAAATGCCCATATTTGAATGCCAATCGTTAGGGAATTTAACTACGAGCTCAAAAAGGTATGACACTTGATATTCTGTCAGTTATTTTCCATTTTACGCCAAAAATACTGCTATTTTTGTGCAAAAAACACGATTTTTATTTTTTGCGTTTTTTGTAAGGGGTAAGGTCACAATTTTTTCGAAAAAATTTAAACAAGTTAAAATGCCCATATTTGAATGCCAATCGTTAGGGAATTTAACTACGAGCTCAAAAAGGTATGACACTTGATATTCTGTCAGTTATTTTCCATTTTACGCCAAAAATACTGCTATTTTTGTGCAAAAAACACGATTTTTATTTTTTGCGTTTTTTGTAAGGGGTAAGGTCACAATTTTTTCGAAAAAATTTAAACAAGTTAAAATGCCCATATTTGAATGCAAATCGTTAGGGAATTTAACTGCGAGCTCAAAAAGGTATGACACTTGATATTCTGTCAGTTATTTTCCATTTTACGCCAAAAATACTGATATTTTTGTGCAAAAAACACGATTTTTTTTTTTGCGTTTTTTTTGTAAGGGGTAATGTCACAATTTATTCGAAAAAAATTAAACAAGTTAAAATGCCCATATTTGAATGCAAATCGTTAGGGAATTTAACTGCGAGCTCAAAAAGGTATGACACTTGATATTCTGTCAGTTATTTTCCATTTTACGCCAAAAATACCGATATTTTTGTGCAAAAAACACGATTTTTATTTTTTGCGTTTTTTGTAAGGGGTAAGGTCACAATTTTTTCGAAAAAAATTAAACAAGTTAAAATGCCCATATTTGAATGCAAATCGTTAGGGAATTTAACTGCGAGCTCAAAAAGGTATGACACTTAATATTCTGTCAGTTATTTTCCATTTTACGCCAAAAATACTGATATTTTTGTGCAAAAAACACGATTTTTATTTTTTGCGTTTTTTGTAAGGGGTAGGGTCAAAATTTTTTCGAAAAAATTTTAACAAGTTAAAATGCCCATATTTGAATGCCAATCGTTAGGGAATTTAACTACGAGCTCAAAAAGGTATGACACTTGATATTCTGTCAGTTATTTTCCATTTTACGCCAAAAATACTGATATTTTTGTGCAAAAAACACGATTTTTTTGCGTTTTTTTTGTAAGGGGTAGGTTCACAATTTTTTTCGAAAAAATTTAAACAAGTTAAAATGCCCATATTTGAATGCCAATCGTTAGGGAATTTAACTACGAGCTCAAAAAGGTATGACACTTGATATTCTGTCAGTTATTTTCCATTTTACGCCAAAAATACTGATATTTTTGTGCAAAAAACACGATTTTTATTTTTTGCGTTTTTTGTAAGGGGTAGGGTCAAAATTTTTTCGAAAAAATTTTAACAAGTTAAAATGCCCATATTTGAATGCCAATCGTTAGGGAATTTAACTACGAGCTCAAAAAGGTATGACACTTGATATTCTGTCAGTTATTTTCCATTTTACGCCAAAAATACTGATATTTTTGTGCAAAAAACACGATTTTTATTTTTTGCGTTTTTTGTAAGGGGTAGGGTCACAATTTTTCGAAAAAATTTAAACAAGTTAAAATGCCCATATTTGAATGCCAATCGTTAGGGAATTTAACTACGAGCTCAAAAAGGTATGACACTTGATATTCTGTCAGTTATTTTCCATTTTACGCCAAAAATACTGATATTTTTGTGCAAAAAACACGATTTTTATTTTTTGCGTTTTTTGTAAGGGGTAGGGTCACAATTTTTCGAAAAAATTTAAACAAGTTAAAATGCCCATATTTGAATGCCAATCGTTAGGGAATTTAACTACGAGCTCAAAAAGGTATGACACTTGATATTCTGTCAGCTATTTTCCATTTTACGCCAAAAATACTGATATTTTTGTGCAAAAAACACGATTTTTATTTTTTGCGTTTTTTGTAAGGGGTAAGGTCACAATTTTTTCGAAAAAATTTAAACAAGTTAAAATGCCCATATTTGAATGCCAATCGTTAGGGAATTTAACTACGAGCTCAAAAAGGTATGACACTTGATATTCTGTCAGTTATTTTCCATTTTACGCCAAAAATACTGATATTTTTGTGCAAAAAACACGATTTTTATTTTTTGCGTTTTTTGTAAGGGGTAGGGTCACAATTTTTCGAAAAAATTTAAACAAGTTAAAATGCCCATATTTGAATGCCAATCGTTAGGGAATTTAACTACGAGCTCAAAAAGGTATGACACTTGATATTCTGTCAGTTATTTTCCATTTTACGCCAAAAATACTGATATTTTTGTGCAAAAAACACGATTTTTATTTTTTGCGTTTTTTGTAAGGGGTAGGGTCACAATTTTTCGAAAAAATTTAAACAAGTTAAAATGCCCATATTTGAATGCCAATCGTTAGGGAATTTAACTACGAGCTCAAAAAGGTATGACACTTGATATTCTGTCAGTTATTTTCCATTTTACGCCAAAAATACTGATATTTTTGTGCAAAAAACACGATTTTTATTTTTTGCGTTTTTTGTAAGGGGTAAGGTCACAATTTTTTCGAAAAAATTTAAACAAGTTAAAATGCCCATATTTGAATGCCAATCGTTAGGGAATTTAACTACGAGCTCAATAAACATTGACATTTTATTATTTTGCCATTTTTTGCAAAAAAACATGATGTTACATCATGACGTAACCCCTTACATCACGTTGAATCATGATGTAACCCCTTACATCATGTTGCATCATGATGTTACCCCTAACATCATGATGTAACCCCTTTCATCATGTTACATCAAGATGTAACATCATGATGTCGGAAAAAAAAGAAAATTATCGTAATTTTTTTTTTTTTTAATCACACAGAAAGTGTAATGGATGTAATTATTGTTACCTTAGGTCATAAGCTGCGCAAAACAGTCGGCCTCTTAACCGTGGCACCAATTTTAACAGAACTACCACGAAAAAACACACAGGGTACTGCCATATTAGGTTTTTTTTCCTATGGAAGACTTTATTATACATTTGCACGAAGTTTTTGCCTTTTATGTATGTTACTGATGTCTATCAATGTACCCATCTTCAATCGGACATTTACTTTTACATTTTTAAGCAGATATTTAAATTATAGAGTTTACCTGCGAAAATAGCGGTAACTTTTGTTTGCCACTTTTTTCGGTTATTTTCAACCTTTATTTATTTTGCTCATTTACTGTAGTTCAAAACTAGTCTTTTCTTAGAATACCTATTTATTATTTATTAATCAAAAATATTTCCCACTCCATAAGAAGTTAAGTATTTTATTGCATGGTTTTTGGATTTAATTTATATGTATTTTAGATCCTCAATTATGTTGGATAGGTTTCCCCTTCAGTTTTCACTACGAAATAATCTTAAAACCACTGTTTAGACCGGGCGACCAAACCAAATAAAGGCTTGTGGCATGCGAAAAAGGGTCCGAAACGAAAACCAGAAAGTGTCGTCACTCTCGGAGGTAAAATGTATATTTTTCCGGGTTCGCGATTCGGGGAAGTCGTATGCTTATGTCATCCGGAGTCTGTCACCTGCAATCGCTAATCACTCAAGTGCCGGGCTCCGAGTCGAATCCACTTGAATTCCAACGGTAGCCTGTTGTCTTGGCCATGTTTTCCATTTCTTTTCATTTCGGCCGTGTGTTCAATTAACTTTCACTGTTCGCGAGCCAACGCCTCGAGGCGCCCTTCTTCTCGGATTCCCGGCTCTCATTGCACGCACAGCGCCTTCGACATGGGCGGATATCCAGGGGGACTCAGGGGGTCAACACCTCCAATTGTCTAAAAATATTGATCAGGTAGATTGGACACTCGACGGTTCAAAAGCCAAACAACCCGTCAATGCGAGTTGATCACCCGGGGAGATTTACTGATTTACCGATCAGAGGCGTGGCCAATTTCGATTGCGTTGATGGGGGAATACATACACTTACGATCGAGGAAGACGATCGAAAGTTTTAAATAATATCAGCCAATTATGTACTCATTATGGCAGCTGTTTGCCATGCTGTTCGAATCATTAGGACTCTTGATTAAATTGCGAACATAATGATAATAAAAACAATTTAATGTGTAAAAAAACTGGATGTAGAAATTAATTAAAATATTATTTATAATGAACTTGTGACTAACTATTTTTGATTTTATTGGCTGGGTATATAGATTGTTTCAAATATTTCTAAAAAATGTTTAAACAACTTGAACTCATATACTTAAAACGCATTAATGACTTTACTATTTCTATTAATTATTCCACTATTTTCACACCAAAAACCATTAAAATTTAATAATCCGTTTGCTAACCAGCAAGGCCCTCACTTCTAAAGATTGATCCCTTCCCTGTTGTTCTCCCCTTAGTGCATTTAATTCACAGAAGATTTTCCTAGCCCACAATAGCCAACATTTAGCCTTGCGAAGGCATGCATTTTTGACATAATCGGATTGCCTTTCGCTCCGACGTATGGTTAATTGACCAGGTATTTTCCGGCTAAAGCGGAGATCTGCTGCCATTGTTTCGCCATTAACTTGGCAGAAATTCAGAAAATCAGAGAACAAATGCAGCTCACAAATAGAGGGCAAAACCGAAGGCTGGTGGTGCAGTTGCAGTTGCATATGCGGCGTTCTGTTTGTTGCCAGCACCACCAGCCATTCTTATCCCCGAAGCCCCGAAACACGGCACAGTGGAATGCAATACCCTGAATAGTTGGCTAAAACTCTAAAGCAACGTGGCAAAATATATTAAATATTATTCATTTTATCCAGTAGCAAGTAAGCTAAATATTCAATTGAAAAATTAGATAATTATTTACTTATAATATTGAAGTTCCCGCCCACTGTGCAACGCCTTCATCTCGTCGGGACACGGATATCGCTGTCATGGAAACTTCGAGTTCTGAGAGTTCCACCAGCTTGGGATCGAGCATCGAGCAGCAGCTGATTATGCGCTGTATGCTTTGTGTTTGATATGTCATAAGCTTGTTTGTTT
Organism: Drosophila pseudotakahashii; assembly: GCA_035046095.1. Lineage (NCBI taxonomy): Eukaryota > Metazoa > Arthropoda > Insecta > Diptera > Drosophilidae > Drosophila > Drosophila pseudotakahashii. The sequence goes on from JAWNOE010000105.1 coordinate 21,963,308, forward strand.
GCTCCGCATGCAGAATGCAGTGCGAAAGCTGTCGATTTCAGAGACCAGAATCACTCAAAAAAAATGTAAATTAATAAAGAAAGTTAAAAAAAATTAGATATTAATTTACTGTATGAAAATATTAGCAATATTTCTATAAAGAAAATATCTATATTAATATGGGAGTTATTGGAAATATGAATTAATTGTCATTAATATTTAAATTGATATTTATGATCAGTTAATTCGGTCTTTATCATTACAATATAAATATTATAAATTAAACCACCAGTCAAAAAGATCTCTTATGAGGAATCAATACCTTACTGATCATCATTTTTTTCAGTGCAGGCCCTGCTGCTCGGGGGCTTGATAGTGGGTTGCCCAAGAAGCGCCAGCCACATGCGAATTTTATTCTGCTTTTATTATTATTTTCCTCGGTTTTCGCATCTTTTTCTGTCGCTGTCGCTCTGTCGCTCTGCCGATGTGTTGTATTTGTTGTGTTGCTATTTGGTTTTTGGGCGAAAGTGCAAACAGCAGCAGCAGCGCTCTCGAAATGTGCAAATATCTGCCAGTGGGCTCCCAGGTCGTCTCCGCCTCGCACCATCCACATGCACATCCACATCCACATCCACCATCCACATCCACCATATTTCCACTATCATTTGGAGCACGCAACTGCGGTCTTTTCGGTCTTGAATGGTTGGTTTGCATGGGGTGCCAAAATCAAATAACATTTGCCGTAATTACACAAGTACTCAACTATATTTATGCTTATTTATTTATTTGCACACTCGCACACACAAGCTGCAGGCGATGTCTTCGGATCAGCCGTGGACCGAAAAGACTCTGGACTCGGGGCTATGGAGCCCCGCACCCCGCACCCTGTGTCCTCACTTTCCTGGCCACATTTTTGCAAATATGTATGCAAATATTTTCACATCTCAAGGCACTGCCACTTCCGCACCTTTCGCCCAATAAATGCCCTAGCATTCGATCATTTGTGTATTCCACACTATCAGATCTTTTGATCTCAGAGAAGGTTTTATGCTTTTTCATTATGTGAATAATTTTAAAACATTTTGATAAGATTTTAAAAATAAAATCCCATCTATTTCGAGGTGATACAGAATTTTAGTATGTATAATTAAATAGAAAATAATATTATATTTAATAAATAATGATATCATTATCACTGGGCAAACAAAAAGTATTAAAATAAATAGAATTTTAGTGCTATTAAGTAGAAAATAATGGATTACTCCGACTTTTGTAGCTGGTTTTAAGAATAAGATATAATATAGATGAAATATAACTAAGATTATGATGAACGGCCATCTCAGAGTTGCTTTTGCAGTTGTCACCAAGGTCAGAGTATGCAAATTTCGCAGTGCCTACGGCAATGTTTACCGAGTTTCGAGCTGCGAGTTCCGAGTTCCCTGCAGCCCTGCTATTGACTTTGGGATGCTGATTTTGCATCGTAGCCCCATTTCAAATCTCCAAACTCGAATCCCCATTTCCATGGCCCCTCGGTTATCTCGACACGCTTTCCCACTGTTTCAGATGGTTTTGTTTGTCTACCTGTTGTCTGTTTAGAGTTGGTCTCGGGCTGTCTTTGGAGGTAGAGACTCCCCCCTCCACAGTGCATAATTGAAACGCAAATAGCGAGAAATCGAAAATAAAGCAAAAAAAAAGGGCAAATCAAGTGCAAGAGCTCTTTTTTTTTGGGGGGAACCTGGTTGGAAGGTGGCCCAACCTTAACAAACTAAACCCATGATGCAATTACCCGCAATGGGCCACTTAACACTTGGGCGTGATCATCGGATCAACAAAAACCCAAAAACAGGGGTTGCATAAAACGATGCGCTGATCTTGATGATGTCCGGGATTGGAGCTCAGGAAAAAGTACTGGACAAAAAGGGGCTAAGCCGAAAGATAAACTAAAGAGATTCGCTTGCGCCGCTTGTTAGATGTTTGTTTATCCAGCGATCCCTCCTCGCTTTGCTTTGCTTATTTGTTGTTCAATTGGTCAAGAGAAAAGCGCTGGTAATCAGCGGACCAGCTCCCTAACGATAATGGGAAAAGGGCGAGGGGAGCGGCATTTCATAACTCCGAAATAAGTGAACTGAAAGATGTTACATCGGAAAGATGGGTACGCATGGGGAAAAACTGAAGCTAAACTTTTCCCCCTGTATTAAATAATATATCTGAAGTTTTCGTGGGGAGCTATTACATATAGGAAATACACAAGCTCGCCAAACGAGTTGTAATAATATTTATAGCATATTAATAACACTTTTATAGCATCTGTTATTTTATCTATTTTAATCTTGTAGTAAATATTTTATTAATATTTAAATTTATTATATTTTCTTTTCTCTGTAATGGTGTGAACTATATTTGCGAGTGTGATTCTTAATTATAAATTAGTAAAATATAATAATACTGCATAATTAGTACAGTTAATTCAGCCTCGGTGAAGGTTTGTCCCCCAGGGAAGCTTATGCAACTGTATCGAAGCCTATCGCCTATCGATTGTGCGACAGGGCTTTGCATAATTTTATTGGCGCCACAAAGGGGGGGCAAACAATTAAAAGGCAAACAAACTACAAAATATTGCCCCCGGCAGTGGCAACAGAGCAACATGGCAGCCACGCTGATGACAATGACAACGTCGCTGCTTGTCGTTGGTCAATTTCATTGTGTTGACTTTGTAATAGCAGCGGCAGCAGCAACGCAACGAACAATAAACAACGGACAATGAACAACAAACAAATCAGCCATCAATAGTGGGCAAATAAAGTTATTTAGACGGAATCTAGGAGAAGTCCTGGAAAATCTGCAAATCAATTTGACCCAAGTTGCAAATAAATTTTAAACAAAATGTAGCACAAGTTTCTTCTTTGTTATCGGCGGCTGTAAAAGGCCCCCATGTGATGTCATATTCATGCTATCTTGTATCTCCAGCGAATTTATGTTTGTAATATCGGTAATGAACGAAAAAACTTGGAAAAGTGGGTGGAATTTGATTGGAAGTTTCCCGGGAAAAGCAAAAGTTTGATCACAGAACTCTGTAATCGATACTGAGAAGAAGTTGCTATAAATAATTAATTAGATATACTTTTATTTTTTATTGGCCAACAGATTGTTCTTTAACTGGCTACTCAAGTTACTTAATGTACAATGACTTTAAATGGATTTTATTTGCAAACAAAAGTTGTTATTGCCCATGCAACAGTTTATTTTTGATGAAAGATTATGATTTTAAATTCAGCATAGAAGAAATGGAAAACCTGGCAACCTTTTGCAACCTTGGATATTATTTTGGTAAGTAGTACTAATCAAAACGAATAGTTTTCCCAGGAAAATTTCATATCGCAGGAACAGAACTGCAAAACTGAGCTGGTAAATGCCTTCAGATTGAACTCAACGATGGAAACTTGCCGAAACAAACACAGTTGCCAAGCAGTTGGCTCACATCCCTTTATAGTTAAACGGGGCCCTCGGCAGATACTTGGATGCTCAGATACTCGGAGCAGATACTCAGCTCAGATACTTGGATGAACAGTGGAGCAGTGGTCCCTCGAGCCGGGCAACTAACTGGCTTCCTTCCTCAAAGTAATTAAGCCGAAAAAGTACGAGTATCTCGTAGCCATGAGATACCCATGCTCATGGCCATAGCCGTGCCATCTCATATCCGCAGTAACCGAGCTTTTGTATCTGCAACTGGAGAGTTGCTCTCTTGACGCATTTGCATGCTTATTACTTATTCTTTATGCCGTTTGTTTGTTTGCTCTCATTTGGCCATTTTCATTTCCCTCCCCCCAGCAAGCCCCTCTGCCCAAAACTCTCTTTTTCGTCCTGGGTTCGACTCCTCGTCTCTTGTCATAATTCCGAGCATTTAACATGTTTCTCTTGTCCAAATTGTCAGAGTTGTCAACTTGTTTATTGCATTTCAGTTTGTCATATAAGCCAGAGAGCTGAGCGATGTGGGTGCGGGGTTCTTTGGGCCAAAACACTTGGATGGACACGCTTACGACTCATCCACCCCCCGAAAAAGTTTTCATTGACGTTGATGAAGTTGTAGCTGCTGCTGCTGCCTTTTGTGGCTTTTGCATTTTATAGAAACTGTCAAATAATAAAGCTAATTTGCATATTTTCCGCATAGCAGCGTTGGCGTTTTCTTTTCTCTCTCGGAAAAACGGAAAAACGGAAAAACTATGTGTGAGTCAGATTTCAGTTCTCAGTTTTCAGTTTATCTCCGGCTGCAGGCATTACTATAACATACAGTATATATGAATGGAATGCCCCCCGCATTCCTCAGGATCTCATATGAATTCGTATTGTTTTTTCATCGCCTTAATAATGAACCTTCTCAATGGGGGACAAGTTGTCGACGGAGTCTTCCATTTAATTACGGCCTTCAGAATATCAGATTTATGGAACACCAGTTTGAAAATATAATTCCACTTCGAGCGATAGCACTTGTTATCCTATTATTTTGTTTAAATATTGGCATTTTTACATTTTGTCTGCAAATAACTTATGTAAATATGGGCCAGGCATAAACAAACCACCATCATCGCACAAACCAACATACAGAAGAACTCCTGAGAGCACAAATATTGGTTTTGTGTTCCACACAACAAGGCAATAACAACTAGAGCAATAAAAATAACAATAATAATAATAATAACGGCATAGCAGCTGCAACAGCAGCTCAACAACGGCACTTGTTGGCCAACATATTTCTAATAAACAAAATATTCACGTTGTAATAATAAATTGTACATGACATTCAACATAATTAATGTGAATGTTTAAATTAATACAGAAAATAAGTGTGGGAACTTTACAGTCTGGGCTACTACTGCTTATAGAAAGGTGATCCAAAAATAAATAAAGTCTAAGCTACGAGGGATGTGAAGTTATGCAAGAAGTAAATCGACTGCTTGCACTGCTTGCATTGCATCATTTGCTCATAATGATCATAACTTTTAAACGAATAGCCCGATTTTAAAATGTTCTTCTACATTTCGATAGGTTTTTATAAACACAACAAATTGGCATTTACACTTGTTCAAAGTTTTTAAGGGTTTACAGAAACTGAACAAAATAATTACACCTCAAATTCTTTTAAATTAGCACACAAATTCAGATAACTAATCGCCATTCACACTTTCCAATATGAAAATGTTATTCACTGGCGGAAGTTAAAACCTGGCCCCATTGCGATTTCGGTTTTTGGCCGGCGCATAAATCAAAGCGCCCACAAATAAATAAATATTTAAAACAAAACAAAATGCTTTTTCGATGGCCCTTTCATCGCTGTGCATTGTTTACGAGTTTAATTTTGCATATGCCCGGTGGACATGCCCCCTTGGAAAGGTCGGACCCCCCTTCACCGCCATCCAAATTGGCCAGAAAGGAATTTCTGTTGCGGCATCCATTTTTGTGGTCGGGAACAGTCGGAGGTGGTAACAGGTAACAGGTAGGCGGGGGCAGCTGGGCGTGGCAGGTGTTTAATTGAGGTCACTCAAGTCGCGGACTGGAAAGTGGTCGTCGCCCAAGAAGCACAAGTGACCTGTTTACCCGCGAGACGCAGACGAAAACGAGCACGAACCTCGAGATACTCGTTTCAAAAGGGGGAGAGAGTGAGATGAATTCCAGCGAAACGAAAACGAAAACCAATAAATAAGCCGCAGATGGAAAGAGAGAGGGAGATGGTAAAAGTAATGCCTCGTCCGCGGTTACGTCACAAGTATCTATCAGATACGCGCACGTAGCGCCGCTCGATCGTTGCTGCACAGTGGTTATGCTACTTACGAAAACTGTTACGAATTTCGCTTTTTACTTAAACAACTATTTCGTCGCTAAGCTTTGAAAAGGGAGAGAAAAAAACAATATTATGTTTTCTTAAATAAAATGTAAGTATTTAATATTAATCTTTAGATTTTGTATTGCATTTTTTAAAAAAAGGAAAAAGAAAATATTTTAATATTCAATGCTACTATTTTATTTGATTTACTATTTTATTTTATTTTTAAAACCAATATTTTGTCATTTTAATAATTTCCAACGTAGAAAAGTCTTTAACTAGAATATATATAATTAACTATAAGATTTTATATTTTATACTTTATTATAAAAAATTAAATCTTGTAATTTTCTGTTACTTTATCATAATTTATCAATCATTTTTATCTGGCAACCACTGTGCAGCGCTGCGGTTATCACATTGTTCTCACTGCCCTCATTGTTTTCTTTTTGGGCCTGCAAAGCTAAGCTTACAAAGTGAGATTATAGATATAGATAGGAAAAAGACATTCTAAGGGTATTCTAAAGTTTGGACCCTTAAATATTCAAGATAATATTTTAACAGCCAACATTTTGTCGAGTGAATCCTAAATTCATACAGCAAACCGACTGGCTTACAGATTAACGTGTTGCAAAAGGGCTACCCCTCCCCCCACCGAAGTTGCGACACTGCGTGCGTGAGATCCAAATAGAGGGCGGCCCATGCCCATCCATCTTGTTATCCACAAGTACGCACTTGCGTCTCCAGGGATATAGATATATATCTGCATCGCCATCAACATCTGCAGCAGGTGATGACATCACTTGTGTAATTTTTTGTGTCCGAATGACAAGCGGATTTGCATCAAAAACGTGCAGCAAATTTACAAGATAATCAACACGGAGCGCATAACGAGATACACGTACTGACAGATACTCACTCGACTCGAGTCAGTTGCAAATGCAAATGGAAATCAGCGTTGAAATGAAAATGAATGAAAACGACAGTGCATTTCATATTTGTTTTCGGTTGTTTCGGTTGTTGTTTTCCCAAAGGGCTGTCCCCCGAAAAACTGAAAACTGAAAACCGAAAACTGTTCGCTTTCATCGGCTTTCGGCTCTCGGCAGTCAAATTGCGCTTGACCAGGCTCAAAAGGCAGCTGTCGGTGGCAGTTAATTAAATGAAATTACATTTGGGAGCCATTTCGGGTTTCGGCAAAGGGACTTTCGCCTGCTGCATCGAGATTATCGCGGGAGAAAGTGGCTGGGGATCGAAATCAGATCGAAGTTGAGACTGGACGGGGCTTTGGTTGATCTCTCGGAGATCTTTAGCTTCTAGAATGTAAGTCTGATTTCTGCAATCACAACCCATTAGCGCGATGGCCAGAGATCGATCAATTAGCAGCTCTTTCGGGGCCCCAATCAAAATGAAACACTTTTACTTTGCTTTTCGCGTTTCGCCTTAACAACGATTAACAACCCAAATACCGAGATCCGAAATCCGAAAAATAACGAACCCAAAATATGGGCAACAACCAAAAACGATGTTTGTTTTATGCGCATAATTCGAAATTTATTTAATGTCTTATTAATTTTACATAAGCGAGCGCTTCCGCGAGTCTGGGAAAATAACTTGGGATAACTTTGGGGCAGATGAGATGGGATGGAGCCATTAACAGGCGGAGCTGAAGTGGAAAAGTAAAAGTTAAAAAAAAACACACAGGTTGCAGCCGCAGGTGGCAAGCGAGCGATTTCGCTGCCAATCGAGAAAGAGATTTGAGAACCGAATTTTGAATTTGAATTTCGACTCTGAGTGCGTGGGAGTTTTCGGCTGAGTTTTGCCAATCAAGTTGTCAGACCAATCGAACCGAACAGTAAAACAAACTAAAGCCCTCCATTTGGTTCACATTTGCGGCCCCCGTAACTTTCGATGGCTTTTTCGGGTCTGCTGGAAAGCTGAAATCCGAGATCGCAGCATCAACTTGTCGTGCTGTCTGAAGAGCCATCAAAGCATCAAATCAAATTATATATGAATTTGTCACAGGTTGAAAGCGAAAGCCCCATCGATCGCACCGCCAGACAAGCGTCCGCCACTCGATGGCTGGTTTTATAAAGGTTTCCTTTGTTGCAGTCAACATTCGGCAGTGCCAGCATCAGCATCATCACTCGGCACCCAGACACTCGTCACTCGACTCTTGGTCACAGGAAGGCTGAAGAAAGTATCCCTTAAAGGAATCCCAGATGTTGCGCATACGCAGTGTGGACCACGTTCTACTGATCGTTCTGGCGGCAATCGCCTTTGTGGCGGCAAAGCAAGATAGTGCATGTAAGTAGCAGGGTAAAAATACTAAAGCTATTTTCTTTGCTTACAAAAATATTTATCTATCAATTGTCCAATTTAGAAAAGAATTATTAATAACACAATAAACATTTTTCCCTATTTTTTCCAATTATTAACATTAATTAACATTATAAAAAAAATTTGAATAACAAAATACACATTTTTCCCTATTTTTTGCAAAGGTTTTGGCATTCCAAGATCTTTGTGGCCAATCTGAACATTAAATAAAATAATCAAACAAAAATATCTTGATATTAGTTGATTAATGAATGCCAATTATAGAAATACCTACTATACATTTAAATAAAAATAATTGGAATAAAAAATTGTGCCTCAAATATTCAAAAAAAGACTACCAAATTCGGATTATTAAAAATAATCCATAGAACAAAACAAGCGTTGCCAATTATCAAAGATAGCCCAAAGAACCTTTTCAAAATTCTAACTATAAAAAATATTTGCACATTACAACATATTAAATTAGGCTTTAATTTGTTGTTTACATTATTGTTTTATGAAATTTTCTATAATATTTTGCCATAGAAGTAAATAAGTATGAGAAGCATAGCAAGTGAATAACCTTTTTGTTCTTGATCTTTAAGCGCGTCAATTTGGCGGTCAGAACTTCGGCAACAACCTGGGCCCCTCCTTCGGGGCCTCGGGGGCCGGGGCCGGGGGTTTCGGCGGACTGGGAGCCGGAGCTGCTGGCGGATTTCCGGGACAGGGCTACGGACCGCCACAGCCGCCGGTACAACAGCCCGGCTGCCCGCTGTGCGACTCGTCGGTCTACTCCTACTGCTCCCACAAGATGGTCCACGATGCCTGTTGCTGCGATTTTCCAGGTAATTAATCAAGGAAGTCAGGGGTGCGAAAGCCTTTGGCAACATTATTTATGCGCGCTCTTTAATCGCCTTTTTTGCATTTATTAATTTGATTTTATTCCATTCGCATTCGCATTCGCAATCGCATTCAATTGCCAGCCGCAGCCCCTCAGTTGCGACCGCCGCAGTGTTTGTACTACGACTGCTCGCTGCTGTATGCCAAATCCTGTTACGAACACGCCCTCATCAAGAACTGCTGCTGCAATAATCCCTACTAACGCAGAAATATCGGAAATGGATGTATCGGGTGGCGCAGCCAAGTGATTTGTTTGCTTAATTTATTTATTCAACACCAATCCCGATCCCAATCCCAATCCATTTAAAATGCATGTGCATGTGCGCCGCGAACAGATTAATTTTTAAATCAAATTCTTGCGACGCTAAATTAAATTATATTAAATTAAGTAAATTATTTGAAACGCTAGTTGTGTTGGCTTTGATTACTGGCTAATTGGATGAAGAGAAGAAACGCGGAATTGGCTTTAGATTAATAGCGATATGAATTAAATAATAATGAAAAAAATAAATTTAATGCAGTTAATTAATCACACATTACTTAAATAATTCTGCCTATTTACTACAACAATATTTACCATTTTGATAATCATTAAAGCCGTGTTTAGTAGGCTTAAAAAAATAACCCCATTACCGAAGAAATATTACACTGGCCCCCGCGAAAAACTTTGGCCATGTTTTTCGGCACAAAACATGATTTAACTTTTTTATAAATTTTTATTTCTAAGCCGTAAATTAAATACATTCTGCAACTGGATGCCGCTGCCAACTTGTTCGCCGGATTATTCGGCATTAAAAATGTGTTCAATTAATTCATGGCTTTTGTTTTCATTTTCATTTTTATTTTCATTTCACCTACTCGCTGCCTCTGCCCATTTATCAATTGTCGTGCTTCGCGATATTAGCATAATGAATGTTTTCTCTCCAGATTAATTGATTTTTAATACGCAGCCATACTACAGATTTTTTATTTCATTATCTAATCCCAAATTATGTGGCTTAATAAATTATTTATACGGCCATAAAGTATAAAACTTTCCATTTACACGCACATTTAAATTTAAATTAATTAGTTGGAGCAGCAAACACGACCAATTGTGAATAAATAAGGCCCAAGAAACCGAAGCAAACAAAAATGCGATAATTTTTCCTTTTCTTTTTTCTCGCAGAAGAAATAAAAACAAATCCAGCAAAGTCTGGAAATTTCGTTGTCGATTATTAGATGACAGCAACAGAAAAAAAACATTCAGAAGATAATAACAACGACTCAAAACTTCTCTGGCTTTCTTCACTCCCTTTCCATAAATCTTAAATTATAAATATAAAAATCTCTCGTAATCCACACAGCAGAAACATCGCTGCGAAAAATTCAAATCCAAGGCGCGGCAAGAAATATTAGCATATTACATAAGAATTTTCACTTTCATTTAGTATGACGAAGATTCAGCTTTGGATTCCACTCCCCTCTCGATTCCGTTCCATTTGAGCCAACTTTGAGATGACGAAGACGCCTCTCGGCAAATACTTTTTGCTTGATTAGCATAAATCTCTATATTAAGTGGCTCGCCTTGCCCCCTTCTGTATATTTTTGTTTCTTTTTTTGGGTATTTTTTAGTGGATAGAGGGGGACTGGCCGACCAACAGGCGGCAAGGCCGTTTGCCGCTGGAGAAAGCTCCACTCCATACCCTTGCCACAGGGTATACCACGGGGCATTACGACACTCTCCAGCTGTTTATTAAATATTTATAAAACTGATTTATACCATGCATCTGCTAATAGGTTTACCTGGTCGTCATGCATCACCGAATCTCATCCAATTTGGGTGCGATGACTAAAAAAAGGTCTCAATAGTCTGATCCGGGTTTCACTTTGATCGCTAAGATCTCAATGGTTTAAATTAATTATAACAACAAAGGAAACTAGCTTAGGTCAGCCAAAGCGTATCATTCCTATCCATTTACAAAAACATTAAATTATATTTACTTGCGTATATGTTACAACAATCAACCTTTCTGAACTCGCTGTATAATTTCCAATCGATTCACATTTAAACATTGACATTTTATATTTTTGCCATTTTTCGCAAAAAATCATGATGTACCCCCTATAAAAAAAATGAAAATTGGCCATTTTTAACCAAGTTGTAGCAAAAAAACCAATAGAAAAAGTTCCCATTTTTGGTAAAAAACCGAAATCGCGAATTTCTAAAAAAAAAACAAATCAGTATATATAAAATAAATATATAAAATATGTAAATAACAAAAAACTAATAAATAAATAGAGATAAATAATTAATTATGGGTTGCATATCTTAAATTAACAGAACAGAAATTGGTATGATAGAGATATAGGGCAAATAATAATATTTGGTTAAAAACGTTTTATTATTACCTTGGGTAAATTAAAATTAAAGAGAAGATACTATCAAAATTCCGGAGCACATTAATACTAAATACATGGTTAGACCTCTTGAAACTATGATTTTATACACCCAATCCTGAATCCTGCGAAGGGACTGCCTATCTCGGCTTGACTTGGAGCTCACTTGGCGCAACAATTGTCCGGGCAATCGAGCGAATGTTTTTGGCCACGCCCAAACGCTTGCCGCATTGACAGTTATTGGGCGAAACAAAGTTGACTTTTTCTTCAGCCGAGGGACGAAGGCTGATTGGAGAGGTCCGCGGCGAAGGATGTGGCCCAGGCGAAGGCAGCCGAGATAATCACAAAAGTTTTGTAATAATTTCAATTTTTTCCGGCCACTTCTTCTCCTTCATCTGCGGTTCAGTTTGGTTCGGTTTCGGATTCGTTTTCGCTTTTTTTGCCTTTTGCCAACTGGATTTTACTCTCCGTTTGCACTTTTCTAACAATTTCGCTACAAATGAAACCTTTAATGGATTTCAAAAGAAAAATTTATTTTGACAATGACAATGAATTTTCCCTGCTTTTCGCCTCTCTTACACATTTCATTTTATTTATTCATCTTCAGACCCTATTGTTGTTTTTTTTTTCTGGATTTTTTTATTGCTGTTCCAAAAGTTTTTAATGAGCGCGCGTTGAAATTTTATCTGCGAACAGCTCAACCCTCTACGCTTTTCCTTTTCCCATTTCCATTTGCCTCTCCTCGTTCCTTAGTTTCATTTCGGATTTTTGTTGCCTTTGTCTTTATGAAGTAAAAACTCGGGACACGTTTACTTCATCAAATGCGCTTAATTAGAATTAGCATCGGAATGCGACTCTCCGGGTGAATTTCCCCCTTTTTCTCTTTTTCCGTCGCGGAAAGCAGAAGAAGAAGTGCCGGGAAAAGCAAAGGATTCGAAAGATTCCATTGAACTATGTCCAACTGGGCATGGAAACCTGCGAAAAAGGTGCAAAAAATTCAACCAATTTTTTTGGGAAATGTCAAAGGGTTTTTTGGATTTTTCGATTAGAGAAGCAACATCTCGGGGCAGTGAAGCAATAAAACAAACCATTAAAATTTACTAAATTAATTGTGTTTAAATCAATATGTTTGGCTTACTTTTGCAAGACATAATTCATTATTGAAATCAAAAAAAAATGATTAAAGACTAGTTATTAAGACCATTACCAGCTGTTGGGAAAGAACATGAATCTATGCTAAGTTGGGTTAATTAATTGTAGTTTCAAAGCAGACAAATTTATATCCCTTTTTAACTGCCATAAATAAATATTGTTTTAATTTATTTAAATATAAATATTTATTTAAATATTTATTAGCTGAAAAATCATTTCCTATGATATATATTTATATTTGCAGATGGTATATTGGATCCAAATACTTGATGACTTTAAAAGTGTATTTTGAGCTGCACTTTGATAGTTTGGCGCTCCATTTCCCCGACTTCCGAGGAAGACTTAACATTTTCGCCATGCTTTCTCCGTCGATTACGATTATTACGAGGGAAGTACATCAGACATCGACTTGTAATCACCAGACACCGCAAATGGTGTTATGCAATCCCATCGGACAATTACAACTAAAAGCACACGCACTCGAGTCACCCCGAAAATACAAAAATACGAAAATAAATAAATATTTGAAAACAAATTATGCTTTTGCTCTCGGCGATTGGCAATTGACAAAGAAGATGGGAAATGGCCGGCAATAAGTTTCCATTAACTGGTGGATTATATAGACGTATATAAACATAATTAGCGACGCAGCTCATTATGGCGACGATCGCGTGAAGGATGCGATGGAGGCTTCAAATGGGTTCCGTGACCATTTCTCACTTTCGGTAAATTAAATTCGCATAAGCGAAATCAGCAAGAAAAACGATGCCAAACTGAAACTGAAACCGAAACGAAACGAAACGAAACGGACAAAACAAACCAAAATGCTACCAATGGCCCATGACAACATTAAAAAAGGGGAAGCTGGAGAAAAAGATATGCACGGAAAATAATTTACACTAGATATATTTATTTTTAGGAGTATCCCTAACTTAAAATATTTTCGAGGTTTAAAACGGTTTATTTTATAGTAAAAATGGTAAAAAATATTTTTGAAAAAAGTAATAATAATTATTATAATATTTTCTAAGATTAAAAAGATAACTTATGCTCTTTTGGAGATGAAATCGATAAAAATACCCTAAAATTCGAATTTACTCCGAGTGTACGGAGAAATGAGACAACATTAAAGTGGCAAAAAACGGCAAAAGAGCTTTAGGTGCCAAGACGATGGGCTTGGGGGATGGGATCTTTTCAAATTTAAAGCTGGCCATAACCGCTTTCAATCGCGCCGAGTCATCAAAATTGCCAGCGACCACTGCGATGATTATGATGATATTATGACGATATTGTTGACGACCAGAGTGGCTGGAGTTGGAAGAGAAACAGCCACAGCGACTGTGTAATGATGCCAGAGCTTGAATGAGACTTTGAATGAATCATAAAACTAACAATTGAATACAAATCAAGCGAAAAGTAATCGCAGGAAGTGCAGAAGATGCAGAAGTAACTAAACTGACGCAATCAAAATAGCTTATATGGTGTGCAGAACTATTGAGACACAATATCAAATTAATAAGAAATAAATATAATAAATGTATAAGAAATTTCTGTCTAATATTTCTTGTTAATTTTTTTAAATTACAAAATACGAATAATCTTGTAATTAAACTACCACTTCCTAAGTCCAAAGCCCAATGGCTCTCCAATCACTTATCGATATTAGCTTTTAAGAGTCAACCTTGGCAAATTATGATTCACAATGGCCGAAAGGTCGAAAAACACAAAAGGAGGACTTGGACTTGGCCAGTGACCAAATGAGGGGGGCATCCTCATCCTCACTCGGGAGGTGCATTAAACTCCCAATAACAGTGAGCTGGGAGACAGATCAACTGTCTGGGTCTCGCATAGCCATAGATATAGAAGGGGAAAGATGGAAAGAGATGGGGTCCCAAAGACCCATGAGGAAGTCGCCCCTAAGTGGGTGCACATGTCTCTGTCTCTGCTTTCTGTGTCAAAGCATGTGCGGAAGTGGAAATCTCTCAACTAAGAGGTACTTTCGGGAATTGCTAGACCTTGAAATACTCAGTGATATCCTAAAATAATTAGTTGGTTGTTAAGAAAAACTAACTAGCCGTCTCTCTTGAATTTAAATCTAATTTAATTTAATATCATATCATTTTTTCCAGCTAACTAATACACCCCATATCCTTACTTTTGCCAGAGTATCTCGAGAATTCCGTTGGCTTTGTTAGTTGCAATTGTTTTGACCCAAACAAAACAACAACAAAAGCCCGAGTTGTAGATACTTTTTCGCTATGTTCATTGTCTGCTTTTTGCAATTCTTTTTTTCGGGGCAGGGATAATGGTCGGAAGGGTGGAGGGGTGGAGGGGCTGGGGCACCTAAAGTTTTTCCTGGCTGCGCGCTCATTTTCTAGCCGTTTGCCTGGTCTTTGGCCCTCCTTCTAGTTCTTCTTCTTTGTGCATACGCCGGTCGAGGTTGGGTTGAGGGTCCTAACAAGGACAATTTGCACCACAGAGAGAGAAAATCAAGGGTATAATAATTTTTTTGGGTTGTATTAATTTTGAGGGTTGTCGCATGCAAGGTTGCCACTCTATAATGGGGCAATGTTTGTTGTCCGAGAATCTTTGAGGGCTTTCTTGGGAAGAACCTTAAAAATGTTAAGAAATTAATTCCTAAAATTTTATTTCACAAAAAGAAAACTTTAAAAATAAATAAACAATTTCTTTTACAATAAAGTGGCTAGAGATTATCCCTTGATTAATTACAAAAGGTATTAATATGGGATGTGAATAAATAAGATAAATAATAATATATTTTGGATTAGTACATGTATTTATTCCCCAGTTTGTTAGCCATTTTTTCTGCCAGTGCTGCGTTCGTTCTCCTGTGTTTTTCCAAAGAGCTTAGCAATGCAAACAAAGACAACAACAGGCAGACGGACTGAATGTAATTTCTCCTAAGGACATCAACTAAGCAAATACACGACTAGTGGGTTTAGTGGCCCCCCTCGCAGGCTGCACATCCTTTTCTGACCCCCCCCCCCCCCCCCCCCCCCCCCCCTTCTGCGCCACTGCCATGTTTGTCGGGGGCCAAGGCATTATTATTATTTCATTTTTCTATTATGTTTTGTTTCGCTTCGCTTGGACGGTGTATCTTTCCATGTCCTTTGTCATGTCCTGCGAGTTGCCAGCTGCAAACATTTTTCACCGCTAGTTTGAAGTCCTGCAGCGACTATCCCCCTCCCTTTCTCGCTGTCCAGGGGAGAAATCAGTTTATGTTACATTTTCTTTCGGCTTTTTGTCTCCGTGTCTCGTTTTTGATTCTCCTTTTTTTTTTGTTTTTCGGGCTCCTCCGAAAGTTTGTTTATTTTCCCCATTTCTTTTTCACGCGTCTAAAGTTACACAAATAAAATAAAATTTGTTTCGACTCATAAACAATAAGAATGACAGGCGACTGTCGCCGAAGGGACAGGACAGTCGGCCGACAACCGACAACCGAAAAGGAGCAGAAGCTATGAAAATGAAAAGGACACCCGGCGAAGGCCGAATCAGAAGTGCTCCTAAGCTTGGCTTTGGCTCGCTGTCAGCTGTTGTCAAATAGTTCTTGTGGAAGAGAAGAGCTCCTCCGGCGGAAATTCTAAGGAGAAACTGTCAGACGCAGCATTTCTTCCGTAATTTTCAAGCTGCTCACCTTGAAATCTTGATTTCTGAATATTTTGTCAGCTCTTTCACATTTTTCACTCTCTGACCTTCGCGTTGCAGCACTTGCATAAAATAAAGAATATATTTATCTCTCTTGTGAAATCACAGACATTTTTTAACTTTTCTTGAAAAACTGTGAAAAATTGTTTTTAAAAATAAAACAACATTTTTTAGTTTGAAAAACATTTTTAAAAAATATTTTAACTCAAATATACTTTGTTAAAATTTGTAAATATTTCCTAAAAAAGCCCTTAAAAATCAACTTTATTCTAAACAATATTTTTATTCAAATAAAGTGGTCTATAAATCATTGAAACCATTTCTAAATATATATTTTAAAACAAACAATAATTCTCGAGTGCAGGCTGCAGAATCAAAATAGAAAACTTCGGGAATTCCTAGACCAATCCCCGTAATTTGGACTCCTCAGTGTCTATGAGTGTGAGATCGGTATCTGGGATTTATGGGGGAATATCTGAGGGCCCTCGACTGCTGCCAAATACCGATGCCCGATGCCCATTAGAGCCGGCATCGTTAGTCAGTTGCCATAGTTTATTAAACCCACGGACGGAGGAGAACGGGCCAATTCTCATTTTCAGTACTTCTGTCTCCCTCTCTCTCGTCCTCTGCTGACATCTGTCTGTCTCTTTCGCCTTCCGTCCGGCTGACTGATGAATGCCTAACATTTTCGCATTTTCGGTTGCCTTCGGCACGCGTTTTGCATTGGCAGTTATGATGCGGTTGCCTTGGCTTCCCCTCCTTCCTTTCGCATCATTTGCCATGGCCACCACACCCCCGTTTTCCCGCCTCCCGGAAAAACTGCACTTCCTTCTGCCTCCGCCTCTCCCTCTCTCTTTTTATTGTTTCTGCCTCTCGGCCGCCATTTTTGTGGGCAACGGCTGCCGTTTTGTGTTTGCCGGTCACGTTGTTGCACTTAATTGTCGAAAGTTGTCAGCCCCGTTTGCCAAAGCACCGCCACGCCCACCGCCCACCGCCCATCGACCAGCAAACACCACCCACCACCCACCGCCCACTGCATCAGGCACTTTCGACCATCCAGTGCTAATTGCTCGCAGTGCGTGAATTGCGTGAGCTTCTACTTTTTGGGAACTGACGGCCAAAAGTAAATGGCGGAAATTGGTGACGGATTGAAAGCGTCGAGAAAACGCACTGAAAGTGATGATTAAGTATTAAAATCTATGAAATATTTCAATCTAGATGAAATTGTTTAATTGTGATCACCACATTAATATCAACATATTTTAAAACATTTTACAACGACCTAAAAACATTTAAAAACGCAGAAACAGAAACAGCTAGGGTTCTGAAAAATATGTGCCTAAAAGTTTGCAGTGAGTAAAGAATAGTCGGCTTCCTGTTTGAGTTCATATCACTTTTGAGTTAAACATGTATTGTTGCATACTTTTGCACACCTAGTTTGAAATTTAAAAGTGATTTTGTAATAATAAAAACGTAATATTCTCATGTTATGTTTATATTTATATATTTTTGTATTGCATCTTTAAACATAGTCATCAATATTTTATTACAAAATTCTTGAATAATATTTTAAATAATTGATTTGTTAGTATACAGACTTTGTGCCTAATGAAACACAGATATCAAAATGTAGCTTTAAGTAGGCAATAGTACGAATCCGATTTGCATAAACTCGTAAAGGAAAATATTGATTTAATGAAAGGCCCAATTTTTCTCCGTGTTTTGGGTCGATGGAAAGGGAGTGCCTCAAACTTGGCCATAAATTTCATTGCCTTCATTTCATCCCCTTCGTTTTTATTATTTTCTTATACATTTTCTGCGTTCATGTTATTTTCAAGTTTTGTGGAAATAAATTATGTTCTTGTTGTGTTTTATCAGGCGGAACACGAGACAATTGCCTGCTGCTGCTGTTGCTCCGCCTCTCCCTCAGGAAAATGACGAAAAAAAGAAAAGTTTCCGCCTTGAATTTTCTTCTGCTTATTTTTTTCCTCCTTTATTTTTCAAATGGAATACAATTTTTCGCTGCCGCTGCATTCGATGGAAGGCATCGTCGTCGTCGTCGTTGACGGTTGCTACACATGTCAAACTTTCTTTCATATCATTGAATCAGGCAAAGTTACATGAAACTTTTCCTCGCCTACAAGTATGCAACAACATTCAAAACGGCCAACTTGAGGCCCCCGTGCGTGAGTATGCGTATGCCACTCACAGATACAAATCTCAAACATTCGAAAGAAATTTTGAAAAAAGAAGAAAGGAATAGAAACATTTTCATGGAAAAACCTGAAACTGATAAAGGTAATCGTATTGTTTTCATTGCTTTTCAGTAAACTCTTTGGCCAACTTCGTTGCTGCCAAGCCAAATTGATATTTAAATTTATCGCTATAAGGAAATAAGAGTCTTATTAAACTTTCCATTCGATTTTCATGTGCTTTGCCTGTTTTTGTATTATTTATTAGTTGATTACAATTTCATAACTTAGCTTGCTCATGAAGCTTTAGGTAATGAAATGATGAAAAAATCCATAAAATCCAAAAAAAATAATAATCAAGGTCTCTAAAATATTTAAGATTTGAATCAGTTTTTTTGCAATAGCTGCAAATTAATATTTTTCAGGGGTATGCGGGCGAGGTTTCACTGTGGCGCCAGGAGACGGGAGCGCATCGACCCAAAACCCAAAGAGCTTGGCAATTGGCGCGGGTATTTTGGCCTTTTTGGCCAAAGGGAATGGCGAATGGCTGTTAAATTCGCATGGCCATGAATCTTTCGGTCGGATTCCTTTGTGCGGCGAGGTCCTTGCAAGGCAATCGGCTATTGGCAATCGGCATTCAGCATTCAGCATTCAGCCTTCGGCCGTCGGCAGCCAGACCACAATAAATCGTTGCATTTTCCTTACCAACTTTTGTATGCCCAGCGATGTAAGAAACCCACTCGCTTTGACACTACTGACAGTTTTATTGCAGCCGAACGTCATTGCCCGCTACCTGGCCAAAACAGAGCGGGCCAGAGATACAGATACAGCTGCAGATACAGATACAGAAGCAGAAGCAGCCACAGAATTCAGGATGCAGGATTCAGGATTCAGGACTCGGCGGAAGAGGGCCGAACATAAATTGCAATTCCCGCTGCGATCGACATGGAAATATATTCGGTGCATCGATTGCATGCCTTGCACTTTTGTGCTCCTCCGATTAATTGCACGAGCTGAGTAATAGGGGAAATAAGGGGGGTTAATGCCTTGAGTTCCCAGCATGATTAAAGCCAAACGGGCTTCGGTTCTCTGAAGAATTGGCAATAGAAGAGGGTTGCTTAGGATCAGAATGACCATTGTTATTGTTAGTTATTGCGGAGTTAGTTATTCATTCCGGATGAAAACTTAGAGATCGGGGTAGAAGTATCGAACGTAAGAGCCCACTGCCGAAGGCTCAAGCTCCCTTGGTTCGGGAATTTCGGCATTTCGGAGTAAGCGGCTTAGCAGCCCGGGGAAGATAACGATACACTCGACCGCCGACAAGCGCACTCCGCACTTATCATCACGAAAATTTCCCCTCCGCTGACCGTAAAATAACGGCACACAAGCCGCACTGAAGTGCCACCAATCCAGAGAATCGGACTACAGAGCTACCGACCTACCGAGCTTCCTTCGCCCCGGGCGGACGTTAAATGCTACAATTTAAGCGGATTTTACAATGCACAACATACAAAGGCATGTGTCGAGCAGGTGGGAAATGGGAAATGGAAATGGAAAAGGGGGGGATGATTTTCCGGGGGAGGGAGTGTCCATTAAATTCGCCATGTGGGAGCTGCTACAAGATTGCCAGCTTGTTTGTTGAACTTGCCTCTAAACACCCTGTTTTTGAATTTCATCTTCGATTGATTCGTTATTTGGCCAAGGCTCCTTGTTGAATGCAACATATGTATGATTTGAGTAAGATTTATTTTCAATTTTCCAGTAAGAGAAAAATAGAAACTACTAGGTTAGCCAACATTACTCAGTACTAGCTGGGTTTATCCAATCATTGGACCCTCGCCCCGGAGATTGGCGAATTGTATCTGGGTATATGGGTCAGTGTTACTTTCGGGCCACGATAAACGTTGTTGTCCGATGGTTTGTTAGCTGCTTGTTTGTTGTCTTGCAAACGTAAAGGCAATTGCAAAGGCAAGGCCAAAACACAGACAACGACGAACGAGGAACGACGAGCAACATGGTCCTCATTTCATTTTGCCTTTTTAGCCTCGTGTTTTCTGCTGGCCAAATAAATTTCCCCAGCAGATAAATCACATTTTGCCAGGCAGCCAGGATCCCCGAGCGGCGCGGCAAGGAAAAACAATTGGCTGGCGAGGCGAGGCGAACATCGAAAAATGCAGAGCCCATCTAGCATTCCTGCCGATTCGAATTAGCAATTGCTGTGGCAACCCTCGCACGGACCTGCTGGGCCTCAAAGCTGTGCAGACTGCACTGGGAGAAAAGGGAGTGCTGATAGTTTGTGGTTTCTTATGGTTATATCTGAGAATATCTCAGATTTTTAAAGGATTTTATGACTTTGTAAGAGTAACTCAATAACTTATAGCTTATAATTTTAAACTTGATGATTAGAAAAACCATTTTTACCCCACTCTTTCTAGCTTTCATAGAGGTTTTAAAAAGATTTTCAGCAACAACAGATGGCGCCCGAACAGGGACTGGTATTATTCGGTAGGAGAATAGCCCTCCTTGATGGACTCTTTCTAGCTCCAATATTTTTCGCACTGTGTGGCCGAGTATTTCAAACGCTCCGGGGATGGCTCTAGTCTCCTGATACACCGAGGAGTTATTAGTTAAGTTTTTGGCTACCAACATGGACCGGCCATCAAAGAGGACGCACTGCGTCGCCCCCTTCCACTTTTCCATTTCCCTCCACCTTCCTTTTCCCCGCTCATATTTAGTCGAGCGGTCCTCATGATGCCGAGATTGAAAATTGTGTACAAATTTTTGGGTTTTTGTTTGACTGCTGGCCTGGGTTTTGGGTTTTTGGGTTTCGGGCTTAGACTTGGTTTCCGTTCGGGGTTTGGGTTTCTGTTTGGGTTCGGGGCATGGGTTGACTATTTGCACAAAAAATATTGATTGTTGCATGTAAATTGACTTAAATATGGCTTTGGGGAGGCGGCTGCTCGGTGTTCCCACATCCACACAGAAGTACACACGCAGAGAGATTTTATCTGCTGGTAGTTGGTATTTGGCATTGATGATGTTGCCATTTCGGGTTTGCCTGCTTAAATTGGCCAAAGGGCAGCGCCAGATGGGCATTTTTTCAAGAGGAAAGCACATCCTTTTCCTCCTGGTCGCAGTTCATAGGAATTTGGTCCTTCGCCCTTTGAGTTTGTATAATACGAAGGGAGTTTGTTGACTATGTTGGTGTTTTGGAAACTGCACTAGAAGGTTACAATACGAATGCAAGGCATAAATTGCGATTAAAATTACATCACTCGACTGCTCAATAATTGTTTCGAGCCTTCAATATCACTACTGCAATATCAAGCACCATTTATCATTTATAATAGGTCCATAAAAAGTGTAAACTGATTTAAATTAAGTCGTAACCGCATCTTAACCGGTTCATTATTTGTAAAAAAAAACCACTCATCGTGTTTAATGGCCAGCTCATAACCTATCGGTGATTTGTTAATGGAAACAGATACAACAGTCGACAATTATATCGATTGGTTATTGTACAGTTAATATACTATGTTTTAAGTACTTAAATCTTTGCGGTTTAAATATCATTATATTAGCTAGTGAAAGATAGAGATAGTTCTGCAGATCTTCAACTGCTGCCAATTTATCAAGGGCATCCGCCTGTCGCCCATGTGTTTTGGTTCCATGTTTGTTTTTGCCCGGCTCTGGTTGATTGCCATTGCTTTTTGCATTGGTTTAACTTTTGCTGATTTCTGCGTGGCGTTGCTCCCCAGTCGAGTGCTCCCAGTCATTCCTCCCATCTCGAACCCAAACCTCCCGAACCCGAACCCGAACCCGAATCCAAATCCCCGTCCCAACTCTCAGCCGTTCTTGTTGCTATAATTCGATTAGATTTTGTTTCAGATTACAGATTCAATTTAAATTTCAATCATGAATTGTAGCATTTTGCAATGGCAAGACCAGAGGGGATTCTGCGGACCCGAACGGTATGGGCTGCGTGTTTGCGGTTTGATTTAGATTTCATGCTTGTTAACACATCGTTTGCAGGACCAGAAATAGTTTCTCGTCTCCTCACCGACCGAAGCTTTAAGTTCTAGCATGGCTTCGCTAGGAATTCATAAGCGAAATGAAAGGGAAATCGGTGGGGGGGGGGAGACTACCCGTCCTGTCTGGCTTCTGGCAAATCCAATCAAGCAGCAATTGCAATATAAACGCGTTGACAAGGATTTCGGGGTCTGAGAAATGTCGGCCACCTGACAGCCGCCGCCGCCGCAGAGTTCTTGGCCAGGATGGGAAAGTGGAAAGCGGAACAGGAACAGAAACAGAAACAGCAACAGAAACAGAAAGCAGGGCTCTGAGTGAAAAGGTTGCCAGGATGCCGAGGACCTGCGACTAGGACAAAAGCCGTCTATAGCCATACCGAAACCCTACCGCCCCCCACATCCTGGCTAGTCGCCCACCATAAAAGTTAAATTTTGTGGAAAAATGCATTCATGTGCATCGAGCAGTGAATCCGATGGAGCCTGCACTCGGCACATTGTGTGCTTACATGTGTCGAAGTCGCATCCGCCGAAGCTCATCCACACATCCGTCTCTGGCCAGGATGCGAGGTTGCTAGGAGGATCCGAGGACCTCTTTCCTTGCTGAACCATCCCCTCACGCGGTCCTCTGTCTTGTTGCCATTGGCAGCATTCCATGAAGGATGCGTTGCAATACGAGGCGCTTAGAAATATATTAGGGCGTCCAAAAGTGCCTCCCTTGGAATGCACAGAGCAAAACAGGGGGTGTAAATATTTATTTTTGAATTTAATGCTAAGTTTACCAATGCAAAACCACAAGCGACTTGCTAATAAAGTTATCTTCAGCAGTTACATTTTCTCCCAGTGCACTCTGTGTCTCTCATCTCAAGCGGTTATTTAGCTCTCGCTGCTGCCGTTGACGTTTTCGCGGAAGTATTGAAAACATATTGAATGCTATAAATCTGCCTCGACTTCCACTTTGCCTTCGCCCTTCACTTCCACTTCCCTTCTTTTCTCTTCCGGACGGAGCAACAAATGACCGTACATGTGGGAGAAGTGGAGTGGTATTGGATGGGTAAGGAGTGACTCCTCCACCACCCATCACCCATGTTGTGTCTTTTAAATAACTTTAAGACACTGTTATTAATGAAATGGCATTTTAACTAATCAATAATGTTCGGCCCATAAGCACAAAGCATGCCTGCGCTCACACGGCTATCTAGCATTGTGCACACGTCGATTCTTCTCTGCGTCGCATGTATGATTTATATGCTTGTCTGGGAACTGGTAGCCACGCACCTAAGTTCAACTACAACCCGTCTCTGTCAATAGGAATAAGTCCGCCTAACCCAATCCAATCGAATCCCACCACCCCTTTAGGTCCTTGGCGACCTCGCTTGTGGGCTGCCAATCAATGAATTAGATAAATATTTTCACAGCAAATGGAACGTAATGAAAAGCATGCTTAAGTTGCTCAAAAGCCAAGTCAAACAAGCCGGGTGGCGAATCATCGGAGCAGCCGAGCAACTCGAGTGCATGGGTAACAACAATAGCGACAACAACCAGAGCAACTAGGACATTCAGGACATTCAGGACATCCAGGACAACGGGAACGGCTGGACACTGGCCGATAAGTTATCGAGCCGAGGTCAGACCAAAGGCGGGCAATTAATCATCGACCAAACGGCCGAGTGGCCACGGAAATTTCAGCAGGAAAATATCAAAATGCCAATTAATTAAATTATGGCCGAGCGGCGGGCAAGAAGTCCACTTCCAAGTCCACTTGAGCGAGTGCCCACTGTGGCCAAAGGATTTCCAAACAAGACCCACACACTCCTCGTTCGGAGGACTCCGAATGTGGAAATAACGAAGACAAAGGCCGACAGCTTCGGCGACATACATGACATATTATTCATTTCGCTTGAAATTGACACAAACACTTGGAGCAACAATAACATGCGCCATTTATTCATGCAGCGCACTGACGAAGTCAAAGACTCAAGGCGAAGATCAGCGGCGCCGTTTGGATTTCGCCGTCAAGGGGGGCAGCTTCGAATTAGCTGGTTTCGGGTGGGTAGTGTGTAAATGCGGGTTCTAGCAAAGGAAAGGATACAAAATGAAATGAATGAAATAAAATTTAGACTCCCCCCGTCGTACGCCTCTGATCGAAGTGGAGATGGAGCTGAGCAAAGCGAGCGTAAGATTGCCGCTCCAGTCTGAAGTTGTTTGCCGGCCATATTAGAGACAAAGGACGAGGGACATATGTCAAAAGGGGAAGGAGTCACGGACTGAATCGAGTGGGAGGGGGCGTGGCCAGGCATGCAGCAACA
This sequence comes from Drosophila pseudotakahashii, assembly GCA_035046095.1. Lineage (NCBI taxonomy): Eukaryota > Metazoa > Arthropoda > Insecta > Diptera > Drosophilidae > Drosophila > Drosophila pseudotakahashii. Next base: position 21,988,044 of record JAWNOE010000105.1, read on the forward strand.
ATATGTTTCCTTTCCGTCTGCAGTTACCATTTCCGCTTTTCCGCTTGTAGCCTTGTACACTTGACGGCGATAAAAGACTTGATAAAAAATAAAAACAGATACGGTAACTGAAAGTGCTGACTTTACAATAAATACAAGTTGAAAGGAATTGATTAGGGCTATTATCTTAAAAATTTTATATAGAATCTATAAAGGTTTTTAAATATTTCTGAATGATTTAAAAAAAAAAATTGTTGTCAATATTCATACATCATGATTTTTTGCGAAAAATGGCAAAAAATACAATGTCAATGTTTAAATGTGAATCGATTGGAAATTTAGTAACGAGTTCAAAAAGGTACGACAATCCATATTTGGATCAATATTTCCTTTGTTTCAGCGAAAAAACTGATTTGTTTTTTTTTTTAATTCGGGATTTTGGTTTTTTAACAAAAATAGGAATTTCTTCTTTTGGGTCTTTTGCTATAACTTGGGAAAAAATGATCCTACATTAAAAATACATACTGCTTTGAACAGATTACAATAAAATAATTACATCCATGACACTTTCCGTGTGATTTTGAAAAAATAAAATTTTTGTCAATTTTAATTTTTTTTGTAAGGGGGTACATCATGATTTTTTGCGAAAAATGGCAAAAAAATAAAATGTCAATTTTTAAATGTGAATCGATTGGAAATTTAGTAATGAGATCAAAAAGGTACGACAATCCATATTTGGATCAATATTTCCTTTGTTTTAGCGAAAAAACTGATTTTTTTGGAAATTTGGGATTTTGGTTTTTTAACAGAAATAGGAGTTTCTTCTTTTGGGTTTTTTGCTATAACTTGGCCAAAAATGGTCCTACATCAAAAATACATACTGTTTTGAACAGATTTTACATATTTACATCCATGATTTTTGAAAAAATGAATACTACTGAAACCAAATAGTATTGTTTTTTTTTTGGTCTGATCTAAAATATAATTTTCGATACTCGAGTTTCAACAATTTCTCTGCCATGCAAAATGCGCAATTTGTGGGAAAAGCAGGTACTAAAATGACACAATAATTGTATTTTCTGTGAAATTGATATAGAAATTTTAAAGTGCCACTTCAGCGGATGGCGATTTTTAATCTACATGATTATCGTTTTTGTGTTGGCCAAGTGGACTCCATTATTACAGCAAAGCTGTCAATGATATTGTTGCCATGCCGCAATAGCTGTGCAAATTGCAGAGCATCAGTGGGACAATTTGGACTCCTAACATTGTAACTGAATTAACGTGCCAAGACTGAAAACCCCGACTGAAAAATGTCACTCGAAGCTTGAAGGGCCACATTTCACAAGCCTCAACTCACACGTTTGTCATATTCGCAGCTGTTGTTATTCGTGGAGGCGTTGTCTACTTAACTAGCAGGCTCTTCACACACTCAAATACGAATGCGACGTAGGGCTCCTGGAAAACAAAGCGACTCCTGCGACTCGGCATCATCAGTGATGGGAAGTACTGTACTTTTATGTACTGATCAAAAAAATTATAGTAAAAGTTATATATTATTCCATGCCCGGACTCACTCGGTTGAAAAATAAAAGGAAATGTGGTATTCAAAAAGTATGCAACAAGCAGATTCTGGATCCAAAGTCTTTAATAAAATCTAATTAGTTTGAAAGCTTCCAAGTGTACATTTTGTATTCAAAGTTTTTATGATTCTTACAGTACTATGATTTTTAATTATTTATTGATTTTTATTTATTATCTTCAAGGTACCTTGCTCTTCCTAAAATATCCCTCGCATCTCTGCCTTTCATCGGGATGGTTTGAGGCCCTCTAACTGGGAACTCGGTCTATTGACAAATACGCAATTGACAGTTTGCAGCACGTAGCTGCGTACAATAACACATAACAGGCACGAACGGCAGCAGCAACAAACAGGACACGCACACACACTTTCACACCCACACATCCTGGCATATCCTGGCATATCCTGGTAATAGTTGGCATTACAGCGCGTCATTCGGCTGGATGGCTGTGGGGTTTTTATTAACTGCCACTGCGAAACGGAGACAAGTGTAAGCGAGCAATTATCAGAGGCCTCCCGTCACGAAAGGCGAAAGGTGCGACTCTGATCGAGAAAACCCTCTATGAGGAATACCCGTTTTGTGGATTTTCCTCAACGCCTGCAAATTTATGCTCGCTCACCCAAACTCACACACACACACACACGCGCTCAACTCAAATAGAAGCTGCGCGCAAATAAGTGTGCTACATAAATTGTGCTCATTTGTGTGGGGCCAGGACGAACAAGGACGAACTTTCGGCAATTTGCCTTGCCTTTACCTTTGCCGTGACCTAACCCGAGCAATTGCAGCTACCCGGCATTCGGCGAACGCTAACTGCATGCAATCCCGGAAAAGTCGGAGAAAATCCTCTTTGACTCACGAAGAAAAATCTTGCCATGAAAATAACTCAATTGATCGACTAATTTTGTGATAATATCTGATATTTCATAATATTTCGCCTAGACATTTCAACTGAGGGAAGTTTATGCCTTTATATATATATTCTGTATTATAATAATATCTGATATTTCAGGATTTCTGCCTGTGAATATTTTTGCCATACATAACATTACATAACTCGAACTTTTTTCAGGGATTTGTTTGCCTGAAATTGTTATATATTTTTTATTTATTTTATTTTAATTTATTATTAATTTTTGGCATATTCGCAGAAAAATTAAATATGATTTTCTGTATTTTTCCCAGTGCATTCGCAGAAGTTGAAAGAAAAGCGTAGATAGCTCAGGTGTCAACTTTGCCCAGAGTCGCAGAAAATCGTTAATAGAACTGGCTGAAGTTTTGCCTTAGTTTTTGGCCGCAGTTGATTTATTCGCGACTCGAACACCGAGCTCCTAATGATCATTCATTTGCCGTGCGAACATGTTTATCTGAAAAAGGTGACCCCGACTGCAAAAACTCCCTTTTCTGGTTACCACCTGAGCCACCTGAACCGCCTGAACCACCAGAACCACGTGAACCACGTGGCCGGAGGCGTTGAGGCAAAAATATGATTCATGTCAGAATTGTCGTGCGTATAAATGAATATTTGAATTATTATTGTTGTCGTGCTACGTGTTTCGGTATACGTCTCTGTGTGGGTGTGTGTTTCCATGTGTATGTGTGCTGTGCAAGTTCATAAATTATGCCAACTTCCTGGGACACTCGAAGCCACCGAGCTGCCTGCCTGCCCGCTGTCCCAAAACCAGAAAATGCGAGTCCAAGCCAGAATCAGGATCCCCAACGTCCAACGTCCGAAATAAGGGGAGGAACGCAGAGGCTGAGTGCACAGAGCGAAAAGAGTTGTGGAAGTCATGAAATTAAATCGTTGTTATGCCGTGAAAGCTGGCTACACACAGAAAAAAGGTTAGGTCGATATGCCCAGGTCAATTTAATATATTTTTAAGATCAAAATCAGTTATTTCATAAAAACTATAAAAATACTATTTCAAAATACCAAATTCAGTATTTTTATCATTTTAAAAACTATACATTTGGTATTTTAAAGTGGGTATCTCAGTATTTTTGGAAAAAAATTTTAAATACGGTAGAGCATCCGTATTTTTGCCCACAATTATAATATTTGTGGTTTATAGTTTCCTTTGCTCAGTGTCTTTTAGAGAGAGAGCGAGAGAGAGAGAAAGAGAGTTAAATGCTGGGCATATGTGTGGGTGTGTGCTGGTGAATTTGTGTCACCTTTTGGCATTGCTGGGGTCACCTGCTTATCCTCATCCTCATCCCGGGATGCCTGGGCCTTAGCTTTGGCCTGAGTCCTGAGCTTGAGCTTGAGCAGATAAGCATAAGTTTTAATGTCTCAATTGGCTTTATTACTATATATCCCCGTCTCCTTTTCCCTTTCACCTTTGTGTGTGTCTGGAATCACTTAAGTTTGGTTTTGTTTTTCAGTTGCCAAAACTCGGCTTGAATGCATAATAAGCGTATTCTTTATGGCATACAGATTCAACGGGGGTGGTGTATCGTATACGTATAGCATATACATATGTACGTACACTTTGTTATATTATGTTGAGTGCTGGCTATTAACTTACACCGTATGAACGTGCGCCACACGCGGCGTATGAGTGATAAATAAATGATGCGCCAACAGGCCTAGTCAAGGCATTTCGGATCGAATAAGGATGGCAAAGGCGATGGAGAGCCGAGTTCCTTGTCTTTCGATATTCGAAATAAATTAAAAACTTTTTCAATTGCATTTCTCCGGCTACGTGCTCCTTGTAAATCGTGTATATACATGTACAGCCATACGAATTGGATTATATAAAACATTTTTCATCACGCACTGTAGGTAGGTAGGTAGGTAGTACAGTGATAAAAAAAAGGTAGTAAATCCAAAGACATTATATTAAATTTAGGTATTTTTCGACATATTAGACATATAGATAATTTGATTTAATCTTAAGTAAATATGTCTAATATACTTACTTTCAATACTTATAAAATAAATCAGGCAATTTAATAATATTTGTTTTAAATATTAAATTTTTTTGTTTAATTTAAAAATGTTAGAAAAATCGTTGCATTTAATTAATTAATTTATTATTTATTTATTTCTTTTTACCATTCAATTTTGTTATCAGTGTAGATGCAGACAGTGTGACGTGGTGCTTTGCGAATTTTAACGATCGAAGGCTTCGAAGGCAAAAAATCCGCAAGCCGCGAACTTAAATTAGGTTAAATATTCATGGAGAATTTTCAGAAGAAAGCAGAGGGATTTTCCAAATTCGTAGTCCCTAATTAAAGTGTGAATGATAAATTTAACGAATAAAATTAATTTAAATTCAAATTGAATGCTATTTAAACAGCTGAAATACATAGTTAGGACAAATTCACTTTGCTTTTCTATTGCCTTTGATGATTCACCTAGGATCTCCAAAAATTACCCAGAATATTCAGTTGTGGTTGGTGGAGGGATTTCCATGTGGTTGTGCGGCCTGCCGTCGAATTGCCTGTCCCGAAACGCACTGTACCAGCTTTACGCACGCTCATTTTCAATTAATTTCGCCTCAGCCCCGCCTTCGCCCGCTTTCCGCCCCCTTTCCACCACCGCTTCTGCCTCTTCCTCCTTCTCCGCCTCAATTCAATTAAGCTTATGAAAACTTGAAGCACCAAATTTAAAGCATCATTAACACTTTCATGTGTATGGGTGTGTGGGCGAGCATGTGGCCGTGTTCGTGTTGTATAATAAAATTAACAACTTTATTGCATTGTCGCCTGGAGGAAAGGAGAAGAGAAGCCCGGGAAGCGCAGAAAACAGGACTTTAAACGTCTTTAAAAGTTGATCAAATCGAATTGCAAAAGACCTCGATCGCAGGCAGTGCCGCGCCCCCTTTTGAGGGTCAAAGGGGTCAAGGGGGTCAAAGGGGTCAAGGGTCTCCCCCGTTGACCCGCCATTGTTCAACTTTCAACTGTATAAATGGGCTTTTTCACACCGCAGGGCCAGCTGCTTTTGGCCTTCTCACCGCTCGGTGATTTTTCACTTGACCGCCGACAGAATTTGCGACCGAAATTGTTTTCGCTGCACTTGAACAAAGAAGAGAAGAGGGTATAAATTCTTATAAATTCAGCCAAGAAATGCATTAGCCAGGGGATAAACAAGGGCTAAGACACTCAGAAAATCCAGATCATCACCAAATCATCTTGAATAAATCAAAATATCATTTTGTTTTCAAATTAAAACAATTAATAATATTTTTAATTTTTTTTTATAAATAGTATCCTTTTATTTTTTAAGTGCATGGGCTGATTAAATCGATATATATCGGCTTTTTTTAAATTAAATCATTTTAAATGAAAATGTTTTCCAAAATAGTTTCAAGTATTGTCGCTTTATGTTTTTCCGACATTTACGTTTTAATTTTTTAATTATTTTTTGAACCCTTCTTTTTTCAAGTGCATGGCCCAGGGACAGGGATCTTTGACACGAGTCTGCTGGCCAGGACTCAAGACACAGAGGGTCCCAGAGAGATTTAGTGGCAATCATAAGGGCATGGCTTTCATTGATTTACGCTAATGCATTTTTAAATGCAGACGCCTTTTGTGTGGAGAGGAGATTCCTGGTTGCACAACAAGGTAAGCACTAAAGTTATGAGCTGCTAGACACACACACACACCCGGCTGCCCAGACAGGATACTTTAAGTCACCTAAGTGCGAATAAATCAGCAAATTGCCAGACGAAGAGGAAAGGAGCAGCGTGAGGACGTAAAAAAACACATTATAAGCTAAAATTATTATAATCGTTGAACACTTGCAGGCGCGCTCAGTTGCTCAGTTCATAAATAATGGTCCTCCAAGCCGCATAAAAAAAGCTGACAAAAAACAGTAGGAAAGACCAAAAGGACCGCACTCTATATAGCACTAAAACACTGATAAAAAATGCATGATTTAATTTGACAAAATTTGAATCAGGGTACAAAATATTAGACACAATGTTTACGTTAACTATTTTACATAATTAACAAATGTAATTTTATATTAAAATCAAAGTTTTACAGTTTTAAATTAACTAGAATTGTTTCGTTTATTATTAATTTAAATTACTTTGAATTTTCTCAAACTTTTTCTTTATAAAAGTATTTTATTTCTTACATCTATTGTCTTTTTCGATAAGCTATTCTTTCATTATTAATATAAAAGTAATATAAATAAGATCTGATTATTGCCCTTAAAATTCCAAGTTAAATTAAGTGGAACAACTCAATTGGCACTAAATTAAGATAACATGGATAATCGCTTCGAAGAGCTCATCTTCAACCAATTAAAAAGAACTTGCCAGCACTTGTTTAAAAGCTCGAGAACTTTATGTATTTATAATTCATGGCCCAGGTGGTTTTGCTGAGCAGTTTCGACACCTTATCGCAACAAACAGGGATCTATTTTTTATGGCAATCTAATTTTGTTGACCGCGGCCAATAAATAATCAAGTTTGGCGAAAGTTGCACTTCGCTCAACTCGACTTCCCCTTGGGTGAGGATACTCCTGCAGGCTGCTTAAAAATGTCTTTGCCCCTCGTCCAGCCAGGATAAAGGATAAAGGGTGCAGGATGCTCAGCTTCAGAGTGCCGGAGACTCAGCTTTCGGCTTTCAGCTTCATCTTGAGTCTCCCATTCAGAAGCAGGAGCAGAGCCATAATTCAGAGGCAGAACCGAGAACCGAGAACCGAGAGCCCAGGGGCATGGGGCTTACACCTCCAGTTAATATCTTGTGGGTCAGTTCCTTTGCTTCCTTCCTTTTTGCGCAGCTGTCGCTGGTCGGAGGAAAAACCAGAAAAAAGGAACAAAAACTCACAGAGGGAAAAGGAAAAACCGGAGAAAAATGCAGCCATTTTGCGGGGCAAGCTTAAAATTTATTCGATTCGAAGCGTAGTAATGATAATCGCAATAATCATAATGCAAATATTGCATAAAGCAAATTGCCGCAAATATTTCACAAATGCCAAAAGGGGCAGGGTGAATCGGGCGAAGCTGCTGATTGCATTTTTTCCCATCTTGCAGCTCCATTGTTATTTTTATTGTTGATGTTGATGTTGATGTTGTGGCGTGCTCATTGACGCACAGTTCCCACAATGGCCATTAATTTGTTTACAATTACATGGATTTTTGCTTTACGCGCTCTTTATGTTTACTTATTTATTGTTTTTCTATTTTTTCCTTTGTTGATTGTGCGAGTTTTTCATTTGCACCTCCTGTTTGCCGCTGCGGCTGTTTGGTTAGGACTTCATCCTCGAATTCCTCTTCCTCGAATGTGAAGTAATCGGGGTAAGGAGCACAAGTGGAAATCAATTGGGGATTGCCATAGAATGGGAATCGGTATGCATGGAATTAGTGTGAGAGAAATGAAAGCCAGTGGAAACACAATGGAAATGGGAATGTCAGAATGTCGTGGTTAGAATGAGCAAGATTTTCCTAATCACTCGGAAGAATATAGAATCTGCGCACGATTAAGCCTCCGACTACGTGCTAGGAAACTCATAAATAAAATAAAGATTTTGAAAAAGTTTTTACGCCATTTGATTGTGTTTATTAAGACCTTTCGAAATGTAGAAGAAAATGTTCAAATCGGACCATTCATCAACAAGTTATGAAGAATTAATTACTGAAATTATAATTGAATGCAAGAAGTGCAAGCAGTTGATTCACTGCTTGCATAACTTCGCACTCCCCTTAGCTTAGTAACGCGAATCGTTTTCTCTTAGAAAAGGTATTACTAGGAAATCCGTTGAAAAATGAATAAATTTAAGGGAATTAAGGCATTTTTTCGAACTGATTGATTTTGTATTATTTATGGCCAGCACTTTCGCATTATTAAAACTCAACCAATTTCATTAGTGCGCCGAAAAGAAGTCTTTTCAGGCTTTGTTAATTCACTTTAAATGCAATTAAGTTTTTAATGCCTTTTGAATAAACAATATGCGAGATCACGGAGGTTGCCCTTTTGTAATGAGGCTATTGTCCGATGTCCGACGAGCAGATGTGGTTGATTTCCAGCATTTCCCGGCATTCATTTAGCCCCTGTCACTTTTGTTAATATTATTATTATTATTATTGCTACTTTCGTGCTTTTGTTGTTGCCCGGCTGGATGTCGTTTTCGTTGTCGTTGTCATTCGCTAGCTGCCGCTGCTGCTGTTAATAAAGCCATAACAATCGACATCATAATCATCGATGTCATTATGAGTAAATAATTGTAATTAACCTCGAAATTATTTTTTAATTTATTTCTTGACGTCGTCCCGTTGTCCGAATTAAAAATTAAACGGGGCAAAAACTCCAATCCAACAGCCTGCGATGCCAGCGCATGCAATTAAACAATTATTCCGTTTTTTCCAAGTGATTTACTTACAAGGCTCAAACACAATAAAGCGTGATCGAATGGGATCGCCAATTGGCCGAGGACTGCAACTGTTTAAATGATGCCACTTGTTTTTCATATTAGTCGCTATACGATTTTAATTATAATGCCAAGTGTTCTGCTCTCCAAACTGTTTTTTTGCTCTGGCCGCCCAGGAGATTTCGGTGCCAATAGAATTAACATGGCGTATACGTAATGTGAAAAACACGTATACGTAATATGAGAATTTTTTTGTTTTTTTCAGGTTGAATTAATAATAAATATATTAAAGTTGAATGATAAATTTTAAAGGTGTCTAAAAGTATGCATTGAAATCGATCAAACTTCCAGATCAAACCCACTTTTTTGTTGCATACTTTTTGGCACCTTTATATGAGAACTCAGGAACTCAGTGTCTTTGTAATTAGAGCTCAATTATGAACGATAGAACACTTGTTCGCTTATGCTCGCCATGAATCCTGATCTCGAGCACAATGCACAAAAAACTACAGCACTCACTTATGCACATTAACCGACATCCCGGCGAATCGGTTAGATGATTTGTTGCCCCGGTGAGCAGCTGCGGAAAAAATAAAGGGGTTCCTGGCGCTGAAAGCAGCTTTGAAAGGAGCTATCTCCACTGACCTCTCACCTCTGACCGCTGACCACTCTTGCTGACCCCCGCGGCGCCGTCATTCCGCCTTCGTTCCGCTGCCATTTGCAGGTTTCGCAAGGTCGCTAGCCAGTTTTGTATGTTGCATTTTCTTTGCGTATTAAATTTGCATTTAATTAAAATGCCACAAACTCTTAATGAGTCCGAGTCCCGACAATCCATGGCATAGCTCCAGCTATAGCTATAGCTATAGCAACTTTTTACATTAGTTAACGTTACACGGCAACGCTCAAGGCTTCAGGTTACCATTACAGCCAAGCTCTTGATTCCCATTGAGGCAAAAGAGCGCGAAATATGCAGGCCAACCACAAAAAAAGGAGAAGAAATAGAAAAAAAGCGGGAACGTGAATTTGCGCGGTAAGAAAATTGTGCAAATGACCAAAAGTTCAAATGCGAATGATTTATACGGTGAAGCGGTGGGAAAAGAAAGAAGACGGCAGCGGAGCAAAAAAGCATTGCATACTTATGAGGGCAGCCAGCGATTTGCATGGCGAACACAACTGCGAACAGTAATTGTTGCCTAAGTTAAGCATAAATTTGGTAGCCTTAGCCCTCCGCTTTTGAAGGAAAAATTGATATTTATGGATATTTATGGATACCTTATGGATATTATTATGGATATGGCACTTACCATCGATTAGCAGAGCCGCAATATTCGGTTGCGTAATTAAACCCTCCGGGAATTTCTTTGCCAAACTAAAACTCTATTTACCTAAAAAGAAAAAAATTTATTTAAATTATATTAAAACGCATTAATAAAATGATCAGAGTAAATATAACAGAGAAAATAAATATTGACAATTTTGAAATTAATTAGCCATTCGATGGGGAAAACAAAAGCAAATATGCTCTTTTTGTCATTGCACAAATATTAGAGTTGATTATTCACTCAATTAACATATTGTTAGGGCAAACTGGCCTTTTATTGGCAGTAAAACAAGGAAAGATATTGGATAAAAACCAACTATTCCAATTTAATCATGAAAATATATTTATTTACTTTTTGAAGGTTAATAATTAATAAGCTGCTTAGAAGGTGTAAAATATTAAAATTAAGTCTTTGTATTTTATTCAATTAATAACTTTTTTTTAAAAATTTTTAGTACATACTATTTAAAAAAAAAAAAAAGTACAGATTATTATCAAAATCCTGACGATTAACAGCATTTGCCTGGTAATAATGCATTAAAGCTTTCGGTCATTTCATTATAATTAGCCTATTAATTGGAAAACAAGTTCTTGACAAATACATGTGTGTGTGTATTTGGCAACCATATAATTAAATATAATATTTCATATTTATCTCATCAGTGAAGCCGAGTTAATTAAAGTTAAAGCTGCAATCGGCTGATGGCTGATGGTTAAAGACCGAATCGAATACTCTGACATTGGCTGCACGGCTGAGTGCATTTGATTTATTTGCCGTGCCAAGTGAATTGCGAATGCAAAACTTTCTAGACACACGAGTGCTGCATGCTGCATGTTAAGTGTAAGTTTGTAGCCATGTAGCAGTCACTCGAAAGGCCCGAAAAGACAGACGTACAACAATTTGCGGCTTAAACGAGTCAAAAGCGTAGCGAGAACTTTTCTAATTGTGAAATTGGGCCGTGCAGATATCCCGGCTATAACTCCGGATTCTGTCACTGCATACCCCCTTTTATCCCCCCGCGTGCTCTACGCCCCTGCACGTGTCAAGTGCCGCAGCCAGGCTGGGAACTTTTTGTATTAAACTGTCAATGAGCTCTGTCTGTTTGCCCACAGGCAGCCCTCGCGAAATGGCACACTCGCGGCATCCACTGTAAACAAAGAAAAAATTAAAATATGTGCCAAAAAGTATGCAGTAAATAAATGATTGGCGCCTTCTTGTATGAATTCATATGACTTTTGGATTGAAAATATATTGTTGCATACTTTTAGACACCTTTTTTGACATTTAAATATTTTCAATAGTTTTATGAACATTTTAGGAATGTAATTTTTGTAAATAGATTTTTCGCTCTTTTTTTTCGTTCTCTAACTGTGCTCCCGTTTCGCCAAGTGCATAAGGAGGGGGCTGCTTGTCCTCGGCAGTCAGCGAGCTAGAAAAATGGCAAAGCGTGCAAAACAAAAACATTGCCAATGGCATCAATTTTCAGCGTCAATTTTCCAGGGCAACAGAAACAACTGAGACACAAGGAGCGCAGCGCGCACTTGCCCTTCCCTCATCCTTTATCCTTTATCATTTTTCCCTATTTCCCATCTCCACTTTATGGGCATGTGTATTTTTGGCTTTGTTTGCTTTATTTAGGCTGTTGTCTGTCTATTTACTCAAGTTTGCATACAAATGCCAAAAGCAGCGAGTGAGTAAGTGGAAATTTAGGGGCGAAAGAAAATTCTCAAGAATGTACTGAAGTTGGAATGCCCTACTGTCTGGGGAGACCCAGCTTAAAAGAAGGGATAATATATATTTTAAATTTCTCAGATATTCGTTTATCATTTAAACAGACTTCTTATAATTTATATATTTTGTAAGATTTTTATTATATTTAATTTTTTGGAAGAACCAATGTGTAGGAGCCCAGCGAAGGCACAGTTCATTTATCTGCGGGAAAGTTGGCATACCAAAAAAGGGAACTTCATCGGCCAGTTAAGGAATTGGCAATTGAGTGGAGGAGCCTTTAATGTTATTAAATCAAAGCTAGCGCTTGGCAGGCCACAAGTAATTTGGATTTATAGCGGACTCTTCCACCAGGCAACCCAGCAATTCACAGCCACCCACACTTAAACCTCAGTGAAAGCGCAGCGAAACATTCTTTCTTTGCCTTCTTCTTTTCACATGGTCAGCTTTTTATTGGCAATGCAATGCAAAAAAGCACCCAGGGGCGGCGAGGCGAGGGGGGCGCCAAGGGGGGCCGTATAAATATTGTGCCAGGAGGGGAGGAGGTGAAGGGTCAGCTTTGGCAGGAGTTGAAATTTATTTGCTTGGCCTAGCCAAACTAAGGGATGCACTGCAAGAATTATTGTATAAAATATACTACAAAACTGGTTATTAAAATACAAAAAATATTTTTATTTTATATAAATTTATATTATTTATATTTATATTTCATTTATATAAATACAACATGAAAGTAAGCCTAATTTTTTAAAAAGTACTGAAAACTATTAGTAATTTGTCTTGAATTTAAATATGTATTTTATATCTCTTCGGATATTCAATTTAAGTAAATACAATATTCAAGTCTCATTAGGAAAATCAAATGTTTATAATATATATAATGTATTATAAGGATCCATTTGAAATAACCTTATTCTCACATTTATTTTTTACAAACAAATCATAAACTAGTAAGTTAAAATTTTCTCCTATCTTATCCAAGTGGAGCCAAGTAGTTGGAGTTTTCCGGGGGGAGCTATTGACCTTTGGGTGGCTCACAGCCGAATTGCCTTTGTGTGTAGGGGTCCTTTGTCACCCAAGTCTCAAGTCCCCTTGCAGCTTCAACTTTCGACTGAAGCCTGGGAAGCTAAGGGTCATCCACACACACACAAACACCACCACACACACACACCACCACACCCAGATTAACACTTCCGTTTCGCCCGTTTCCGGTTTTTTATTTATTTCATTGTTGTACTTGCTCCCCGTTGATTCTGGCCTTTGTCTTTACCTTCGTTTCGTCGCATCTCAACCGTACGGAACCGAGCCGAAACGAGCTCCCTGCCGATCCTTTGAGGTCCTTCGAGTCCTGCGAGTCCTGGACCCTCCTGTCTCGCATTTTTATTTCGAGCAACTGATAAGCTTCGATATAAGAGGATTTCAAAGTGTCTTAAATAACGCTTGAGCGCATTCTGTGTGAGTGAGCCGCTGGGACTGGACGGAGTTAAGTGGACTGAGCGGGGGGTTCCCCCCCCCACTCCCCAAACAAGGACGTAGGACGAAGGACCAAGGACCTGTATGTGTGGCTGCATTTTTAGCTCATACAATAAGCCTATATCTGCCATCTGGCCGAATGGGCGAATGGGAGTTTGAGTGCGAGTACGAGAGCAAAGGAGGAAGTCGGGACAGCTTCAGCTTTCATTGTGTCATCCTCGCCGGAATCCCTGACATGCCACGCCCCCTTCAGCCGCAGCCCCTTGCGCCCCCCGTCACTGACTTCCTTTATTCATTATGGGTGTGAATAATACGGCCCAATACGCATTGTAGATGCCGACTGGGCAAACAAGCAGGAGAGAGAGCACATGTGCCAAATAGTTGCAAATTCTATGCCCCAAGTGGAGGGGAGGGGGTCGATCGAGAAGTGTCGGGGTAAGATCATAAAATACAAAGAAATGTATGAAATTAATGAACTTAAAACTCCGAATCACAATCTGAAAGTTCGATTTAATAACAAAAGTAATATTATAAAATAATATAATATTTGTAAACTAAAAATCAACCCTTATTTTATTCTAAACAATTTTATTTTACTCCCTATTAACAAGTTTAAATCTGAAAAAAACTTAATAAAAGCAAAGCAATCCCATTAGATATAATAATAAAATGAAAAAGGAAAATATATTTTATTTAAATAATTATTTCTTGCTTCTAATACCTAAAGAAAGTGTTCTTCGCCTCATGAGCAATTTGAGCCAATTTCAATTTCAAGATTCGTTCCCCTGAAGCTCCAATAAACTCATCAATCCCACCTCGCAGTGACGTTCCGTTTTCAGTCTTCCGTTTTCCGCACCTCACTCACTGCCAACATCCTACACTCTACATTCTGCCGTCTTGTTTGGCGAGGAGAAAAAGGTTTTCACCTTTATTTGCTGCATGCTTCATTGAATATTTCCCTTTCGTTAGTGAGGCAATGAAATGTCTGTTATAAATGCACACACACATGCACACAGACACAGACACGGGAGCTGGGAAAGTGGAAAAGTTTGAGACAGGCCAATAGACATACACATACCCACACTCGTATAGTTTATAGTCTGGCGCTATCAACACTTTAGGATCTCGTATGTTAAACCGACTTAAACACATAAGATTTATGCCTTTTTCGCCAACGTGCGCCTCACACACGCACACACACTGACAGACACCCACTCACCGACATACACAATCGCACACACACCTTTGGCGAGGGTCTTCATCATTTCCACTTAAGTGCCATGGAAAATCAGGAGCCAAAGGAGCGAACGGGAATCGAAATGGGAGTGGAAAATGGGAGTGGAAAATGGGGGAGGGATCGCCACACTTTTTGGGGATTGAGCAGTCTGCAGAATAAGATTTAAAGCGAAAAATTAATTTCTATTGGCTTAAATTTAATTTTTTATAATAGTTAGAAAAACTAATAATCCGGTTTTACTTGATAGTTATTAACATTCGGTGTATTTTTGAAGGCCCAACCAAAAAACCTAAAGAAAGGCGAAAGATTTATTATTGTTATTTATTTTATAAATTCTACAGTATTTCTTCTCTGACATTTTTGCGTCAGTTGCAATTTAAAACATTTAAGTTTTTAAAACAATATGAATGTGATTACTATTACTACTTAAGTCGAATTACTTTTGTTATTATATTTTCTAATTTTTTTTAATTTTCCCGTCGATTGTTTGTCAAAGATTTAAGCCAATTTCGCTTTACTTCATCAGGGCCAAGTTCGCAGGCCACTTAAAATACATAAGAATTGCAGCAATGCCATAAATAAGTGAGCTTTCCCTTTTTCTTTTCCCATCCCTCTGGCTGGCCACCAAATTGCAGCTGCAGCCGCTTCAGTCATTCACTCAAAAAAATACCAAAGGCAAACATAACTCGAAAAAAGTAGAAAAAAAATGATAAATGAAACAAACAAACTGTGGGAAAATATTTTGGAAAGGGGGTCACAGGATCAGAGCCAGGATACAGGATACAGCGGCAATCCTGGCATTGTTGAAGTAGCAGCCACAGTGGCCATAGCCATCTTTCCAACAACCCAACCTTTGTCCCCGAAACAGAGTCAAAATTAGGCTTAGGCACAGATTTCGTCCTTCGCCGTCCCTCTCCCTTTTTGCAAATATATTTTCGGTCTTTTGGATTTGAAATGCTCTAAATCTGAAGAGGGGTTTTGCAATACCACATCTAATACTCTAGTATTAAAAAAATAAAATGGGATATTTTGTTATTAAAAAAAAAATTAAATTTCCATTAATAAAACTCTCATCAAATTCTTATTTTGCGTATTTATTGTAATTATTATTATTATTTATATAAATTACAATATAAAAGCCCCGAATTAGAGTTTAAAAATTATCGATATTTGACAGTATCGAAATTTTCGATATTTTATCAGTATCCCATCGATAATATCGATGTTTTCAAGGTAAACCAAGTAAAGACTAAAACAAAATATATCTTTCGGACCGAAAAGCGAAGAAACTTTAAGTTAGGGTATCTCCAGTTCATCCCCCTCAAATCCTATTGCAGATTTTTCATTTTTTGTCCGTTCCATGTTTGTTTTTGTTTTTTTTTACATTTTTTGCAAACAAGAAGAATCGCAATTTGGCTCGGCTCAGTGGCTATGATTCGGGATAGGGGACTCAAGGGGACACAGGACTCAGGACACAGGACACAGGACATGCATGGATCCGTAACTACGACAACAACATCAACGGACGGCAGGGTGGACCAAACATTTTTGTGGTCAATGGGACAAAAACCTATTTAGATAGTAATCAAAAATGCTATTAACTTTATGCCAAAAAATTTTACAATGTCGTGAGCCGAGAAAGCGAAAGGAGCCCCCAAAAAGCGGGAAGGGGGAGTGGTTAGGGAAAATATATGCCCGCAATCGGACATTGACTGTCATGGTCAAGGTAAGGAAAAAGGTAGAAAGGTGTCTTTCCGAAGGCCACGAAGCGTGGGGAGGCAGCAGACAAAGTAAAGTAAATAAACTTTTCAATTCAATAGTCAAGAAAATCCGCACCATAAAAGAAAACAAAGGCATTTGGCCCATTTTCCGCTAGAAGAGGGCGCAGAGGCGGCATTAAAATGGGCAAAAACATTTGGGGATTCGGGATGGAAATAGTTTCGGACATGGGCAAAAGTCCCGAGGGTGGGACTTCTCTAGCAGCTTACGCATTTGAGTGGGCTTTCTTTTCCGTTTTTCGGGTGGGGATGCCTTGAAATATTAATGTGGCCAGCTCCCTGTTTAATGCAAAACAATTTAATTAAAAGTGCGGAAAGTTCACCGGATCGGTTTTTCAGTGTTTCCAAGGTTGAAAGCAAAGCACAATAAAAATCAAGCCAAAAGTTGTAAATATCACTGTGCGTACGTGTTGAGAGCCGGGCTCCTAAACCACAAGGATGTGTTCAGGGTCAGGAAGCGGAAAAGCGGGAAGGCGGAAAAACGGAAGGGGAAAACGGGAGAAACCGCCAGAGGTTGGCTTACTCAGCTAAGCTTTCCAATTTGTGCTCGTGGCCGGGCTAAGCCCGCAGTCGAGTACGATTTTGGTACTTCTCTCTTTTTTCCCCCGGGAAAAACTAGCAAGTTTTATTGCCAGTTAATCAACAAAGATCCACGATATATGCAGAAAATATTTACATGTTCTCAATACAATTTCAAAAATTGAGAAAATAAAAGTCACAAGAAAAGAAGGCCATGTAAAGTAATATTTTTGAATTTTTCTCAGTTCTAAAACTAATAAATACTAATACTAACATATAAATAAAAAATATGTAATAATTATAAACATTCCTTCCTATGCATACATAATATATCAGTAATATTTGTTTATAATATTTAAAAATAATATTTTAGTATTTAAATTTTTTTAATTATCCTCAGTTCTAAAACTGCATTTTTATAAACGGCAAAATTGCAATTATAAGTGATATAAAGTTGTTGATATTTTCAAAATATTATTTTATACTGTAATATTCAGTATTGAGAGACCAAAAGGTTGATTAAACTGATTTTACACCATTTTCCGCTGTCCAAGTTGAGCTCCTTGTACTTTCCACTCATTTTCATTCATTTTCCTCCCTTTTCCACTCGCACTATTTAGGGGGTATATTTGGGGGATTACAGGGGACAAACTTTATCTACAAATCGTTTGCATCGCAGATCAGGTTTGTCCACACTTAGCCAAAACTTTGGCCGTCTCATCCGGAGAGGGAGTCCTTCTTCTTCCGGCATTATCCTTTCGCCCGGCACCTTGGTGACTTTTCACATTTGCATTTTGGCCGAAATCCCCTCATTTTGCATTCTTAAATGCTTTGAATTTGATGCCTCAGTTGGCCCGCTCATCCTGCTTGTGTTTATATATTTTTTTTCTTCTAGTTTTCTGGGAGCTGCACAACTCACTTAAGCGGCGCTTAATGGCCTGCCACGCCCCCTTTGGCAACGGCGTCGCCGCCCACGTTAAATGCGCAAATAATGAGTAAAATAAATAGTTGCATAAAATATTTGTAAATTGCCTCAAAACTTTTCGCCTCGCCTCGGCTTCCTTTCGCGTTTCGCTGGAGCGAAACTTTCATAGTTTCATATTCATTGGGCAACATGAAACTATCGGGGAGGCTTTTCGCTGCTTGGGATGGGTTGCGGAAACTGTGAAAACTGTGCTTGGCATTTCCCTTTTCGTCTTAGGCAGTCAACAGCATTAAAGCTAATTGCCAGACAGCAAGGACATTTGGTTCTCTTACTGAGACATAAAAGCAAATTTATCCACAAAAATCTCTAAATAAAGCTGAGTTTTAAAAACATTCTAAAACAAAACTTGTAACAAAAATAAATAATAATAAATAAAGTTGACTTGACTAGCTGAATTTAAAAATCGTCTTGGACAAAATTAAAGACCACTAAATTCTAATCAAGCTCACGGATAAATTCAACTTGACAAACTTGAAATTATTTATGCATAAATCTTATTTTTTTGCTGTTTGCTTTTTTGTCCATTAAGCGATGTCAGTGCCGTCGGTTTCGTTCTCATTTTCGTCGTCGTCGTCTAGACGCGATTTCATTAAAAAGCAAACAAACACACACGCATCAGGGCCACGCCCTCACGCCCCGCCCTATATATAATGTTTTCCACCCACATATGTATAGCCCACCACAACCCACACATAACCCCCATAACCAACGCCTTGATGAGCCATGTTTATGCCGCCAGAGAATTTTTAATTGAAAATAAAGAGTTTAAGCAAACATCAAAAATCACACATACGCCATGTCGGCCAAACGCGCTGTCTCTGCCGTTTAATGACTTCATTTGTGTGGCGATGACAGCTGGCTGACAGGCAACAGCAGCAACAACAACAACCGCAGAATGTCATTTTAATAGACTAAACAAAAGGCTCAAATAAAAATTAACAGCATTTGTTCGCCAACAGTTGGGGGTTGAGATGTATTTTATGGCAATACTTTCGGGCTCATAAAATTTTTAGAGTTCTTTCTGGCCAGTTGACGATGATCATTTTGATTTTGCGACTGCCTTGGCGAATTGTTTCCCCGCAACAAGTGGCAATTTTATTAATTAGTAAAACACCCACTTTCCACTTTCCCTCAAAAACGTCGTTATTATTTTGGCCACATCAAAGGACTTTTGGGTATGGGGCGCAAAATTGATTTAACTGTTTCTTTGTAATGGCAACGAGGCGTTTAATAAGTACTGCTTTAAGAACTTGGACAACCAGAAAAATATAAAAGGAATAAATTAATATCTGAAATTAAATCAGAAAGTGCTAAAAAGGTGACCATTTTAAAATAAATAAAAAATTTAATTCTTTAAAAAATATTTTAAAAAATAATAACCACAGCTTTATGAACATAAACACCCGAAAAAATGTGGAAAGAGTATTTTGAGAACGATTGTTCTTTAAAAGAGAACAATTGTTCTTTAAATGAGAACAATTGTACTTTAAATGAGAACAATTGTTCTTTAAATCAGAACGATTGTTCTTTAAATGAGAAGCAATTGTTGTCCAACTGTAAATTCAATTATAAAGAACGACAAATAAAAAGCAAATAAGAAGGTTAATTCTTTAAACTATCCAACTATTACTTTCATATCGGACCCAAGGCAACTTTATATCCCTGAATATATTGCCTCACAACTGAAAATCGCTGATTATGTGTGCAACTCCATTTCGAATGCCCCCGGGGGCGTTTTGAAAACCCAACGCCTTGCAGTAACACCGCCGTAAATTAGAAATTGATTTTCACTCAAGTGTTGTGCTGCTGCCAGGCCATCGACTCGACTCGAGTTGTTCGTCAAACAATGCCTATTTGCATTCGGGCACATTTATATTGCATATCGGCGTACACGGAATGGCAACATAACAGCAGCAGCAGAAACAACATCAACAATGACCGTCGGGCATGGTAACAGCAACAAAGTCAAAGTAATTTCCCTAAGTAAATTCCAAATAGTTGGATGTGCAAACCCGTTGGCTTTGTCTACCCCTTGAGCCACAGGATTTTTATAGTGTTCTCGCTCCCCCTCCACAAACACACTGCACAGATGAGGTAAAAACTTTAGCAGTGAAGGCGATCTATGAAAAATATCCATTTCAGGAGTCTAACAAAATCTCCGAATAATTTTTTACATTTTTAATAAATTCCGAATTAAGGTTTCTGGTTTTCGATTTTCTAATCAAACCATATTCACATACTTAAATTAGTTCAATAGTAATTTAAATGATGATGATCTATGATCATGATTGTATTTTATTTTAGGAGTCCGAAAAAACTCAAAATAAATTCCGAATTTACATTTTTAAATTCCGAATTTAGGTTTTTAATTTCGAAATAAATTCCGAATTTATGTTTTTGGTTTTTGTTTACCTAATCCAATCATTTTCACACATTTAAACTAACTCAATCTTAATTTTATATCTCTTATCAATTCCCGAAAATAATTAATACACTTGGAAGTCCACTTAATTACACACATTTCTCTTTTGAGAAAATTAAATTCGAGGAAATTAAAGTGTCTTGAAGACGTTTAAGGTGGTAAAGGCAAAGGGTTGCCAATGTGCTATTAAATTGAGTCGTACTGTGCACACACGCCCCCATTTGGCCCCTTTCAATTTGCACGTTTGCCCATTCCTATCAATAGTCAAAAGCTTGCCTGCTTCTCCTCTCGCTCCGAAGAGCCGAAGAATGAAACTTCAGCTGTTTGTGGATTGTGGATTGCGGACTAACTGACTGACTGATTGACTGACCTCCAGATGGCGCTCTACGCTCTGTTTTCCTCGGTTTCGGCTCCGAGTTCGAGTGGCTCTTTAGTATGCCAGTCGTGTGCTCCGTTCCGTTCTGTTCTGTTCTGGCTAGGCTAAGTCCTCCAATCGTCCAATCGTCCAATCGTCCAATCCTCCAATGCTGCAATCCAGCAATACTCCATTCATTCCGCCTGGCGAAAAGTTGGCTCGTTTTTCAAATTTGAATTTACTGCCTTCGTCCAGCGATTTGAGCAGTCAGAGTCAGTCAGCCATTCAGTCAGTCAGTCAGTCAGTCAGTCAGTCAGTCAGGCGGTCAGTCGGTAGATTGGGTGGTTTTCCACGGGTGGATTTGGGATTAGGAATGGAAAGGAAGGATGCGAATGAGCATTCATTCATTCATTTAGCCGCTAATCAAACAAAATTGAGGCATGCATTAGTTGTCTGCACGCACCACAAAAGCTGCAGGCACTCGACTTACGGTACAGTGGGCCCCAAATAAAAATTGCCCCTCATTTTAGCGGTTTTTTTCCGTTCCGGTCTCACCAAACGGAAATAAAACGATTAGGAATAGCACCTCAAACTTTTGAACTTAATAATTGTTCTTCTTAACAAGTTACAAATTGATAGGAATGGGTTTTGGGATTTTAAACGTTTTATAAATAAAAGTATAAACATGCAATTTTTTTTACGGGGAGTGCTAACCACTTAATCCCCCGCCAAACCAGGAAGAAAAATTAATTGAAAAATTGACTTAATATTCGGGCAAAAAGCGATTGATTCCAATCGGGTAATTTGCGACGGCTTTTTGTGTACCTACCAATTTCCCCAACAACATAAAAGCTTTTTTATCCCGCCGCACAGTGGAGTGACTTTTGAAAAATCAATTAAAAACTCAAAAAAAAAAATGTAATATTATTTAATTTGTAAAACCCAGTGAAAGATAG
Source organism: Drosophila pseudotakahashii (assembly GCA_035046095.1). Taxonomy (NCBI): domain Eukaryota; kingdom Metazoa; phylum Arthropoda; class Insecta; order Diptera; family Drosophilidae; genus Drosophila; species Drosophila pseudotakahashii. The sequence continues at coordinate 22,009,702 of JAWNOE010000105.1, forward strand.
GCGTTTGACCGCTTTGTGACTTTACAAAAACTAATTAATAAATTTCATAGAATAGTTTTTGATTTGTCCGTTGAATTAATAGAGCTTTAATATGTTTTGAATACTTTTTTTATTTCACATTAAATTTTATTTGTTATAACTTTTCACCCTTATTTACCCACTGTGCGCGAAGCTCACTGTAGCTTTATGTTATGTATTAATTTTTTGGGATTAGTGTGATTTTCCAGATCAAATTATATGGGGGATTCTAAAGTGTGCCCCACTTTGCAATTGATTTTTGTCATCAAAACGAGTGGAAGTAATCCACTGTCATCAGGACGATGAGGCTAATTCCGTGGCTGCGGATGAGGATGGTGATTTTGGATTTGGATGAGGATGGCTTTGGGTATGGGGATGGGTATAAGGATGGGAATGGTGATGATGCTGATGACGGTGGAGGACAATGGCGCACGCGCTGCCCGTTAATGGCCGCTGCCACGCCTCCGCCTCCCCCGGTTTCTTTTTTTTTGTTTTTGGTCCGTTTAAGGGCCGCTCACGTACGCAAATAATGTCGCTTTCAGGCGGATGAGATGAGTGGCAGAGGCAGAGGCGGCTGTTGTCGGTTTGCTAACTTTTAGCCAACTGAAACGTGATTTGCCGCAAACAAATAATTTTCTATAGCCAGCCAGGCAGCCAGCCATCCAGTTTGTTTGGCTTTTCGGGGTAATATGTGCAGCACACTTTCGGGTTTCGCATTTATTTGCAGAGATCGCATTTGCGGCAAAAGCGGCAATTAGCACGCGGCTCCTCTTAAAGCCAAGATGAATCGAAACGAAACGAAACGAAAATCGGACGACGGCCATAATTGGTTGAATAATAATTGGCCAGCTTAAATCGGCCACAAGTGCCGTGGGCGGTGATTGCTGTTTAAATTAGAATTTCTCTGGGTTGTTTATATATATATATTCCGTTTTTTTTTTGGGATGCTGAAGGGGGGAAGTACGCCCTGCATAATTGGATAAGTTTGCCACACTTTAATTACACACCAATGGCAATCAGGCATAATTGTTGCCTGTTTTGTTGCACTTCTTCCATCATCATCATCATCAGAACTTATTTATTATCATTTTATGCATCCAATTAGGGCGACTGCAATTTGTGAGATTTGAAGCTGTAGCTGACTTGGTTTATTGGCCATGGAGTAGCAATTATTGACAGCACTTGAGGCATTACAAGGGCACACGAAGGAAAAATCACCAGTAAGCCAAGGAAACCTGATTGGAAATCACTATTTACAGTACCCAAAAGTATGCTATAAAATTGTATTATTACTCTGGGAGACATTTATGGATGATTTCGAAGTTCATGTTATTTTTGTTGCCCGACTAAATGTTAATATAAATATTTAAATAATATATATTAATATTAAGAAATATTATTACTATTTCTTATGCAGAAATACACCCTTTATCTTTTTTTACTGCATACTTTTGAGCACCTCTATTAGTGGTTTAAAAACGCTGCAATATTTTCTGTGGCTTGTGTTACTTGAAATTTATAAAAATGGTATTAAAATTGTTTAAAATTAAAGGAAGACTAATTTTAAAATTTTAAGCAATCATCCTTTTTTCTGTGTGCAGAAATGCCAGATGGCCAGGTGTCCACATCCGCTTGCCGTATCTATTTCCCTGCCGAGTGCGTTGATAGCAGAGCTTAGCTTCAAGACAGATTACAGCTTAAATGATGCATTAAAACACACCGACACCCGCACACTAGCCGAGGTCCTCACTGGGCCACAGTCACAGTCACACCGGCGTATCCTAGTTTATTATTGACTGCTAAAGAGCCAGGACTAAGCCAGGACGACGGCAAATGCCTTGACATTTAAGAGGATTTGGGGCAGGCGCCGCACACACACGCAGACATTTGGTGTCAATCTTGGTCAATCAAGGGGAGAAAGGGGGTCAACACTTTGCCAAAGGTGAAAGTGAAAGTTAAAAAAACAACAGAAAGAAACTGAAAAAAAACAGGCTCTGCAAAAATTGCGTTTTTTGCATCCTTCATCGAGCAGAAGATCATTTCCCATTATCCTGTCAACTTTAAATGGAGAAAATCTTTAACAAAAAAATATCCCAAAGAACTATAAGCTTAGTAATCTCTTCGTCCTAATAATTATACAGTTTTATTTATTAGTTGAATATATTTCAAAAATTAATTATTAATAAATAATTAAACACTTTCCTTAAATGTCAAAAATATATTTATAATATTTATATAATTATTAATGTGTTGATAATTATATAAAACTTAAAGCTGACAATATTTTTAAGAGTTAGAGTTCTTTATCGTTAGTAATTATTTTAATTTGATTTAAAACCCACACAACACACCACTTCGCACGCGCTTTTATGTATGCTGATGCAACAGAATCGTGATTACTTTATAAGCCGATTGGATTTCACAAGCGATTGACCTAAGCTTTGGGTAGTGGGTTCTCCACGAAGTTGTAAGGCTGTAAGCCCCCAGGCCACGTTATTAATTCCGATAATTTATCCAAATTCTACACTGTTTCTCTGCGCCAGCACTTCCACTTAATTACAAGTATCAGCCAAATGACCACTCATTTCCCACCCCCAACCATGATATGTGGGCCATTGTCTTGAGTGTTTGGTTCGGGGATGGGATCAGCATCAGCATCCTTCGCATGTCGTGGTGAATTTTCTAATGCGCCCCAATCAATTTTGGCGGCGTCGAAAAGTGCGTTTTATGCACTCTAATAACTCAGGCGACGGACGAAGGACGAACAACAATGGAGTTTGCCCAGCACTTGATGGCGGGAAAAACATTTGTTATAAAGTGCCAGGAGTTTCAAGTGCGCCCCCTGTACCTTAAGCTAAGCCAAATGAAAGATGGCAAATGGCAAATGGTAATGGTAAGTCCTCCTCCACCGATAAAAGTCCCCTCCGCAGAGGGGAAAACGACTGTCTCCCTGCTGGCAAAAGGAAAATTAATTATAAGCGCCGAGGACTTCTAGTTAAGATTAACAAACTGTGAAAATTGCTCAGCTTTAATTGAAATTAACGCAGCACTTGAGCAGATGAAATACTTTGTAGTTTTTAGTGTGCTCGCGGATTAATTTAAATTTATTAGCGAAGCTTTGAGAAGTTGCATTTGCGTTTCTCGCTGCTAATTTCCTTTTTCTTTCATTCCCTCTGACTGTAAAAATCAGCTTAGCCTCGCAGTCAATAACTTGCGACACACACAGGCGAAAATCAACAAGGAAAATATGGCAAAAATAGTTGAACAAAAGGAGGCAAATGCCAAAGAACACAAAGGGCTGTAATGAGGCGTTGGGAAAAGGAGGGGAAAAGCGGGGAAAAGCGGAGAAAGGCCAGCTGGCGATAAGCCGCAAGTGTTGACAACTGGCAGATGAAAACTTTGGCCTGAAATGCTGAACGCTGTGAAAACAAGCCTACAGTCGGCAGGGAAAACTTTCTAATAAATAACTTATTAAAATATTAAAGTGAGGCAGTCGGAGGAGGAGTCCCATCCCTCCACACATGGCCTCCTCCTTTAAGCCGCCCTAAGCCAAAGTAACTTTTTAAGTTCACTTCTCCTTGGCTTGGCCAAGTTGTCTGGAGATATCGGAAGAGCAGCGGCAAATCGAAGGGTTCGAGTTGCCAAAGTAAACGAAAGGCACTGAAAAATTCGAATTCGCGAATCGGGAGATTAATTGTCAAAGTTTGTGACTATTTTATTATCGGGTACTGTTTATGTCATGTTTTATTAGGCAATATATGTGCTCAATAGGAAAGAATCAATACCAAAAAAAGAATTGATAAATATAAATAATTAATTAGATAACCATAAGATCAATAAAAAAATAATTACATATATTTAAATTAGTCTATGTATTTTATTTTTTAGCAAAACCATTACTTAGATTTATTATTAAATTAAAAACAATTTCTTGTATTATAATATATATATTAATATATTCTTCACACTGTATTTACCCAAATAAATCAGATTAACCACTGTAATTAACGCCCACTGCAACTTTGCTAAACTCGTTAAAATCTATAGATTTTTTGAATAGATATTACAGCATTATAAACTATATATACATAAATATTTTTAAAAATAACTAACTAAAGTACAGGATTTAATAGCAATCAATTAATTGTTGTTGTATATAAAACATTCTTTAAATCCCATTAAGAACCAGGGAAATGAACTCATACCTGCAGATTAATGGCAATAACCCAAGGAAATTCCTTAAATTTCTGGCTTACAAATTACAGCCACATTCTGCATTCGCATCACCCCTTCGGCGTCGTCTGAGTTTCATCGATTGGTAATCCCAAAACGCCGCCAGTTAAATCCATCGATTTCCCCTCACTCGATACGTTTAGGTTTAACCTCTGGATGAAACTCAATTCATTTTTCCACCCTTTGCTTGGGGTATTAGCATTCGAGCATTTCGAAGGTCGATGATGATTTAAAAGTACTTTTAAGGCTTTATTGGCAAATATTTTAATTTGTCTTTAAGCTCTCGCTTTGAAATATCTAAGCGAATCAAACTCTAATCTATTTAATCGATTTAATAAGTGAAACATTTATATTTAGATCCTGCAAAATTCCTAAGGCAAAGCCTCATTCGAAAGTCTTCCATGATTTGGCAATTTTTTTTCGAAAGCAACCTGTCAGAATTGTTGACAATGAAGTGACAAGCCCAAAAAGTGAGCCATTTCTTCATTTTCGTTTTTATTTTTTTCTGTTTGGCTTTGTTGGGGGATTTGTCAGTCAGTCACATGCTGCTGCTCCCCAGGAATTATGCAAAAATTGACTTTGCAACTTTGGATTATGAAGCGTTGTGAAACGGCGACACCAACAAAAACATCAGACACAAAAACAGACACAGAACCCAAATCCGAATCAGAAACCAGACAATTGGGGTTAGGGATTCGGGAGCCCAGATTCTCGTTGGACACGTAAAAGTGGCAATAATAAAAACGATAACAATGCAAATACGTGATGGGCCTCAAAAGGGATCCATTTCCCCATTTCCCCGCCCCCATCCTCCCCGAATTCCATCTAATCCATCATTAGGCCAGGTAATTATGACTGAAATTAAGGGAGTGCCATGTGTGCGTCATAAAACAGGCTTAGTGGCAGCCTTCCTGCCTATCTAACTATCCACTACATGTCGCCGAACTATTTCCGCTCTCTATTGTTAGGAACTGGGAACTGGAAACTTGGGGGCTTCGGCTAATAAATTTCACCGTGTGCCAGGACCAAAAACAAAATGCCAGCTGCTTTTTCGGCATGCCATTTATGCAAATTGAAAACTTAACAGCATTTTTAGTGCGGGCTCTTCGAGGGGCTTTTGTCGGGGGGGGGCTTGGGGGATTCCGTCTGCAGAACCGGCAATTAATCGTCCACTCGACTAACTGACTGCTCCTGCCTCCCAGTAATTGTAACTGTTTACAGCAGCCAAACATGTCGCATGTTTTGTGTTTTATGGCACTGCCGGGGGCTCAGGATATGGAACACAGGTCACATGGGCGGGAGGCCCATCATTTGTGGCTCCAATTTGATAGGATGCGGTGGTAAAAGTTGTTTATGACACGATGTGATTTAGACGAGTCGACGACTGCCGCAAATAGGCAGCCATAACGAATGGGTTTTTGAAAATATACCAGAAATATATCCAGACAGATCGTGCAAGTGCTCTTTGCAAAAACACAAACAAGAAGAGAGAGAACGCTATGGTCGAGGCCCTCGAAAACCCCGCTACTCAGCTAAATGAGTGTAAGAGAGATAGAGAACTGCAAGCAGCAAAGCAAGCAGTCGCTTAAAGTGGCGCCACCATTATTTGCTCATAACTTTTTAATGAGTGGTCCGATTCTAAAACTGTATTTTACATTTTGGTAGATATTACTAAAGCGAACAAAATCGAATTTACACTTTTTCTAAATCTGTAAAGATGTGAGCGCTACGATTGGAGGATTGTAGGAGTTGTTGGCGTGCTTCTTCCCGAATACAATATACCCTCTTACTCTACGAGTACCCAAATAAAGCAGTTCGCAGGGTGTCTTTTGTTTTTCAATGCAAATGGAATTTTATTTGCTGTGAATAAACAAATTATTAAATTACTAAAGGCTTACGAATGAATGATGTCTCTGAATTTCCATAAAAGGAATATCATTTTCCTAAAGGTTATAGGCTATCTAGAAGCCACGATTTATTTACTTTACATTATTCAATTCTATTCCAACTAAAATAATTGGTAACCCATATTGAGTTTTCAAATAAATTCACTGCATTTTCCTTCATAGAGATGCGGACATTATTTGCGTCGTGTCACGAGACGTATCACATTATCTAACAAACAAAGTAACTAAGATTATCTCACGAGGGCACTGCTGATTTTATTCTCCAAAAGCTGAACCTCAATAAGCCTCTGATACTTGAACAGAAATACATTTCCTTGGAATTTGGTGAGAGTTGGTGGAGGAGAGATGCAACTTTGTATTCATTTTAAGATGCACTGCTGACCCTTCAGAGCTCGGCAGCCAATTCATAAATCCTTTGATAGCGCAAATCTGTAGGCTGACATGTCCTCGAGATCTACGTGCCAATTTGTAACATCCAATGACAAAACATACAGTGGGGTGTTTTCGCAAATGTTGTGGCTAAAAATGGAAATAAAAAACAGTCTAAAAACTGATTTGTATTCAAGGACAATTTTGTCCTAATTCAAGAACATTTGTTCTCATTTTAGGTACAACATTTAAGAGCAAAACGTTCTTATACCAAAAATGGATTTCTCAGCTTGGTTTTATCCTTCAACGTTCTCGATTTCCCATTTGTTGTATATAAAATATAACTTCCTCATACCAAATGTGCCCACTATGCACCGAATAATTGATAAATGCCACACAGCATTTTCTTTGGAGCCGACTAGTTAATTTAGGCGTTATGATGTGCTGCTAGTCCACAATAATATTAATTACAATTAGTTGGAAGCAAGTGTGGATGTGAATGTAAATGCGAATTCTTTAACAAGGTTTATTGAAATTGTATTTCCATTTTAGATCCCAATCGGTGGCGAATAATTTCAAAATTCAAATTATGGCATAAATCAGTTGCACATTTTGCCATTTGCTATTAAAGTCGTAATTTGTTTGTCATTGCCAAAATTACAGATTACTTGGAACATGCTGAACGATGATATTGGGACAATGCTGGGCAATTTATTTATGAAAATCTATTTATGCAAATTAATTTTGGACTCACTCAAGAAACTCAAGGAATGGAAATGGGAAAGGGAAAGGAAATGGGACTATGGGGCTATGGGGATTGGGTTCAAAACGGGTCGAGTGGAATAAATGAGACCATTGTGTGTTTGAAATAGAGACGCCGACGGTCGACCACACATAAAATGCCAAACGAATGCAGCACATTAACTTGCAATACTTGCCAGGCCCAAGACTCCTTTCGATGTCCAACCAACACCACAAATGAACAATTGCCGCAAAGAATACGAAAAATTAATGAAATTCTCGAAATGTGGCAATGTGGCAATGAAGACGTTGGCCGGACTGGCTTGGTCCTTCAACGTGTCCTTGCCGCAGCCCCCGCAACCCATTCCCCACATCCCCCGTCCATTGTGGTCCTCTAAATTTGCCAAAAAGTTCATTAGAGTAAGACAAAGATGCCTCCTGCTCCTCATCCCAACCAAGCCTCCATCTTGGCCTTCTCCGATGCCAATCCTTTGTGCCTCCTGCGTGTTGTGTTGGTTATTTTAATTAAAAGCACATAAACGAGTCGGCCACGGTCCGAACTTGGAGTTGCACGGTGGAAAAAAGCCCAGTAGAAGCCAGTAATGCTCCAAAGCAACAGAGACTCTGAGGAATATTTTGAAAACAACTACAGGAAAAATGAAAAATCTAATAACATTTTCTCATGAGTTAAGCTTTCCACCTCAAAACCATCTAAAAACAAGTGGGAACGACTATTAGATACTCCTTACTCGGCTAAGAGGAGTGCGAGGGAAACTTAAACTGCTTGCACTGCTTGCACGCGTGTCACCTAGGGGACATTCCATTATTTGCTCATAACTTTTGAATGAGTGGTCCGATTTCAAAGGGGATTCAAGTTTTCGTTTCCCCTTTCCCTTTAATATAAAATTAAGTCTTTGTTTAAATGATAAGTCAATAAAAACCAGACAAATTGGTAAATAACTTTGGTACTGTAACTATTTTATAACAAAAACTTAGGCCATTAAGCTTCTGGTTTTTCTCCCTGTGCACTGGAACGGACCACAGTCCATTCAGCTGCCCTATGCATGCGCTATGCCTGCCAACTTGCGGCCACAAAATAATTATTGCAGGGAAATGTTCTATGAATGGACGCGGAAACTTTCAGGGCTGCTCACTTTGTGCTACGCCAAACAATGCAACATGGCAAACTTTTACTCTCCTCGGCTTCGAGTTACTCACTTCTCACATTTTCCCCCTTTGCCAACTGGACTTTCCCCGCTTTCCTCGCACTTTCCCCCGGTGAGCTCGAGGTGAGGAGCGAATGAATCTACAAGATGGGATTCTTGGCCACAGTTTGTAGCCTCCCAAGGCCCAAAAACAATGCAATCGAAACTTTGACGGCTGTAGGCCAACGAAGGAGCTATGTCAAATACAATTCCAGCACTCGAAACTCCCAACTGCCAGTCGATCGATCACTTTGAAAGTTTCATCGCGTTAAACAAGTCAACGGGAATCTGCATATATTTACCCGTAGTTTAAAGAAAAAATTATATATTTAGTATTAATATCTTGAAAAAAAATCATAAATCAAAATTTAAACCGGAATAAATGGCCTACGAAAATGTTTCGAATTAATTTAAAATACTTTGGCTATTTATTAAACCCTTGGTCCAAAAAACTGTGATACTTTGAGTGCTTTTTTGGGAGTTTCCTAATCCCGAACATCTCATTCCCATGATATATGAGTCACGGTTCGCTTCACGGGATTAGTGGCCTCTAAAGTTTTCCCATTTTCCACTTCCCACTTGCCATTTAAATACAGAAGTATTTATCCATATCCGTTCGCTGGGCGGCAGCTTCAGCTTCACCTTCAATTAGCTGCTCCAGTGGCAGTGCTTTTAAGGCATTTAAATAAATGTTCACACCATATTAAGCGTAATCCCTGCCCTGTCAACGTCGCCAGGATGTAGGAGGCAGGAGATTCAGGACTCAGGCTTGAACTGCTCCTTTCTCCTTTGGCCAGGACTCTGCGGAAGTTCGGCTTTTTCGGTTTTTCGCTCGGTTTTGCGCTCTGTGCGTATGAATTTGCAACTTAATTGAGTAAATGTGGTCATCAGCTGCATTTCGGTGAAGTTGTGGTGTGGATCTGTGGATCGTCGGTGGAAATGGGAATGGGAATGGAAATGGCCATCGCCCGAGGCAACTGTGCTGCACTGTACCGGAAATGACGACGAGCAGTTGCCGCTAAGCAGCTTAAGCACGCCAACTGAATGCCACACTAGATATGCGGCCGAGGGGTCGAAAAACGGGGGCTGGGTTTTCCAGGGGCGTCGGCGGGGGCAAGAGGGGGGCGCCAACTGGCACTCCGGGCAACTTGGCAACCGGCAGAAGGCAGCGGGTTGCGGCCATCGACGAAGAGCGCTCAACCTTGTGGTCCCGAACTACACTGGCCGCAAATAAGGTGGTCATTACAAAAAAAAAAATAAAATAAAATAAAAATAGTCCACTACAATACCATCTGTACGACTAAAAATATTATATATAAATTTAAAAATAAGCAGAGCAAAAAACATAAATATTAAGTATACAAACGAAATGTTTATAAAAGGCAACGCTGCGTATTAGTAATAAAAATCTCATTATTATTAAACTTTTGTTCGCAGCAACATTATTTCTCAGTGCATTCGCAATCCTGCAGCGAAATTACAAAGCAAATTTGCATGTGTGCCATTTGGTGGGTTGTTGGTCGAGCATCCTGACTGCTGACTGCTGACTGCCGGGCATCTCCAGAAAAACCGATGACGTCGCAAAGGGCAAAGGACGAGGACGAGGCTAACTCAAATTCGACCTGGCCACTGCCACTTTCGGTGGGCCATTTAAATATTAAACGCATTCGAAAGTTGCACTCGGATTGCTGGACTTATGGGGCCGGATGGAGATATCTGTTCAACTGTTCCGTTGCCGTGAGCCCGGCGAAAGTTGAAAGTTTGCCGCCCCAGAAGGACACAAGTCCTTCCAGTGGCCATCCGCATTAATTTGCGAGACATTTGCACCGTGTCATTCCTGGGCATCCTGCGCAGTTTTTGTTTCGCCTCTAATTGAAACATTTTGTGCAACGGAAACGAAGTGCAATGACTCCATCGGTCGGTCTGTCGGGAATATTTCCCCTATTCCGCCACAGAACAAAAAATAGAAAAAAGAGGAGATACAAAATATAACCCCTTCTCGACTGGTCGTCACTTCGAGTGGCCTCCACTTCCACATCCACAGCCTCTGAATTTCGACGGCTTTTGAGCAGCGGAAGGGGGCGTGGCCGAGGGTCCTTTAAAGTGCTGACGATGGGGATAAAAGACCTGCAATTTGGCGCGCCAAATCCGGAAGTCGTTACTAAAAACTTGATCGCAGTGCCCAACTGATTGCCTCCGAGGACGCCCTCAAGAGATATTTTAAATAAGGGGTAATATAATTTATTTACTTAAGGGTATGCAATTAAATAATATAAAAAATTGTTTAAGTATGCAAAAAGTATTTATAATTATTTCCCATAAATCAAACTAATTACTCTAAGGATTTTATCCTTTTTTTAGTTCTTATAAATTTATTTTAAAACATTATAAATTACTCTAAAAGTATTTAAAATTATTTCAATCAAAAGGAACTAATTCCTCCATGGATTTTATACTTTCTTTGGTTCTCATAAAATTTATTTAATTTATCTTTCCTTTAATCCTTTATGTATCAAGATGCCACAAGCAAGTTTATTTAATTACGCCAAGGAAATTCAATTTTTAATGGAAATTGTTTGAAGTTTTGCACACGATTGCCATCCTTTCCACTTCCATTTCCATTTCCATTCCCACCCACCATTGATTTTTCTACATGTGTTTTTGCGCAGATATATACCAGATATATGTATGTACATTTGTACACATATTTATTTATACATGTCGCTGCCTGGTATGATTTATGCCTGCGGGGCCATGCACATCGCTTTGGCTTTCCTTCTCATACTTTTTTCATTATTTCTTTCTTTCGCCACGACTCAAACATATTTATTACCTTTAATTAAAAACGCCATTTGTCAATGCGACCGAAACGCCCACACACTTTCGAGAGTATAGGTATCTGTGTGTTTTTTCTAGGTGACTTGATTGTGCACACACATATAGCCACGTGTCCCCGTATCGATATTATTAATTGCTTTCAATTAATGCAACAACGCAAAGCTCACACGGAATCGAAAGTCCACTCTGACACTCCGACTCAGCTTGTAGATTGATTCAACCTCTCTATAAATCGGAGTAATGATACCTTCATCAATCAAAAATAACCCTCTAATTGTCTATGCTATAATCGGTAAATTGGTAAATTTATCTCCCTCACTTTCAGCTAATTTAATTTTTTTATACATTTTTTTTCGAATTTTTGGCATTTGAATTTTAGACAAAAATTAACTTTTTTTTTGGGTTTTCAGCCGTAATTTAAACAAATTAAGGCCGACAGCTAAACGACCGACTGTTTTGAACAGCTAACAAGTTAAACTAACGATCCCCATTACTTTTGGGAAAACTAAATTTTTCACCAATTTTTGCAAAAATTAACAAAAAATTAAAATGTCCAGATTTGAACGCAAATCGATTCGGAATTTAGATACGAGCTCAACAAAGTATAGCATTCCATATTTGGGCTATTATATTCTTTGTTTCGGACAAAATACCGATTTTTTTGAGAAAAAAATATGTTTTTCAAACTTAAATGTGTAAAACATATTTTACTAAAATGTTGAAAAATTTCAATGCTCGTAATGAAAGGTATCCCAATGCTTCAAAGTGCCTATAAAACACAAGTCCCCGCGCACATTTTAAATTTCAATTAATCCAACGAACTGAGGAACCGGTAAATAAATCGCTTGTTATAAGCAGACAACCGACAGACAGGACATGTGGTCGGAATAAATGCGAGTCCATTAGAAATGAGCGATTTGTAGTCATTGCTTAGTTGGTGGCAATAAAAATGAGATCAGAGCCAATAAATTTGCTCCTTCTGCTGCCAATGTCGAGGTCCTGTATCTAGGGTCCTGTATCCTGTGTCCTTGGGCAAACAACAATTGCTCACCGAGTGAAATAATGATGTGGCAACGACATCGATGCAGGCCAGGACTGCTCGGTTGCACCTTTAGCCACGAAAATAAATTCCACAAGCCAACAAAAACGAAACCATCTCACATATCCTCGTACTCGTGGCCCATGGCAGCAGACTGGCAGCTAAATGAATTTAGTTAGCTCCGCATTGCCCCAGCTACCCGCTTTCCCCGCTTTCCCCGCTTTCCCCGCTTTTCCCGCTTTCCACAGCTTTCCACTCAACTGTGGCCAAGTTTTTGACTTGGCTTTCCATTCTCGTCCGCATCTGCTCGGCTTGGCCCATAACTTTGTTAGACGCCATATTATCAGCAGCCGCAACGAGTGGCAGCATCCACACGGCGAGAAATCGGGGGACAGTCCTTAGACAGTCAATTAATTTGCAGCTAATTATGATATTTAATTTTTAAACGAAATTAAGCAACATTTTCTTGCGTTTATCTGAGAGAGAGAGAGTTTTAAGAGAACTTAGCACTAGATATAATAAATCCCTCCTAGATCTAGCATTTTCGCTCAGTGCACGGCAAGTGGCAGCTCCTTGGCGAACAGGAAACTTAACTTAACTCAACTGAGCTGCTCAGTTCAGTTCAGTCATTTTGCCCCAGTCGAGTCGAGGAAGTTCAAGTTCAGCGCAAAGCGCGCTAAACAAATTGAAAGTAATTGGAATGCTTAGAGCAGGTCAAAAGGCATATCCTGTGAATTTGTAGGGTTTCTAGGATTTCTAGGGGGCAGAAGGACCTACACACACACACACACATCCGAGGGGTTAAACCGGGCCAATAAGGTGCCAAATGCCCTTCTCATTGATGGCCGACAATTTAGCGCTGAAAGCTGAAGGGCGATGGGAAATGGCCAAGTGAATGGGCCAAGTCCAATCAATCAGTTTGTGCAACAAGCGGTTGCAAGTTGGCCGCACTTTATGGGATCTAATCGGAATCGAATGGCTACCAAGTGAAACTAAATAAGGAAAAATTAAAATAATTTCTTTAAATTTGTATTAAATTTCAATGAAATTTAAACTCAATTTCAATGTCCTTTACGATTAAAATCCCCAAAAAATAATTTGTTTTTTTTTTGAAAGAGTTCTAAATATTATTTTCCCTCCAAAAAATTATGATCTTTATATAATAGAGTTAAATGCATTGTAACCATTTACTCTGCAACTTGCTACTCGCATGATTTTTCAATTAACTTCAAGGAATGGCGTGATTTCGAAATGGCGCCCAACGCAGGGGAATCTCCCCAACCGAATGGCGCCCAACGCAGGGGAATCTCCACCCAGCTGTGGTGGTGGATTCTTGTAATTATCTCAACAATGTTGGAGCCCGGAAAACCCGGAAAACCCGGAAAACCCCTCTTCAAAATCAAGTCAATGAAAGCGCTCTCTTCTCCTGTATTTTGCTGTCCTTGGCAGCGCGGCACAAACAAAGCCACACATATGTCCTATGTCGCATGTCGTATGTCCCCGCATGGGTCCTGTCAGAAGGGGTTTGTATTTGTATTTGTATTTGTGACTGTGTCTGTGTCCTTGCAACTGTTCGCGATTCGGGCTGCAATTGACGTTGGCCAGGTCCTAGAAAGCGGAAAGTTAAAGTGCCAGGGGTGCGGAGGGGAGCGGTAACCTTAAACATGGCACCAGCACAGCGGGTGGAAAAACGTGCCACACGAGAGTTTAGAGTTTAGATGGCGGGGGGCAGGGGCAAAACAATTTCCGTGATTCGGCAGCCATTGGGCCGCTTGTCACACCCACCGCTCCAGCTTCAGTTTCAGTTGCAGTTCCAGTTTCGGCTTCACTTGCAGCTGCATTGCACTGCCAGTTGCACTGACACAAAAAGGACTTTAAAAGGACAATAATAATAATATAATTATTTGGTGTCTGGCGCCCACATCTTTAAAGGTTTCGGAAAAGTATAAATGCAATTTTCATGTACTTTTTTATATTTATCGAAATGTAAAAGAAATTTTTCAAATCGCACCATTCGTTAAAAAGTTATGAGCAAATAATGGAACTCAAGCAGTGCAAGCAGTCGCTTTGCTGCATGCATATGTCCATCTCCCTCGCACTTCCTCGCGTTCTTTCTTGTTTTTTTTTTCATTTAATTTTATTTAATTTTTATTTACGCATCAGTTATAGAAATCAAAAAAATTAATTCAGACTCTCTTGCACTTTCCTAGCTTTTCTTTTTTATAATTTGTGATCTAAGAGTCAAGAGAGTTTTCCCGCAGTTCATGCCGCTGCGGTTGCCTGTGGATCTGTGGATTAGTGGGGACGGGGTGTTATGAGGGAGGCAATCCTTTCCAGCACGTTCACTCCTCTCGCTTTGGGAAATATTTCACACTTGCGGCGCAGTCAGCAGTCGCTTTCAATAGACGGCTGCCGTTTCGTTTCGTTTTTTGGCGCCTGTCAGCTCACGTCGCCTGCCACGCCCCCCAATCTCAAATGGCCGACCACTTGGCGAGGAACAAGCGGCAACAGCAGCAGTTTGTTGCAGCAGGATGCGCAGGAAGAGTGGCGAAGTGGGAATACCCTGGGATGAAATATTTCGCTTTAGATAAATCGCAAAATCAGAAGCCAAGAAAATCAAGAAAATCAACTCAAAATCACCAACATTGTGGCTGTCGGCTGTCGGCCAAGTTGGCCCCTATTTTTCCGCCAAATTGCAACTATCGCAACTTTGCGGCCAACACTGTTGCAACTTGAAATCCGAAATCAAAATGACTTGCACCACACGCACGGAGTTTCGCGCCCATGTGCCTCATGCCAAGTTTGTTGTTTAAAACTATTGCACATAGAGTTGCACATTTTTCCGCTGCACTGTTGCCGCTGTTGTTGTCGTGTCAGCGGCAGATTTCGGCTTTGAATTATGTGCATGGCACGCACTGTAAACCGCAGGCACGCACTGTGCCCCCCTTGGAACGCCCCCCAGCTGAATTTTGGGTGAAACTGTTTAAGGACGCCGCCGTCCGTTGACAGTTTTTAATGCGAAAACAATATGCCACGCAGACTAATTGAGTGGCTGCCAAGAAAGGAAAATGCATAATGCACTGACAGAAAATAGGAAAGCTTTGAAATTGAGATTCGTTGGCTTGCCAAAAGTTGGATATAAGCTCAAAAAAGGTAAAAAAAAATGGTATTTCTATAACAAACTGGGCGGGTGAAAAATATTTTAAAATCCCAAAAAAAATCTATTTAAATCCCAAAAAATTTCTGAAATTCCCAATAAATATTTTCAAGCTGCAGAAAATCATTTTTTTCATTGTTAAGTATATTGAGATAAAAATGACCATTTCTTAAACCAACTGGGCGGATGAGTGATATTAAAAAATCCCAACAACAGATCTATTTAATTCCCAAAGCAAATTCTGAAATTCCTAAAAAAATTTACCAATCTATCTCAGTTACAGAACAACATTCTTATATTTGTTGAGATAGAAAAATATTTAGATAAAATTAAAAAATATTATAAAAGCTGAAGGAAGTGATAGTTTTGCACCGACAAAAGGGTCTAATAATGAATCAATATTATTAATTTTTGCCAGTGCACCTTAAAGAGGCTGCCTCACACACACACACTCTGTGTACGTGTGAGTTGCGCTTGTGTGAGTGAGTTGGCTCACGTCAGCTAGACATAAACCAAACAATAAACAAAAGTTTATGCATCTAATTTAGTTGTGAATGCTGGCAAGTAAATTCGAGCTGCCATCCTGCCGCTCTTGATGATGCACACTGCCAAAATGAGCAGAATGAGCCCCTTTTCCCTCCGATTCGCCCCGCTTTTCCCCCATTTTCCCCGCTTTTCCAGCTCCCTTTTCCCTCCTTGGATGCTACAGCAATGTCTTTGGCTGCTAAACTTAATTAGTTTGCTGGCAGCAACGACGACTACGACGACGTCGACGCGGGAAGCCAACCGCATGCGGCGTGCCACGCCCACCATCCACCGCCCTCACAGCCTCCTTATATTATAGTACCACCCCAATATACATATACATATATACATACCTCCTCCTCCGCATCCAACAGTTTGTTTTATTGGCAAAAACGCTGCATAAGCTGAGGCGTCCCTCAACCGACAATCGCCAACTCAACTCTTCCAAATAATTCCAAGCACACGGAAAAAAATATTGTTATTCAAGAAAAGCTGGCATAACGAACGGAAATCACAAGTATAGAAGAGAAAAAAACAAAATTCGAATAACTACGTACGTATTTCTTTACGAAAAGTTCTGAGAAAGTTGCCTATAATCAAATGAAGTTCAATAAATATTTCTAAAAATTTTGTAATAACTTCTTCAAGAAAATACCATTCAAATAGACTTTCTGGAAATTTCGCTTGGCCAAACTAGAAACAAATGTACATTAATTGGCCGGCTTAAAGTCGCCGCGATGTCCTAAGACGATGCCCTTGTGAAATGAATGAAAGCAATTATAGAAAATATGGCTGTGGCTTGCAATACTTTTGACCGGAATCCCGAAATCCCGAAAACCCGAAACTTTTGCAGCGAATTAATAACAATATGATGTGGCAACGGAAGCTGTTAGCTGTTAGTGTGTGCGAAGCGCAGCGTGACTGCTTTTCTAATTAGCTGCGAGAAAAGGAGGGCAGGAGCAACGATGCTGCAACGAAAAGTACACAATATTCCCCGGAAAGGAGCGGGAGAAAGCAGACGGGAGAAAGCAGCGAGGAGAAAGCAGTAGAACTCCCACTCACGGACACCAAACAAGTGGCCACCGAAAGCCAAACGGAGGCACAGTGACAACCCGCTGGCACGGAAAAATTAATAAAATATAGAAAATAAATAAATATAAAATATATTTAATTTAATTTTAAAATTTTTGAATGAAGATAGATAATATTAAATACAATGTTAGTCATTTCAAAATCAGCGTTCAACTTTTTCAAATTTACTAAAAATGTTAAATGTATTATTAATTTTATATTTAAAGTTAATAAAAAACGCAATGAAAGAGAAACATAGCGTAAAATATTTAAATTGAATATAAAATCTTTGAACTTATATAAATTTTAATTTTTAAAAAATATTATTTAAAATTTAAACCAATTCTATATATTTTGTAAAGCATATGATTAAGTATTCAATTCTTTAATATATATTTATACATAAATAGTTTAATTTTGAAATTAATTTAAAACGATAAAAAAGTATTTGAATTTTCCGTTCATCTTGTTCATAGGTTTGCCTGTGTGCCACGCCCCATTGTCTGTCCCGCCCCCTTTTCCTGCGTGTGTGTCTGTCTGCATGCGGGTTAATTGCGTGTAGCTCACCTGGCATTAGCAGCGCTGATGTGGCTAATAAACTTGCCGCCTTCGCAGCGCCACTATCTACAAAATGGGCAAAGAAAAATAAAGAGACAAGGAGATTCGGAGGCAAAAACTGGCAAAAGTTGGAAAGTTATTGGGCACAGACCGAAGAAAATAGAAGAAAATAGTCTGCCGACGAGTAAGGAAAATAAAAAGACACTCAAAAGGAGCCTCGGCTACATGCAAAACGTTTTCAGTAAATTCTTCCGTGAAAAGTTTCTGCTTCTTTTTCCCGCGCTTTTCATGGGATTTCGAGCCAAGTTTTCGAACTTTCAAGTCGATGGAAAAGCCATGTCCGGGATGCCTGCAAAGCGATCGATCTCCCTGGCTGATCAGTGCACTTCACGGCTGATTGATTGCCACCGTTTTCCATTTCCCATTTCCCACTGCCCATTAGCCGAGCGCCATGGTTTTGTTTACTTGGCCACTTCAATTCGCTGCGAAGTAGGCAACGCGAAATTTCATGGTCAAATAAACGAGGTACAGTGGAACCTTTATTAATACCTATCGAAAGGTAGAAGAAAATTCTAAAATCGGTGATTCATTCAAAAAAGTTAAAAGCATATATTGAAATGCAAGCAGTGCAAGCAGTCACTTTACTGTTTTCATAACTTCATCTGGTATCTAATTCTGCTAATCTATGGTTATTTTTGATATAATACTTTTTAAAATATTTCACATCTGCCAGGTCCTGAATCTATCTAGCTGCGATATCTACCTATCTATCTGGGATAAAAGTCAGTAGCTTTCCCATCACTGTTCCTCAGTTTCCCTCCGTATTTCGGCTCAATTTGACTGCCTCTTGTCGGCGGGAACGTGAGCTGAAAGCCGAACAAGAAATTAACATGACGAGGACAACAGAAGCGGCAAGAAGATGATGATGACCATGATGACGATGATGACAATGATGAGGCGTCGATTTACGTTGATGCAATTGGCAGGTGGGGGCGTGAGGGCGTGGGGGCGTGGCAGCTAAGGGCGTGGACCAGTGACCACTCGGAAATTGGCAAATTTGTCACACTTCAGGCCGGAGTCGAGTCGATTGTGTCTCAATCTTCATAAAGCACACACCGCACATCCACATGTGTGCCTGTGCAAATCTGGCTTTGATTGCTCGCCGTTTGTCGCGACTGACAAGGACACAGGCACAGGCACTCGAAGGACTCACAAGGACTCGAAGGTCGGCGGTAGCTCCAATTGGCAGCTTGTTAACTAAGCCTGGCTAATCCAGAACCTCAACAGTTTAGCATTGAAGTATGATGGGGACCAAGTTTCAATGGGGCGGAAACAATTTATGATTAAGCTTTTTAGTTTACTCACTAAAATACTGGAATATACTAGAATCTACTAAATTGGCTTTAAGTTCCTTATATAAAAATATATATATTACAAAATGCACAGAAACAATTCAAGATTCGAACTAAAATTTAAACAATTACTTTGGTTTTCGCTCTAAAATACTGGAATATACTAGAATATACTAGATTTGTCATAAATTGATTTTAATGAATGGTCCGATTTTAAAATTTTGTTAATATTATAACTTGAAGAAACTTCATGTTCTGACTTGCCATTTAATCGAATGCCCAGTACTAAACAACGAGATGCTATCGAAAATACTCGTTTACCCCGGCAGCATATAGCACATGATTTTGTTGCGAATGCTTAAAAATCAGATTGCAGTCCAAATTGGGGATTGGGGATTTTGAGAACTCGGCCACTGCTAAGTAATTACACATAAATCCACTTGATGGAGCGCAAGGAACAGCTCCTCAGCCACTTGAGTCGACATTGATGATGCACTTAGATGTCAGCACACTCACACTCATACCCACGTGCACAAACACTCGCACTTGCCACATTCCACTTGCCACTTGCCACTTGCAACTTGCCACTTGACACTGGAAGCCAAAAGTCTTGCACTCTTCGAAAGCCCGAAAACAGTTTCAAGTCATCAAATTCAAAGTTTGTGGAGCAGCCCAGCAGTTTGTGGGTGGTATTTCGTATGTGTGGGTAATGGGTAATGGGTAATGTGTAGGGTTTCATGTGGCAGCCATAGTTTCCATTACACATTACACCCATCCGCCATGCCGCCTTGTGGCTGTGCCGCCCATTTCATGTAACATGAAATGTTAATGAGAAATTTATTATGGCAAATAAGCTCGATTTGCGTTCTGCGTTCTGCGTTCTCGGTTTCTGGGCTCTCCATTCTACGTTCTACATCCTGCATCCTACATCCTGCACGCCACATCCTTCATCCCGCATCCTGCATCCCAACATTGCCTCGCCAGGCTGTGGTTCGCTCCGTTTTGGCCATCTGATGGCAATGGCGAAGGCGTTGTTAAGTGCATGTGGCGCGCAATTAGCGCAAATGGCGTGAATGTGCAAGTTGCAATCACCCACGGAACCCACGCACCACCCCCTCAAGACACCCAAGCCCCACCCGCCCGACCATCCAAGGACCTTGTTAATATTGTTATTATTATTGTTATTATTATTGTTATTATTATTATTATTATTGCCACTGTATTGCTATTGCGATTAGGCCAACAGAAGGGCAGCCATGAGCAGAGAGAGCCATGGAAAGTCGAGGAATCGGGAAATGAGCAAGGGGTCGTAGAGACAATAGTTTGTAGAAAAGCAAATATATCAAGCAATCATATGAGTCTAGTTATTATTTCCGAATTTCGGTTTTTGATTTCACATTCTTATGTCAAACAGTATTCGCTGTACTTAAAACGCCTAGAAAACAATGCTCTCTGTTTTATAATATAGATAGATGAAATAGTCGAAGATTATATAACCACTGACATAATATTTCGTTCTGCTCTGTTTAGCCGGCAATCGTCTTTAATGTTTAATGTCTTTAATTAAATTTTAATTGACGACTTCATTAGCATAAGGCACCAAAAATGTTGTAATTAGTATTGAGCGGGCATTAAAGGCGAAACGGGCGATATTGTTGAAAAATTGATGGCGGCAGAAACAGAACAGCAATCAGTTTTTGGCCGAGGAACAGGAAGTGCCACGAGGAAAATGGAGAATAGGAGAAATGATTTTCCACTGCGGAGTGGATAACTTTGAGGGTGAGGGTTTCGGAAAATGAAGCGACAAGCTGCCACCCAAAAAAGCGACGCCTGTTGTCCGAAAAGGCACCCTTCCTCAGTCCCCCCCTTTGGACCCCCTTTCGCCGCCCCTTGGCCACTTCAATCAAATGCCAGGCGCCGCAATATTTGCGTTTAATTTACCAACAATTTGTGTGTTTGGAGCGTTGAAAATTTTAAACATGCGGTGCGCGTCAAGTGGCCATTGAATCGGCTCGAGGGTCTCGAAATATTCGAAAAGGGGGACTAGGGGATATATATATACATATATTTATATAGGTATATATAAAGCGGCCGCTGGGCCACAAATAAACGAAGAACAGCCGTCGTAAACATTAAAATCCCTTGCAAATGAAATCGATAAATGTTTGAAGGCGAGATTTTTCGTGTCCAGTTTCGCCATCTTTTCCTTTCTTTTTTTTGCCGCCCGAATTGGGAATTCATAAATCGATAATTTGCTGCCTTATTTCCCACAACAATATAATTTCTCGTTCGGCTCGTTACAGAACAAAAATAATTTATGGGCTTGTTGAATTGTCTTCAATAGGCTCATAAATGTTCGGAGAATTACGCTGATTACGGAAAATTAATATAAATGAGCGAGAGTTATTGGATTGGCGCATTTATCAGTGGATCTTGAAAGAAATTACCTACATAGATGAGATTTTTGAAATTCATTGGGATAACACTTAACAATTTGTATACTTTTTCAGAATGGTAATAGTAACAAATAACAGAACTAAAGTGATAGCTGTGTTGTTTTTGATCATTAGGGTAATGTAATTATTTTTTTTGAACCTCGGGATTTTGGTTTTTTAACAAAAATATGAATTTCTTTTTTTGGGTCTTTTGCTATAACTTGGCTAAAAATGGTCCTACATCAAAAATACATACTGTTTTGAACAGATTACAATCTAATGATTACATCCATGACACTTTCCGTGTAATTTTGAAAAAATAAAATTTTTGTCAATTTTCATTTTTTTTTAAGGGGGTACATCATGATTTTTTGCGAAAAATGGCAAAAAAATAAAATGTCTATGTTTAAATGTGAATCGATTGGAAATTTAGTAACGAGTTTAAAAAGGTACGACAATCCATATTTGGATCAATATTTCCTTTGTTTCAGCGAAAAAACTGATTTGTTTTTTTTTTTAATTCGGGATTTTGGTTTTTCAACAAAAATAGGAATTTCTTCTTTTGGGTCTTTTGCTATAACTTGGCCAAAAATGGTCCTACATCAAAAATACCTACTGTTTTGAACAGATTACAATATATTAATTACATCCATGACACTTTCCGTGTGATTTTAAATAAATACAATTTTTTGTCAATTTTTCTTGTTGTAACATAAATTATAAAATTTGTTCCCAATGCCGCACTCTAAATATCAGCTAGTCAATTATTGATTACATACTTGACATGTTGAAACGAAATTGCAAAAAAACACTTTAAACTGACTTTGAGACGGGGGTTTCTACCACACACATGTAATATACCCGATCCGGATTGAGTAACGTAATCGTAACAGGAGTCGGGGGCAAATTAAGCCGGGAAAACACTTTCTTTGCAGCACTCGCAACTTGGCCAATGCAATTTTCCCGGCATTACGACGTGTGTATGTGTGTGTTTGTATATATGCACGTGCAGGAACTGCCGTATAACGATTTAATGATTCTCGATTCTCATTTACATTGCCACTTGATATGGAATTCGCGCCCCGGGCGCTTCCCTTCTGGTTTGACGCTCAGGTAACGACATTGGGAGCTCTGCTTTGCCGTTCCCGGCGGCTGCTTACGTAACGGTAACGTAATGTGCACGCCCCACAAAACCCCATCCCAAAAAGCAACCAAGACCACCCACAGGCCACCCACATTGCACACAAGTTGCATACCATCTCAATCAGTGATGGGAAACATTCAGGTGGCTCATTTCTACACACAAATTTCCGGGTAAATACTTAAAAAAATCGCTAGAAACACAAAAAAAATCATAGTTTCAGTTCATTTAAAAAATATATTAATTTCCTTTCTCCATTATTTGGGAAGAAATACGCACTCTTGAAATCAAAATGAAATTGGTCCTTTTAGAAGGCTTAATCAGAAACAAACAAGGGAAAAACGATATTCTGAGGGAGTCGGAGATATCCAAGCAGCAAACTGCTTGCACTGCTTGCACGGGTTCATTCAGTTATTTGCTCATAACTTTTAAATGGAAAGTGCAATTCTAATTAAATAAATTATTAAAGGATATTGCAGAGTTTTATTTCATAATATAATAAGGAATATAATACAGCAACATGTCTATGTACGATCATCACTGCCTTCGAGACACCACAAGCGCAGTTTGGGAAAAACAAAATGCAAATTTTGCGAGACGGCATCGTGATTGACATTTGAACTGCTAATGAAGCTATCACTCGTCGCCGGGTGGAGAAAGTGGGTGGCTGTGTCGCAGTGGCTGTCATCAAGTGGCAGTCAGAGATGCAGATGGAGATGCACCACACATCCTTTTTCCAGGAGCCGAGTCCTTTCCTTTGTGTGTCTCTCGGGTGTCTCTGTGTGTGTTGAATTGTAGAAATTGCAACTACGTGACTCGTGGCTCCTTCCTCCTTCCTCCTACATCCTTCCTCCTTTTCCTTCTCGGGAAAATCGAGCGGGAAAATCTGTCTGCACATTGCACTTAAACATTTTGTTTTGACAACTGCGAATTCATCAATGCAATGCTCCCCGTCGGTTCGGATGGCCGATGCAGATTGGTATTGGGTTTTTCCAAGCAAGTAGAATCCCCCGGAACCCCCTGAAACCCCGAACCGAAAGACAATCAAACGAATGCAAATTGAAGTAGAAGCGATTAAGCTGAAAATGGATTTGTGTACTTTATGCCATTGCCAAAAGGTTCTTGAGCTTCTTCTTTTGGCTTTTTCCACTTTTCCACCCGCCGCCAAGGGAAATCGGGAAATCCGGGGGAAAACAGCTTGACTCGGCAAAGTTTTTGTAGGCCGTCGCCACTAAAGTTTGCCACGCCCACTTGAGCAGAAAAGGGGAGGAAAAGGGACGAGGGGGGGGGCTAAGAGTTTTGTGCATTATGCAGCCTTATTGTGAATTTCTGCTGATGCGGCAGGCAGCAGAAGATTGCAACTGTGGGGCCAAGAAGGGGGAGCATACTATTGGTGGATACTGTTCGGATGGCTCAGCTCAGCTCAGGAGCAGCAGACAAATTGCAAATGCCGCACAAAAATGCAAACGCAAATTCTTTGGAAAATACGTTCTTGCCTTCGCCACAAAAGCCAAAGATAACGAGACAATTTCATGCGACGATAGTTGAACAGAGTTTGATGGAAATCAACGAGCCAACTCAAATACGAGTACGATGCGATGCTCAGATACTCGTAACTTTCTCGCGTTATGGTCGCGGTAAATAGGATAATTGCTTTTGACTTTTTCACAGAAGTTGAAAAAAATAAATTCAAATACAAATTAATTAAATGATTTTTAAAAAAACCTTAAAACCCAGAGAACTAACTTTTAAGTGTCAAATTAGGTGTCTAAAAGTATGCAACAATATATTTGTAACCCTAAAATGATAAGAATTCATACAAGAAGACAATTATCTTTTATTCACTGCATACTTTTAGACACACATTTTTTATGTTTAAAAGATAGCCTTTTTATACTCTTACATTTAAATAAATATTTTAAGCAAATAATATATTCAAACTAGTAAATAATTAATGGTTGAGTTAATATTTTAAAGAATATTTTGTAACTAGAAAATAATTAATCTTAACCTCATCCTCACCACCATTACGGTAAAAAACACCGAATTTCTTTTGCAACCACTCCATATTTTTCGATGATTTCCAACCGATAATCGCTGTTCCTTTTTGCTCGCTGCCCAATTTGTTGCAATGACGTGCTGCTGAGTGCAACAATGCAACCTCCAAACAGCCAAAGAAGATGTTTTCCGTCGATGGCGTGCATTAAATATAATTTTCGCATACGTCACTTGACTGATTAACCAGCTGGAACATTCAAGGGGGGGGTTGAAAAGGGATCAAACGGGAAAGAAAACTGGAGAACAGCAAATATGACAGGGCATGAATTGAATGCATGAAACATGAAAACGCACTTAAACAGCAATCAATTGCACTTTACACAAAATGCACCTCCGGAGGACACTTGACCCCTGAAAACCCCCCGTTATTCGATAAACTATGTATAAAAAAAGAACTAAAGTTCGATGAAGGAGGATGCGAAAAACAATATGCACAACACATGCAAATATTTATTTTACTACAACGCAAGAGCGCCCCCTTTTTGAGCCACGCCCCTTAGCTCAAAGTCCCCGGCGATATTTTCTTGGGGAAAATGGGGAAAAGTGGGGAAGGCGTACGCGGAAAAAGGAGACGACAGCAAACACAACAATATACGACGAAACTTTTCCTTCTCGGAAGAAGTTCAACTAGTGAAAAGTTTTGCTGCACGAAAAGGGAACATTTTTTGAATTTTGCTATTTTTCCCCCTTTTTTTCCTGCCAGCAAAATGCGAAGCCGTCGAATTTTCCATGTTTATTTTGAAATCATGCAAAAACAGCAAAATCAAATTATGCAAAAAATGCGAATGAAAAAAAGCGAGACGCGACAGAGATGCAAGCTACAAACTAGTACTACAATTGCAATCAAAAGTTTTGTCCATTCCAATAAGCAATAATTTGTGTGCACAAAGGCCAGGGAATCGCAATGGGAACATAGAATACAGAAGACCCCAGAATTAAATTCATGGGAATCCATCGCAATCGAAATGTAATACTAGCAAAGGCTAGTTAATTAATTCCCAGCGCTTAATTGCCGTGAATAATGCCTCGTCCTCAAAGCACCGCAAACAATTAACGCAGCGCCAAAAGTGTCGAGTTTCCGGGGGAAGGAGCACAGTTCATTGGTTTCTCTCTGCTGGCGAAATAATAATAAAATGCCATTAATCAGCTAATGGATTAAAGGTGATCGTTTCCAGGTAGCCAATCTTCAATTTAAACGAGGAAAAATTTAATTTATGATGGGATTTAAAAATATGTGAATTAAGGATAGCCCTCTTTTTGTATGAATTCGAATCATTTTGGGCTAACAATATATTGTTGCATACTTTTGGACACCTATTTTGACATAACCCAATAAAATCAATTTAATCTTCTGATGAAAAACCCCGGCACTTGAATGTTGAAGATCAACCTGCGCATCCCTACACTCTCTTCATCTTCATCCTTTGACCCGTTTATTTAAATCCTGAGACGCTGACCCGCAAGCAGGGAAACTTGTTTTCCTTCTCGTTCTTTATCAGCCATCGCAGAGGCGAAACTTTGTTCGCTGTGCATCATCAGCAGTTTATGAAATTGTTGCAGCTGCAACACCAAGATGCCCCGAGGACTCTTGGATGTTTAAAGTTGCCCATGCAGCTGCTGCTGCGAGGCCTCGTAAAACAATAAAAACACACAACTTGGCCGAGGGGAATCGAATGGAAGGAAGAGCTCGCAATTCTCGAGTGGGATGGCATGGCTATGAAGATGGAGATGCAGATGGAAGACCGAAAGTGCCGGGGCGAACAATCAACATCGGTGGCCACATCACGGCAAACAGATTTATAAAGCACGCTTAACCCCGTTACTCAGTTTTAGATTGTTTATTACACCAACTGACTGCAGATATGTTCACCAAGTTTAGCTAAATATGTTACTTATACGATTAGTTAGCCAACTAACTAAAAAAGTACATGGTATGGTGCGGACAGCGGCACAAAGAAGAATCGACGTGTGCCCAAAGCAAGATAGCCGTGTGACCGTAGCCATGATTTGTGGGTTTATGGTGTGAGCAAAAAGTAAGCTGTTGATAATAGTTTTCTTATTTTTAATAGTTTGCTTATATTCCTACATACATAACTAAATATTTCTACTCACAATGTTTAGTGTGTTGACTTGGCATCTCTAGGACTTCTCTACTTCCTGTCATCCCTTGGATTAGACTCCTGCGAATCGTGAATCGTTTCGTTCCATCCACCTGCGTGCACTCAATCATCCGGCGAACTGACACAGGCTGAGCTGCTCTTTAAGCCGCGTTGGCCTTCGCAGCTGAGCCTGTGCAGCAAATGCCTTACAAATGCTAATTCGCAATCTTAATGACAATGAGCCGAGCCGAGGAAGGCAGACAGCAGCAGGTGGGAGTGAAGGGGGGGGGCGGCACGCCAAACAATTCTAAAATAATTTGCATATTCCGCTGACTGCGTCACTCGCGAATCTCACGAATAGCGACTTGTGGGCTGGAATTGGGCTAAGGTCTGACTTGTCTCCGGGTTTTAACTTGGGTTTGGATTTGGGTTGCGGGCTTTTGGGGCTGCTGCTGCCTGCTTGTCATAACTCTGACGACATTTATCTCAATTTCACGCACGCTAAATACTCGCCACACACACATTTACACTGCGAAAAATTGCGAGACCTAAGGGGCACTGAATAAAATATAAATTAAACAAAATAATTAAGTTTAGGTAGAAATATCTGTGCTTTTGTTATTATCTGAATATTTTAATACGAATTATTGTAATATTTTTACACAAGTTTTAGTACTAGAAATGGCATTTATGGGAATCACACATCCATACAAAAACTTTAAAAGAATTTACAAAATATTTTCAAAGAAAACATGCTATTTAAAATATTTTAAAATATTTTACAAAATATATTTACAATATGTTGTTAAATATTTTAACTTTCACTTTAGTTGCCGAGTGCCGGATTGCGTTGAGTGTAGAGACACACACAGAGAGGCAGCTACTTGGCATAATAATAACCGGGACAATATCCTGGCCGCCCTGACCCCCCTTTACCCCCCTTTCAACCCCCCTTTTGCCAGCTCGTCGCGTTGTCGTCATCGCTGTCAGCGTCGCTCGCCTGTTTCTGTTTAAATAATAAACTAAGAAAGCTTAGCGCTCAAATGCAAAGTTAAATATGCAAAATACACACACGCACCGCATTCCATTCCCCGAACGAACGGCTCGAATGGCAAAGGATGCGAAGGATGCTGGGGATACCGGGGATACCGGGGAAGGATCATAAGCCGCTCAGCAGCTCGTTGAATGTATTTAAGCATAAATTTCAATTATGCACGAAAATAAAAGAGACGGAGAGCGAGGACTCTAAGCCGTTGCCATTAAAGCCGGCAAGTTACCGACTACGGCTTAAAAGATATTCCATCTTGTTGCCTGTTCCTCTTTCTTTTCGCCGCCACCTTCACTTCGGCATGTCCTGATTTCGCTTTTAGGGCTGCAGCATTTAGCAATTTGCGTTGATTTTTCTTTTTACGTTTTTTGTCGTATTTTTTTGTATTTTTTCCGTGTACCAAACTCAAGCAACAATCTTTCACACACGCCGTGAAACACGCGTCGTATGCGCGATAAGGAAAATAAGGATAATGGCGAAGGGAAGAATGGAAATTTAAGTGGGTGGCAACAACCGGGCGCAATCAATTAGCATTAGGTGGGCGATGTGTAATGAGGGCTCCATAAGCCAAGGATCCCGAATCCCGAGTCCCGAAGCCAAGCACATGAGTTAGGACTCCGAAATTAACCGAATATTCTTGCCATTTTGAAAGAAGTAATTATAAATATTTAAGATCGATAACAGAAAACAGGCACATACCATTTTTGTAAGAATACTTAAGATATTCTTATACGTCAATGGAATCCAGATATATTTCCTTAAATTTTAGCTGATGTAAAAAATATTAATGAAGAAATAAATTAGAAGAAATACCCCAGAAAGGATCAACAACTTGTTCTAGACCGCTAATTCAAGAAAACTCAACCTCGTGGCCATTTTAAAAGCGAAATAATTGGCAGTTTCTGTTCCAAGTTAGCGGTTAACTCTGAATTCCCGTTGAAAGAGGCTCCTAACTCATCGTAATGGCCTTTGTTGTGCGGCATTTTGGAGGGAAAGGGAACCAAGCCTAATCCCCATTAAATTTCCAATGCAGCCAAAATCGGATTTGCAGGTTTTCGCTTTCCAGGAACCAAAGAAGGAAAATCCTGAAATAATAAGCAGCCTACTGCTTGCATTCCAAGCCGAGTTTGACCTCAAAACAATCAATTTAGGTCAAATGATTATTTCATTAAAATAATTCAGCTTGTCTCAAAAATGTATAAATACAAAAAATTGGAATAAATATAACCCTAGTGTTTTATTTTCAGCAAAAGCGCTTCACAAAGATTTTAATTTAATTTAAAATCTGTAATTTCTAGGTGATTCTCGGTGAGTATAATTTGGCCAAACTAATATTGGCAAATCGCTGCCTTTGTCCCTTGCAACTGGTGACCATTTCTTGCGGCAGCGAGTTCAAAATCAAATTACATGTTTAACAAACAAACCACTTGCATGCCATTGAGCACACACAAACACATATGCACACAGCACACACACACACATATAAAACAAGGACATTAATGCACCCCCGCAATCCACGAACTGCAGTTTCCTATCGCAATCGCCAAATGCCCCCAATTTGTTATGTTGCGACTAATTATTCAACATTAATTCTAATTTGATTTGTTTATTTTGTATAACAAAATGTGTTTGCTCCATGTGTGCGTGTGAGGTGTTGGGCGTGCTAGTGCATGTTAGTATTAGTGACGAGATCTGCCCAATAAACCCCCCCCCCCCCCTCACACACACACACACTCACTCACTCACACAATCAGATGCTGAGGAAATTCAATTGAATTTTGTTTGAGCGTAATTAAATAACACTCGCCAGTTAGTCAGTTAGTCAGTTAGCCAGTCAGTCAGTTGGTCACTCGGTCATTCCGTCAGTCCATCGGCCATTGTTTAATGCTCATTCATGTACGCTTGGCTAACACACATACACACACACACAGCACCGATCTGGAGCGATAATAAATGCTGGAGAGCCAAATGCAATCGTGCCAAGACTACACAACAAGTACACTCGGAAAAAAAGTATGAAATATATATAAAATACCGAAAAAAAAATCACTTAAAAATACTTCAAAATAACTATTAATTTTCTTATTTTGTTTAATACTTTACGAAAAAAAACCAAATTTTATATAATAAAATCGAACCAAATTTTTTTATTATTATTTTTTTTTATATTAATATTTTTTAAAGTCATTGAAAATTAAATCGCTAAGCTGGTATTCATAATAGTTTTCCCCACTTTTGTTGCATACTATTTTTGTGGTATGCTGCCCACTTGACCAGGCCCAACCGTAATTATTGGGCTTTGATTAAATCTTTTACTCAGAGAGTTTGTGAGTGTGCTCGAGTGTATACGTATGGGTATATATAACACGCACACCCATCGACGAGTTGATTATGCCAAAGAAGTTTGATGTTGTCAAACAAAAATATACAACAAACAAAACACAAGTTGCCGGGTGTAAACAAGCCAGGGCAGCCAGGGCAGCCAGAGCCCGTGACCCCATAACCCTTCAACGTCGGACCCTCGGGCGATCTGTGAATACATATATATAGAGGGGAAAGTATGGTATAGGGGGCGTTCGTTCATCATCGGAGGCGTCGCAGCTGCAAGTGAGGCCGCCAAATGCCAAATGCAAACAGCAAAGGAGCAAAAGAGCAGTCAGCAGTCGGCAGACAACAAAAAACAAAGCGAGCACAAAATCAAAGCAAAAGCCGCAGGGCAAAGCGGGAAAATTCGGAAAATGGTTGGGGAAAACGCTTAATGCTTAACCATTTGGGCCAGAAAAAAATAATAAACTAATTTTCCAGCTAATACTGCTCATAAGCTAAGCAAACAGCCTGCAATTTTAAGCTTATTAATCCGAAACGATACAAACAATTAAATTTTCAGTTAATTTGGTTTAATATGTCTTAATTACATTTTCTGTTAAACTGTTTTCTGTTTTAAATCTCGATTAATAACTGCAAAATGCATGCTATTAGATTAACGAAATATTTAATATTTATTTGGATATCTAATATGAATTCTGTAATTGGGCGCACGCCGATTCTTCTCTGTGTCGCCGTCCTCTCTTCAGTATCGTTGCAAAAAAGGCCTAATCTTCGGTATGTCAAATAGCAGGGAAACTATTTTCGGGCATTCGGGCAACCCACACCCACAATCGAGATAATGAAAGATACAGCAGCGCACAGGAAAATGCAGGCATTGTTTTACCTTAGCTTGGAATACCAAACTTGACCAGAATCCCAGGCCGTAGCCCATAGTCCACATAAATAGGGAATAGTTTTTGCTAACCTTACCGCAGGAGCCACACCACACCAATGGTGAAAGGGCCAGGGGGCGGATGACACAGTGAGCCCTCGGTTGTCATAACCGCATTTTCCAGAATAAAGCTGGCCAAAAAAAAAGCCACCAATGGCGGAGTATTCAGTATATTCAGTGTGTGAAATGCGAAATGTCTGTGTTCGTTTCGGTTTGAATTTATGACATTTTGTAAAGTAAAACCGCAACCGTACTCTAATTAGCAAATACATGCCGCTCACTCACTTACCCACACTTCGGCACTTGCGTTCGTGTACGTGAACGTGCGGAGCATCTTTATTTCATATTACGCATACGCACCGCTGGCACTGTTTTCGTGAGGCTCAGTTACCTTGTCAATGGTTCGATGGTTCAGTTCGGCTGACAAAAACCAGCCAAGTCACTTTAATGAGCACATAAAGGAGAGAAAAGTGACGTGGACATGCACTGAAAAAAAATAATAATACAATTTTATTATATATTTTAAAAGTTTTTTTAAATAGTATTTAATTTTTAAATTGATATTATTAATAGCTAAATTGCTCCAAAAATATATATATTGTTTTTAATTTTTGAAATCACTTTTAAATGTCAAAAAAAGTGTCTAAAAGTATGCTGTAAATAAAGAATAGTCGTTTTCCCGTATAAATTCATATCAATTTTGCAATACAAATAAACTGTTGCATACTTTTAGACACCAATTGAAAAGTAAAATCAAAAACCCTGCTATTCGTGTAGCTGTCGCCCTTTTCGACAGTGTGAAAACTAATGACATGCCTCTACCCGGTTTTCGGTGAATCGACTTTTCGATTTTGAGGCTCGGTTTTCAGCGTTGAAATTTTCGATGGGCCGCCACAACGATGGGTAATTAGGCGCAGAAAGTAGAAAGCAGAAAGACAGGACGGTGAGGCACGTCACATTAAATTGATTAGCTGTGCGTACATGTGTGTTACATTAGAGTCCTTCGGTCGAAAAATTGGAGAGTTGGAGAGCTGAGAACTCGAAGGAAGGAAGGAAGGGGGCCGGCAATTACACACTCATATATAATTAATTTTGTATTTCAACGACAGCCGCCCGGCCGCCCATCTGTTATCCCAAAAAAATCCACATAAAATCCACACACCCCCTCGGCGGCACTCAACAAATTAACCTTTAATGAGCCGCAAAGGAAACATTTTTGTGGGTTGTGCACTTTTTAGTTGATTTATTCATTCCCAACTCCTTATTTTGCCTAAGCTCCGAACATCCGTTGGCAGGGGAAGTGGCAGTGGGAGTGGCAGATTGCAGCCAATTAACGCTGCTGCAATTAATTTTAAATGCAACGCATCAAAACTAATTGCTCAAAACTGAATTAATTAAAAAAATACAAACACTGCCAGCGCAAGCTAAGCTTTTGGGGAACAACACAGCTCCGAATGCTGACTGTCAATGTGATTTACTCGAAGGGGACATACCCCTTAAAACTGCTATTTCAATTAAATATTTCGAAAATATTTGAAAGTTAATCATTTAATATTTAATATTAATTTAAATTATTTATTGCATAATAAATAAATAAAATTCAATTTATAACCAACCACAAAATAGTTAAATAATATTGAATATGAGCCCAAAAGTATGCAGCAATATATTTGGCTTCCGAATAGGCTTCCGTTCCTTTTTCACTGCATACTTTTAGACACCTTTATGGGCGATTTGAAGCCTGCGTTGTGTGTTTCCTCCAAAAGGCTTATTTAATTCACTTAAAAGTGCATTCTTTTTTTCTCCTGTGTACAGGTGCATTCAAGCATTCAAGCCCGCGCAGATCGGTCAAAAGTGTGCCATAAATCCTGGGCAGCCAACAGCAGGGCCAGCCGCAAATACCCCTTGCTCCGGGCAGCCTGGAGCCTCCACCTTCCAATCTCCAAGCTCCAAGCTGCGAGATCAAGCCAAAGGCGAGTGGAGAAGGGGCCAACAGCTACAAAGTGTGGCGAACGGAGGCGGGGGCGAGGCGCCATATTGTTAACAATTCTGTGTGCATACTAAAATGGCAGCCACCGCCGTTCGCCGTTCGCTGTTCTCCCTCGACGCCGTTGTGTTTAATTTCTTTTTGCCGCTACCGCTCCGCTCCGCCGCTGCATTTGCCTTTGCTGCGCGCGGCATGCAAATGAAATGTCATAAAAATTGCAACTCGGCAGCGGCACGGGCAGCGACGTCAATGTTGCAGCTGCCACTGTTCGTGCAGAGAGAGAAAATATATAAAATTTCCATTTTTCTTTATTAATCCAATAAAAATATTGGGTGTTTTGAAATCCCCTATAAAGGTGTCTAAAAGTATGCTACAAAAGAAACGAATATATTGTTGCATACTTTTGGGTACCTATATTCCTAATTTCTACTCAGAAAATTATTCTTTGTGTGATGTGGCTATTGGTGTTGCTGCTGCTGCCTTCAACCGCAGCAATGAAGCAGCGACGGAGCGCGCATATTTTTCCAGCGTTTTTTCTTCTATTTTTTAATTTTAGAAAAACGCAGAAATATTTTTTTTCTTTTTTCGCCTCAGCTTCTTTTGCCTTGCCGGCTGCTGTTGCTGCTTCTTCGCCTCGTTCTGTGGCAATGTTGCACAGATGAAAACGGGAATAGAAAAATGCACAGAGGCCCAGACACACACACACATGGGAGAGGAAGAGGGAGAGGGAGAAGGAAAAGGGGGCGGGAAGGCCAACGACAGTTTAGAAAATGTGCAAAAGTATTAAATTTCAGACACCAGGCCACAACAGCGGAACAAAATGGGCTTGGATCCGCCGGGGGAGCGAAGCGGTTCTGGGGTTCAGAGCTCAGAACTCAGGATTCAGGACTCCGAGATGCGGTTACTTATTCCCAACAGACCCACCCACACACACACACAGACCCACAAAAGCCAAAGCCAAAAGGACAACCGGATGTCGCTACTTGAGACGTTACCGAAAAAAAAACAGAGTGTAAAACGAGACTGTTGCCCGGAATTAATTACAATGTGCTCCCAAAATGAAATACAAAACTGATGGCAACTGTAAACGTTAGATGTTAAAGTTTAATCACCTGGGTTTTTGGTTTATTTAATAAGATAGCATTTCCGGATTTATGAACTGAAGAAAACTGTTGACCAATTTTTTGGTATTTATTTGTTACAAGAATCTAAATCGTTTTAAAACTTATAATTTTAAAAAGTAATGGGTAATAAATACTATAAATACCAGCCTTTAAAGTTGCTGGTATTTCTGGTATTTTTTTGCAGATCATTGCGATTGCTACAAAGCAAGAAAGATATTTTGGAACACAACCCTTTCTTCCTTGTTCTTTCTCCTTTCCAATCAGTAGTTTGTTTTTCTGCGAATATTTCTCTTATTTTCCATTTATCTCTGTCTTCTCTTGTCTGCTTTTCTTCTCCTAAATTCTCCATTATCCGTATTCGTAGCAGTTTTTCCATTTAAACATCGGCTGCCTTTTGTGAACAGTTCAGGGGGGAAACGAAAGGGGGGGGGGGGGGTTTGGGCCAGAAGAAGACGTACTACCAGCTTTCCATCTCCAAGCGCCCAACTTTATCCCCTTTCTGTCACCTCTTTCCACACACATTCACATACATACATGCACTCGATGCACTTGATGATGATGTTGCTCCACTCCCCTTCCCGCCACTCAGTTTTTGGGTTTAGACTGCCCGGACTGATGATGACCACAAGCACCGCACACTTGACAGGGGGTAGCTCCACCCCCTTAATCCCACCCCACTCCCGCCCCCTTTCTCCCGTTCGAACAATGTGCCAAGTGCGTGCAAAGTTTTTCCACATCGGGGAAACTTTCATCGGACGCCGGGTCCCAGGACTAGAACACGGTCTCATATGGTGTCCTGTCCGAAGAAAACGTCTCGAACTGAGATTCAGTTAAACCCCCCTTTTGGCCAGAGGCGCCACCAAGAATATCGAAGAGAGGGGATGGCGATAAGCCTTATATTTTCCTTTTTCCAATAATTATAATCGTTATTTTTAAAAACTTTATATACCAAGAAATGGTTTTAGGTTTAAATTTTGGTATTTCTGGTATTTATTTTATAATTCTTCAAGAGCTGGTATTTCAGATATTTATTTCTAAAGTTATTCTTTCTCATATTATTATTATAAATTATTATTATTACTACAGTATTGCTTTAAATATTATTTTTCAAACCCTTGCATATAATAATTATAATTTCCAATCGCTAGCCATTAAAAACCCCCCGCCGCCACTGTTTTGAAATTCCCACGAAAATGCTGCTGGAAGAGAGAAGCTGATCAAAATTATTTGAAGCTTTTGCAATTTTTGTAATTAAGCGAACAAAGCCAAACATTTGCTCAGGCATTTTCCCCATTGTCTAGGCGGTGGATCATCGGATTTTGGGGTGGTTTCTGGGTGGTGGGTGGCTAGTTTTTGTGCGCTTTTTGGGCTGCTCTCGAGTGTGG
Source organism: Drosophila pseudotakahashii (assembly GCA_035046095.1). Classification (NCBI taxonomy): domain Eukaryota; kingdom Metazoa; phylum Arthropoda; class Insecta; order Diptera; family Drosophilidae; genus Drosophila; species Drosophila pseudotakahashii. Next base: position 22,045,251 of record JAWNOE010000105.1, read on the forward strand.
AATCTGCTGCAAGTGGCAGCTGAAAGTGCCAGTTTTATTGTTGTTACTGTTGCCTCTAACTGCTGCAGTTGCTGCTGCTGTAAAGTTGCTGGACAACTGAAAAACTGCAGCATGCAAATCGAAAAATAATTACAATTGCGCAAAGTTTTAAAACGAACAGAGCACAGACAACTGAGGCGGCAGTAAAAGAGGGGTTATTTTTGGGGGGGGGGGGTGATGAAAAGTGCCTGATTTCTTTCCGTTTCCTGGTCGAGTTAGTGGGCGTGTCAGATCGGGCGGGGGCGAGGGGAAAGTGCAATGTCAGTGCGAATTGAAGATAAACTAAACCACATGTAAAAAGGACACTGGGTGATGGTGAAACACTCTCAGGAAATTGATGTATTTTAGTAAGTTTTCTGAACTATATAAATATGATAAAAAAAATCTAAAATATTTCATATTTTTCAAAATTTCATAGAAGACATTTAATTTATATTTTAATACTTCTGAACAGCATTAAAAATATATTAAAAATCTCAGCTTTTTTGAAAAATTCTCAGAAAATTCTTAATTTCAGAATTATTTATAGTAGCATTATTTTAGAATTTAATTTATATTTTAAATTTGGGATCTCAGCTTTTCTACGTGCACTTTGTGTAATTGCCCCACATCTCTTCCATTCGAAGCAAACGTACTTAATTTTATTTTCCCAGTGGAAATGTGGAAAGCGGTGTGTGTGCTTTGACAGAACATTTAGATGGCTTCAGCTGGAGAATAGGAGTACGAATGCGCCTCTCAAAATGCATTAGACACGCATTTGCCAGGCAAGGGGGAGCATTGCCATTCTACATTTCCAACATCCCAGCACACGGAGACACTTACGAATGCCAAACGATAATGCGTTTGTCTCTGCCCTCCAGAATTTTCCCATACCGAAACCTTCGGCTCTTCCATCCTGGCCGGAAAACTTTGAAAACTCATTCAGTGTCATGTAGATTTTTCGTATTTTTGCGTTTGCTCCGACAAAAAATAATTGTTGGCTAACTTTTTGCCAAGCTCATAAAACTGTGCCCCTCCTTGAACCCCCTTTCGAAACCCCCTTCGAACCCTCCGCCCATCCTCCTAGCATTTTCCATTTTCCTGGGGGCAGGCAGTTATCCTGGGTTGGTGGCATTTTAAAACTATTGTTCATTTCAAGCATCAAGAAACTTGCCAAATTGTTGTTGAAGCGCTGTCGAAACTTTTTAATTTTGACGCCTTGGCAGGTGCCGTTTGGACTGCCTCCCCCCCCCCCATTTTTCTCTCCCCCACGCCCCTTTTTTCGTAGCAAAAGTAGGCGTGGTCTGGTCAGCGTTTTGGAATTAAAAATCTAACTAAGCTTCCATTTTCTCTAAACAAATAAACAAAAAGTATAAAGTTAATATTTTTATGCTCCATATTTTAGATTTCCAAATAAATTAGCTAATTAAAATATTTGTTTTCCTTATATAAATAATATTTTTAATATTCCAATTTTCAATTAAAAATATTTAAATGTTTAAAAAATGTTAAATACTTTAAATAAATAATTAAAATGAATTTTTGCATATTTCACATTTCTTTATCCCCAAAAATAATATTAAATTAATTATTTCCGTTTCTTAGAAAATAGTTTATTCAATATTCCCTTCATTTATTACATTTAAAATTTTTTCAAGAAAAATTCAGCAACTCACTGTTAAATTGAATTTGGATAAACCACCGCCCTTCGATCGGCACAAAAGCAAAGTTAACTATCGGTTGATATTGGCGACATCGAAACCAAAGGACAGCCGGGCACTAATCTTATTCGAAATTCCATTTCGTGCTTAACGGACATTGCTCATACGCACCATTAACAGAGGGGAAGGGCGAAAGCGAGGGGAGGCGCCTTCGCCTTTGATTCAATTAACTTTGTTTATCGCGCATAATGCATGGATTATCAATATCAATTGACATCAATTTCGGTCACTGTGGAAACGGAAACCCAATGGCATTAACATCCCAAGGAGCCGGACGACGAAAATGTTTGGACAGCACAGCATTTTGTGACAAGTTTTCCTTTTTTTTTGCTGTTTGGCCGGCGGCATTGGCGGCATTTCAATTAAATCCTCCCCATCTAATTGAATTGAACGAAAATTGAATTGATCGTGTGGGTATTGGTGTTGGTGAGTGTGTGTGTGTGACCCTGTGACCCATTAAATCCAACCAAACACTCCAAAATAAAGCGAAAGTATTTTTAATTTTAGCTTGAGATGGGGATAAAGTTGATTGTGGATGACAGGGCAGAATGAGAAAGAGAAAAAGGTGGCAGCCATTTTTATATGGCTTTAATTGCCAACACACACACACACATATAGAGCATGGAGTGCACACACACCCAGACATGGATAATTAAAAAGTTTCCTGCCGCTGTAAAATGGAAAAATCTTCGCATATCCTCATCTTCAATAACCAGCAATCCCCGTCTTCCCATCTTTCTCCCACTCTTCTGAAGAAAACCCTGAAAATTCGCTGGAGCCTGGAAGAACTTGCCACAATTTACGCAATATTATATGGCTGCTGTTGTTGTTGTTCATCACAATTCTTGCACTTTCGGTTTGTCTACAATCTTGGGAACAACTCTTGGGAGTTTTGGAATCGGAATTAAGTAAAATAAATTGAGGAATCAGGTAAAAACAATACAAATACTACAACTAGCCGAAAAGCTTAAAATAAAATTCTTAAGAAAAATAACAAAATAATATAAGAAATTATAATAAATTAGATTTTTGGATTAAAAATCTTAAACAATCAAATAAATTTTGTATAAGGTTGCAGGACTTTAAGTTAAAATAAAAAGTCCCTGAAACTTATCTCAAAAAGCTTAAAAAAAAAAAACTAAAAAGAAAAAAAAAATTGTATAATATTTTAAAAAATCTTGACAAAAAAAAAACAGCCTACTTTGACTTTTAACTATTAAATGATAAATATTAAAATACTAATAACTTAAAAAGCTTTAAAAGGATCCTAGAACTCTGAATAATAAAATAAAATATTTTTGTTGTAGGTTGTAGGATCCTAAATCCTTAAGACAGGATAACTCGGCGTCGATCACCTGGGGCTGAAGCAGAAAAAACAGTCGAAATGTCGGCTCTCACATTTATGTTGTGCTTTTTATTGCTGCCCCCGAATGCTGAAGACGGCGACGTCAAAGGAAAGCGAGGAGCAGAAGTCATTTCGCCAGGGTTCACATAATCAAAGCAGCCCGCCTCTGCCGTCTCTTTCGCACTCCGCTCAGCCCGTCTCTTTCGCCCCTTAGCTTTCGCCCATTTGCTAAGATGCGAAGCAGCCAGCGTCGGCAGAATGTAATTTGTTATATGGTTTTGTAACCGTTAGTTTTCATGTTTCATCCCATCCCATACTGAGAATTGGGTGGGATAAAGATTCCTCAGTTGGATATGCACTCACACAGATACACCCACACTCACACACCCACACACCCACACAACAAGGAGTGCATTATGTGCTGGATAAATTTATGCAACACTCGTCATGCCTTATTATTGTTAAAGATTCCTGCTGCTGCTGCTGATGGCATTCCTCGAATAAGTTTTAATTAAAATTAAAATCAAAATCTGTCGGCATCTTCAGCTTGACTAATTTGCCTTTGCATCTGCAGACAGTTGGCACCTTGGCATTCCAGTTATATTATGGGCATTATAGCACCTATCCTGGAGGATCCTGGAGAAGTCCTCTTGTTTCATTGCCCTGGCATTCAACTGCGCTCGTTAATTAACTAATTAACATAGCTGTGTTTGCAAATGCTTATGCTAAAGCCAATATTTAATGGTTACCTTGGTTAGTTAGCATCTGGGAATTATTTTCGAATTTCTGTTTCAGGACCTTCAAAACGAAAGATCTTTACAGATCTTGTTAAAGTGTAAATGTCATTTTGTTGTGCATTTCAAATTATATTCTGAATAGGAACCTAGAACTTTACTACAATTTTAAATTTTGTATGACATACATTATGTTACTCCAATTGAATTGGCTCTTAATTTGAATTTTACTCAGGGGGCGGAATCCTTATATAACACAGCTAGGATTCGACGGCCCAACTTCTGCTATTGATCACATAATAGGTTTAACGAGCTATCCGTATTCACAGCCTCTTCGACTAGATTGGATATCGAACTACTGGCGTTTATCCTAATCCACGTCCTTGGGAATCTTCGGATTGTCGAAAGGAACTGTAACCGGAGCTGGAAGCCGATTCGAAATCCATTTCCCACATATCGAAATCGTCTAATTCGAATGACCCGTCTGATTCGTCTGATTCGTCTGAAACGTCAACTAATTCGTGGCGACGTATCCAATCCATGATGTAACTTGCCCTTCCCCTACGATACCACCTCTCATACAAAATTCCCGAATCCATAACACTCGGAATCATATTGCCCATGGCTCCGGCTCTTTGAAAGTGAATCCTCCTTCGCACCTGCGGCCAGTCTCTGTGAATTATAATCCTCCTAATTCCCTGCATTATCCGTCGAGTCTTATGATTATCGGTTTCGATACATGAATCAAGCATTTCTTTGGACCGTCTAGATAATACATTTTGATTGGCTCGCCTGTTGCCTATTCCATGAGCCTTTTTTGAAATGATTGCGTTTCAATGAGCTTACAACAATTCAGTACCAAGATGTAGTACTCACATGTTGGGGCATCTTAACCGAATTGGGACGAACCTTGACCATTTTTTTCGTTGACTTAAAAAAAACAAATGAAAAATATTCTAGGTAAAACTTTTGGGTGTGTGGTGTTTTCGGTTGTGATAGTGGACTAATACTGATTATTTACAAGACCAGTTCCCCCAACTCCCTGACTTAAGACCAAAAGGGTTACTTTGATCAGGAAAAATATCTCGACTTATGGGATTTTATTTTTATATGAAAGAAAATTTGATTATGTAATGTGGTATTGGCAATTGAATTCTTAATTCCCAGTATCAAACGATTTTTAAGGAATTAAAAATAATTCTTGGATTTCTAGTCGAAATTGCTCCATGAATTACTAATAAATATAATTAAAATTCATTTCCTTACTGCTTGCTCTTGAAGTTGATGCTAAAAATGCCTCGAATAGCTTTTAATACAAATGAATATCAGAGTGTTGCTCAAACTGTCTCGTTTCCGCCTTCAATTGTTGCTAACTAATTTGCATCCCGGCATCCTGAGATGGTCTGCACTTTGGCATTCTCGATGGGCATTGCAACACCTTTGCAGGATGCTAAGGACGATAAGGACCGGGCACTTCATCCTTCAAGCGTCCCACCCCTTGGCACCCCTCCTTGCATTCACGCTCCGGAGTTTTTGGCTGAGGCATTTTATTGCCTTCATATTTCCATGTCCTGATCCTAGACGCTGTCATAAATTGCACAAGCCTTGCACAAATGAACCGTGCACAGGACGAAACGGACGAAGGACAACGGGCAGAGGACGAAGGACGAAGGAGGAGCAGGCCAAGATAGATACACACCGATGGGCATACATAATTTGAATAACTCACAAAAATGCACATTTATCGCATAATGCTCTCGTACATCCTGCCAGCCGGCCTCCTGGCCAGGACACACGCAGGACTTTCCTCTTCTTTTTAGTACACATCCCCCTCAATTTAATGCTTCTGCGAACCTCATGGCTTTAACTCTGCCTGCCCGACTTTTGACTCTTAGTAAAATGGCATAAAAATAAATACATTAATAACTATGTAATTTCAAAATTCTCGATTATTTTAAATTATAAAAAATTTTCATAAGAGTTCTTTAGATATTATGGAATTTTCCTATCATCTTTATTTTCTATTTATTTAATTTATTTAAATAAAAATACAGAATAGAGTTGTTTAACGGATCTAACAAATTTTCCCATTTCATAAAAATATGTTATCTCGCCTAAACCAAACCACTTGCTTCATTTTCTTCGAACTAATAAATTAGTAATAATCAAGTGGCTGACAGATGCAAAAGTGTGGTAAATTTCAGTAAATCAAGCTAAATAAAATTATCTAAAATGCGGTCGACACTTGTAATTTGCAGCAAACGTGGTAAAAACTGCGGTCAGACCGCATACTATGAGTAACTGCATTAAGAAGAAGCCGCAAGTCAAATCTCTGATAATGTGCCAGATACAAATACCATATATTATACATTCGGGTCTATCAAGTGCCGAATGCCAGGCGCAGACTTTGGCCAAAGACGTGACCACAATTTGGAGGTCTTCGAGAGAATCGCTGTCTTCGTCGCTTGGTCAAGTAGTTGGCCTGGTCTGTTTGGTGGACAGTGATGAAGGAATGTATTCATTTCGATTTGGCAGATTTGGCAGTGTTGAACCTACACTGTAGGTACTCCACCTGTATGTTTTGAAGTGATAGTACTGCATACTTCCAGGTTTTTTCTAGTGATTTAAAAAATATATTATAAAAAAAAAACATATTTTAACTAATTCTAGTTTGATTCCACACCTTTACAGATTTTGTAAAATACCTATCGAAATGTAAAAGAAAATTTTTAAATTGGAAAGTGCACTAAAAAGTTATGGGCAAATAATGGAATGGAATGCAAGTAGTGCAAGCAGTCGGTTTACTGCTTGCTTTCTGTACAGACTGTGTACCTTGTCCCTTTGGCTAATCCAAATAGGTAGTACCTTTCCCAGCACAGCTGCTTGCGATTCGGCTGTCAGTCGCAGTGCTCTGTCCACTGCTACTTAGAATGTCCGGCTTTCCCTTGGCTTTCCCAGCTTTTCCAGCTTTCCCAGCCAGCTCCTTGTGGTCGTCTTGCCCCCTGCCTCCTTCCTTTCGGCCGGGTTTATACCCCACAACACAGAACTCATGACAAAATCATTACAACCATTTCGTGTAGTTATCGTTCCATATGAACTATATGTACAATGTACATACATGCAGGCATACTCTATATCTAACCTCCTCCTTTTTTCATCGTGATGTTGCTCTAGGAAATGGCAAAAGCTGTAAAAAATTTGCATTTTTATAACAACTTAAGTCACCAGACGACTTTACTTTTCCAAGCACTTGAACTGGTTTGCTTCCTATACAAAGTTTTGCATGCGTGTCACCCCCACTCAACTCCCACTTTCCCTGCCCCTGCCCCTGCCACGCCCCCTACTCCATATCAGCATATCTAAACTATAAGCACGGGAAAAAAGAATTAAGTAAAATATATAATAAATATTATACAGATAAAAACGAAAGTAGGTAATAAGTATTTTCAGAAGCTAAATTTCATTTCAAATAAAATAAATAAATATATAAAAAATATATAAAAATATTTAATTTTCTATGTTTTTTTCTCCGTGTAGTCGTGTGCATTTATAAAAGCAGTTATATTTATGAACTAGAAAGAGAAAACGATGTTCCCAAAAAAGAAAGCAGAACCAAAAAAAAAATGGTGTCCATTTTGTAATTTGCCGCCGGCGCGGTGAGCACAAGGCAAAATGGTTTAAAGACTCTGTGGGCGGGGGGAGTGGCTTAAGAGGGGCGTAACGGGGCCGAAAAGAGGGAGGGCGTGGCAGTGGATAAGTGAGGACATATGTATGGGAGTTCCAGCAAAAAACAAAATAAAACAGCAACGGAAATTCACTTCGTAGAGCATTTCCTTGCAAGGAAATTATGAAATCCCAACGCTAATTGGACCCACTTTTAAATGTCAACATAGGTGTCTAAAAGTATGCTAAAATATATTTTTAAGCTCAAAAGTGATATTAACTCATACAATTCAAAGTTCACTGCATACTTTTAGGCACCTATTTTGAAATTTAAATTAATATTGATATTTTCTTTTCTCTTTTGAAGATTTTGAAGCCTAGAAATACCATTCTCAATCGAGAAATTGCAAACTTAAAGTTTCAATGGTAATTCGTATGACCTGCGCACCCACTAAATTGCCATTTTGGCGCCATAAAGTGATTTGCTGTAGGAATTACGTATGCAGAAAATGACCAACATGTTGCTCCCAGCTCTCAGCCATAAAAAATTGGCATACGAATAAGGAGCGGAGCGGTGGAGCAGGATGTGGATATAGAAATTGCAGCATGCATACTAAAATGCATTTTTCTGAGATGCACTGGGAATATTTTATTTCGATTTCTAACAAAATTATTATATTATATTATTATTATATTTTTAACAACTAATTGTTAAGGAAATCTCGTTGAAAATGTACAAACTATTCGGTAGAAAAATACAAGAAAGTATTTAGAACTTAAGGAACTTCACACATATATATCTTTTGGTGAGTGTCCCGCCTTTTGGTCCTTACATATGCATGCGAGTGCTGGAGTCCCGGCTGGACAAACTCGATATGCATCGTGGAACGGAAAGGCGCCCGGCGTCTCGGTGAATTATTTAAATAAATGCTGGATGCTGGGACAAAGATCAAGAGCCCGTTTTTTATCAGCGCTCTCTAACTCATCTGCATCCAGGACCATTTCCCCATCCCCGTTCCATCTGCTTGTTAGTGGTGCTTCAGCTCAACGACGGTAATTTGTGAAGACAGGAACGCAGAGATGGGACCGGGCCAAAAACTAACATGTGGAGCTACCAGCACAGTATTAGTTCTCTTCTAAAGCCTCGCTTAAAAAATACCCTCTAATGGAACTAGAATTTTTTTTACAGGATTCTTAAATAATATTTCATACCTTTATCTTATCTTTGAATTCAGAATGCAGTTATTTATTTTAACTATTTATATTACCTATTATATCATCTTTCATTTTGAACTTATAACCCATATAACGACTAGATGGCCAAACTTACCCTTTCAATAGAAATAACTTGCATTTCTGCACTCGCATCGCAGTCAGTGTCCAGAAATGAAGACGTCGGAAGTCGTCCAAGGGGAAATAGAAGAGGGGGCTGTTCTGGGTCTGAGAACATATCGCATACAATGCGCATTAGCCGTGTCTACATGAGTCCCCATCAAGTTATCTCCATCCTGTGTCCCCAGGACGGCTGTTGCATATTTCAAGGGCTTTTGCGGATTTCTCTCGGTTTGTCATCCCTTTTTTGAAGACGCTTGAATCCGTTTTGCTGGCTGCGAAGTGGAATGGAATGTTTTAAAATTTTTTGTATATTTAATATGTATTTAAAAAAGATTTGAATCATAGAGATCGGAAATATGACTACAAAGTAGGCGCGGAGACTTCGTTTAATTCAAAACTTAAGTTTGTCATTCAGTTCTAATCCAACTCTCGTACGCGTTACAAGTATTTTTAGGTACATAGAAAAAACTGTATCAAAATCTATATATTTCAAGTCGTTTCGATAAAAACAGCGATCACAGCAAGCGCAGACATTTCCTTCAATTAATAATTTCAGTTTGTCGAGCCGGGGACAAGCTACATTCAGTTCGAATCCGACTCTCCCACGCGTAACAACTATTTTTGTTTTCTTATTTAAGAAAACATTATCAAAATCTATAAGCATTTTTCACGTACTTTTTACAAATTTCACTGTGAGAAATTCTTGATCAAAATATGAGCACTTTGGAACTCGGAGATAGCGCCTCGTCGGGGATTGAAAGCCCCTCGTCGGGGATTGAAATCCCGACCTCTTCGCAGGCGTCTGTCGAATCGGTCGACAACGAAGGTCAGGACAAGAACAAGCAGGTTGTCCCGGCTTATTGGAGTGTCCTCCACTACGTGAGGGTCTTAAGCAGGGTCTCTGGGGAATGTTGGATGAGAGCGAGTATGGCCCTAATGCGATGGCTCGGAATGACACCACAGGAACAACTCGAATTCGACGTGGTAAGTAATCGGCGGTCCTTAAATAGTATTTATTTAATTACTCTTCTTAAACGTTTCATCTCACAGAATCCAGAAGATAGGGATATTATTGTGATCCCTCTCAAAAGGGCGATCAAGAAGAAAGCCAATAAAATTAAACGTCTGTCTACGCCGAAGGCCAAAAAAAACGAACGCAATAACGCAAAGAATGCCAGGAACAAGAAAAAAGTGAGTCCTCAAAATATCGAGACTCCGGTAACTGAAAGCCCAGAGATTCCCCCGCCAAGCAGCGTCGACAGCCCCGAGGAATAGCATTCGAGGACCAGAAGGGCCCAATTTTTGTTTTTTTGTTCTTGCGGCAAATAATGAAAACACCCCATTCATTATTTGCCGATCAAACATTTACTTCGTTTTGTGTAAATGGAAAAAAGGCAGAATTCTTTAGAACTGATGGAAAATGTTTTAAACTTTAATAAAATTAATAAAATAATAAAATTAAAAGAAGCTCTTTTGGCGGTTTTTATATTTTTAGCAACGTCAAAAACCTAGTTTAGCAAGTACACCCACCTCCCCATCGATGGTAACGAAGTTTTTTCAACTCAATGTTCCCTGATTAGAGGTTTTCACCCTAGATTTTGGAGTTTTCTTTTAACTTCCTAGGTGCATTTTTAAGTAGGAGATTTTTGTATCGTCCCATTTTTTTCCAAACCCGCAAAAAGCATTAAGATCTGCTCATTTGGTGGATTGCGTATGCACTTAATATATTAAAGTAAAGTTGTATTTATCTAAATTCGCTCACTAATTCAATAAGGCGACCCTTCGACTTTTGAAAAAAACAAATATCTTTAATAACAAATATCTTTAATTTAGGGGAAAAACAGGATTTTTTAGGGGGAATCGACGCTGAGATTATTTAGGGTGAAGGCCAATTGCTCATCTGGCCACACTGCCGAACTCTAGTTTTCTAGTTTTTTTTTTGCAAACAAAATGGCCAAGTCTCTGTAATCCGCACTCCAGATCCTTAAGAGTGCCCTTAAAATGTCCTCGCAGGCTGGATCGAGTGGCTCGGGAGGCGGTGGAATCGGCGGAAACTCCGAGGAGACGCGACGCATCTGGGTGGGCAACCTGGACTCCCGCATCACCGAGTAAGTTGTGGCCGAAAAACGCTCTCTATTAATAAAAATAAAACTAATAGTTCCTTTTGCATTGCCCCCTATCGGTTTCAACTCCTCAAACTGATGCAAAAATGCGGCGCCATCGAGAAGTTCGACATGCTGTTCCACAAGGGCGGTCCCATGGTGGGACAATCCCGAGGCTACGCCTTCGTCACCTTCGCGCAGGTGGGTACGCTGCATTTGGTGGTGCAACCAGACGCGGACGGTGCAGCGGTTGCATTATCCAGTTGGGTACCTTTTCTGGTTTCCCTAGTTAGGATCTGCACCTAACATAAAAATTCGCTACTTCTATATACCATTTTAAGGCTCTTTTTAACTTAAGAACCTCTTTCAAAAAAGATTTCCTATTTTTCATATCATATTTCTGTACTTTTTGCTAAGCGACAGCGAAAAAAAGCGATAAAGGGAACTTGGGATATGAATTCCATACCCTACATACCCTACTAAAGCAACATTTTCATCTCACTTTTGTGTATTTTTCTGTATTCCATAACTTAAAAGATACTCACATTTACACCTAGTCAAGAAACTTTTTTGGGTACTTAAATACATGGATCTTTTCCTTTCGGTAATAGGAAAGGTATTAATATCTTTAACAGTGCGAAGCTACCAGTAGAATATGATTTATGCTAACAATTATTTATATATCCCTTTCAGAACGAAGGAGCCACCAATGCCTTGCTGAAACTGGACGGAACCAGCGTGGGAAACCGCTCGATAGCCGTGCGCCTGGCCAAGAACATCAAATATGTAAGCGAAGCAAGGACTTCCTAACCTTCTAGCTTACTAAAAACAAAACTTCCTTCTTCACTCGCAGGATGACCTGCAGAAGCCCAAGCCGCGTCTGGAGATACCAGCCTTGGGGACGGGGAAGCGCGAGGAGAAGATCAGCAAAACCGAGGCCATTCGCGCCATCGAGGCCAAGCTGAAGTTGCTGGAGCGGCAGACCGACGACAATCTCGAGCTGAATACAGCGGGTGGCAGGGGCGAGGCCAACGTGCCCTTTATCCAGCGCTACCAGTTCAACAAGGACCGCGACGGAACGCAGCGCTACGGCAAGTCCTCGGCCCCATATCATCGACAGCAGCGGCCCAAGCGGCGTTAGATCCTCCGACTCTTCTTAGCCACCGTCTCACCCTCACTAGTACTTAGGGCGCTACCTCAGCAGACGAGCCTTGCAGCAGGTGTAGTTTACAATTAATTTATTAAAAAAGAATCAGGAACAATCTGAACTATTTGGGTGCGAACTTGACCTTGCCGCGCATGTGATCGGGCAGCGGAACGGTTCCCGGACAGGCCACCTGGCCCGGGACCTCGCAAATGCAGTGACGGCCGCATCCGTAGCCAAAGTTGGCCGGGTTGTCCTTGCTCTCCTTGAGGCGCGCCTCGGCATCCAGTGTCTCGCTGAGAATGGAAAAGTTGTTTACTGCCCAAAACTTACTTTTTAAGCTAGATGAAAGGGTTCTGTGCGAATCGAAAGGCCCGTAATTTGTATACAGATGAAATGTAATCCCCGAAATATGAGCTGCCCATTGGAACCAGAACAAGTGTACATTCTACACATCCAAACGCCTGCTTCTCATAATCTAAAATTGTTGATCCACAACTAGCCTGACTAATAGTATGCAAAGTTCATTTCGACTGCCATATTTTGTAATTAATAATAAGAAATTCATAGCCAAGGACTGGTTGAAAAATAAAGCCTGAATTAATTCGATTGGTCTGACAATATCATAGGGTTTCAAGGAGTTTAAGGTGTAATATTACACATTAGAAAGACTGGAGAACCCTCCATACTACTTTATACTATGCTTAAGTTAGTGGAATGGATGGAATTTCCCTACAAAAAATGTAGAATAAATAATATCACAGAGTTTTAAGGAGTTCTTGCATGTGCATGTACTATTACACATTAGACAGGTATTTCATAGACGGGGGAATACTTGAAGACAGAATTTCTCTAACGACAGATTAATAATTAAGACTAGTTTATGAAAAAATATGTTTGGAAATTAAAGTTCTCAAAGAACTGGGGGAACAGATTCCTTTGTAGGAAAAAATTGAAGAATGGAAGGTCTTATCCCGGTCTTGAGAAATTCAAAGCAAGAATAATTGAAAAATTGTACTTAAAATAAAGCCTGACTTAATCAGATTGATCTGAGGGATCTTGGGACAGCTGAAGGTATATCCTCAACAAAAGACTAGTAATAACAGCTAGTTATCAGAAAATATGTTATGAATTTAAAGTTCTCAAAGAACTAGGGCACGGGAACCCCATGGGGAAAGAAAGGAGGGTAGTATCCCTATCTGGGGACACCTGCTCACCGGGTCTTGCCCACCACCTGGACCAAATGCTCGATGATCTCGTCCCGGTTGCGTCCGTCCACATCGATCAGCATGTCTCTTCCGTCGTCGAAGTAGCAGCGCACGAAGGGCGAGGGCGTCATGTTCTTCATCGTGAGCACCTGCACCTCGGGGTTCTTGAACTGGATCTGTGGTATGTTCCAGAACACAAAGTCCCTGCGGAGTATCATAGATCATATAAGATCATACTTTATAACATTAATTATAATTATAATACCTGGCTCCCGCGTGATGTTCGCCGTATGTGTTGTAATTGACGCTGAAGATGCGCACCTTGTCCTTCAGCACCAGCTTGCCCGCATTCAGGTACTTCAGGGTGCGGCGGATGGGCTCGCGGCCCTTCATGAACGGCATTTTGCGGTTTTAATTCAAATTATTGGGGTAAATATAAAGGAAATTCGACTAAAAGGCGGCTGCTTGTGTAATGCCGAACAGCTGATTGGCCAGTGGTGGTAAACGCCGCGAACGGAGAGCGAAACTATCGTTGAACTATCGATAGAGTTTTGTGTGTGTTTCCACCAGTTTTTAATTATAAATAGTTGATAATAATACAAAAATTAATAAGAAGTATGTTTAAAAATAATTGCACCAGTGGAGACCGGCACAATCCGATTGATTTTCCCAACTATCGGATGCCGATAGTTCCATCTCAACGGAAATCGACTAGCCAATTTGTTTACATTTTAAAATTATAAACTGCCAATATTTAGCTGGAATTCCAGAGACCAGAAGCCAGGATATGGAAATAACCCTGGCCCTGATCAAGCCGCACGTGCTGAGGAACACCTATGCGATGCAGCAGATCCGGGCGCTGATCTCCCAGAACTTCACGGTCCTCGACCAGAAGGAGGTTTGCATTACGAAAGAACTCTCGGAGCGGTTCTACGCGGAGCACCAGGGCAAATTCTTCTACCACCGCCTCACCAGCTTTATGAACAGGTTGGCATCCTCATCTATCTACTATATATTAAACAATTATTAAACTACGTTATAAACATTTGTATATCTAACCCAGCGGACCCTGCTATGCCCTGATCCTTCAGTCGGAGGCCTGCATCCAGAAGTGGCGCAGTCTTCTGGGACCCACCAAGGTGTTCCGGGCCGTCTATAGCGATCCCAACAGCATTCGAGCGTTGTACGGTCTGTCCGATACGCGCAATGCCTGCCATGGATCCGACAGCGAAGCATCTGCCCTCCGAGAGATTGGGATCCTGTTTCCGGAGTTCGACGCCGCCGAAAGGAACCGTCAGGCGAAAAGGCAGACGTAGCGCATCTTTGGATTGGTCGAAAGTTGTCCCACAGCATTTTGTATAATAAGCAGTTAAATGTCCAACATTTCATATAAAATGCCTATAAGGTTGTTGAATAATTTATTATTGTTATAGCTTTGTTGTTTACCTTATAAATTATAATATATAAAATATATAATATTAAGATCACAAACACAGAGAAAGGGATGTGTGTTTCAAAAACTTTATTTCGTCAATTTCTGGTTTACATAATACAATTGTTTTGTTTGTTTAGGTGGTAGGTACATGTATAGATAGAGATTTTCGATTTGTTCTGGTTACCGTTTTTAGCTCATTGTAAATATTTGGTAATAAAATTATAAAATTTATAAACTTAACAAATTATATAAATATATATTTTTATGTATGTGTTTAAGTTCTGTAGTATCCCTATAAATAGGTAAAGATATAAATTTATTTTGTATATCGGCTTCAGACAATTGAGAACATGAGAGCAAAGCAAAAAAAAAAAAAATGTCGAAAGAAAAGTGTAAATTCATGTTTTTGGTTCGGTGTGCGAGCGAGACGTCACCTGCATCTGCTGTCTTTTTCTAACTCGTGTTATAACCGAAAACAAATGTAAATTGTAAAAAAAAAAGTGGCATAGTAATGGCATAACCGTCTCTCTAAGTCTAATTCTAGCTTTGGTTGCAACGATTTGTCAAAGCAGACAGAGGTCGCAAAAAAAATGTATTTAACAAGTATCCATAGTGGTATTTATATTTATGTTTGCTTTTCTCTTTTTTCTTCCTTTTTTCTATTTTTTTGTTTGAATTTTTCTCAGTGTTTGTTTTCTGTTTACCCTACTTTGGTATCAATTACAAATCTTTAATGCCTATTTGCAGTCCTACGAATTTCACACCGCCAGGTGGCGCTTTTGTCGCACAAAGTTCGAAACATTCAGTTGGGATTCAGTTTGTATTAAGCTTTTCGTCCTTTTGGGTTTCTTCATCATCCCCGCTCCATCACACACATATAGTATATAAATATTGCTATTCCAGCCGATCTCTAGATCGTTAAACTCGTATATTATGTGGGTATAGTATAACGCCAACGGAAAATTCAAGTGAGAAATGAAACATGGATGAGCGAGAGTCGACTTAGGTGGGTACTGTACGGATATTGGTGGTTTTCAGCGATTCCTGGCGGCACTGTACACAAATCCCAAAACCCCTTCCTAAACACCTTCCCTTTCCAACCGCTTGGCAAATACATATATGTTCTGTCGACTGTTCAAGTGTGTGTGTGTGTTTGTTTTTTTCTGTTTTTTCAGTTTTTCAGTTGTTTCTGTCATTTGTCTTGGATCTTTAACTAATAGAACACAAAAATATATGTATATATAGATTTGTTTCGTTTGTATAAACTATGCAACTTGGCCTACGCGCGCTACACAATAAGATACACAAATGTCTATGTATCCACACTAAATATCCGTATATTCATATATAATCTTGAATATAACCAGCTCATAGCATAAAAGGACTATTTCAAATAGTTTTCTGTTTCTCTAGCACTACTTTGTCAACGACAACGTCAGTATATCAATATAGGTTGCTCTTAACGTTCCATTCTTAAACATCGCCTAACTTCCCATCCTTGTAGCTTGTCTGCTTCACTCCTCATATATCCTCGTTTGTATAGTAATTAAGTGAATGTATTTGCTTCTCTCGATCTCTCTTCCGAGATTGGTGACCCCAACACCCGTAACTTGACCACTTTTCGGGGGATTCTTCACTCGAACATGGCCATCGAAGAGGTGGGCACCACCTCCAACAGCAGCTGGAAGAATAGCGTCACCTTGTCTGCGGGGAGGAGAATCGGAACTTAGAACTTGAAAAAACTAGGAATCGAGGTGTAGAGAAACCACATAACTATGAATTTGCAGCACAAAAGTGAAAATTCTGAAGAATTCGCGTTGTATATTCTGGGTATTAGATATTAGATTTCATTCAAAGATATAAGTTTTCGTACTTTCTTATGTGGTTTTTCTAATTCTCCAAATATAATTCTACAGCAACATACTCATGAACCTCGGCGTCATCCCGAGCTTGACGAACGGCACGTAGAAGATCAGGCCCGCGAAGATGAAGAGCAGGGCGTAGAGGTACTCAACGCGCGGTG
Organism: Drosophila pseudotakahashii; assembly: GCA_035046095.1. Taxonomy (NCBI): domain Eukaryota; kingdom Metazoa; phylum Arthropoda; class Insecta; order Diptera; family Drosophilidae; genus Drosophila; species Drosophila pseudotakahashii. The sequence continues at coordinate 22,061,979 of JAWNOE010000105.1, forward strand.
TCTCGAAAATGGGTGCCGCCACGAGATACACGGAGATGACCAAGACCACAACGGGAATGATGATCGGCACCTTGTAGGGCCGGGGATGGTTGGGCTTGGTGTAGCGCATCACGATCAGGGCCAGCATCGCGCCGCCGTAGAATATCCAGGCGGTGAAGCTGAAGAAATCAATCAGCGAATCAATCGTGCCATGCAGCACCATTGCCGAGGCAATCAGCGACTGGAGACGGGGATAAATGCGCACAGAGAAAGATACAGAGAAAGAGGGGAGAGTTTAGAACGAGGATATCGGATCGGTTTGGATAACATTCACATTCACAGTCACAGTGACAATCACATGGGTTTTCAAGCAAATGATGGGGACTACTACTAATTAGTAGGGATAATTAGTAGGGGAAAGGTAATAGATATATTTCAGAATATCTTATACATATTATTTTCAGGAATTGGCTAATTTTCGGTTTTTTACTATGTGGTAAAGAGGTAGTTCTAGACACTCACGTGGAATATCAGCCCCGGAGCAGGTGTTAGACGGCGCACATGGACATAGGAGAGAATGTCCAGCAGGTGACCCTCTCGACTGGCCGCAAAGCACAGGCTGAAATTATAATAAATTATTTTAAACAGCTAAAAGAATAACCGTGTGCCCAATACAAGATAGGCGTGTGACCGCAGGAAAGCAAGGATTGCAAGATGTTACTTGGCTATGGAATCCCCAATTTTCTAGTAGTTTCTTACCGGCCAGCTGCGAAGAGCGTGCCATTGGCGCTGCCAAAGGTGCTGATGGTGACGCTGAGGGGCATCAGCCAGGCCAGCGCCCCCAGGATGCGGTTGCCGAAGGTGACGGCCACCGCCTCCGACTCGATCATCTCCTGCGGCGACATGGCCGCCAGGTAGGAGATGTTGATCAGCGCATAGCAGAGCGTCACCAGCGGTATGCCGATGATGATCGAGCGCGGCAGGTTCTTGCTCGGGTTCTTGATCTCCTCCGTTACGTAATTCAGGTTGTTCCAGCCATCGTAGGCCCACAGGCCCGTGTAGAAGGCCGTGGCGATGGCCCCGACATTCGGCATCGGGCCGTTAAATGCATTCGACAGGTGCTGCGTGTTGCCCTGCATCAGTTTCCAGGCTCCGCCGCAGATCACGACCACCACGGCCACCAGTTTGGCGGCGGTGAACACGTTCTGCACGGCCATTCCCAGGTTGACGCTGTAGCAGTTCACGAACAGGATCATCACTGTACCGAAAGGAAACCGAAAGTCATTAGTATCATTTAGAACAGATAGGGCGGCGTGATCAATACAGGAATTGAATAATTATCTTCTCAATATATAAAACTGTGGTTCAAATTTATGGGAAATCAAAGGAAAGTCCAGATCCAGCAAAGCTATAGCAATCAAAATTGTACCAAATATTCTAAGGGTAGTGTACATGTGTGCTATGTAGTTAAGTGTTAAGCGCTATTATTATTGTGGTTCTCAGTTCCTGTATTGATCCTTGAAAAAATCCTTACCAATTGCCACCAGGGCGACCATCTTGACCACGCCCCTGGGCGGATCGCATTCCGTCACAAAGGCCTCAACGGCGTACTGTGCAAATGATAAGCATATTATAGCCATTTGAGATGGCTTCAACACCAAAGTCGATACCCATGAGAACAGAAACGCCGGCGCCGGTCCATAGGCGTCCATAAAGTAGGCCCATTCCGCCCCCGACGACGTGTTCATAGTGCCAAGTTCAGCGTATGCCAGAGCGCCTGAAAAGTGGAGGAGGGGAAATTATACGATGTTATAAAATATGATATAAGCTATGGTCTCTAAGGATAGAACTTGGCATGATTGCTGATTAAAGATCTATGATTTTTAGTTCTGGGTTTTAAAATTCATCAAAAGATCTTGAGATTTGGTGGAAAACGCTTTATTTCTCCAAGTGTATAGTGCACATCATTGGGAGGTGTGAGATTCCGCGAAAGTTTGGCCCTCTGCCAGCCGTGCAACAAGTTGTGATGAGTGCAGGGTCGGATTTTGGGATTTGGCGGCGATAAGTGGGTCACTTGCACGTGGTTCCCAGTTTTCGGGGGTAGGTTTCTATTCGGGGTTGGGGTTAGGCAGCAGTTAACTTACCCAGCAGGGAGAGCACACCACAGGCAAGCCAGATTATAAAGCTAACTCCAACGGAACCAGTGCGAACCAGTAAACCGGAGGGTGACACAAAAATTCCAGACCCTGTGGATGAGAAAAAAAGGAAAGAAGGAGATGATATAGATATAGATATAGATATAGATATAGATATAGATATAGATATAGATATAGATATAGATATAGATATGTGTATATGTAGATATTACACGGCACAGCTGCGGTTGGTAAAACAGCTGATTAGGCCCCGCATTGTTTTCCCTACTTTTTCCCATTTAATCGCGTATGCTAATGAGGTGGGGTATATCTATACATATATATATGGGGGTGTTGCAGACGTCATCAGTGGGCGGGCGAAAGTTCGCGCGAAAGCTCCGAGACCACGCGGCGAATGCGCAATACCGGTAAATGGTAAATAGTGGGATTTTTGCAGAGAAATTCTGGAGGCGTGCAACAATTTGGTGGCGTGCCACAAATGGCGCCATTGCCTAAGGTCAAAGTGCAGCAGCGATACTACTTGGGCGCTATTCGTGTCATAAATATGTAGGCAATTTACTTTGGATCCTATAAAGTAGGTATAAGTTGGCAAGGATAGGAAGAGTTTAGTTTACTCTTTAATCTGTAATTTCTATGAAATACATCTAATAATTTACTTTATATGTATTTTTTATTATTAATAATTATTATATGGAATGAAGTTTCTATAAAATACATATAATACTTTACCATTTGATTTATTTAAACTGAAATTGATATATATTCTATCAAAGTAACGATTATTTGTAAAAGAAGAAGGACTTTTAAGAGATTCCTTAAAGCTGAACTTCATTATCTTCAAAATTCCTTGAGTGAATACTGAGATTACACTGATTTACCAGAAGAACTCCGGCTTCAACTGTAACCACACCTTCCTCTTGCTAAAAATATGCCTGGAAAGTGCCCTTAATCCACGCAATCCCCCACAATCCCCCCCACTTTCATTCTCACGCCGATTGCGTATCTATATATCTATACCCTCCGACACCCACAGACGTACTAACAGACAGACAGAGGCTAAAGCTGTGTGTATATATGTACTATGCCGTCCGTACATATAGCTAAATTTATGCGTACGTATTTTTGGCCATGCGCGCCTCCAATCTTAACCAAAAAAAAAGGAAGGCGAATGAAAAAATGTGCCTCAATATTTTTCAGCGACTCAAGCGAACAAACAACAGCAGAATCATTTGACACAATCCAAGGAAAATTAGGTGTTCGTGCTCGTGTTTTTTGGGGCCATTTTGGATTCTTTATTTTCCTGCCTGCATGTTTTATGCATTTGTTTTGGCAAGTGGCATCTCCGAATTCATTTCACACTCACCTATCATCGTTCCAACAATTAAAGCCACCCCACTGAAGAGGCCCAGCCTGAAAAAAAGAAAAGAAAGGGGTAAATACCATGGTAAAAAAAGGATTTGAAGCTCCCTGAGTTTATATTTATTTTATATTATTATTATATTTATTTTTATATTTAAATAAGTTGCTATAAATTAATATATTTTCACTATTAGCGGTTTATTTATAAAAAAAACATTTATATTCAGTAAAGTTGCAAAATAGAGTGCATAATAAAAATGATAAAAAGGACACTCGATTCAAAGGAAGTCTAAATTTTAACTAACGACATGATTTCATCATATAGATATTTTTAGTAAAGTCCAAAGTTAATAAATATTGGCAGATAGATGTCAAAAGTAGATCCGTGAACTTGTTAATTTTGAGTGAGTTGAGTAAATCGTTTTATTGACAGCAAAGTGTTAAAATCAAATCAAGTGGATAGCGAGTTTTAAACCAAGTAAATAGAAAATGGTTACGTCTACACTGAAAACGTATATTTTGAATAACCCTTTTTCTTTAAGCCGACATTTTTATTTACTTTTTAACTTTAAACCTTTATTTGTTACAAAATATAAACAAATAGAATTTAATACTGCTTTAGTCCATCAACTACAAGAATAGAAAAATAAAAAAAATACATTTCATATTATGGAAATTTGACAGCTAAGTTAAGGTTGAACTAAAACTGTTTTTTTTTAGAATATAACATCTATTTTCAATAAATTTTACACGCAATCTGGGTACCTTCGAAATGAACTTATCAAATGAACCGGCCTAAGAGCTATGCATATGAGTTTTTGGATACCATCCTTACCTTCTCTCGAGGTGAACAGCGTGGTTCTGCGTTGAGCCATTCCTCTCCAGCGGCTTCCGCATCCGCCCGGTCCCTGATGCGTCGGTCTCTGGCGCTTCGGGCCCTTCTGTCCCAAGAGACCCATTGGCGCACATGGTCCCGTTGCTCGTTGCTTTTGTTGGCACATTATGTCCTGGAGGATCGCGAGATATCGGATCGGGATCACAAAAAGAGAGAAAGCAGAGAACACATGGATTAGCAACAGAAAAAAAAGATATATTATTTCATTTCTTAACCATCTAAACATCCAAAACGAACACTAGAACGCATACACAGAAAAAAAAATTCGATATGATGTCGAAAGAATGATTAAAACATATCAATTAGATATTTTATCATATCAGTTGTTTCATACAGAAAAAAAATTCGATATGATGTCAAAAGCATGATTAAAACATATCAATTAGCTATTTTATCATATCAGTTATTTTATACAAATTATAAAATTACTATTTAATATGAACAACTTTATTATTTTTGAACATTTCAAAATGATTAAGTTTTTTTCTGTGTATTTACGACCGCACATTTTTCTTTTCCGTGTAGACAGAGTTTATGAATGGATACTCGCACACACACTCTCACACACACCTCTGTTATTATCTGTTGAATTATTTTTGCATGCGTTCTTTTGCAAGCAAAATAGTTGTGATATTTTATCGCGCATGGCATGGACGGATAACAAGTTGCTAAAATTATTTCGCCGCGAATTTCAGCTCTCAGCGAATACGAAATATATACTTATATACTTGTATGTATATATATAGATGCGAATAGAATAGAAGAAATGTTTTCGGAAAACAAGAGAGCGGGCCAACAAAAAGTGTAGCGCAGTGGGCGGCGATTCGCAGGCAACTGTTCGCATCCCAAATGGCGGCGGCGTCAAATAGTCCGCCCGGCGAAAGCTTTCCGAAAGCCGAAGAGCGGTGTTCGGGCAGCCGACCGAAGCCGAGCGCCGGAAAAACAGCCGACGAAAGCCGACAAGGGGAAAACCACTTTCTCCCAACGAGATTGGGTTCGAGCTGTTAGGTTACAGCACATTTTAACGAGGATAATAATAATATACGATGGGGTAGGGCTTGCTTGAAGTAACTGGTTCCGAAAGGCAGGACATAATATCATAGTTACCGAGCTAACAATAATGAAGAAAAATAAATAACCGTTTATCGCAGTATTTAATTATTATAATATTATATATTTTTATATTTAATATTTATTTTTTAATATCTCACATTTTTGTATATCATTAAGTTTTAAGTTTTAAAATAACTATGGGTCTCTATTTTAGAGTGGTTATTGTCATATATTTCAAATTAATGAAATAACATTAGTAAATAAATTTTATAAACGATAATATTTATAAATATATAATAAATAATAATAATATTTACCGAGGTAACAAAAATAAATAAAAATAAAGAATGGGTTATGGCTACAAGTGACCTTTATTAAGTAGATAGAATAAATTCATGATTCCCATTTATCAAAGTATTTAATATTTATTATGTTTCTCAACATCTAAAATTGTTGTATATTATTAACGTTGATGTTTTAACATAACTAGATATTTTTATATATTTAAAGAGAATGAAATAATATTAATGATTAGGTTTTTTTAGACGATAAACATCGAAATCAATGAAAATGACAATTTAATATTTTTTTTTGATTTGACTTATAAAGGAAAAATGTGCCGAAGTGGCCACCTAAATCTGTATACCGGTACAAATACTCTCTATATTTCTTCGGAACTTCGGTTGGCTTTCTCTTTCTCTACTTCCCTCTGCTTTTCAGACTACGTGACACACTGCGTACGTATAAAAGTCCTCCTCCTTCCGACTGATTTATGCAATATATATATTTTGATTATAGAATTGTCAAGGTGAAGGCATTCTCGCTCTCTCGATCTGATCGGCTATTTATAGCTTTGCATAGAAATTTCAAATTGAATTAGTCGGCTAATTCCCCGGCGACGTCAGAAGGTTCGGTTCTTGGTTCTCACTTGGATGGATGTGCAGTCTAGTCAGCAGTCAGTCGCCTCCATTCATCGGCTTCTCTCAATTAATTGTGGGTTGCGCATTTCATTTGCCTCAATTGGCCGCTTATTAATGGTCATGTGCCACACTTTCATATCTAGAATATCGCACTCCCAAACATCCCCAGTCTGCCTGCCTACGTCACTGGATCTCGGCGGCCACGAGGCATCGAAATTTCATCAGCCCACCGACCGCATGTACATAACAACCCATAAAGGCCATGTACATTCATAGTTCCAAAGTTCTCTCTTCTCACAACTGGACTTGCCCCCAAAAATCGTATATGTACCAAGATAGTGTGTTGAACAAATAGATATCTGCACGAGCATAAATATAATACGTATCCCAAGATTTGGATACACACGCCGTAGCGCCTACGTATGCACTCGCACAGCTGGGTGAAAGAAACTAGTGCAACACTGCGTATGCGTGATATTCAAATTTAAATATTAAGTATACGCAAGTGGAACAATTTACGAAATTTAAATTTAATTATAATTATTTAAATTAAATTTATATTTATTTAAATTAAATTTATATTTATTTAAAATAAATGTATATTTACTTAAATTAAATTTATATTTATTTAAGCACTTCTTTAATTATTTTAAAGCCCTATTGAACTGGCCGCAAGTGTGCGTTTAAAAATAAATAATACACGTCTATACACAGACTCTTTTCACATATACATATGTGGGCACAGAAAACATAAATAAACGATTCCTACGTTAAGCTCGCTGTCGTTTTTCAGCTTCGTTTCGGCTTCTTCTTGCTCAGCTTTTTTTCTCAATGTATTTTCTGTCATAAAAGTCACGCGGCCTGTGAGAATTTTTCGATTTATTTTTTTTCCTCTGCTTTGTTGATCACTTGTCGAAGGGGGCGTGGCAGGCGGCGACTGATGGGCGGGTCGGATATATTACTTGAAGATATATTTGCATTTGCAAGTCAACAAGTGATCGAATGCCTATTGCACATTTTTTTTAGGGCTGGGGAAGAAGTAAACAAGCGATTGAGACGTTCGGTAAATTGATCACTTTGGTTTATTCATGCATTCGAGAGTCGAGAGTCGTATGGCCAGTTTTTCCATCAAATAAATATTTAGATAGATTTTCTTTGATACCATTTTATGAATGACAATTATCGGAATTGCATATTCATTTGAAATTATTTCAGTATTTAGTTTAGATTTTGAAATAATTTATTTTAATTTAAATTTCTGTCAGACTTTTTAACTTAATTAATGATATTTTCGATACCATTTCATTAATTTGAATTTCAACCAGCCGGTGACGTCACAAACTAATGGTCAATTAAAACGAAACACGAGCCAGACTCGAATCCCCCCCCCCCTTGTGGTCCCCAAAAACAGTGGGGTGAGTTCCTTGTGCAGTTTCATGAAATGTGATTGCGGATCGTCTTGTCGCCAGCAACTTGACGCCCCAGACATAAACCGCCACATAAACTGAGTGTCTGCAATTGAATTCGCACAGTTATGACTTGGGAATGGGAACCGAATTCTATTTAATAGTTTACATAAGTGAATAGGCACCCATTTCAGAGGGTTTATATTTAAAAATAATAATAAGAATAATAAAATCGCGAGTTCTTGAGGTTTTGTATTGAAAAATAGTAACAAAAACGCGAATTCTTGAGTTTTTCTCACTTGGTATTTAATATTTAGCCAACTAGCTAAAACAACCGATATGGTTACACATCGAAATGCAATTGCAGAGGGACCACTGTATCTCAGTTTAGGCGACTAGAACCTACGCCCAGCGATGCACGTAGACTCTGCGGATAATATACATATCTTCGTATTTCTACGGGTCGAACACTGCCTGGGCTTGTCGGCTGATTTTCGTCCGCTAATTGTTTAGACACTCTAACGCAAAACACAGAAAACAAACTGCAAAGATATTGGAGTAGATAACAGCAGCGGCTGACGTGCTAGGGGCATTCAGAAATTGTCGGTCTTTAGTATCTGCAATTTCATTATCACCCGATATTTATACCATGCTGATTGGCAGAAAATCCATTTAAGTTTTCCAACGTCACTACGTATAATTAATCATATTTTGACACAAGTAAGATTAAAAATGTCAAATAAAATGCAGCTATGGAACTCATGACTTTGTAATATACCTAATATAATAAATTAACAGAATATTTTCAATTAAAATACACAAAATTCCTATTGATTAATCAATTAATCTAGAGTACTCTATAAAATTATTGACAACAAAAAAGGGCAGTAGCAAAAATCAACCAGAACGGATTGTCATAAAAAATTAAAAAAAAAACACAATACGAAATAAAGTTTGAAAAACTCTTGTGGCAAATCCATAATCCATAAATTGCCAATTTAGATTTTAGATTTTTGTCATTCAAACGTAACCGATGATTTGAATTTTCTCGCTTCGGAATTTATTCTATCTATAGACTAGTTAGAGTAAACATTTTCGCAGTCTCCCTTGTTTAAATATTGAGGTGTTTACCCTCTCGATCCCCCAGGCGATATACATCAATTTAAGTTCTCCAATTCGAACACATTTCTCTCAGTGCAGCCAACCAACTCCAGGAGGAGAATGGGAGGATGGGAGGTCGCATTACCAGCGTCACAGCGGCACTGAAATGAGTAATAATCACGCGCTGCTCGGCCAAATTTGTGGGTCGAAGAAAAGCTGCTACGTGCAAATGAATATTTCAAATATGCAAAGCTCGGCGGGGGAAGTGGAAGTTCATGCATCTCAATTGGCCGGCGGCCAAATAAAAGCGATTTTCCTCTGCTGTTGGTAAATATTTTCAGTTAATTTCGTTGCGGGCGTCGCGTCAGAAATTCTTGAATCGAAATTATCGGGTGGAAGAGCAAGGACAAGCGAGGCTCTATAAACCCTCTTTCTTAGATCCTAACTTTTCAAATATTAAATAATTTAAAACAAGAAGAACAGTAACCCAAACAAATATTTTGGGGCATTATTCTATTTAGTATAAAAATGTTTTGTTAATTATAAGAAAATTTCTAAGATTTTACAATAATATTTTCAATGAAATATACATTTTAAATGTTTCCCTTAAATCTTAAAATATATTCGAAAGCCGCTTGAATGCTTGTTGAAATCGAACTGAAATTATTATTATAATTTTTTTTTATTTAACAAAGAGCCGTGTTAATTAAACGAAGCCTGAAAAGTTCCATCTGCTTGTGTAGCAAATTTGTGCTAATTAGAAGAATATGCTTGGATGTTGGATGGCCTACTGATGGATTGATTGATCGACTGACTGACGGATCGAATGTCCGCGCTTCACCTTTTGACACTCGTTTTTGACCAACCGTCCCCCTCTTGCCCCGAATCAATCAAAGAACTTGGCTACAAGTGTTTGCTTAACCCTCGACAGACACGCGAACCAAAATAAAGCACTCGCCATTCGCTTAATTGATTTGTTCTGTATCGATAGACGTCTGTAGTCCCGAGTTCCCGGGTTCCAAGTCCCGACAAAAGTGTCAATGGCCCTCCTCTCCCAGTCCCAAGTCCATGTCCAAAATTCTTAACTCTATCGACCACTTTTCAAAGCCATAACAGCGGTTTATGCGTGGCCACAATTCACGAACAGGAGTTAATCAAGAATTATTTGAATAATCACTTTCCACGTTATCATTCACTTTCGTTTCATGCTCTTTTTCCATCATTCTCAACACCTTCTTCTATTTTTTTATCGCAGGCCGCGAAAGTTTTGCTGATAAATCAGGTGCGAACCAGTTGCAATCTAATTGAAACTTAATCTGCGACTAATTCCATTTTATTGCCACTGAAAACCGGTTATGAACCGCCTACAAGTGGTGATGCCCATGATTAAAGCCAAATAATTGTTGGCATAGGGAAATGAATAGAAGGCTGGGCTATGTGGCTATATGTATTAGGAAATCATTCAAAAATTAACCTGTAGTTAACCTCTAGTATTTTAGTTATAGTTTTACTGTGATGTTCGTGATATCCCTTGTTCGCGATATCCGCCTGCGCATGATCATCCCAATTTGTGAAATGCTATTCTTTCAATATGTGTTGTTCTCCATTTGCGTCAAAGATGCCCACCTCTTGCTCGGTCCCCTTCTCAATATATGGTTTTATTGGATGCTGTCGAAATGCTGCTCGCCCTCAGACTTAATTGAAATGTATCGTTTGTCGTTTAACGTTGCTTGGGTGACACCCCCCCCCCCCTCCTCTTTTCTTCTTCTTTGCATTTTTGTTAATTGAGATTCCAGGGGTGGGGAAAGGGGGGTGTCTGGGCGGAAGAACGACAAAGTCAATGTCAAGGCGAGCCATGCACTTAAAGTGCCCACAAAGTGTGGCAAACGTTCCACTAAAATGAAAAAGCGCCATAAAATACAGACGAAGAAAATTGTAAATTTTTCCTTTTGATTTTATAATCCATCTCTAAGCATTGCATACATTCTGGCGACCAAAGAAGCCAATCGATTAGTTCAATCGATACGAAATTTGGTATGGGGTGATCATAGGGAAAGCAAAGAATTTCCCATCTTAAATTCTCTCAGTGCACGCCCTTTTTAACGCCAACTTGTCACTGTTATTTGCTGTTACCGTAAGCAACAGTAATTGTGACACTCGCATACAGAAAAACCCATAGTGTGTTAATTAAAGACGTCAATAACACCTTGACATTGACGAAAAGGCAAAGGTTAGATTAAGTAAAGGTTAGTTTGAGCAAAGGTTAGATTGACCATTAGGGATTGCTCATTAATAGGCTATATCTTACAGATTCCAACTAATTTTCCAACAAAATATTAGGATCGTTGAAGCTTTATGGAAAAAGAGACGAAACTTCCTTCTTTTCAAGAGATTTGTAAGTTTTAGCCAGTTTTAAGCTTTTGGCCTTCATAGCATGGACACAAACCTTTTATAAGATCTTAAGATCTGCAGAGATGATTTCAATCTAATTTCAAATGAATATTTTTCAATAATCTTTATAGATCGAAGATCGGATCGGTGTCAAAACACATGACAATAAACCCCCTGCTAACCGGCAGATAATCTTGTGCTAATCAGTTTTGCTTGGTTATATAGTTCCATTGGTTATATAGTTCGGTTGGTGTTGTCGCTGCCTCGTCTTCTGTTGGCATATCAATTTAACTCAATTGATTTTTAATTGACTCGTGACGCGCCGATTGCTCTGCCAACGTCGACGATTCGACGATGACGCTAATGATCGGCCGTAATAATTACAAAGCTATAAATTCATTTGGATTCGTTTCGTTTCGGGGCAGCTGAGAGTATTAGACAAAATTCGTTCGCGCAGGGCGATTGCAAAATAGAATTACACTGGGAAAAGCATTTAAAATTCCAAGCAAATAGGTGGCCAATCTTGAAGTGTACCCAATATAAATAAAAAATATGCAAATTGATTGGAAAAGGCAGCTAAAAATAATATCAAACAGCTGCAATGGAAAACACGGTCCTGCTTCCGATTTCGTTATCTCTTATGCATGGTGGAAAATGCGGCACATGTCCATGAGAATTGAGAATTGAAAATTAGATATAAGAAATAAGAAATAGCTGGGCCAAAAATGCTTTTCCCTTTCGTGCAAGCTTAGTGCTTAGGTTTTGGGTCGGGTTCTGGTGAAATACAGAAATTGGCTTCTCAAGCTGTTGCCAGAGGGAAAACTCCAACACCAGACAGATGGAAAACTAAGGGGCAAAGAGGAGCGCGCTTCGAGGCATTGAACTCATTTTTCCCTGCTCGGGCGCCATTCAATTATTTGTAAGCTTAGCAAGGACACGCACACAGATACAGATGTAAGCAACGAGGACAACACACAAACACAGGCATACATCACATCACATCACATTACGAAACTTTCTGTTTGTTTGTGGGCGGGCTATGAATTTTAGAGGCTCGTCGTTTTACCCCCAACCTCCCGGAAATTTTCCCCGCTTTCCCGACATTCCCTAAAAATTTAACGGGTCTCTTGGCTTTTTACCGCAAAATAAACCTTGAAAATTATATTTATTAGTCAGTTGACATGATTCGGGATCAGAATATTTAAACTTTTAATATATTAAAAATATAATTCGTATTATTTAAGAGGTTAAATTTAGTAATGGTTAGATTGAGTAAAGGATTGAAACCTTGAAAATTATATTTATTAGTCAGTTGACATGATTCGGGATCAGAATATTTAAACTGTAATATTTAAAATATTAAAAATATAATTCGGATTATTTAAGAGGTTACATTGAGTAAAGGTTAGATTGAGCAATGGTTACATTGATCATTAAATTCTTCTCATTTAAAAATACTTTAGGTAATTTTGTCAAATGAATTTCTCTCTGTAAGTTCTTTATATTGCACATTTCGTTTGCTAGTATTCCGTATAAAAATTTAATTAGAAAGTGATTATCCTTGCCGTATAGAAGGCAACTTAATGACTCAAACAAATTGTGCAAACTTCTGCCGGTTTTCTCATCGAAATATATGAAACTTTTATAGGCGACGGCTGCCGCTGACATTCGAAAGCGGTGGTCCACGTGTCACTTTTGTGTGGGTATACACGTATATATATCCCCTGTATATATGGGGCACGCCCCTGGCCCGCAGGAGGGGGCGGTTCGGGGTGGCCACCTGTTTTTATGGCACCCCCGCACTTACGCAATGGAAGCCGGCTCCTGGTGACGTTGCCAGCTGTACATGCCGTTTAATGTGTCTCGAGTCCCTTAGCCAAGTTATAAATAGCCAAAGTAGGGAAATGGGGAAAAGGAAACTGGTTTTCTGCGGGAAAAGCTCTGCTCACGGCGCCTGCGCTCTGCGGCATGTCCTTGCCAGGACATCTCGGCCTGATAACTGATAGCCGATGGCTGATAACAACTGGCTGGCAGGCTGCGTTATCGCCGCCAACTTTCACTGCCTTTCTGAGCGCCGCTTCAGCGATGTAAAAGTTTCACGGCAGCTGGGGAATTGAGCGGCCCCAAAAGCAAAAAAGAAAAAGGGAAAACACAGAGCACACTTTGTGGGGCCAAACACCACCCACCACCCACCGCCCACTCGCTTTCGCCAAATGACAAAGCCAAGGACAATACGTGATTCGCACAATGGCGAACTTCTTGGCCCTGGCCCCCAAATTCCATCCATGTTCTCCTCCGAATGAAATAAGCTAACTGCGCCATTGCTTAACCCTCAACTACATTAGATCACTGGGGCGAAAATTGCATCATAGAGAGAAGAGAGTTTTCAATATTTTAAAACGAGTTAAGTGTAATATTAAATAATAATTAATAAATGTCATTTTGTTTTGTTTATGAATAGGTATGAAACATGTTTAAAAATTGTTTAAATCGGATCATTCATTAAAAAGTTATAAGAAAATAAGGAAATTACTAATGCAAGCAGTGCAAGCAGTGCAAGCAGTCGCTTTTCTGCAGTCCCTTCTGCTTGCAAAACTTCGTTATTTTTAAACTTTGTGTAATTTTTTAAATTTAAAAATAAAGTTGTAGTTATGTACTTTAAGACAGCAGAAACAGAAATTGAATACAAATCTTTCATATAAAAATAAAATCCCATAAGTCGAGATATTTTTCCTGATCAAAGTAACCCTTTTGGTCTTAAGTCAGGGAGTTGGGGGAACTGGTCTTGAAAATAATCAGTATTAGTCCACTATCACAACCGAAAACACCACACACCAAAAAGTTTTACCTAGAATATTTTTCATTTGTTTTTTTTAAGTCAACGAAAAAAATGGTCAAGGTTCGTCCCAATTCGGTTAAGATGCCCCAACATGTGAGTACTACATCTTGGTACTGAATTGTTGTAAGCTCATTGAAACGCAATCATTTCAAAAAAGGCTCATGGAATAGGCAACAGGCGAGCCAATGAAAATGTATTATCTAGACGGTCCAAAGAAATGCTTGATTCATGTATCGAAACCGATAATCATAAGACTCGACGGATAATGCAGGGGATTAGGAGGATTATAATTCACAGAGACTGGCCGCAGGTGCGAAGGAGGATTAATTTTCAAAGAGCCGGAGCCATGGGCAATATGATTCCGAGTGTTATGGATTCGGGAATTTTGTATGAGAGGTGGTATCGTAGGGGAAGGGCAAGTTACATCATGGATTGGATACGTCGCCACGAATTAGTTGACGTTTCAGACGAATCAGACGAATCAGACGAATCAGACGAATCAGACGAATCAGACGGGTCATTCGAATTAGACGATTTCGATATGTGGGAAATGGATTTCGAATCGGATTCCAGCTCCGGTTACAGTTCCTTTCGACAATCCGAAGATTCCCAAGGACGTGGATTAGGATAAGCGCCAGTAGTTCGATAATTAGTTCGATATCCAATCTAGTCGAAGAGGCTGTGAATACGGATAGCTCGTTAAACCTATTATGTGATCAATAGCAGAAGTTGGGCCGTCGAATCCTAGCTGTGTTATAAGGATTCCGCCCCCAGAGTAAAATTCAAATTTAGAGCCAATTCAATTGGAGTAACATAATATATGTCATACAGAATTCAAAATTGTAGTAAAGTTCTAGGTTCCTATTCAGAATAAAACTTGCATATTCGAACAGTAAATTTTATCTTTTCTGAAAATTAAGTCTTACCATCGATAGGTAAATGTAATGTTGCAGACGTGACACTTGTATATTTAAAATTAATTTATATGTACATTCTAGCACTTTCGTCTTATAAAATCATTGACTAAGCACTTTCCCCACAAGTTTCCCCGCTGTAAAAGGGCTGAAATTCTCCGCTTCGTTGAGGAATGGGACAGCCCCCACACTCAGCGGATTGCACAAGCGAGATGATAGTCGTGGATCTCAGAGAATTGAGGGGAAACACTGGCAGTCTCTAAGTGTGATTAATGACAAAAGTTCTAAATTATTAGCTAAATGCATCAGATCATCAGAGCCGCAAACTATTTTTGCCTGTGCAAAATAAACGGGCAGCGGAAAATAATAGAGGCGACAATCAATGGTTTAAGTACATACATAGCATCGCCTTCAAGACTTATGATGCCAAATACCTTTTATATAGTTTATTATCTTTAAGTATTATTAAAAAATTAACAAAATATGTTGCCTACCTCAAAGGCGTAGGCATACAATATTCAATATTTTTTTCTACAAGAAATCGAAGATAAACACAGTGACGATCGCACCTTCAACACTGAAAAGTTCTGATATTTTCTAACAGAAATATTGTTTTTTGTCGTATTTATACTTATAATTATTATTATTATTTTTAATCCTCTTTATTAACTTTTGGAGAAGAGAAAATGGTATTCTATTTGTTTAAGCACCCATTTCGCTTCATAAATTTGCAATCTATTTTCCCCAGTGCCCAAGATTTTGTGGCCGAATTATGTCAAGTGCAAATTGCACCCACTGAAAGCCCACCCACGCACCAAAGAAGAATTGCCACCCCTTTGTGGCGTTGCCTTGACTTTGTCCTTGACTCGCTTGGCTGCAACTCTTGGGCTTTGACTTTGGCTTCCGGCTGCCAAGGAATCTCGGCTCAGCTCAGAGAGCTCGTTTCCCCCCAGCTACGCAGAAAGCCGGCTTAACTGTTGGCCGTATAATTAAACCTTTTCCAGTAATGCGATGGCGGCGCCTAAAAATAGGCAACACCTGCCGCGCAAAGGCCAGAATAGAATAGGAATCGGGAATGGGAATCCGAATCCGAATCGGAATCTATCTGTGTATCTGGGACGTACAGTCGACACCCACTGATAAGCAACCCCCGGCAGCTTTTAACGATTGCGTAACTGACAATGAAAAGGAAAGGGCCGGGGAATGGGAATGGGAATGGGAATGTGGTGGCCAAGTTTAGCCTCAGCCATCGTAAAAATTGCTTGCTTTTAGGGACAATAACGTAAACAACCTCAAATGAAAGCGAAATATCAGTAAGTGGCAATACCTAACTAGATATAGATAAAGGAATTGACAGAGAAGGGTTCGAAGGATGTTAGGATCAGCTTTAAAAGCTATGATATTAGAATAATGTTAGTAAGTTGAACATCCGACAACAGAGCTACTGATATCCAGAAATAAGAACTGCAGAACTTAACCCAATACACTTTTGGACTATCTTATCGAAAACTGTTTGTGGATTGTAAGTGCACCCAATAAATCAATGAATTCACTTTCAATCGTCTAGTTTCCACATAAATAAATGAACAAGTAGTAGTTTCGAATTTTTGATTTGTTAATAGAATTCCCATATTTATTCATTAAGACCTTAAGTCCATAGATGTTTTTTTAAGGCCATTTTTTTAAAGCCAAAAATCCGCACTGATAAAAATAGCGAGTGTCAATCAAAAAGACTATTATTTTGTTATCAAAACCATTGTCCGTCTTGGAGATTTAAAGTCTTTATAGAGTGTTCTCTTTTTGAAAAGGTTTTTTTTTGACGGAATCAAGGCGAATTAATGGGGCTTTTTGGGTTCTTCCCCTGGAAAACTTTGGGAGGGTGTGTCACAGTCACAGTTTCGTTTGTTTATCTTGCAACTTTTCTGAACTTGGCTCTTTTCTTTTCGGGTTTTGGGCCGATTAGAACAGCTGTTCTCAGCTGCAATCATGCACATTCTAGCACATTCAAGCACACTCCCGCACACAAACACACGCAGGGAGAACCGTTAGCCGGTCTGTAATTTACCGTTTTTTCTTTTTCGCACATGCGCATGCGCGTCACCCACAAAATTCACACACAAAAAAAAAACCAGCTAGTAAAAAAGAGGAGCAGAAACGCGAAAAAAGCACGCACACCTGGCATCACATGCTGCAACTCGAGCAATTGTTTGCCCGCTCACTTAGCACCGCAGAAATGGAAATAATGCGAATAATCATCACTAATTTGCGACAAAAAACCAAAAAAATAAAAAAAACTAGCGGAATGGCGAGCGATAACGATAACTAAACTCACCATTGGCGTGAATATGATTTGTGTTGTTTGGTTGGACATGCTGATACATGACTTGCTACAGTGCGCCAATGTCGTCACTTTCATGTCACCTTAAACACTGCGAGAGAATGAAAGCGTCGGCCTGCGGCTCTGCGTATTTATAAGGCGCCGGGAATCGGGAACCAGCAATCGGGTATCGGAATGCGAATCGGAATCGCTATCGGAATCTCTCTCGTGCCCTCTCTTCTCAGCTCTTCTCTGCCCGGCGTTTTCCCAGTATTTCTCATCTTGCTCCTTTTCGAGTAGAAAGCATAAAGCAGAGCTTTCGGCTACACGGGAAAAAATTTAGATTGAATTAGGGTGAATTCGTTGGGAAAATTTGTAATCTTAATCATTTCACACTACGAATTATTCTCTAAATTCGGTTTTCATCGAATACCAAATGCAATATACTGAACAAAAATTCGTTTTAACTTAAATTTAGCTTTGAAAAATTCATAAATATATTTATTTTGCATTTCAAATTAAATCACAAGTGGATTTCATCATAATTGTTTACTGTGTAGAGAGAGCTTGCGTGGGCGAGCGGCTTGCAGGAGCCCGGAGAAAGGCGGAAAGAGAGAAGAGAGGTGGCTAGAGAAAGGGGCGGCTTGATGACGTAAAATGGGCGGCGGGCGATGGGCGGAACCGAATGTGGTCGACGGCACGCAACGCACTTGTTAAGCGTCTAGAACTGGCAGTGCCTCTCAGCGATGCAGTCGGGGAGTCACCTGTTCGTATTAACGGTGCCAACAGCAGCGGGCACGACGATAGCAACTTCTGGTGGTAATTTCAGAAAACTACTAGATACATTTTAGCAATGGTGTGTAAATTATAATATTTGTATATTTGTATTATAGGGGGTGTAAAAGTCAAAACACCCATTGAGTAATTTATATTTTATACTTTAGGATTTATATTTTATATTGAAACAGAAGACCTAGTGCAGTTATCGGGATTTACATACATATACATACACCCGGTTTCTGGCGGTTATCTTAAAGGACGTGTCAATTTCTAAATGACTTTTGGCGACGACAACGTGTCACCGAAACGTAACCAAATATATTCGCAGCTCATGCCAACTCAGATTTCTATGAAAACCAGCAATGTATCTGTTTTCGTCTCAGATATTCTGCTTGAAGCCCTTGATATCGGAACTTTTATACAAATGTGATGATTTTACATAGCTTTTTTTGTGTGTATTCGCAAAAAAAACTAATTTGCTCGCTTTAAAATTGTCAGCTAAATGAAATGCCCCGTTCGTCAGTTGCTTGTTAAATAAAGCAACACTATATGATCTCAATCATAATAAATTGCCGAAAAAAAGTGACAATTTGTAAACAAAAGGGGAAGTAATTACAACGTGACCAAAAAATGCTAAGTACATGACATTCCCCTTATTTGCATTTAATCTCGTTTTGTTTATAAATATTTCGAATTTATCTGTTTTTATTTTTTTACTATTATTTATTTTTACTATTACTATTATTACTATTACTTAATAATTTTTAATAAACATTTTAACTAAAAATGTTTAAAGAGTCAAGAGATAATAAAATGTTGCCTTTAGGGTGCAAAGTTTATCACACATACGCACTGTTGCCATCGCATAAAAAGTTATTTTACTCTAGGTGGAGTAGATTTCCCGTTTGTTAACCAGTTATTTTAACGAAATTCATAAATTTATTTGATATATTATTTGCAAAATTTCTAATTGTCATACGTGACGTATGAGTAATTTGAAAGAATACTTTAGGATCGTATCGCATATTTTTTATTCGTATATTTTGTTGTTTTCAAAATCATTAGTTGCTTATAAAAATATTCCATATTTAAGGGGGAAAAGGGGATTACATTTTGTGGACCGCCTTTTTTTTGAATTCAAAAAAAGTTTCAAAGCACAAATCATCTGTTTGACAAACGATAGTCACAGACGATAGTTTTTCAACAGCGTGGCAGCGCCAAAAACACCGATGAGTTGGAGTTGCCACATGGCCAACAGCGCGCCAAGGGAAGGGAATTCAAAATAAAATTTAAAACAGACGTCCGTTTAGCTGTCGGCCTTGATTTGTCCAAATCACTGTTGAAAACCCTAAATAAAGGTTTATTTTTGTCTTTTGTTTTTGAAAAGAAAGAGTAAGTTAATAACGACAAATCCATAAAGTTTTGACTACACATGGCAACGTCGTCCTACGAGTGGCAGCGCCAACAATAAAAATATCATGGTGTGGCAGCACTCCAATTCACCCGCCGAACATTTGAAACTGAAACTCTTGATTGATTTGCTCTGTACAATATTTATTAATTACGATTTTTTGCGAGTCATGCATGCATCAAGGTGCTTCTTACAGATAAATTATTGCTTACTGGCGCTCTTTTCGCTTTCTCGAGACTGCCCTAGTACGTAAATTGTTCACAAATGCTTAAACTGGGCTGACAGGAATCTTAATTTAGCGAATAATACAAGTCGTATATATAGATTACATAGATTACATGTATAGATACTTTCGTGGGTTTGATTGATTGACCGATTGTTTTGTAACAATTGAAGTTAATTAAATAAATTAAATACAGCTAGTTTGATTTTTAACTGCTACAAAATCGGTTAAATTGACATTGACATTCGACAAAATCACAAAAAAAAAAAAAAACAAAAGGACACGATTTGATTGTTCTCCATGCTCTCTCAATCATTGCTTAGAACCTAGATTCTTGGGACTACTATTGCATAATCGGCTGGAGGATTACGCACAGGTGCGCGCCCTCCGTTGGAAGCGCTTCATGCGTCGATACCAGTCCTCCTTCCACTCGATCACTATGGAGTGCGGCCCAATGCCCAGGTAACCGGGTGGCGCCTCCGAGTCCCGACCCAAGATCAAATAGGATCTGCAAGAGGATGGGATGGGAAATTAGAAAACATTACATGTAAGTAACAAAGCGAAAAGTATTCAATTTAAATACCCTTCGCTTTTCAACTTTGATTTATAATCTCATAGAATATTTAATATTTCAATATTTCGAATATTTTCTATCTCTTCTGTTCACCTGTTTACTCTGATCTTGGGGCAGCGGCACTCCAGGTGCTTAGTCGGTATGATCCAGGTCATAGGACCGCGTTTTAGGATTGTACTCGGCATTCCGTAGACGTTCCCCGCGCCGCTGCTTTCGCCTGGCCTGCTGCGCTTGAAGACGGCCTGGATCTGCAGATCGTAGCGCTCCGTTTCGCTGTCGCTGTTGCTGGGATTGGGATAGTGGTAGTCCCCCGGCATAATCGATCCCGGCTGATCCTGGTCCATTTCGTAGTCCTCCCCGTCGGGATCCGTTGCGCGCCGTGGAGACTCCCTGCTGGCCGCCGCCTCGCTGCTCGTATCGCGACCAATTACTTTGGCCATTATTGCTAACGGGAGAAGGGAGTCGATCAGTAAGGATTTTATGTACTTCCTGGTTCTTCGAACTCACCGTAGTCTCTTTTGCAGAACTTGTTTAGGTTTAGCCTTTTGGTGCTGACTCTGCATTTGCCGCATTCTGAAAAGGGCGAAATTCGAACGGGTTTACAATTAGTTTGGTAATTAGTAAAACACGCTGTTCGCACTGTGTTCGCACTCGTCCTTAAGGATCAAAAGTGCGCCACACAGAGCGAGCAATCACTTTCGCATTCCACAGATGACATGAAGCTGGGCTAATGGGCAAATGGATCGGAGTTCGAAGTGATACTGTGTTAGGGGTTAATTGGGCACAGGATTTGAATGGGGCTCGTTCCCTATCCCTGCGACTTGTCCTTCGGCTGGGGCATTCCACTTTGGTGTTTACAATTTAATTGTGAAATTTATGTCTTTATGGCCAATGCCAATTAGCAGAAACAGAAACAGAAACACAATCAGAAACAGAAACAGTGGCAGCAACAACAGCAGTGATGCTCGATCAATTTTACATTAAAACTGCACTCGGAAAAATAATGTCATTTTATTTGATCGATTTTTTGATATTCCATTTGGCACAGAAACATATAATGCTACTTTATTTGCTTTGATCAATATTTTTATATTTAATTAGGAACTTCATCTTTTTTACTTGATAGATTTCTTGATATTCATTTGTAACTTCAACTGAAGAATTCGCGTTTTCATTAAAAATTACTTTGTGTTTGTACTTGTATATTTATGTAATATTTTATTTCATTTTCTGAATTTAAGACTTAAAGTCTACTAAATTCTCTCTCTGCACTTTGACTTCGTGCCTTGGGCCGCCTTTTGTGGCGACTAAAATTAGCCAAGAAGTTTATATTTTGTTTTTCCTTCGGCTGGGAATTGCAATTTGCAATTTGCATTGTTGTTCTTTCTGCCGCCGATCGCAATGTCAAAGCAAACGTGACACAATTGCCCCAAACTCGTCGATCTGTTCGAGTGGCATAAACATTTTCTGTATTAAACGATTGAGCTGGATGGAAAAACGCAATAGGCTAAACCTAAAATCGAAAGTGAAAATGGCACTTTCCCTTGGCTATTTATGGAGATCATCGCCTCTTCTCCCATTCGATTGAAAGGCATTTTTCCGATGCACTTAGCTAGCAAACGATATTTATCGCCGTCATTTAAAGATCATTAGCCACGCCCCGAATACGAACGAAAATAACCGAAAATAATGCTGGGAGCTTCCTACAAATTCTGACTCACTACTCGGGAATCCCTCTTTTCGTATGAAGGTGCTTTTAAGTGGGCCAACATCTCATTGAATTTCCAAGAAAGTTTTCTTAGATAAATGTGGAAAATGCCTGAATGTTAACTTGGCATTTCGTATCCCAAAAACTTATTAGATAAATATAATATTCTGTTCTAAATTTATTTATATTTATTTTGTATACCAAAAACTCTTTAGATAAATATAATATTCCATCCTAAATATATTTATATTTATTTCTCATTCCAAAAATATAATATTCCTTTCTAAATATATTTATTTCGTATCCCAAAAACTCTTTAGATAAATATAATTTTCCATCTTTAATATATTTTAATTTTCTTGCCAAACTTTCAAGCCTCTAGTAAATAGTCCAATCCACTTTAATTTGTGCAAATTTCGAGCAAACATAAATCTTGCGAGTACAATTTTGCCAGTCATCAAATTAACATAACATTAAAATTGACCCACGACCCCTGGTAAACAGACACACACACACTTTTCGCAACTAACTTTAAATTAACTCAAACTTGGACAGAATTTGAAATTAATTTAATAAGATTATCAAATTATAAATTCATAATTAACATTCATGTTCGCGCTGAGTGGTGGAAAGTGGGCGGTGCCCGAGCCAGTGCCACGCCCCCTCATGTTGCGCCAATGAATAGCAAAGGACGAACTTTTTTGAGAGCCTGTGCCTGTGCCTGTGTCTGTGTCTGTGTGTCCATTTGCCTAACTCGCTTCTTGGTTACAGGGAAATGGAAAAAGGAAAACTTTCCACCGACAACTTTAGCAACTTGCGCTTTTCTTTGCCGTTGACAAATAAATTTAAGAGGGGCGCTCTTTAAACGCACTCCTCATCTCGATTTGCATTTTTGGCAGGATAGTGTGGGATGGTATGGAAAGGCTGCTCCTTCAGCCAGAGGCCACTTGATATGCAACAATTGCAGCCAGGAATTGATCCTAGTCGTCTGGCAGCCATTCATATCTGGTTGCAATTTTAATGGACTCGCACAACTTGCTCCTCTGAGCTTGAGGTAATAAAATATTCTTTATCCACAGAGCATATTCCACACGAAAAGTCAGAAAAAAATATTCCGGCATTTTGAAAATGATTAAAAATAAATCAAATTTTAAATTGAAAAATTCACAAACAGTATTTCCAATTATTCCTTAATTTTGAAAAATGTTTAAGGTTGTTTCCTATTTTGTTATAATTTTTAGTTTAATAAAATCTTCTAGTAAATCACTGTAAATAATTAAAAAAATCCAAGAACTTCAAAATGTTAAATGAAACCTGAAAATTTACTTTTCCTTCCTTATTTTCTTTTGGTCACTTGGCAGTGACAATGTCACTCTATTATGATTATGATCAACTCGGCGCTTATATTTCCTGTGGCTTTTTAACTTGCTCAGTCAATTTGTCATTGTTTCCACTTGCAGCTGCATAAACGGCTCATCTTTGTCCTTGGATTTGGATCCCTGGCTCCTTTCGGCCATCCGGCAGTGACTTTGCCTAATGCCTTGAGCAAATAGTTGGCAGCAATTAGCGGCGGAGGCAAAAGTATATGTACTGTTCGTAAGTATATGCACTGTGTCCAGTACAGTGCGACTGAGAAGTAGGCGACCGACTGCTCTTCTCGTTGCCGCTGCAGCTTATTCATGGGAAATTAAATAAAAAACTTTTTTAATACATTTGCTTTGCCAAGTTTTCGCCTGCTCTCTGTCATTCTACACTTTCTTCTTTCCCTGGTTCCCTGTTTTTTTGCCTTCTTTTTATCTCTTTGTGATGTTTCTTTTGGGTCGCCTTTGTTGTTTTAATACCCTTTAGTCGTAAATGTCCAAGGTATATTATATACATTGAAAACTGGGAATATCAAAAATCATATGATACATCTGTAAATATAATTTAATATAGGAACTAGATTTTAAGTTTACGATAATTATTATTATTTAAAGCAAGAAGAATGCAAATCAGTATGAACTTTTATGAGGAGGATTGAACTCGTAGTCCAACCTATATTGCAAATTTCTAGCGTCTTCTTTGATTTGTGATTTAGGGGATCTATAGTTCGTTTTACCTATTTTTTAATTGTTTAAAAATATCTAAAATAAACGTGGTGAGTACCCTGTCTTGTTGTTTTCTTCTTTGAATTTTATTGCAAAGTTTGTTTTGCTGTGCGAGGGAGAGGGAATGGGAGTGAGCGAGCGAGAGGGGGCTAGAACTGGGCTTAGCATGATTTATGCTGCGTGGCGCATTTTGTGTGTGCTTGTTGCACTTCCCCTCTCCCTGTCCCTCTCCCTTTGCCTCCCTCTCGGGGGCCCACTGTACCTTCTTCGCCACTGTAACTAAAAGTTGCGTGCAAACATTTGCGTTGTCTGTTAAGTGCCGTTGTCCCCGTCGATCCGCCCCCTCTGCTCCTTGTTTTTCCGCTTCCACTTTTCCTGACCGACAACCGACTGCACTTTAGCGGATTTGTGTTTTCTCACCCATTTGAAAGGATTACAAAGGCGAGGCAAGCGCCACGGCAAACTAAGCGGCTCCTTCGCCGCGGGCTCTAAACAGTGGGCCCTCGCTAAGTGAGAAATTAAATTTAAATACGATTTAAATACCATTACTAAACTAAAACGTCCAGGATTTAGCAGTTCTCCAGAAAAATTCTTATCATTATCATATATCCTCATATCATATATGAAAATTAACCTTATAATAACTTTTATTTTCTGATAATTAAATTCACTAATTAATTTCTATGCTCATATTCTGGTGTTCCTATCTTAAGAATATCTTTAAGAACCACTTTCTGGATTTCCTTCTGGTTAGCTTTGCCCAGACTTCACTGTAACCACGGATAAACAATACTAGCAGTTAGTATGAGCATAAGCGCTCGGGATGGGAACGATGGTAGCGAAAAGGACTGGCATCCGGATAGTCGGTTGGTTAGCACACAAAACACAACAGATAGATATGGATATGAGAGGAGGCACTTACTTACCCCTGCCGCCCTCGGTGCGATAGTACTGCGACTGGGCGGCCGTTCCGGAGGCGCCACTGCGATCGCCGCCCACAGCTGGCGAGGATTGGGGCTCATCCGGCTCGGGAGCGGTGTTCTGGGTGTCCAGCATGTTGATCATTCGCGGCGGTTGCTCTGCAATTGGTTCAGATATTCAATAATATATTTCTTAGTATTTTTGATTGTCTATAAAAACAATAAAGTTTAAAGTTTTAAATTCCAAATTATTCTTTTAAAAAATGCAAACTAATTATATTGGCTTGGGTCTTTAAAGTTCTAATGTAAGATTATTATTACTAAAATCCATTAAATCCTATGGATTACAAATATATAGAAGAATAATCCAGTATTTTCTAGTATTTTGATATATTTTTGAAGGTATAGGTTAGTACTACTCACTTATGCAGGGGGCGATGTGGGAGCGGCTCTGCTGGTAGCCCCTGGCACACCGGTTGCAGGTCAGTCCGGTGACCCCGTCCTTGCAGGGACATTGACCGCTGGTGCTGTTGCAGATCTTGCCAGATGAGCCGATCGGGTGGCACTCGCAGGCTGGAAAGAGGAAAACACATACGAATCAGCTCGGCTAGATCACAAATATCGGATGGATGGAAGAACAAGATGCAGATGCTGCTGAATTTCTGATTTCTGATTTCTGCTTTCGTGCTTGCCAAGCGTGCTGAGAGCTTAATGGACACGGTCCGGCACTTCAAAGACAAAATGGCAATCGCAAATCGCCAATTGCAAATCCACTTGAGTTTTACTTAAAGTCTTTCAAGTTCTGATTCTGATTCAGCTGATTCTGATACCCATTTGTGGTGCATTTCCCACCGTCCTTGCTCTCAAGCAGATTCGTTTATGAGCCGTGGAAATGTACATTAACAGATACGATTACGGTTTCGAGCATTCTGTATTGTATGTACGAATGCGAGTATATTCCGGCAAATTGAGTGCAGGCCACCAGTTAACGGGGCTGTCCGCCGTGTCCGCTCCTTGTCCGTTTCTTGTCCGTCCGCACTCGGTTAATTGCAAATGAGAGTGCAAATGGGCCAACCCAGCATTATGTTCGGACCCCTTAACCCACCCCCTTCGAGCTTTTTGCCTTTATGGAATCAGTGTGCACTGGAACAATGCCAGTTTTCCGTGTCTCTTTATCAAAAGAAAATTCAATTTATTCGAATTCGAGGTGGAAGTTGAATTATTAAACGAAGGCAATCGCGCTTACCTCTATTCGAATTTTTTAACACGAACATATTCAGTATTAACAAAATCTACATATATAAACTTAAATTTCTATATTCAAAATCTCCTGTACTTTAAACATATTTATTTGATTTTTGAAAGCCCTTTTCCGTGCTAAAATTTCACTAGCTATATATATACATAAAAATTCACTTCTGTTTCTAGAGAAAAAA
Source organism: Drosophila pseudotakahashii (assembly GCA_035046095.1). Classification (NCBI taxonomy): domain Eukaryota; kingdom Metazoa; phylum Arthropoda; class Insecta; order Diptera; family Drosophilidae; genus Drosophila; species Drosophila pseudotakahashii. The sequence goes on from JAWNOE010000105.1 coordinate 22,088,448, forward strand.
GCTAAAGAGAAAGAAAAATCTGCGTTATCCTTTATTTCACGACTCTTGTCCTTATTTTCGGGAGATTATTTGTGTCATATGTGTGGGTCTTTGAGACGACTATTGTGAAGGACCCCAGACCCCACAGTTGTTTCCTCAGCTGGGCCTGCTGCCTTCTGCCTGTGGGTTGTTTAGTTAATAAGCCGCTTTTGGCCACATTTAATGGGTCTTTGCGACGGCTGTTTGGCCAAAAGCTGTTGCATATTTAAAGATTTAACTTGTGGGGTAGGCAAAGATGCAAGTCAAGTTCTGAACTGAATACACATTCGTAGCACTTAACCCATTGTTTAAGAGAAAAATGCACAGAGAAAAACGTCCTCTAAAGATAACTATTTATTGGTAGTTCTTTTTCGGCATTCAATGTTTATTTCATCAGAAATTCATGGTTTCGATTTCCAGTTGAATGTCAAAGTAAACCAAATTATCGGTCGACTTTTTGCCATTGCAAACTAATGGGTTAACTAGGCCTACGGTTCATATCCTCTGTCCTTTCATTTCCCCCGTATCTACGTACATTTACCGTGTTCGTTTCGTGCGTTCGTGCAACATTTGGTAATTTAATCCGATTTACAATAAATTAAATGCGATTTATATGCACACAGTGACACATCCGGATGATAACAACAACAATAACGACAACGGTAACAACAGACAATAATAACTTGCAACAACAGCAACCAGAACAACAATTCCGAGTGTCCATTGTTGCTGCCTGCAGGGCGCTTCATAGTCGCCGAATGGTTCTGCACAGTGGTTTATTTTATCAAAATCACACGGAAAGTGTCATGGATGTAATTAATATATTGTAATCTGTTCAAACAGTATGTATTTTTGATGTAGGATCATTTTTGGCCAAGTTATAGCAAAAGACCCAAAAGAAGAAATTCATATTTTTCTTAAAAAACCAATATCCCGAATTTCCAAAAAAAAACAAATCAGTTTTTTCGCTGAAACAAAGGAAATATTGATCCAAATATGGATTGTCATACCTTTCTGAACTCGTTACTAAATTTCCAATCGATTCACATTTAAACATGGACATTTTATTTTTTTGCCATTTTTCGCAAAAAATTATGATGTACCCCCTTACAAAAAAAAATGAAAATTGACCAAAATTTTATTTTGTTAAAATCACACGGAAAGTGTCATGGTGTAATCATTAGATTGTAATCTGTTCAAAACAGTATGTATTTTTGATGTTGGACCATTTTTGGCCAAGTTATAGCAAAAAAATCAAGAATTTAAAAAAAAAAACAAATCAGTTTTTTCGCTGAAACAAAGGAAAAATTGATCCAAATAAAGATTTTAATATTTTTAGAAATATTCTGAGGAAACCTTAGACTGTAGTTCCCCAAACAGGTATCGAAAGACCTCTCAAAAGTGCCAATTTTTTGACGCACCTGGCTCCACTGTGCGACATACGGTGGGTTTGAGGCCAGCAATATGACAACAATATGCGAGTTGTGCGCGTCGCGCTATCTGCGAAGTTCAGAGTGTGGGCCATTTGGATGGGATATGGTCTGCGGACCTGGGGAATATGGTATATGGCATATGGATATGGAATATGGGGATGTGGGACTTGGGACTTTCAGCTTTTGGATATTGTTAAAATAAGCAACCCAGAGAAAAAACGAACGAAAGAGTTCATTACACATCCACATCCACTTCCACATCCCAAATCCATATCAGGGCTCGGCATTGGCAATGGCATACATATAGCCCCGTATCCGTATTCGGATCCCATCTGCATTCCCGGCGCATTCCATTTCCATTTGCGAATGCCTTTTCCTCTGTTTTTATCCCATGTCCTATTCGGTACTCGCTTGGTTCGCATTGGGCGAGGCAAAGATTATGAATTTTCATTATGAGTGGCTTAATTTTCTTTTTCGAATGCTACGGATGGATTTCCCCCAGAGCCATTTGGCATTTCTATTTAATTATGGCGATGCACAGGGAGTACACAGTGAGTCAGGGAAGACCTTTCACTGCCACCGCAGCAGATCTGATCTCCTTTGAATTTAACTTGACCCGAATTGGGACAAAGAACGAGTCACTCCTTTTGGCCTTATCCCCAGATCGATTCGGGTCAGGGATTCCCGAAATAAATGCGCTCCTAATGAGAGAGGTCTGAGAATGAATCATGAATCGTGAGATGAAAGCCCGGGGATTCCAGTGAAAGTGAAGCAAGATTGGTATTTCACTACTTACTATCTAAATGTATACCATCTATTTCATATTTTGTATTATCTTTCCTTACAAGGAAACATTAAATTCCCTAGCAGCGGATACAAATCAGAATTATTTATTAATCGAATCCATTTCATTATTGACTCACATTTCCCGGGGCTATTTACTCACCAGAACTGGTGATTTAAGGCCATTATCCCCTCATTAGATCATTGATTTAACACAAATTTCTCGATAGGCAGTGCGCACCGATTCAAAGTTACCTCATTGAACGACCTATTAAACAGTTGAGTACACAGAAATAAACATACACAGGTTCACGTGCGTATGTGCCGAATATATTCGGATATATATATTCCCATGTTTATTCACATTTGCAGGTATGTTTTATGTTTTATGGCATCTGCCAGGCCAGGGATATTTTTAAATCAATCATTCGCAGTACTGGCAGGCTGGTATTCATTTGCGGATGAAATACACCGAATGTGAATGTGTTTTACCTCCATTCCCCTTGACCTCCGAGCTCCGACCTATTTGCATTTATTTTCGACAATTTTCTGGCTTTCAGCAGGTGTATTTTTTATTACCCCAAAGAAATGTGATAAAATGCGGCTCGATTGGATAAACTTAAGCTGAACGCCTAATGGAATGCAAGCAGTGCAAGCAGTCCAGTTACTACTTGCATTACCTTTTGCTTAGTAATAAAGCGTTTTCCTTGGCTTCCTATTAAATTTGTGCTCTTGAAATTGCGATTCCAGGTAATATCTATTAAAGATTCCCTTCTTATAAGCACCCACAAATGTTTTTCTTGGCTTTCGCTTCCTTTCGCGAGGCAAACAAAAAATTAATTAAGCAAACCACCCACTCACTCACTCACCCAACCAAAACTCAGGCCAAAGTGCTGGGCCCAGTGTAAACATCATAAAGCAAATCAAGCGCAATTTGTTATTGTTTATTTCAACTTTGCGCAAGCAAACCCACTGCCCCCCCTCCGAACCAAGAAAACCACTGACCACTTTTCTCCAGGAAAGTGCGTTACATAAATTCACCGCAAAAGTCTCTTCCTTCGGCCATCAATTGCCATAAAATATTAGCCGAAATTTTCTAGTCGAAAAACGAAAAGGAAAACCAAAAATTGTTGGCCATAAAGAGCACAGCTGCCACTAGTCAGGGGTCTATTGTTGATGCTCCTGGTAGCTATTTGTTATTATTAGCAAAAACAAAAGCCCACAGAAACATCGTGCAGTTTTCCAAAGAAAACCAAACAGACGGAGAAGAATTATGAAGAAGATTTCGCAGACAAAGTCTGCCCATCTCCGTCGGATGATTTGCAGTGAGAGATTACACCTGACCTGAAGTGGGATCTACGGCTCCTCCAGCCTTTAACACTAACCAGAACCGATCTATAAATATGGATAGTGACTGTACATGTGCATTCGAGGAAAACCCATTTGTGCAAGTATACTTGGTGCCTGGAAAAATAAACCATCTGATTTGGATAATTCTGAAAAACAATTTAATTTTAACTATGTACAGATTTCATCCATAAGAACTAATTCAAGTAACGATGAACTTGGTAATGAGAAAATTTATGCAAGCAGTAAATCGGCTGTTTGCACTGCTTGCATTGCACTCCATTATTCGCTCATAACTTTTTAATAAATGGTCCAATTTGAAAAATAGTTTCTACATTTCCATACGTATTATATACGCAACAAATGGAATTTATACTTGTTTTATTATATATAATAAATGAGATATTTCTTATGATTTTAATACTCCAATATTATTCCTTATTCTCTTTGCACAGTTTCAAACTGAGCTCCAGGCTCCAAATGCTCCTTTAAGTCGAGGATTACACATTCAATTAAATGCACATATTCGCAACTACCGCCAATGATTCACTCGAATGATCCACCAATTGCTCATGAATTTAAATGAGTCATTCGATTTAGCCCGAAAGCCTCGAAACTCGAACTTCGAACCTCGAAAGGCGATTCACCTTTGCCATCGCACTTCACACTTGAGTTTCAGTTTTCAGCCGGCGGGCGGAACTTTTCCTTGGGTCTTATTAATAAATCAAAGGCTTCGCGCGACACTCCAGGAAAAGTTGCTTTCCGATGGAAAATGGTGGGGGGATTTTCCCTCGGAAAGCGGGAGAAAAAAGTTTATCGCGGTTGCAACTGGCGCACAGTTCGCTCAACTTTCGTTCGCTCGGCGTTCAAATGAGCAAAAGCAAAATGTAAGGGAAAAGCCTCTTCTCGTCTTGCTACAATTTTCTGTTGCATGTACAAAGTTTTCCCGGCTTTCCCTCTGCAGGTGGGAACAGGGGGGGAAATCGTCTCAGACCAACAGACGGATGGGAAAAAGGAAAAAGAACTTTTCGCGCTTTTCAAATTGTGCGTTAAAGATTGAGGCGCCTCGGAAAACGGGGAAATTTATTTTTGGGGGCGGGGTAAACAGATCTGAATGGGCCTATTGAAAATCAAACGGCGCGCAGTAAAGTAGGCAATGCCGAATTGCCGAATTTTGTTGCCAAACTCTCGCTACTCCTGGCTGAAGTGCACCGTTTCGGAAAATGATTTTCCAACTGAAATGGAGAGGGGCTTAGGAATGAAGAGGGGCTGGGAAAATCGGGTGAAATGGCAGCGCCAATTTGACGCTCGAACAATTTGCACAGCTTTAAATGTCAGCTCGCATGCAAAATGTCATAATTCAAATTCGCCCTTGGGCGAAAATGTCCGAAATGTCCGTGGATGGGAAGGGGCTGATTCGGGTGCTTGTGGGTTAAACGGTGCAGTAAGCCCATATATGCACTGAACAAAATTAGGGTTCCTGAACGGGAAACCCCAGAGAACTAATGTCTGAATATGATACTTTCACAGAGCTTATTAAAAATTATTAAAACAAATTATTATTTAGAAATGTATAATATTTACTTATAATATTTATTGTTAATACTATGTTGAAGTGTTTTATGTTCGTTGAAAGAATATGAAAATAAGAAACAAATACATGGATCTTCTTTATAATTTCTTTACCCATTTTATATGATTTATTATTTTTGGTACTTTTAATGAGCTTAAATTTAAATATATTTATATTTGTATTCCTTTAAGTTATTAATATGTTAATATATTTTGTATATATTATTATTTATATTTATTTATTTATGTATAATATTTATGTTGATATTTATTCCATATTTTAGTCCAACAAACGCACAATAAATCATAAATCATATAAAAATGGGTAGAGAAACTCTAAATAACCAAAAATTAGCTCTAAAAAAAGTCAATCTATAAAAGCTTGGTTCTTTCCCCAAAGTTAATCGATCAAATCTGCTCAAATTGACTACACTTTTGAGAATTTCGAGAGCATAAGCGATTCGTTATGACCCTCATGACCCCTTTCCCCTCATAAAAATAGCCTTTTTTCCATTTCTATCAATTTTTTTATGCTACTTTGGGTTTTGTTTAGCTTTGTCACAAAATCTTTGAAAACTGTCTGTTCTGTGTTCTGGGCCTGAAGTTTTATAGCCTAGCCAGCAGAAAATTTGTCACGGGACTTAGTTTTGGTCGGCCCTATACCCACCACCCACCGCCCACTGATTCTACCCATTCCACTGACTGTGTAATAGATTTTTCCGGCTTAGTTTTCCGAAGCCACCTTGACATGTCGTATGATAAATGCATTTTGCGCTGGCATTCCGAATTTCCGAAATTTCAATTAAGTTGCCCAGCGACCCTCGCTGCGCCGACTAAAGGTTAACCTTTAACCTTTAAGCGATTCGGCACAGTTGCAAAGACGCGTTTTATGAAATTCTAATGATGTTTGACTGATTCATTCCTGAATCCTCCCCCACAAATGCGATGTCCCTGCCATCCTCATCCTCCCCCTTTTTTTTTTGTCCGCATTTTCATGAACTTTGGGCAATAAAGAAACTTTTCCCCGCTTTTCTACTACGTGTGTGTGGCATTATTTTAATTGCCGCTCCTGCTGTTTTCCATCCATGTTATTGCTGTAACATTTCGCACGTGACTTTCTGATTTTATGGCTTTTAATTTCACGTATTTAGTTACGGATAATGTTAATTGTATTCCACGCCCCCAAAGAGTGGGCGAGTTTCCCCCATTTCCATGGGACACATGCGATTCGGCTGAGTCTTTTGTCATAGTTGATACGCCTATGAGTTCCGGGCAGTTGAAAACAATTGCCAGGCATTCAATTGTACGCCCTAATTACTGGGTTACGATGATAAACGGCGATATGATGGCAGATATGACGGGATAATGGCCTTGTCAACACAAAGGAATCTGATACGGGAGTTTGGTGAGTTCTTAGTTATACATAGCTCATCATTACTTAAAGATAATATAATAATTAAATGTATTTTAAAGGAAGAACTTTGGAAGAAGATCGTATATTTTTTTAGTTTCAGATGGTTACCAGAAAAATAAACAACATATCAAGGAAGTATAAACAAATATTACATTTAAACTTCGATAATAAATATAAAATTAAATTAAAAATAAGATCTAAGTAATAGCAATATTTACAGGGCAAACAAAATTCGCCTTGCTTCTGGCTCCTTCTGTTTTTATTGTCCTATTTGGCATGGAAATTTAATAATGTCAAACGAAGGCAGCAAAATGTAGAGTATACTTTTCTGGGGGTTCAGATTCAGAGTCAGAGTCAGGTTCAGATTTTAATTATGAAAAGAGCAACGAACACGGCAACACATGCGGACAAGTGTATGAATAACGATTCGTTTACGGCCAGGATGTCGGGATGTCGGGATGTCGGAAGGCTGCTCTCGTTGGACAAATAATAATATGTAATTTTCCGGTCATTGAGGCATTTGCACAAATAAGGAAATTGACTGAGCCGTTTGCCGAAATGAAATGGCTTTGACAACACGTGTCCGTATCTGTCCGTATCTGCATCTGTCCGTATCTGCAGCTGTGTGTAATTTCAAATTCCCAATCCCAATCCCATTTTCCTCTGTCTGGGCGATGAATTATGGCCTTTGCTCCATTAGACTTGACTTTGCCTTTGCCTCTGCCTTCCTCAAGTAAATCATTTGAATATTTAAATTAAATCAACTTCAAATTCAACTGCTGTATGCATAGTTTGCGGAAGTTAAGCTGCTTCCATACTTCAACCTAATCTTTTTCATTTAGGGCTGTAATTATAATGCGAGAATGAGTGGAAATATAATTTCCATTAACTAAAAGTTAATGGCTTTGAGTTTGACGATTTGGAATGCGGAATGCGGTGAAAGATTGCAGATTCACAGCTTAAAACCACTGATTGATTGAATGGAAACTCAATGCATCTATAAAATATTTACTATAAATTCCAAATTTAATTGCGGCAGTTGATTAAGAGTCTCTGAAGCTTATACTAATGTGTATTGGCAATTCAAAGGCAGAAGTTTATTTAAAGAACAAATATGGGTAAAATAGATAATTACAAGGGCATTCCTAAGATTGATTGTGATTTGGATTATTTTTAAAATTTATTTTAAATAAATTAATAGTAAATAATAGGCTGCTTAGTAAATGTTTCTTGTTAATCTTAATTCTTTAGCTCTATTGCACACTTTAAGCTCTTCAAATGGAATTCAATTTTATTTGCTGCTACTAAACATTAAAAGGAAAATACCTTTCTAGTCACAAGCCACAAACAAAATGCCATTGGTAAAGTGAAATTATTTTAAATTCATTTCGAACGCCTTTGGGGATATGAAAAAGCCAAGACGAAACGAATAAATCACCGGATGTCCTCCGACAGTCGGCATCAGCTGGAGAGCATTCCTCATCGGCTCCTGGGCCACAAAGATTTTCCCAGCAATTTCGGTTGACTAATTGAAAGTTCGGGGCCGAAAAAAGCAGAAGGGGGAAACATTTGGCAAATGGCAAACATGACGTAAAACATTTTGCCAACAAGCCAGCAAAAAACAATGACAGCCACTGTAAGGCGGGAATGTAAAAATCTTTCGAAACAAATTGCACGCGTGTCAAAATTAAAACGAATACATTTTTTATGGCCCCCCGAAGAAGGGGATATAATTTTAAAAATTGTCGCAGCGGCGCCTTTTGTCTCGAAATCGCGAATTCGGCGATATTTACGATGTGGCTTCGTTCCGACTTGGCTGGATAATTAATTAAAAATCGATAAGAATTTGATTTGGATTTAACGGCTCTGGCTGAGCGGGCGCGAGAATTATGATGCTTAGTCAGCCGAAAGCCAGAATGCCGAAAGCCAAAAGCGGTTTCGACCAAAATTTCTGACATCCCAATGACAAACGACGGGCGGCACCCCCTAACACCTCCCAAAATCCCGACCACTGCGGCCTTTTGTTTTTGTTTACGATACTCGCAATTCGCAATTAGGTATAAATTTTTTGAATGTGAATTCCCAGCGGGATATTATACATATACGTATACTATATATTCGACACACGAAACTATAAATAGTCGAGTGGCTCAGATATTTTAGCCATGTGGGCCACCTGATTTGATTGTTTGCCAATGAAAATGATTGCAGGCCATAAATTTGGGTTGCTTCCTCTTTTTCCTCCTCTGTATTTCCCTCTATAAACCACATCCGTGTGTGTGGAGCTCTCTAAATTTACATATTTTTGGCAGTCCAATAAGCATCTTGAATTTCTCCAGCCGAGAATGGAGTAAAATCTCCTTAAATTTTAGGAATTTTTACCATTTTCTCTTAAATCGTTTTTCTTCTGATAATCCACGGTATCCACGTGTCGATCACCTAATTCTGCTAGAGATTTTCTTCTCAAAATGTACATATTTTTGGCAGCCCAATAAACATCTTCAATACCTCCAACCGAGAAAAGAGTAAAATCACCTTGAATTTGTGAAATATTTCCTCTTTAATCATAGTTTTCCTATAGTAATCCACGGTATCCAAGTACCCATCACATAATTCTCCTAGATCTCTTTTCTATCCGCGGACTTTGCTTTATTTTTATTGCTTCGATTGGAGCGCGTGAATTTATGGTGGTCATAAATTAGATTACAAACAACACACTCGAAGGTCGCCTGGGGACGGCCGAAGGGTTGCCACAGGGGGTTGGGTGCTGCAAAGAGGGTCGAAAGGGGGTCAGAAGGGGGCGGTTGGCCCAGTTGGATTTCACTGGGAGCTAATTATTATAAATTAAGCATTAATCTGGGGAGGTGGAATTTCCGATTTCACAATGCAATGCTTAAAATCACTCTCTTTAATTCGAATGATTGACGTCCTGGGGTCTTTTGTTTTATAATTACATCTTAATAAATGTTAAACAATTGCTCAAGAGAAGAGTTTTGTTGAATGAGTCATAAAACGAGGCATTAGGGAATTTGTTTGCCATTAATACTATTATGAATTTCCAAACTTAAGTTGCATTTTTAAGCATTCTTACTAATTAAGGTGACCCCAAACCTCTATAATTTATATTAAAGCATTCAAAAGATTACCCAAACCTGCACTTCTAAGAGCCAAAACCTTCAATTTATTCAATTTAGTTCTCAGGTCCTAAGTTCTTTGAGAAAAGGTGACCCCGACCAACACTTAAAACCCCCAAAAATTCGCTGGTTGTACTTATATTTTAAAACGGATTACTTCTAAGTATTCGTGGTATATTTTTTTAATATTTTTAATTTTAATTTCAACTTACTTAAGACCAACCTTAAGAAAGGTGACCCCAACCTGGACTTCTAGTGCCCATAACTAGGCCAGTTGTACGCCGATTTTAAAATGGCAAGCCGTTAAATGTTTGTAATGACTAATGTAATGTTTCCAATAACTTACCTTTGCAAACCTTGCGGTGGGTGAGTGGCTTGGTGGTGTCCCTGTAGAATCCCTCCTTGCACTGGTGGCAATTGCGTCCGGTGGTCGAGTGGCGGCAATGCTGGCAGACTCCGCCGGAGACGCCCTGGGACAGTCGGAAGATCTCCATGTTGAAGCGGCACTGGCGGGCGTGCTTGTTGCAGTTGCATTCTAAAAGAAAACAAGAAGACAAGTTCGCATGAGAAAAGACACATTTGTTAAGTGGAAGAGTGTCCGCTTTCAACGGCTTTATAGCCGCCTTCGATTTGGCTTTCGATTGCCCGATGCGATAAGTGGGGGGAAAAAAATGGCAAATGGCCTGAGATTGGAAAATGAAATGAGTTGGGTTGGGAAAATGGAACTTGGGATGGAATGGGATTGGCAGTGGATATTTGTCTAGCGGGATAAGTTGGATAATTTATGCGCAGATTTGTTTTGAATTACTTGGAGTGTGGAATTCGAATGCTAGGAATGTCTAGTTATTAGAATACGAGTATAGTTCTGCGATTCCTGTATTTCCTATTTATTTTTCAATTTAAATTAAATATTATAAACTGTCCAGAAACAGGAATTTAATCTTTTAAAGCCAAGCCAACTGGCATTTGCCAATCGATCACTGAAGACCGGAGGCTTCTCCTTTGCTTATTCTGCTTATGCTGTCGCCTGCTGCTTGTTATGCTTTTGGCAAACAGTTTTGCTATTGACATTCGATGGCGACTGCTGCGGTTAGTACACAGAGAGAAATAAGGATTGAATGTTGGAAATTTCACAATAAATTATTATTATATTAAATTCATAAAGAGGAACATTTTGAGCTACAATTGTCAACAATTTACCCAGCTATTATTGCAATTTCTAAACTGTGGCTACAAAATATCAAAACCACCTTCGCTTTATATCTGTGTACAACTTCTGCTGCTGAGTTGGCATCTTTCTGCTGAGGTTTGGGGTTTTGGGATCGAAAGGAGGGGCAGTCGGAAATAGACAGCTGAGCTGTCAATGGCAAAGGCCACGAATCTCGCATCTCGAATCTCTTTCTGCTGTTGCAGCTTGCGGCTAGACAAAAACTTGAAGCGCCTCAACCATTGTCCACCGGCCGAGGGCCCACTGTCCGCTGTCTGCGAGTCAGTCAGTGCAATCGACAGCTTCAGTTTTGTTCTGGGCTGAGCGCACATGCTGTAATTATCTTGCACAGAGGCAGACGAGGCGACTCTCGACTCCACTTTCACTCCACTCTCACTGGTTCGGAATCGGTTCCCTTGGAACTCACTGCTCCCTTTTCCAGCTCCCTGCTTCATTCTTCATTCTCCATTCCAATCTCCAATTCCCGTTCCCCTGCCAGCCGCAGACAAACTTATGTCAGCGCAAATATTTGAAAGCAGTCAGGGACTGTCGCATTCATACACTTTAAATAAATTAAATTCCTAAGAAGTAATATTAAAATTATCTTAAAATATTATATTTTATTTTTCAAAAAATATATATTATATTTAAATATTTTTGGAATAAATTAAATGATCAAGATGTATACAACTACTTTATTTATATATATTTTTTTAATTTTAGAAAAATAACAAATATATTTAGATATTTTTAAGATTATTATAAACACCTAAAAACACTTCATACTTAAAGTATACTGTTTCTAGCGGGTAAAATATTTAAAATATTTTTAATATATTTTATTATTTTTTAAGATAATTTTTTCAAATAAATAAATAAATATTTATAAATCCCTAACTGCCTCTCGTGAGATTTAAGAAAAATTTATATATCCAAAATCGTACTGATTTTATACACTTTTCTAATCTACTGTGCACTTTCTCCCAGTGTAGTCGCCGGAGCAGTCGGGAGACCGTTGTAGAACCGTCAACAAAAGCCAAGCAAATATTTAGAAAACGCAGAGAGCTCAAAGCACGGCGTGTGGCTAATTGACAAGCTACCAGGCTACCAGATATTTATACAATATGCACATATATACCCCCCGACTTCCGCCCCGAAAAGGGTTCGGTTCGGTTCGGTGTTAAAAATGCTAGATAATTAATTTTAATGACACACTTACGACCTGCGACTCGCGACTGCCGGCGAATGCCACTTGATTTATGGGCTGGGCGAGAGATTTTCGTTTGGTTTTTCGGCCTTTTTCGGCCTCTTCGGGGCCATGTAAATTTGAGGTTCAGTTCGACGATTCGATTACAAAATCCCAGCCCATCCAGCTCAATCAAATGCGACTTAAAGCGATGCATAAAACCGCTCATTAGCCGGACCCCAAGCTGCTGTGTTATCCGAGAAAGGTGAGTCCAGTAATTAAGTTCAAATTTGATAAGTGGCCCTCAAACACTCTCAAAATCTCAAAATCTCAAACCCTCATCCCCCAATCCCACAATCTCCGAATCCCCGATCCAGGGAGACAATGAAATCGTCAGTATCGTCGGTATCTGCATCCGTATCTTTGTCGCAGTTGCAGTCGCTCGAAATTAACTGCCTGGGAGAGTTTCCAATAAAAACATTTTTAGGCCGCTTAACTTTCGACTCGAATTAGTCATTCGGCCAAGAAAGAAGCATTGATTTTGACAGCGAAAGCTGGTAGGTCGGAGAAAACAAGGATACGAAAATGATCTATAACGATCTATACTCGATATATGATATGTGGTATTCATAACAATAAAAAGCCGATATGATTAATGCCAAATTTATGATTAAATCATATCAATTAGATATTTTATTATATCAGATATTTAATTTACTATTTGAAAATACCAAATTAAGTATTTTTTTGTTTTTATACTTTTCGGATATTAAACTATTTTAGATACCTATTAGTGAAACAATAAGTTTAACCTCTTTTGATAGTTTTTAAGAGTCTGTGTTAATGGAATATAACGATTTTTAAAGAGGACCTCAGCTCCTCTAGTCGATTGAGCAGAGTTATTTCTTGTTGGCCTCCAGAAATCGCCATTTGAATGGCAACTGCTTCCGGTACTCGATGCAAGTTGACACAGTGCAATGCTGCAAGTTGCCCGTTATGAATGGAGGCCCTTTGATATCTCCCCAGTCCACAGCGAATCTCTAATTAACTGCCGCACAGGCGGAGTCGAATATTTTTGTTTTTCGTTGGTTTGCTCCTCCGGGGAATTTCGTGCTTCTGTTCGTGGATTTCGTGGATTTCTGGTTTCTGGCCAGGCTTAGCAGCTTAGAATTGGCCAGAGAGAGAGAGATGCTGTGCCGCGAAGACCATTGATAATTGTCCGAAAAGCGTTCGCTTTGGCCACAGCCAATGCCCAAAACAAACCGAAAGCGAAAACATTCCGGATCCATTCCGGAGCAGACCAAAAGCAAACGCAAACCGACCAAAAGCCAATCCAACGTTACGCTTTTGAGTTGCTCTAAAGTTCTCTAACGTTTATGCGGGGGCTTCTTTATGACATTTAAAAATCTATCTATCAATTATCTATCTATTTTAATTTTAAGAATATTGTTATCCATATAATCCGAAGTCTAATCATCACCTTTCATTTATCTGTTTTATTTCATAATTATTATAATTAAGTGTATGAAAATATGTAATCTAAAATTAAATTTTATTTAGTTATTAATTTTATGTAAATGTGACAATTTTATTAATCCAAATTATAATAAGTAAAGCCTAGATTTTTGATTAATTTTATTCTGTTTTAAGCTGAGATTTTAAATTTATGAAAATATGTAATCTAATTTAATTCAATTATTAATTTTATGAAAATGTCAAGTGATAGTAAAATTTTTAGATTTTTGAAACGCCTTATCCCGAAATAATTTCGCGAATAGACCCCCGCATAAACGGCGTATCTGTTGATGGCTTTTTTATCCCCCCGTTTTTCGGGCCGGGGCTTTTCCTTGTCCATGTCCTGGCTGAGAGTTTTCAATTTTCCTCGCTCGACCCCTCGTTGTCGACATTTCATCGTTTTATGATTGATTGCGTTCGCCTCGCAGTGATTTTCGGTTACCGAAAATTGTGAATTGAATTCGTGGCGATGGAGGGGGGAAAATGGGAAAGTAGGAAAGCGGGAAAGTGGGGATTTCGCCCGAAAAAGTGGGGGCTTCTGGTTGTTTGGTGCGATTGCGGTTGCGGTTGCTGCTGCTCTTGCGTTTTTCCACTGCAATTTGACAATTTCATCGCAAAATTGTTTTGGTGTTTGTGGCCGTGTTCGGTGCTCTTCTGTGTTGTGTCTCTGTGATTTATCAAAAGTGGTCGTTTTACACACACAAAAAACAGAAAACGGACAACGAAACAATCTTGTTTGGTAATTAATAATTTGAATTTGAGTTTTTGCGAGCCGAACAAAGCGAAATGCTTGTTCGCCGACTGAGTGATTCACTAGAATCACAAGCCGGGCAATTATGTCATCTCATCTCATCATCATCATCATCATCATCATCGTCTAGCGTCTGCATTCTGTTTCTGTCCAAGTGTTCTGTGTTCTGGTTAACCCAATTTCGCCACTCTTTGAACTGAGCACTAGAACTACCAAGCACTAGAACGAACGTATATATTTAGTGTTAGTGCAGGGCGAATCGTATTTATAAACATTTTCATCGTAAAGGCCCCGAAAAAACGGTCGTAAACAGCCAGAGCCACTTTCATAAATTGTTCGCACCGACTTCGCTGGAAGCGTCCGTCCAATTTCCAAGAGAATACCAAGAAGCGCGTCCATCCTCCTCATCATCCTCATCCACATGGCCCAAAACATCCAAACAATGATGGCCCGGGGTCCCCAAAAGCCCCTCTCCTTTCCATTCCCTCGATCCTAAGTCCTAACTGTAAGAGTAATTAACTTGTAGGTCTTTCTAACATATTTCGTTTGTCACCTAACGATCAAAAAGTCGTTTTTAGCCAAAGCTATTGTGTCAAATGTGGAGCTTCCTATAGAAATTCAGATACTATGGCCTGAGTTGCCAGGGAATAATTGCTATGGAATTGGCTTAATGCTAAAGATCAATAGTCTATTTGCAATTTGAAAGTAAGGGTGTTATATTTCAAAGGTAGAAAAGCGATTCCAACACAATAGGTTTATTTTATGGGATAAACTACAAATATTAATGGTATAAATAATAATATACAATGGGTAATAATATAATAATATATATGTAGGTTATCAGAGAAGATTTATTTTATGGAATTATTACTTTATTTTTGACAAATCTAAAGTAATAATAGTGGATATGGATAATGTCTTGGCAGCTCTAGGAAATAAACTTACATTTCATTTTATTAAAATCCCTTTTTTCAAGAATTAATAGCCCGAAATAAAAATCTGTTAATTGTAAGAAAATTATTTAAAACTACTTAAGCAACCCACGTACGTTTTTGGACAATAGAACAAGAGTAATGGATTAAAGTTGGCCATGTTCCGTGGCCCACGCCCATTTTCATTTTCATTTCCCATTTCCATTTCCATTTCCATCCACATCTAATCCACTCCACTGCATTGCATTGCCGCCCCCTCGAGGCTTTTTCGTGGAAAATTTGAAAACATTTTTCCTTTGGCGCTTCCTTGCGAACGGCAGACTGCAGCCTGCAAAACTGCAATTAAGGCGACTGCAGCTTTTGTTTTCGGTGTCTTTTTTTGCGTGCCGCAGCTGCAACATTTTCCTTGTCAACTTGGTGGCGAATAAAAAAACAACGATTACAAATTGTTTGCTGCCTGTGGCCAAAATAAATAAATACAATAAAAAATACACAAAAAACATCCCAGAAGAATGCTTATAAATACATTTTCAGTTCGGCCATCGTTGGGGAAGAAACCAACTTGTTTTCAGCTTCAGCTGCATTCAGAGTTTTGTTCTCTAATTAACGCCGGGCGAATTAACATATAAATATATACTGGAGAAGGGGATCCAGCGATATCCTGCCGCTAATAAAAAACAATGTTCATGGCTTCACTTTGGCCCACACAGAGGCGGCGAAGGAGGAGGAGGAGGGGGGTCGATATAGGAATAGGAATAGGAACAAGAACAAGAATTTATGTTTGGTTTTTCGTCGAACTGGGCGTTCGGGAAAATGTTATGTTCTCTCTGTTTGTTTTTGGTTTTTCGTATTTAAATCAAGGCCCCGAAATTATTTCGGTGTTCTCTTCTCCTTTTAAATATTCGAATTCCAATTCCAATTCCGATTCCAGTTCCAACTTCGTTTACCAAATTCCCAAATTAGTGCGGAGGACGCCGAGGAGAAACAATAAACAAATTTCCCGAAAATGTTTGTGTGTGCTCAGCGTCGATTCTACAGAGACTATATGTATGGTAGCTATAGGGTGGGTTAAATAAACGACTCGCTAAGACGCATAAATAAGACGCTCTGGTTGCCTAATTAAGTCGCCCGGCCAGAAAAGTGGGCCCGAAATGAAAACAAAATAAGTTAAGTGAACGAACGAAGTGAGATTCGAAATAAATTCTAATGTCCACTTTATAGAGGTTGATCTATAGTATGGCCAATGCTTTAGCAAGTTCTCCATTTGAGTATTTTATGTTTAGCCAAAAATTAGTCTAAGGTTTTAGTTCATTTATAGGTTGTTTCGAATTTTATTTTATGCATCTTTTTCTAATAATTATTTGTTATTTCCTATGCACAAAAACCTCAACAAATAATTATTATGCAGCATAATTTTCAATTACCAACAAAAAGTGAAATCAATTATCCATTATACATCCCAACATAATTCTCTTCTCTTCGCGGCAGTCCTCATTAATTAGTTTGGACAACTTGAGATCGCAGACAAAGCAAACTCAATTGAGTGTTGTTGTTGAATATGTATCTGTATCTGTGTATGGTGTCTGGTGGGTGTGTGTATCTGGCAGATAAACAAAACGGCAGCTAGATAAACAACACTTGCAGGTGAGGTGAAAGGTCTCCTCGGTCGCCCGCCCGCTGATCGCCCGCACCGCTTATGATCAGCCTCCTTCTCATTCTCTTCTTCCCTCTCGTTCCCGCTCCCATTCCCCTCGTACCGCTCAAGTGCACGTACCGCATCTTTGTTTTGATTGGGATTCAGATTTCGGATTCAGACTCGTGTGCGGATCGGATCGGGGAGTTGGGATTTTTACACAGAGAGAATAATAACCCTACACTGATAGAAAAAAACGCAGTAAGTCCACAGATTTCATGTTCATATGAAATTTTAGATTTAGATTAGATTTAGACTTAGAGTTTAATATGATAATTTGATGATGTAAAATATTTCAAGTAAATATAATGTTTTCTACCTTGATTTAAATATTTTAAAATTCAAGTTCGCAATTAAAAATGTTATATATTCAATAATACGTTTTTTTTTATTAAATGTATTTATTTATTTTTACTAAAGTTCTTTGGGTATATATCGAATATATTTTTAAAAATTGTATGATTAATTTAAATAAATAAGTAAAGACTAATAATATTTCACAGCTATAATCTAGATTTATTGTGGGTATTTAAAATCTAATTTATTTAATACTTGAGTCTGCTAAAATATCTAATATCTGTGTACAAATATTCACTACAAAGTTCGTGATTAATTTAAATTCAAGAATTTGATTTTGAAGTAAGAAATCAATAAATAAAGACTAATATAATATTTTAGATCTAATCGGTGTAAATTCTTTTAGTGGAATTAATAAAAAAACAATTTTCCTTAGTTTTAGCCAGATTTTGCCCAAGTGCAGTGGCTGTGGTGTCTGTTCTGTGTTCTGGGTTTGGAGCTAAGAGTTAAGAGTTAAGAGTTAGGAGTTCGGAGTTCGGAACTCGCGGTGCTCGTTTTGTGGTGTTGAAATGTCAGCCCGACACTTGCCACTTGCACATGGCCTCCAATTGCGGCAATATGTTTTGTTTAACATTTTTCTCGCCTTTTTCGGGGGCCTTGCCGTTGCAGTTGCATTTGTATTTGTATTTGATTTTGTTGCACTTGCATTTGTTTCATTTGCATTTTGTTTGTTTATCTTTTGGAGCTCTGCACGTGTGTGTTTTAGTTTTCCGAATCAGTTTACCATTTTCCATTTGGTTGTTGCTTGTTTCGCTGGGATATCGTGGACTCTGTGCCCATGGGCCACGCCTTAATTACCATTTACCATTTACCATTTATTTGCCGGAGGCTAATTCGTATAAATGATTTTTAAATGCGCAAAAATGCCCAGGCTACTGATTCTCAATAGAGTTGTAGATTGCAATTAATTAAGCAGAAAACTCCGTCACACCAACCCTTTATTTTTGTTTCGTTTTTACGTTGTGTGAATGTCAATTCAAAATCGTATCTGTGGTATCTCCAAGATACAGCTAGTCTATCTCCGATGTCCGATGAACAAATTCCCCAGAAACCTTCCATGAAATGCGATGCCTACGAAAGGTCAAAGATGCTGCTGCCGGCCACCAATGAAACATAAATCAGCTCCTCGTCCACAGAAAGGCAGAAATTCAAAAGAGGGTCGAATTTTCAATGTCACTTGCATTCATTTGCAGATTTCTCAGTTTTTATTCTCCGATTACTTGACACTTGTTGCCTTTTTCTGGTTGGGGCTTACTTCACTCTACTATTGGATTATATATTTTATATTTTTAATTTAACCGACCTTGGGGATATTTTTGATCAACTATGTATTTTAGTTTCAATTTCAAGGTAATAAGTATTTAGATTGGATTGAAATAAAGTCAGGCTTAGTCTGTTAAACATTTTTAAAAAATGCAAAAATGATAAATAATATTTGAAATAATAAAAAAGAAAATAATAATCACTAAAACAAATATTTATGCAATTATTTTAAAAATGAATGTTCCTGTGACTTTTTTGGAAAACCAAGCTTCAAACTCAGAGTGCAAAATAAAATCACCTAAATTATGAAGTATAAAAGACAATGACTTTGCACTTCTGATCCCAAAGATGATCATGATCTCTTGTGAAAAGGTCACCTAAAATAATTTCCCGTAGCGCTCCGATTGCCAGTTATTTCGCAACTGTTGTAAGAGCATTCGGGGTTTTCCCCAGAAATCCAGCAAACCAGCAATTCACTTTTTAAGTAGTTTCTCCCTCCTTTTTTTGTCATTTTCATTTTTATTGTAGTTTTTGGCAATTCGTCATGGTCAGGACCTGAGATATCGGAGTACGTGTAAAATCTCCAGCTGGGCGACCTGGGCTCAGAAACTTAAATCCTTTTGTGTCTTGGGTCTCCAGTGTTCAGTGTTCAGTTTTCAGTTTTTCAGTTTTGCGTTCTGTTTGCCATTTATGGCACTTAAGCAAATTAATAATAAGATGCCACCAGAGACCCAGAGAGTCGCACAATGCCACTGGATTTTGGGATATGACAATGAGCCAGGAATGGAATATGGAATGGGATGGTATGGTAAGAGCGGTACATGTGCAAACTACCTATATGGCCATCATGAGATAAACTAGCCAAAAAAAAGGGGGCGTGTCGGCCGCCTCAGATTCGTTTTCATGGATTTTAATCTTTGTACCCCTCCGCTTTTTGCCACATTTCGGAGTTTTTGAGGACCAGGCTTCCATTGGTGCATTGTGCATTTATTGTCTGTATGAGGCTTCGATTTGGTCAATTGTTCAATGAGTTTTCCGAGCAGCAGCTGCTCTGCTCTGCTCTGCTCTTGCCATGTTGCACATTTTGGGCCCGTCTCCCAGGCCCTTTTGCTGCACTCGAAAAAATGTCCTATATATTTGGCATTTTCCTAATTAAATAAAAAAAAAATCCTACAACTAAAATAATTTGTTGAGCAGTTTTGGTTAGACTTTATAATTCTATTTTTAACATTTAAAAAAAAATATTTTAAATAATATTGTAAACTGAATAAACCTACAAACAAATTCCTATATAAAAACCTTTTCAAAGTTAAAATTTTTGTTTTATTCAGGGAATTTTATTTTCTTTTCCACCGTTTTATTAAATATTTTTCCCAGTGTTATGGAAGGAAAATGCATGCAAAACTATGTACGAAGGCCAGGCAGAGGAAGAGGAGCCGCGTCCCTCGAGCAGACTTTGCATTTATTTACATTTGTCCGTTGTCCGTGAACATGGACGGTGGGCACACGGACAGACGGACAGACGGACAGAAAGGCAGACGGTTGCGATGCATTCAAATTCGCATTCACATTCGCATTGACATTCATTCATTCATTCGTTCGACGACAGGGAGGGGGTTTCCCAATGGCCAAGCCTTTTCTTCTCTCGCCGTTCAGTTTTCGGGGTTTCGGAAATCGGAAAAGGGACCTAACAGGTGTGCAAACGGTGGTCGAAATGGAAATGGGAAATGGGTGCAGGGTAGGAAATGCCGACTGGGCAGGGATAAAGCTGCTGCTAATCAATTAGTGACAACATAAATCGATTTCCATTGAGAGCTATTAAGCCATAAAAGTGGAAATCATGGATGCACCTGGAAATCGGGCAGATGTGAGGAGGTGAATTAAGGATTTGATAAGGAGATGGGATAAATGTGCAGATGCAGAGTATTCTGGGTTTACGAATTTCAAGTTAGTTTTCCCAGTTAATTTAGTGTATCATCATTAGTTAGCTCTTTATGAAACTAATATTGCAAATTTGGTAAAAGTGTAAAAGTAATTTTGTTGTTTTTATTAATACCTACCTAAGTGTAGAAGAACATTTTTAAATCTGACCATTCATACAGAAGTTATCAGCAAATAATAGAATGCAAGCAGTGCAAGCAGTCGATGAACGTCTTGAAATCCTTCAAAATCGCCCAGTCTGTCGCTCTTCACAACTCAAACTGCAATCTTCCCTGCACCATCTCACCTTAATTTTCACTGGATGTCTCATCATCATCACATTTCCTTTGCTAATACTTTCTACATACGATTCTAATGAACCTGTTCGCCTTGGCCTGGGGATATCTCTAGTCCCATCTCCACATCTCTAGTCCATCCCATAATAAACATTATGTTGTCAGGCAGACAGAATCAGAGATACATACATATATGTAGGCCATTAAACCGAATTCGAAAAGTTGTGATAAAATGATTGGATTAAGGATCTTTGGGAAGAATACCAAAAGTTGAAGAATCGGATGAGAGATGCATGGTATTCTAATGGATTATTAGTTTCTCACACGATTTCCAGGTCGCCACCAGATGACTATCTTCCAGGCCAACTCAGGTTAAGTTAAGTCAAGTTGGGCTAACTACGAGTAGTTTGTAGTTTGACAAAACGGTTACCCGATAGCTACCATTTAGGCGGCCTGAGTGCCATTCACTTGAGTGCCGCATAAAGTATATTGTCAATGGGACAGAGATATAGATACCGATGCTGATTTCGATTCAGATTTAGCCAGAGATTCGGATGCAAGTCGTGAAAGTAACATGAACGGGGCCAGCCAAAAGCAAATCACAATGGGCCAAAACAATGATAATAAGTAAAATGTGCAAGCCTTTTTCCGCGACAAACAGCGATGTGCACTTGAAGAAAAATGTGGAATATTTGCCGCAATATTCTTGTGTAAAATGGTAAATAAAATGTTTATAAAATATATAAAAATAATATAAATATTATTTATAACTTCGAAAAAGGCAAAGATATTAAGTAATATTAAATAATATTTATAATTGAGTTCTTAGTTGTTTTCTGTGTGATCATGATTCCAGCCCAGCAGCTCAGCCGAATCTTTATTAATATTTGTACATATATTTATCTGGTCTTCGGTTTTCGGTTCGGTTTTCTGTTTTCTGTTTTCCAGAAACGCTCGAGGTCAAAGAGATAAACGGAAGCTGATCCGCGCTCCAATTGAACTTAGGACAACGACTGCCGTCGGTTGGTAGACAATGCAATTTGCATATTAAGACAATGGTATCTATACATCTCCCAAAACTCTGCCAAATGTATCTGTATCTTCTGCCTTTTTTTCTGGCTATCCAAGCTATCAACTTTTCTATTTCCCATTCTTCAAGGGGTTCTTGGCTTAGTTTCGGGATAGAGACAGCAGAGAGGCAAAAGTTAATTGCTGGGGAAGAAATTAACACTTGACTGAGGGCGACGAAACCAACTTTCAGTCCTCCAAGTCGTAAAAAAAGGAAGAAAAAAGCAGGAACAGAAACAGAAACAGAAGCCAGTGCAAAGTTACAGGCCAACAAGTGCAGATAATATTTATGGGCAAGACAAAGCCGCAACACAAGATGGCCATGTACGAGGAGCATCTCCCTTTACAGTCTTTACAGCCTTTACAGCCAGTTTTGTGGTCACTCGTTCCGTTCGCCTACTATCTTATGCCATTTTACTTTATGGGACATTTTGCTATTTCATAAAGCAAGCCCAGAGGATTCGATGGGATGGAATGGGATGTATAGGGACATCCTGGGTGTCCTGCCTGTGTGTTTATTAAATGCTATTCACAAAAGGCAGCCAGCAGAGGCAGCAGGCGGCCTAAAAAACAAACAAACAACGGCCACAAAAAGGAGAAAAAAAAGAAAAGGATCTTGCACTGCCCCTTAACGACTTTTGATTGCCGTTCCTTTGTTTATATAGCCTATCCAGAAGTTTGTGCAATATAATAGAATCATCAGAAAGTCAAGGGAAGCCTAAAAAAATGTACCCTAAGTTAATTGACTTTGGAAATAATAAAATATACATAAATATATAAATAAATATATACAAATTAATAAATATATAAATATTAAATAAACATATATATATAAAATAAATAAAAATATTTAAATATTAAATAAATATATAAAACATTTTCGGACACTTTTACCTGAAGAGTATTCTGTTCTTCGACCCAAGGCTTTTAACCTAAAGTTTTTTTTTGTTTTTCTGGGGACACCCTGCTTTTTTTCTCCTTGGCTATCACTTTTTCAACTTTTTGTGTGTCACATTTATCGCACTTTATAATTAAAAGATGAGCACAGAAAATATATGAAAAACGAGCAAAAGAGCCAGGGGATTTTTTCTTTGAGAGCACGGGTATGGGATACAGATACCCCCTTCTGCAGCTATAGCTATACGAAATCCCAAAGTCCCTGGACGCTGACTTATCAGTTGGCTAAATAATGATAACAATAAACAAAAGTCGGGGCATTGTTGTAAACGGTTGCTCAGCTGCCGTCCCTGAACCTCCGTTCCTCCGCTTCTTCGTTTAATAAATTACATATTTATGCATCTTCACTTGACTTCTTCCACCGACCGACTGAGTTGGCATAATTGTTGGCCCCACGCGATGCGAGGCGGCGGAAGATTAACAACTTCCGAAATGGCTTTTTTAATGACACCAATTATGAGTTTCTTATCGGGACAGCAGCTGGACACCTCAGCTCTTAGCTGCCTTTTTTCGGACACTTCTTCTTCGTTTCGAACTTTTAATGAAGTAATTTTTCCTCCAGCTCCCCAAAAACTGGGGAAATCTTTCAGTGGGGGAGGCGTACCTACAAATATTATTACAGAACAGGCGTCGTTTTTCCCGACTTTCGCTGCATTGTTTGTCATTTTTAATCTCGACTTCACCCACTTTTTACACGCGGTTCGAGGTATCGTGGAGTACTACTACTAAATAGGTAGTTGCGGATAGAAAAGTCTTTATAGGGTTGGAATCTTGAAATAGGACCAAAACCCGATAAACAATTTTTATAAATAGTTATATAGGTATAAATTACCTAAAAATTTAGTTAAGTAAAAAAATATTAAATAAATAAAGTTAAATAATGGGTATTACATAGTTGAGTCACTTGGCGAAAGCATTTCCCACACTTGTTTGCATATTGTATTGTTTTTTCTTCTTTCCCGGTTCTTGGCTATATTTATTTTTTGGGAGCGCTTTGTTTGCCCAGCTTCTTAAATAGTTGAGTGTGATAAGAAAACTTTGAAATGGGGACAAAGTTGCCGTGAGGGAATCAACATGGGTAATTGGTAGCATTTACTGGATAAAAGCGAATAAAATATTCTTTTCTTTTAAAAATTATTTCCAATCTTAGATGATATCTGGGTAACCTTCACCCCTTCAAGAGAGTCTGTTAAAAAGAAATCATGGCTCTGCACTTGAAACTCCCCTTCAATGACCGATCACCGATCACCGACCCATTCACATTCACATTCATTCATGCAGGCCTCGACCATTCATTCATCGTCATCTTCATATTTCCATCTTTGATCTCTCCATCTCCCCATCTTTCCACCTTTCACTTCCTCGATGAACTGAAACTGCAACTGCAACTGCAACAGCAACAGCAATAGCATTCCAAAGACCGGAATCGGTTTCGAAATATTTGTCGCCTCCAATCAGGGGAACTTGACCGATTTGTTTACGCATGCAGATGGGCAACTTCAATTTGTTTGAGCCGATAATTTGGTGTTTGTCTTTATGTCGCTAATGAAGCCAATGTCGATTCGCCAGTTCTTCAGATTGAGACCGCGACAGCGACTGCGGCTGAGATTGAGATTGAGATTTAGTTTCCCCGACGTTTTTACGTTTTTACACCTTTCGATTGTGCAACGTCACTGTGTCGGAGGTGGCGGAGCTCCAATCTTCTGCCAGTCTGCTTGATTAATTAAATGTAATTGAGTTTTAATAAGCCGGCAGAGAGGCCAAGCCCTGCATCCCGCGCCTCATAGGGCAGCAGATACACTTGAAAAAATGACTACCAATAACATAATCCTCATATTAACGTTAGATAGATAGAGAATTTCAAGAACTTCATGATCAAAATACTATCTTATATGCATATAAATCCTAATGATTTTATTAAAATATTATTAAGGGTTTTCAGCAAGATCTCTAGTTAGGAAAACATTTTTCCAAGTGCTAGATGCGGGTGTCACCGAAGGTCGTAGGCAGTTGTCGAGCCGCCAGACTCATTAACGACTCTAACTTCAACTTCGGAATCTGTGATTTGTGCGATTGGGAAAGCCATCGAGCTCTGAGCTGTGAGCTCTCCACCAGCGCTTAACAATCACTTAGCGCATTATTAAAAACGCTTTTGATTGCGCTTTGGCGTGTTGGGTCGGTGGATCAACAGGGGCCCATTGAAACAGATAGGCGTTGCCCATCTTGGTTAGTCTAGCATTAGATACCCTAACCTCGCGGGGAGAGTGCCTTAAATGGCTCATTGAATTTGTTCTTATTACTAGGAAATAAGAAATAGTGAAGAATTGATTTTATATTATTCCTTAAAATTATATGATCTTGAGAAAAATAAAATGTTAGATAAAAATTATCGCTAAATAAATGATTACAAAATCTTGAAAATACAATTAGGATCCAATTTCAATAGGAATAACATTTAATGATGGATGGTAAAGAAAATAAAAATTATAAATTGATTTTTAAAATTCCTGAAAAAATAATGAAATACAAAATGTAAAGGATTACATAATCTGGAAAACACAATTAATTTTCCAAACAATTCCAAAATTAGAGTATTTTCCCTTCCGTAGTATTTTCATCTCCTTCGGCACACAAATTTCTCCTTCTCTATTTTCAGCCTCCGCCACATTTTAATTGACCATGGCCAAGAAGTCGCACTTGGAAACGTCTCAATCAAAAACAAAAGGCCAACGAAAAAGGCAGGAAAAAACGAAATCGAACTGAGAAACAGAGACACAACTGCCCACAGTAAATCTACATAAATTTTGTGGTCAAGAGGAAAGAGATACAGAATTCGGGAGGGAAAATAAAGTGAAAAAATCAAATAAAATATAAAAAACCAAATCGAAACTTTTTCTTTTGTAGATTCAGATGTGGTTGTTGGTGTTTCTGTTTTGAAAACACGCCCCAAACGTTTTTTTCTTGATAATTTGCATTTGATTACGGCTTGTTGTTGTTGGCTGCGAAAATTGTGGTTCCGGCAAAAGGCTTTGATTTCTAATCGGAGCTGTTGGATCTTGTAGAACGAAGATTAGGAGGTTTTCGTTTTGACACGGGTCTTACGATACTTGATCCCCAATCCCCAATCCCTCCATCCATCCATGTTATTTCCAACGAGATGATGTTGTCAATGTTCTTTGGGGACGACGACGGCCTAATAGGATCGTTTGCAGACCTCAGAAATTAATAATACGGGAATTAACAATGGGAAAACCTGCGACAAAAGGCCAAACTCAATAACAATAAAAGTAACAAGATGTCGAAAATACCGGAATGCAAAAGGCCAGAAAAAGATGGTTGTAAGCGTTCAAAAAAGGATAATTACGTGCTTGAGCAGCAAACAAAAAAAAAAGAAGAAAATAAAACCAAATTAAACTGAGCCCGTCGTTTGGCCTCGAGCAAGTGAATGCCACTCCAACCGAAAATAAAATAAAAATAAAAAAAATAAACAGAGACAAGACCAACCACCGAAAGCAAAAAATGTAAAGGAAATCTAAAATTTGTCAAATGAAAATATTTTTCAAACAGGCAAAACGATGAGTGCCACCACCCACCACCCAACCACCCTCAAGACAATGAAAGCTAGATTATTGTTGTTGGCTTTCCGAGTTTCCCTTTTCCCCTTTTCCTTTCCGAGTTGCCGCTTCGATGACTTAATCTCGTCGTCTTTTGGCGCCTGTCAGGATGCCAAAAAAGAGTCGAGAAATCCCGAGACAAGATAGTCCCGTCCACTGGAAACCCTTTTGGGCCTTACCTTTCGAACAGGTGACCATTTGTCAGAGCCCAGACCCTTTATTATCCATCCCCATTCCCTCACCCTCACCCTCTACCAAACCCAAAACATCCCCATTCAGTCTGCGGGGGTTGGCTCCGTTGGCATAGAACTTCAAATTGGTAAATACTTTCGCACAAAATATTTGTGTAAAATTTAATTAAAGCAAAAATACCCAAAATAACATCGATGGATGCTTTGGGATGTTTTGGTTGAATGAACGCAAGGCAATAACAAACTAGAGGGCCGAAAGTGAGCTGGGATCGATGGGGTTTACCGATGTCCAACTACCATTTCACAGTTCATGTCCCGGACATTTTCCCTAATTGAAGGTAATAAAATGTAAATTTATTTAATTGTCAGCCAGAACGGAGAGAATATTTTGATTTGTTTTAGAGATTTGTCTATATATTTTATTTGAGATCGCTAAGAATAGAATATTGGGAAACATTATAATATATATGTATAATAATATATCCTAACCAAAATGTTAGTAAAATGTATGGATAAATTAAATCCCACCCCCAGGTATTCCCCATTAGATAGTCAGTTAGATCATCTCGGGTCCGATCTCGAGGTCTGTAATTAAGTTCCCAGAAGAAAGCTCTCTGCCGAAAATTCCCCGTGTCTGTGTGAAATTAAGTTCGGAGCCACAAGCTCACTCGATGCCCTGGAAGCTGAAAACTGATGCCTCTGTCCGATAGGCGGGCAGTGTAACTTTCGCAGCTTAAATCGGCTCAGAGTTAATTATTTGCCTGACCCTGGGCGAGACGTACACACACCTGCTCGAATGACCAACCAACCCCCCCCCCCCCTTCCCCAACACACCTCTTTTGGCCACGCCCCCCTGCCCCCGCCCCCAGCATCATCATCATTCGACAGTTTCAATTTTAATGGCTTTTAACAACGTCGCCCGCTTGATTTTGGATTTTCGGAGCTTTGCTTTTCCAACTTGAAATTTGCTTTTCATTTTCATTTATTTTATCTCATTTTATTTTCCCATTCCTCGCTTGTTTGTTTATCTTTTGTTTGCAATGGGGACGGGCAGCAGAGGCAGCTGGAGGGTTAATATTTGAATTGGCTTTTTTCCGCAGGCGTGGCAGCCGCCCTCCCAAAAAAAACACAAAAGCAAAATAAATAACAACGAAATTAAGAAACATGTTGCAATTTGGTCAACTCGCCTAATGAGCTTTTTATTTGACTAAAAAACTCGGACTCAGACGGAGAATATGATGTATGTAGAGTGCTGGAGGGGCACTTGGATTCAGGGTTTTTTAGCACTCACTTAAACAGAAGGTACAACTTTTTGTACCATGAGAAAAACTCAAAAATGAAATAAGAAATAAAATACTCTTCAAACGTTACATTTAAAGAAAAGAAAGAGATAACGCTATAGTCGGGCACCTCGACTATCAGATACCCGTTACTAAGCTAAAGGGAGTGCGAGAGAGATGAAGTTATTCCACTATTTGCTCATACCTTTTTAAGGAGTGGTTCGACTTTAAAATTGATTTCTATGTTTTAAAAGGTATAAGTAATTATCAGTTTATTCTATAATAATCATTCTTTAATATTCAGCTAGAAGAATTGTACTATATATTTTTGTAGATAGTTCCTAAGGCTTTTCTGTTTTTTGAAGAAAACGAACTAGATGTTCTAACATGTTATTTTTGTTTTCTGAAGAACGAAAATAAAGCTAATTTTTTAGGAGGAAATTGTAGTTTTCCGAGTGCTTTTCACCTCTTGATTGCACTTTACACCTTTGATGCACCTCATTCACACTGCCTTCTTCGCCTCGTTTCGGGATTTTATTTCTTTTTATTTTTTAGGATAAATTTTACCGCTGACAGCCAGAAATGCTCTGTACTTTACTCTCGATAATTAGGTGTATTTGGAGCAGATTTTATGGCATGTTCGCGGGAGGTGAGAAACTCGAAATGCGTACGTATGTTTCAGTGTTTGTTTATCTATAAAACAAAGCCAAGAACATATCAATCAAATTGGCTGACTAAATACAGCATCGAAATGGGTTAGTCAGCCATATAATTTAAATTTTCATGGGAAAATAAAATACATTTTCTCAGTTCCCGGTGAATTATGGAGGGAATTTCATAAGATTTATGAGAAAATAAATAAATCAATTCAAAATCTAATTAGAATCTTGCTATCAGTAGATGGAATGTACACTTTTCAATTTAAATATTATACTTGAAGAGTCTTTGCGGCTAAAGGTAAATGTAAATGTTCCTCGAACACCAAACTGTGTAGCTGGTCATCCGTAAATCTTCCCATAACCAACACGATCCCTATGTTTCATTTCTGTTTCTGGTCATTTTATGGCGCCCACAACATCAACTTCTGGGTTTTTCTTCTCTTTTTCCGTTTTTTTGCAGTTTTTGCAGTTGGCCGAAGGCAAGGTGCAGGCGGCAACAATAAAAAGGCGAGATGAAGCCGCCGTTGCAAGTTGTGTTTCTTGGGTTTCTGTGTTTCTGTATGGCTGTTGCTCAAATCTCGAATCGCATGTCCAAGTGTTTTGAAGCGTGCAAGTTTGGGGGGCTGAGGAGCTGAGGAGCTGGAGCTGAATCTGAATCTGTAGATGGGAAGCCGAGAAGTTGTTGCTGCGGCATAAGTCAACATGTCGGCGGCAACACCATGTGCCATGTGCAGTGTGCAATCTGCAATGTTGCTACTTCTGCCGCTGCCTGCATAATTCTGCCTCCTTCCCTCCGTGTTGCATGTTGTAAATGTTAATGCGTTAATGCGTTTTGTCGACGTTTTTCATCTGAGCATTTGCGCTTCACTGCGATTTATTTGCCCGTTGTTTGTAATGCCATTTATTGCCGGGATACTGGATACTGGATACCGAATGTTATGTGGTTGCTATTGCTGTTAAATGCTTATTTACATTACGTTTAGTGGCACTTCGGCTGCGTCGTTTCCCCCGAAAAACACAGAAAACTGAAAAACTGAACAGCAAGCTGAAAACTTTAAAATCGCTCCTCTTTTCCCGCCGAAGGTGAGAAGTTGCAGAAGTTGCCACTGCACACATTTTGATTTATGTGCTGGCCTTTTTTATGCTTATGTCCGATATGCCATACATATCATTAGGCCACAGCCAGTGGGTTGATCAAAGAGGTTGGGATTTAAGGGGTACTTAAATATTTATAAGTAACTATTTTAACAGAAATATTCGAATATAATCAATTAAAAGTCTTAATTTTCATTCTTAGTAAAAAACACAAAGAAGAATCGACGTGTGTCCAACGCTAGATAGGCGTGTGACCGCAGGCATGCTTTGTGACTTTTCAAGAACAAATGATTTAATGAAAGTGTTACTTTTATGTTTTCCATATATATATATTTTTTTTCTACTTCACAACTTCTACATCCACCCATGGACAGCTTCCTTTTTGCCGTGGCTTCCTTGTCTATTGTTGCAGACAGTTGATATTGATGTTGTTGTTGCGCATGGGCAGCTGCCCCAAGTCGCAAGTTCGCCGCATTTCGCATTTCGAAGGGAATTTTCGCCATTCGCAATGGAAATTCAAAGGAATTCCCAAGAGCAACACCCAGTATCAGTATATTGTGCATATGCTTCTGGATGCTGCTGCTGCTATTTATGTACAAATGTATTAGCAACAAAAATGATTTAATAGATTCCACGAACAGACAGAACCCACTCCCCTGGAAACCCTACACACAACCTGACTTGAGAGCCGCTGGCATTCCTCGACATTCCCCGAGTTTGTGTTGACATTTGCCCAGTTGGCCTGGCATTCACATTCACAGCCTATTAAAAATGTATCCGACAGCTCCGGCTCCATGAAGTATGCAACAATCTCCTGTGCCGTCATCTTTGGACTCCCGATGATGAGGCTGATGAGACATGGTAGGATGGGATGGTTAGATCTGAAGGCACAGGCAGCCAGCGCCCCTGATCCAATTAACTGCTTACACAAAACTCAAATGGCCAGACAAATAGACAAGCAGTCGAGCGAAGGGGTCGAGTCCCGAGTCCTGCAGCCGGAGACATATGTATATAAATGTATATCCCTCCAAGTAATAACAGTTAAAATCAACGCACGGCATTCGTTCTCGTTCTCACATCCTTGCTGGCCCTTGGCCATTTTCTAGCAGACACACACACACAAGGGGATTTAAGGGGGACTTTACCTTTTCTACCTTTTGAAGCTGTGGCATAGAAGAAACCCAAGAGCAGTCCTTGCGAATTTTTAAACGATTTCGTACTGCCTCAAAAAGTTATATTCAAAAAATGTTTACAGCTAACATATTTAAATTATATAAAAAAACCTGATATTTAACATAAAACATATTTAATCTGGTTTAATTTAAAAATATTTAAATCAAGGTGGCAAATATTAAATACAATGTTAAATATTTAACGTCATTAAAAGAAGGAATTTCATATTAAATGAAAAGATAAAAATTTTACATTTAATATTTTCATATTTAAAAGCGAAAAATATTGTAAATAATTTTGTAGAGTATCCTTAGTTCGCAATCAACTGAACCGCCTCAAAGCTGCTGACTTAACGTTTCGTTTCGTCCTGTTTTGTTTTGGTTTTGTTTGGCTTCTGAGCTCCCTGTATCTATGTATCTTTGAATCCTGGCCGCTGTGGCCCTTTGCTTTTGACGTTCGCTGTCTGATGAGCAATCCGGAGCGACGCTTTTTGGCTGCTGGCGTTGCATGTGTGTTGCGATGTGTGCACAAAAAATAATCATAATCACTCGAAAGCCAAGAGCGAACCCAAAATATGCAGCATTTTAAAGGGAGGAAAAGGAGGCAAAACATAAATTTGCCCACAAAAATCTAGTGATTTCTATTTTCACTTCAGCGGAATTCACAAATGTTGAAGCACAAAAATTAAAGCAGATGAGGTGGCCAAAGGTCAAGGATGGGGCAGGATATACAGGATATGCAGGATATATGTGGACATGTCAGGACGACTGTGTGTGTGTGTGTGCTGGCCAGTAAATCAGAGCGTATGGCGATGACAGCCTCGTCATAGACAGCCGGCCATCATAACGAATGGTCTAGGTGTCTAGGTATTCCAGTACCCAAAGCCCAAAGCCCGAATCCCAAAGCCCAGACCCCAGACCCACCGAATGGAAGGGCACCACCTGGGGGCTTTCATTTAGCACTGATGTCATTCATCTTTTTTAAACCCAACATACCTGGTAATTTGAATTTTAGGTTCAAGTACTACTACTACTACCTACAATCGAAATGAAAGGCTTCTGACACACTTTTTAACCTAAATATTCAATGATTTTTTTTAGAATATATTTTTGATTATTTTTAAAAAATATTCTAAACTATTTTACAGGGCATCTCCTAGTCTAGAGCTTTGATCGTCCACAAATTTCCTTTTTTTTAATTTTTTCTTTCGCACTGAAGTGCGCATTTGACAAGCCCGGTAAACAACAATTAAAATGACAACGGAGGAGATGGCAAGGCGAAAGGATTTTTGCACGTTTCGCTTTCTACTCAGGCCATCTTCCAACTCCTCCCAGTCCCTTGCCACCCATTCTCCTTTCCACGAGCGACAAAAAAAAGAGAGAAAATTCATGAAATGTAACTGATGAAAACTGACATAAGGCGACTGGGAAGGCAGGGCGAATGCTGTGCGAAATTATAGCCACAGGACATTCACACACAAAGCAGCGGAATCACAGCCAAACAAAGCCCTATCCCCTCGGAAAGGACGAGCAAATAACTTGAGGACATGCCAATGCAATTTCGAATCAATGTCCAGGAGAGCCAACGAAGAAAAAAGGAGACAGGCCCGGAAAATGACAGGGAAAAATCTGGTGAAAGCAACTAAAGCTGACTGATGGAAAATGCAGCCACAAAAGCAAAAGCGAGGTGATGGGCCAAATAGATGAAATATATTCACGAAAGAACTGGGATTAAAAGTTCCCTATCCCCTATCAATTAGCTTTATGGAGCTGAAGTTATGCAAGCAGTAAACCGACTGCTTGCACTGCTTGCATTCCATTCCACATCTGCTCACAACTTTTTGATTAATACTCCGATTTTAAAAGTTTCTTCTACATTCCGTTAGGTTATACAAATACAACCTAATGGCATTTACACTTTTATATAATTATTAACTTAAAACTAACTATACGAAGGTATCCATTAACTCAGTTCCAATGACCTTGTGATACACTTTTCTAGATGACTACCCAATCATTCCATTTGATTCTGGCTAGACAAATTGTTTGGCTAATTTGCGCGGCATTTTCGTGAGCCCCGGCACATTTATCACCCGTCCATCAGAATCCGAATTAGAATCGGAGAAACTATTTCTGGTGCGGCAACAACACACGGCGTATGAGTAATGTCTTGATTTGCCAAACGTTTTAACGGATTTAAATTTATTTATTGCGCGCCATCTCAACACAACGCCAGCATTTAATTTTAGCCACCTCTTGAGTTTGTTTGTTTTCGTTTAAATTTAAAATTGAATTGAAAATGCTCTCCCTATTTTCCGCTCTTTATGACTCCCGTGTGCCTGTGAATAGAGCCAACTAAAGCGATCTTGGAGGTGTGATAAACTGCATTCGCCTTATGATTGAGGGGTTAAGTGCGGGTCAAAGTTGGCTGCCATCTTGACTCATTAAAAATATATGTGGATGGGAGGTAAATGCGCTCCTTTGTTCTCGACACCTATAAATCTAATGCGATTTATGCTCCGAGTTGCGAGTGCGAGTTTGAGTTTGGCAATTTATGGTAAAAGAATGCTCAGGATGGATGGTTTCCGGCGCGCAGGGAGAAATAATGGGATTGCATCTGTGCATTAATCACGAATTCTGGAGATGGTTTCGAAAAAAATTAGCGCCTTTCGGTTCTCATTTCGTAATCCGAAAGATGGCTTTATTATTTGTTGATCCATTTAATGATCCATAATTTTGGTAATAGGAAATATCGAAACGAGCAGGCCATAAAGAATCCAAACTTCCGCCTTTGGGTTTTCCGTTTAAAAAATGCTCGATTAGAAACATATGCATTTCAAATTGTTTATTGCTTCTTCGCAATGAAACAATAATGATATGGTACATTTTGGTATGCGAGTTTAGATTAGTTTGAAAAAGCATATTATCGATAATATCAATACAATCGATTTTTATAGCTAAATGCGATATTTTTCGAAACTTAGAATGTTGACACATCAAAATTATCGATAATTTCGATGTTTTTGTTAATATATATCGATATATATCCCTAGTCGACATACCTGTTATCTTATAAGACATTTTAATCGACTTTCCCCTTTCGTTTTGGAAATCCCTCCATGTGTTTTTGTGGACCCCGTCCACTTCTAATTTGGTGAAAATGGCTTGCAAATTGCCTGCTGTTGCCGCCTCCTCATTAAAACCCCAGCTAAATCGTTTCGCAGTTAGTTAAGAGATAATATCTCGTTCCCTTCCCCTTTCTATCCATTCGATTCGATTTCCATACCCAATACCCATTTCGCTTGATTCGATTCGAATGCAATCTGCTCGCATATGTTCGTTTTTCCGAATTTTCTGTGGTTTTTTTTTTTGCTTTTCACACCGCTCATCGGAAATATTTTCCGGCCTGGACATTTTCCGTTTCCCTTTTCCTTTCATTGTTGTTGTTGTTTTTGTTGGTCGCTTGGTCTGTAATTGCTGCCTGTTGGTTGTTTTTGTAGCCGTTGTTTGAGGTCACATTGAACGTCGAAAAGCGGCGATGGCAACGTTAATTTCGTTTGTCCATAAACATGCTACATATGTGCATGGGCCGGGTCCTTTGAACAGTTGAAAAATCGAAAAAAGCGAAGGGGTGAGGGGTTGTTGCATTTTGCAACCCTAATAAACCGACGAAGGACGGCGGGTCTGGCACACGTGCCGTCCTCTGATAAGAGAGCGTCTGCCCTCCGTTTTCCGTTTTCCATTTTCCATTTATCCATTTTCCCGCCCCGAACGTTGGGTGTGACTGTGATTTATGCACTAAACAATGGTCCAAAGGTCCAAAGGTCCCGGCTGCATGTCCATCGGAACCATCTCCCCACGAAGTTAGCGCCCCCGTTTGGAATGGATCACAAAAAATTGCAATGTTATGGCACGTGATGACCACGAAGGACACTTTCATCAAGTGCCTGGAACACACATCGAATGATTGACAAGTGTTTTTTGGTGTTCCACTAATGCCAAGGATAGGATCTGATGAAAAATGGGTTACACTTTGTGTTCGATAATGATTTTTTGTGTTTTAGTTTCATATGTGAAAAGCACATAGTTGGGAAAATGGTATATAGAGTTCCTAACATATAGAGTTCCTTTCTTAAGAAAGCTAGTTCTAAACCCTTGAAAAATAACAGCCTATAAATTCTCCCACCTCTTTTCTTTGTGCCTAGAGAACCCTCATAATTTTGTCAGTTCCAATGTTTCATGTAAAATTGCTCAAAATCAAAATCGAAAACCCAAAACCTTCCCTGCTCTCATTTCGCTCTTGTTGAAAATGCTTATCAAATTAATTTCGCTTAAATTCGCGCTTATTGTTCTCAGCTCAGCGAGTTTTTAGAGGGTTAATTGCGAGGGTTTATCCCGGGGATTCTGGATTCTGGATTCTGCATTCCGGATCCTGGATTCATGACTCAAAACTCAGTATTTGGGATATCGCCGTCGCTCTATTGTGTGTTGATTGAATGTTTGCGCTGTTGTTGTTTGCTTGTTTAGCCTGGCCAAAGGTAGAGTCTCGGTTTCGATTTCGTTTTCGCTTTCGCTGCGGGGGTTGGCCCAAGAGTCTTGGATATATAAATACCTCCCCCAATTTAAACTCCACACGTGTCCATCGAGTTGTTCAATTATGGCTAAGCCAAATCCGCAGCACAAACATTCATGCCTTCAGGTTTTCCTACAGATTTTCAGTTTCCTCCGGAATTCTTATCCTTCGGCCGGCAGAAAAAGAGCAACCCCTGGGCCAAGTTAAGATGAAAACTAAACACACGCGACTGGCTCAAAAATTGAATTCTAATGGAGTTGTCGCCGCCTCCCCACGTTCCATATCTCCATATCCATACCGCATTACCATTTGCAACCCTGCCTCTGCTCTCCGCCGATTTCTATATATATTTTAACTTTGTGTCCCGATATGTTTGCCCAACAGATTGGGCTGGATGGCCGAAAGCCAAAAGCCAGAGTCCTTGGGGGTTTTCGCATCGAAATTTCCCTTTTTGGCTGGGATTGCTTCTCTGGATTTCCGGTTTTCCGTGTGGGGAAGTTGACTTTGCTCTAGGTAGAGCGGGCCCGGGATATTCCGCACAGCAGCCAGCAAAGGTTTAGGTAAAAGAGCCTCTGAGGCCCAGGTAAGATCCCTCGGGTACTCTGTTTAATCCCTCTCAATAATATTGGCCAATAAAAGAAATCGTAGTCCCATATTGTAAATTTAAATACCCGATGCGCATATTTTGTAAATATCAGAATTTAATGATGATATAATAATCGGAATATAGAACATTGCACTCGGGAAAGGGAAACTAGAGGCACAAATATACTTGCAGCTGGCCCCAAATAATGTTTCTAATAAATAAACAAATCGGCTTTCTATTTCTATACATTTCCCAGAACTAAGTTATTTGTTTCTAACTCCCAACCTGCCCTTGATATTGAACAGCGTTATACTTCAAATTGAGAACTTATTAGATGAATATTTTAAATTGTGGCGGAATAATAGGTAATACATAGAAATATTTGATCAGAGTACTTTAAAGCGGCTTGAAATAATATAATATATTAAGAAAATAATATTAAGAAAAGAATTTGGTACAATAGAGCCTAAGGAGTATATGCGGTTCTGATAAATCTGTGTTCTATATATGATATATATCTGATACATGATATGATATGATATAATATTTAATATAACTAACATAATATATTGTTTTGATTTATTTATTATTATATCATATCTATTAAAATATCTATTATTCTATCCGTTCTCATATCTATTATCATATCATATACTTTTTAAATAACATAATATATTTTATAAGACTCACCCTTGCACTCGTTGGTCTCCTTGGCGGTGGCCCTTGCCCAGGGGCGGTCGAAGTGGAAGGGCTTGCAGCGCTCGCAGTCCCGGCCGGCGGTATTGTGGCTGCACTCGCAGTTCAGCTGCCCACTGGCGTCCGTGGAGCACTTGGAGGCGTGGCCATTGCACTTGCACCGCCCGCCCACCGCAAAGTCGGAGATGGCGTAGTGCAGCCCACTGCCGCTGCCGCTGACGCCCACTGCGCCCTCGTGGATTAGCTCGATGTTGTTGCCAGTGGGACCGGATCCGCCGTTGGCCAGTGGAACACTGTACTTGCCGCTGGCCAGATCAGCCGACGCTCCGCCGCCGCCGGCATCCAGTGAGAGCACGGCCTGCGGATCCCCGGTCCTCTGAAGGCGGTGGAACACCACCCGAATGTCCGTGGCCGTCACCCAGTCCTGCATCACGGGCGACGCGTCCAGGTCCTTTCCCGACGGCCTGCCTTCCAGGGTCCTGAAGGCGATCCTCGAGCCGCCCATCGGACGGCTGATATCCGAGCAGCGCGCCTCGTGCTCGTTGTGCCGCCCCGTCGCCTGGCGGGCGGGACGACCGAAGAGCCGGCGGCACTGGGAGCTGTAGAACTGGAAGGGCTGCCAGGTGAGGCCGTGATCGGTGCTCTTGTAGATGGCCATCGAGTCGGGACGCGGCGCATGGGGGCACAGCTGCAGGATCACGTAGACCAGCTCGAACTTCTTGCCCAGCGACAGGGTCAGGGTCACGTTGTCCCCGCTCCCCAGGACGGGCTCACTGCGCCAGCAGGTCACGTTGTTCGAGTTGTTGTTGTCGGTGAGGTAGCGGGCGGGAAAGCTGCGCAGCGGATCGCTGGCCTCGCAGGTGTGACAGGACCGCTCGTGCTCCTGGAACTCGCAGTACCGCTGTGGGTTAGCCGATGATGCACTCGATCCACTTGATCCACAGGTGGAGCTGGCCACCACGGGCGCATCCAAGGCGGCGTTAACGAACTCTGGAACGCATAGCTTCGGCTCGCGGGCCCTGTCGTAGCACAGGTCATCTGGGGGCGGCGCCTGTTGCGGAAACATCTTCAGGTACTGATCGTTGGGAATGCCTGCTGTTTCGGGAATCCCTCCAATGATTCCCAGGACAGCCAGGAGCCAAAGGCTACGGATCGCCGCCAAGGGAGGCATGATGTTCGGAGCCACACTTTCGTTTTTAAAATCACAGGGGTTCCAAATCTCTAGTTTTTAAATGTTCAAAAATCACAAATTTACACTCGAAAAAAATTCGGTTTTAGAAATCTCTGGTAGTTTTCTGGCATTCACTCAAAAACATCGAAGTTTCAAAAATGTTATTCCAAATTCGTTGCTCAAGGGCGTTTGATTTCGCTTCAAAAGTCACTGGAGTCACAGAGAAAAAAATCACACACACAAGGTATTCGAAAACCGTCGCGTTTGCGCAGGCGCGGATCGAAATCTCCGGATCTCCAAAGCGCCAATCTCCAATCTCCACTCTCGAATCGCGGCGTTCGGCTCGTAGCTCGTTGGCTCGTTCGGTTACGTCAAGTCGGGCTGCTTGTCCACAGTCGACTGTGTGTTCGTCGCTCGTTTTTTCGGTTTTCGGCTTTCGGTTTTCGGTTTCTCGGTTTCTCGCTTTTCGCCGCCTGCACGTGCGTGTGCGCGTCTCGAGATCGCCGCCAGCAACATGTTGCCGCCTCAAATGTTGCCGCCTCAAATGTCGCCGGATGCTGAGCAACATTCTCTCTCTCTCTCTGTCGCTCTCTTTCGCGAGTTGCGCAGTTCTCATCGCGATTTGTTGTACCCGTTATTCGTAGAGTGAGAGGGTGTATTGTGTTCGTGCAATAGTAAGTAACAGCGTTTTCGACCCTATAAACATTATATGTATATTCTTGATCAGGATCTAGCCATGTCCGTCTGTCCGTATGAACGCTGAAAAAACTACAAAAGCTAGAAAATAACGGGTATCTGAAAGTCGAGGCACTCGACTATACCGTTCTCTCTCGTTTTTGTTTTACCAACACTCGGCGACACATTTTGTTGCCGGTTTTTCGGTCGGCAAATATAAATGTATTGGCTCTACTGTTTTTGTTGACTTAGCCCCACAAACACAAACGG
Source organism: Drosophila pseudotakahashii (assembly GCA_035046095.1). NCBI lineage: Eukaryota > Metazoa > Arthropoda > Insecta > Diptera > Drosophilidae > Drosophila > Drosophila pseudotakahashii. Next base: position 22,127,276 of record JAWNOE010000105.1, read on the forward strand.
GGCCACACTGAATATCAAAACATTTGGCCCTCTTTCTGCACAGATCATCAGTCCTTTTTGACTCCAATCAATATACACTAACCTACAAAAATTCAACACGGTGACCCAAAACTTAGGATCGGAATATTATGGATCTAAAATATATAACCTGGTAAGTTTCCGTTATTGCTATCTATAACTTAATTATACCTAAGCAATATAACATTTTAAAAATGCAGTCCTTTAAGAACCTTTTTGAGAATTGCCAGAGTTAATTTAATAGTGTAAATTTATTAATTTATTTTTTAAAATGACACATTAAATTATCTATGCCTTTGACCAAAATAAATTCCAAACTTTTAGATTATTTAAAAAACAATTGCTTAAAAATAAATTGTCAAGAACAGTATTTGCTAAAAAAAGTGAAGAAACTTAAAATATAAACATTGAGTACCTTTTAAAAAATATATATCTTATGATTTCTTATGTATGTATGTATGTATATGTATTATGTTTTCCAAAAAACGTCAAAGAGAAGATGTGTATATTCCTTTCTTCTACGTCTTGTGTTTCTGCCCTGTGTTTACCTTTCGATGGCTATCGATAATAAAGACGCCTCGAATCTCCAATCCCCAATCTCCAATCTCCAACTCTCGTTCTCGCGTTGGCCAAGTTATTAACTTGTCGTTAATGAAAATCATCAATTTTCGAGAGAGGGGCGCGTAATTACGCCGAGCTGATAGCTGATGGTCATGCCGATGACGATGGCTTCATTATATGTAGCTTTCCCATTCCCATCCGCAGTCCCAGTCCCCCCTATCCCGATCCATATCCATAGTCATCCCACAGTGTTCAGTGCTCCCCTGCCTACTCCAATATTTTCTGCATTTTGCCTGCACCTTTCCGATAAGCGTTTCACTTTCAGTTCCCTCGGCTTTGGCTTTGTTTGTTTTTATTTGGAGGCGCGTATAATTAGCTTGGCTGGGGACGGGGCATGTGTGGTCGGGTGGGCGTTAAGGCGTATGGGCGTGGCAGCGGTCGAAACCGTATCGGAACGGGTCTTAATTATTCGATTTCTCACGAGGGCGCTGGAATATTGGGAATGCTCACGCCTAATCAGTGATTTAAATAAAAGGTTTACCTTTAATTATTATAGTATTTTTATAGTCGATCTCGTCTCATAAATAAATATAAATAAATTATAAATCGTAGCATAATAAAGTATGAATCCTTTACCTAAAACCCAAGAAAGTGTTACATATCCCGACTTATTTATATCACTGTATTTTCTTCCAGGTAAATCCCAGTCGATTGTCAAGTTAAATGGAACCAGTGATTAGAAGAGTGCCTTACCTTTGAGCCTCTGACTAAACAAACGCCACACCTACACCTATTGAAAGACAGCTGGCCGGCTCATTTCCGCTTCCTTTACACTTACACTTCCACTTCCACTTCCACATCCGAAACTGCTTCTGGTCGGAGGCTTATCGGAGGCTCCTTGGCTCGGAGCTCGGAGTTCGGAGGAGTTTCGGAGGAGCACGGAAGATAGGGGACCCCAAAAGCTGGATCAGAACTTGTGCTTTATTACCTTGGCAGTAGTAGTAGGCGTGGCAGGAACAACCACAAAGCCCACGACCACAACATGACGAGGATGTGTATGTGGACACACTGAGCGAAATTCAGAACACTCACCATTGATTTCCTGGAAATACACATGTATGTGGACACACTGAGCGAAATTCAGAACACTCACCATTGATTTTCCTTACACATGTAAGTCTATGAACTTCTTTATATTGAATTTTTTTTGGATTTCAACCTTTAAGTTTTTCAATTAGAAACATTTTTTAGAGCTTAGATATAAGACAAAATATAATATAAGATATAAGATATCGCTAAAAAAAACATCTTAAAGTGTATTTCAAAGCCTTCACTATTTTTCTTTGGCCTAAGCACCGATTTCTCTCAGTGTTTCTTTGTGTTTTTGCCCCGCTCTGTTTGTTTGTATGGGTGGGCGGCCAGACAGTGCTAAACTTTGGCTTAATATTGGCAAGTGCGTAATGAAAATTGCATTGTCGTTTTCACAGACTTTTCAGAGAGTGGGCGTTTTGGGGGGTGGGGTTTTTCGGGATGGCAGCGGTCCAGGGTCCAGGGTCCAGGGCCTTTTGTCATTTGTGCTCTCGAATGGGGCGCAAAGTCCTAACGGCTACGTTTGTTTGTTTGTTTGCCAGGACGGCCGACCGGCCGGCGGCAAGATTTTTAGATTATGACGGCTCTACAATCCTCACCAGCTGGACAATATCCAGATCCGCTCTTTACCAGGTCGTGCACCATGCGAAAAACCCTAACCTTTAGGGATAATTAGACAATTTCAAGGATTTTACAAAAATCGCCAGGGTTTCGAAATCACCTAAAAAGATGTCCAAAAGTATGCAACAATTTATTTTCTTAGTACGAAATTCCGACGGATTATTTTAGCTACGGTTTTCTCCCAGTGCTCATTGCTTGCTGTACTCGTATTTATTTGTGTTCGGACACTCTTTTACTTTATTGGTGACATCAATGAATGTGAGCTCCCTGCTCCTGCCCCTTCCCCTCACTCATCGAGGGTTTTGTAGATTCACACGCCTGCAACCCATTTTCCTCCACAATATCCCCTCCTTTTTCTGGGCTTTGTGGTCACTTTTTTGGCCAGTGTTTATCTTTGGGTTTTTGTTTGTCTTTTACAAAGTGTTTGGCTCTGTCTGTTGGTCTTTGATTTTATTGCTCGAGCTGCAAACATGCAAAAAATACGACCGCACAATACAATACAATGCAAACAACAAAAAGATAAGTACAAATTTAGAATCAGGTATAAGGCGGGGAAAGGGGGCGGTGCAACTAAAACGCACAGATAGCTGACTAGATTCCTATCAGCGTCAATAAATAAAGTTTTTAAATGGGACAAGAAAATAAATATGTGTCTCCCTGTTGTCACAGACAACCCAGGGGCAAGTTACAGTGGGGCAAAAGTGAGTGATTGTGAATAAAAAAGTATCCTGGAATTTATTTGTAACAATTTCAAAACAACTCTTTAAAAACTAAACAAATAAGTAACACAAATAAAATATTACATTTTATAAATTGTTTAAAAAAATAGACAATTCTAAAATATATTTTAATTGTTATTAATAGAAAACATCTCTTTAAAAAGTAAACAAATAAATAGTAACAGAAATAAAAAAAGACAAGCATAAATTGCATTTTAATTGTTATTAACAGAAAATAACAAGTATTTCTTTGTTGTAATAGAGATTTATGAATTCTATTATTCTCATTTTTTTAACTAGATAAATTTCAATTATATACCCTAGCTATTTTTCTAATATTTCTGTAAAATATCCAAGTGAATAATATAAACTTATTATAAATATTTCATTATAATGTCACATTTTGGTCATATTTTTTTACCACCTCCATAGATTTTTGATCATCCCACATCCCACTGTTATGAACCTTAAAAAGGAGCACTTACATCGCCCCGCATCCACCATCCTCCATCCTCCATCCTCCATCCTCATCAGCTGCTGTCTTTCCGCTTTCCGCTCATATTGAAAAAGTTTGTTTTTTTTCGAGTATCTATAGCTGTGTCTTTTCGTCTCCCGGCCTTCCTGAAAAATCCCCCCTTTTCCCTGACTTTTGGTCTGGCATTTTTTTCTTTTTCTCGTCTTTTCCAGTTTCAGTTCCCAGTTTCTGTTCCCAGTGTGTCTGCGATGTCTGTTGGCTGTCTGCTTGTTTGCGCGCTTTGTCTTTTGTCTAGTGCAATATGCGTCTTGTCTTGGCACCACCCCTTCCTCCCCCTTCCCCGCCCACTTTTCCATTCCGCCCGAAGAACATGCGGCTGGAAAATTCAAGCCACCAATAATTGTGGGTAATTTAACCTAAATAGACTTTCAAAAATAAAATAGGTGGCTTTTTTACACTGGTCAGCAGAATGCAATGTGTAATTTAATGTATTACTTGTTGTATCCTTAATACAAAATATTTAAATTTTATTTTGAATTAAAAAATCCCTCTCTTCGTTCAGATAAACAAGCTATAATAAATTACTTATAAATTTATATAAATATTTAATTAAATTATGTTTTTGCAATATTAAATTTTAGGTACTCAGTAAACCTAATAATTCCATAAACTTAACTAAATCAAAGGTGCACTTTTGTGGTAATCGCATCAGAAAGAGAAAACCTACGTAGAATGTAACTTTTTGCCTGGCAACTGCAGTTCCTGCCGCCTACTTACATTGATTTTCTAATTAGCTTTGCAGGAAGTGGAAGTGGAAGTGGGTGTAAAAGGGGTTTATACAGGGTATATATAGGGGTATATAGAGAGTGAGAGACAGGAAGGAAGCATCGGAAGCTGGCAAAGAATTGAATGTCGAAGTCAACTCGTGGCCATTAAAACCAGCCAATTACCTTCAAGACTCATTAAGTGCTACAAGCGATGGGTGGGTTGGGTGGTCTTTGGATGGGTTGGCCAGAATGGCTCGAACTGCCTGAAAAGGGCTAAAACCGTGGCGTCCCGGGCTGTTAGCTGACCGTTACAATCGAATTAGGCGCCGCTCGCAACGCTAAATGCAATTAAAACTACAAGATGTTGATTACATTAGAAGTGCAGGACGAACAGGAGCAGGAGGCCAAGAGTTGCAGGACGAAGCACGGAGCATGGAGCACGGAGCTTGGAGCTCGGAGCCAGGACATTTCAAGCGTTTCACCACGACATCGCTGCCATGCCCAGCAAAGTTGCGGATCCACTGAACAAAAAGCAGCTAAAACAGCTAAAAGTTTTTCAACAATTCAACTTATTGATTTAGAGCTGGGCTAAGCTCAAGGAAGAAGTCTTAAACTTTGTTGAATTATTTTAAAACATTTTCTGCCCTTAACCTCTTTTATCCCCTTAGCATTCTTCATTAATAACTCAAATGTTTCAAAAATAGTAAGCCCACAAATATTTAGTAGGTATTGTTTATTCCTTTGACATTTGCCAATAATATTTTATTAAATTTATAGGACCTTTAGGTATAAATAAAAAATATTAAATAAATATTTCTGTATGTATTTCTTAACTTTATGGAATTTATTTTGAATTACCCTTTTCCCAAAATGCACAAAACCAAAATTCAATAGTTTTATACCAAGCAATTATTGTTTGTAGTTCTTGTACAGACATTGTAATGTTTGCTTGAAACACACGGTAGTGTTCAGAGTTTTCTTCGAGTGCATTGAGGTATTGAGCCAAGTCGTGTTTGGACTCTGCTGCGACTCCCCTCCCGGCTACCGGTTCATAATTTATCCCTTTTTGCTGTCGTTGCTGTTGGTCCTTTTTTGCTGTCACGTTCCTGCCGAAAAATTGTTGTGGTTGACCAAAATTATTTCTTTTTTTTCGCCTCTCGCAAAAAACGGCAACAAAAGTAAACAGAAAACTTTGTCAACGTCGTGGGCCAAAAAAAAAGGGGTGGAGGGGGTTTTGGGGCAAGGACGGACCGAACTAATGTGTCAGCCATCACTCATCACACACTAACACTCACACACTGTGTGTGTGCGGACGAGCGTGTTTGTGGCAGGGACATAAAGCCGAAAGCCGAAATCCTCAACGCTAATTTGTGCATGATAAATTATTTATGCCAAGGCTAAAGGCGGCGGAAACGGAAATGGAAAGGGAAAGGGAAGCGGAACCGAAAACGGAAACAGGCGCCAACCGCAGGGACCACATAAGCCGACTAAGCGCAAATTAAAATCTGAGCTTAACTTGGCCAACTCGTAAAAGCCAGCGCGAAATAACTTGTCAACAGGCCGTAATCTATAATCTGTAATCTATAATCTGCAATCTATAATCTGTAATCCCCTGAACCGCTCAGCCAGCACGAATCATTCATTCGAATTCATTCACAAATCATTTCGCTCTCATTCAATATGAGTTCTTGGTTTCAAAGTTCTCCCCAAAGCCACTTTTCCCGGCTTTTCTTTTGCGCCACGTAAACCCACAGGAATGCAGACTTCAGCTGGGTAATGGAATCAAAGGGAATCAATGGGGAATCACAGTAAATTCGAGTCATTGCTTGGATAAACAGATTATACAAGCTAAACCAGTGGGGTATGAAATCGCATCGAATGAGAATGGAAATCGGAAAGGTGAAATGGCAAACAGGGAAAACTTTTCAGGAATCTATCATGTATTTCACTTGGTTGATATAAATTAGATTTTAACCGTTTAAACTGTTGGCTTTAAATATTTATTTTCTGCTTTATAAATATTCTAATATTTCTCCTCCAAACTCCGCTTCCTTCGCATTCAAAGCCATTATCGGGTTATGCAACTGCTTCAGAAAATTAAGCTCCATTTAAGGGCAAACCATCAGCTAATTGATTTAAGATTCCCTCTTCGCTCAGCAGCACCTGTTATTCGGCGCCCCCTTCATCCCAATTGGATGTCCATTTACCACCGGAGACATAATCCTTGAGCTTAATCAGCTGCTCCTTCTGGTGATGCTGATGCACTTAAAGTCATTTGCCTTGCCCTGCACCTGAACACTGAGAAAAAAAGGATTCAGAGACAATTGAATAATTCATTTTTCATTAAAAGTATGGATTACGTTTAAAACAGGGAAGGAAATTTATATACCCCTGCAGATCATTTTAATAAAATTCCTATTAAATTAAATTGAATGAAACGGACAGACAGACGGACAAACGGACATGGCTAGATCGACTATTCTAGTGATGCTGATCAAGGGTATCAAATTATTATGTCTTATTAAATTACCAACAAATTATTAAATACTTAAAATATTATTAATAATTTTGCACATTAACTTTCATTTTTAGTTTACCAATATTTTCTTGTATTAAAAAAAACAAGTTTTAAATTAAAAGTGCATCATTAAAATGTCGTTACAATTTAATGCTCAACAAATTCATTGCACAATTTTAAATAATATTTTAAAATTAAAGGCATTTTATAGAAATTATTTCATTTAAATTTATTATTTTATTAGCATGATGAATTATAATTAAGATATATTTTTAAACTAAAAGAGTGGACTTTAGCCATTAGCTAGATTTATTTCCAGTGTGCACATCCCGCCGCCCCTTGGTCGCGTTCTCTTTGTGAGCTGCCATCTTCTTCTGTCTTCTGTCTGTTGGCCATTTCATTGCGTTGGCAAACACTTGCCGCCAGCTGGCGCCTTCATTTGAATGGCAACTGGTGCCGAAGGGGGGTGGGGCTGGAAATCGGGATGGAGAGAAAGATCGGGGTGTTGGCCAAGTCGGGAGCTCATCAAATGACGACTCCCGACTACCGATGGCCACTTTGCGTCTGCCTTTGTTGGCTTTTGGCTAGCTAGCTCTTTCCCTGGGCCAAGGTGTCCGGCATTGTTTCAATTAGTGCAGGTGAGGGGAGGGTCTCACCTGCAGCCCAGTGAACGCCACTCATTAGCAGTGCTTGCAGTTTGCGGTCTGCGGCTGATGTCGGAACTTAACCACTCACCAAAAACCCTTCGAAATCCGAAAAAGGATCCCCAGCCCCACGCTTCGTCGCCCTTTGGCAGCTACTTGCTGAATCGGATTGACGGAAGATTTGTCCTACGGAAAATGGTAAAGATTTTACAAAATATAATTTATTACCTAGACAAATGTCAAAAACATTCTTATTATCTAAGATACGCATTTACATACTACCTTGATTTTTATCACACTTTATTGGGACGCTCCTTTCAAATACCTTTGCATTTTTAATTATCTGCCATTTTTCGTGGTATACTTTTGTGCAGCATTGAAATTGCAGAACTCCTCTTGCTGTTCCTGTTTCCTGCTGGGAATGTGCTGGGATCTACCTCTGACATTTCTTGTCTGGTCCGCATGCTTTGTGCATTTATAATCATTTTTCATAAATGTCTGACCACTGGCCACTTTCCACTCTTTACTCTCCACTGGAAAATGGCAAATGGCCAATGGTAGATGGTAAATGGTAAATGGGCTAGGAAAAGGGAAAGGAGCCCATCCACGTTTACTGTGACAGCTCTCAAAGGATTAGACGTGTTTCACATTTTAAATTGTTCCGATTGCGAGCGGCAGTCCAGTCAACAGATGCCCCCTCCTCATGTTGCATGTTGATGATGAATCAGATGAGGTTGTATTTTGTATGTTGATGACGTGGAGCAGCTGGCCTTTGTCTCGAAACTGCCTAGGCGGCGATTGCTCAATTCGTTGGGGAAAAAACACCTATGTTTCGCACTTGGTAAGCAAATAACTAAGGGTTAATTAAGCTAATGGTTAATTTAACTGATGGTTAATAACTTATGGTTAATTTAACTAATGGTTTATGCATCTACATTTGAAAATGAAGAATTAAGAGTTAAATTTTTAAATCTATAACAAATTTAATATAAATATTTTGGCTTAATTGTTAAAAATACCTATTTTTAAGCCTTAGTTCAACTAACTAATGGTTAATATATCTGCACCTTAAATACAAAACTAGGAAATTCATAGTGTAATCTATAATAAATTTAAATATAAATATTTATGTTTAATTGTCGAAAAACAAGTTAATATTCTGCCCTGCATTTAATGTCCTTTGTAGTCACTGTCTGACTTTTTGTTTTCATCACCTTTGGTTTCCCATATTTTTTTTTTAACTTTTTGACTTTTGTGCTGCCGGAGAAGTAAGCCGCTTACCCTTCTCCCTGCCACGCCCCCTCAAATGGTTGCGCCCATAAGCCTGCGCCTCTCTTTTGGAGCGATTTACCCCTTCAGCACTTTGGTTTGGGTAATTGACGTTGATGATGCAAAGAGATTATGCAAACCTTATGGCAACGCCGGCGCCAACTAAGCATTATCCTCGGCAAAGGATCTGTTTTTTTTAACAGGCCTCTTGAATGGCACCCCGAAAAAATAATAATAATAATAAAAACACATCTAACTTGGAACAACACATCTGTATCTTTGCCCTTGACACTAAGTAAATAAAAAGTATAGTTGGAAAACTCAGATTTTAATCGATCGTTTGAATTAAAGCCACATTATATATTTCTTGGATTTAATTCATATGATTTAATGAGTAGAAAACATTTCATTGATAATATATATTTTCTTAATAATGGTATATTTGTATTTGTACAATATATATTTGATTTTACATATGTTTATTTTTAATTTGCTTTAATATTTTCAATAATCATTTTCCCTTCGTCTTGTTGAAATATGGGGAAGAGTTTTTAGTGGTTTTTTATAAAATAAAACCTTTTATCACTCCACAATTAAAAGTCATTTACAATGAGCCCTGAGTTGAGGCCCGCGCACATCGCTCTTTTGTCTTCAAGGGGCGCGTCTAATGAAGCGGCAAGAAATGGCATCCATCCATCCAAATGCACTGGAAAAAAAGGAGACTAATTTAAATAATTACTTAATTTCCATCGGGATTTATTATAGTCACAATGCATACAAATCCAGGGGTATTTATTTAATTGCAAGTTTTAGGGAAACTCAATGCATTTTTTCGCTTTTTCTCAGTGCAGCGGTTTCAACTTCGATGGCAGCCGCATCATCATTAAGTAATAAGTCTTCGGTTTCGGACAGAAAGTCCGATAAAAAGCGGAAGAAAGCGTGGTGAGGTATAAAAAGTTGAGCCAAAAGCTATTAAAAGCCCAAAAGGCGCCTGCCGGCCACGCCCCCTTCTGCGGGCCAAAGCCAAAGCCAAACCGCTTAACGACTTCATTAAGTGATGGCCAATTCGCTGAGGGAAAGGGGATGGGAGAGAAGGGGAGATGGGGCTTTCCCGGAAGGTAAAATGAATTTAAGTTTTAAGCAAAACGAAGATGAACTCCGCCAGAGCAGAGGAGACCAGTCAGTCGACCAGTCAGTCACTCAATCACTCAATCAGGCAGTCAGTCAGTCGGTGAGTTGCGGACCAGAGGACCAGAAGGAGACGCCATCTCAAGACGTGGCACTTCCGTTTCCGCTTCAAGTCCGTTGCACAAAGAAGAAGGAGAAGAAGAAAGGAAAGAAGAAGCGGAAATGGCGGAAAAAGCGGTGAAAAGGGGGGTAAAGAAAAATGAACATTGCGCCAAACTGACAACGCTACCATTACCCTTTTTCTTCTCTTTTTTTTTCAAGTGTTTCTCCTCTTTGATTTCGCCTTTCCAGTATTTTTCACAATGGTCAAACCCACCACCCCCCCACAGTTTCTTTTCCTTTTTTGTTTGCCATTTCCGAGCGGGGCGCGAAAAGTGGTTTCTATTTATTTATTTATATTCCCATTGTGCAAGCTGCAAGTAGCTGCGAAAAACAGCAAAGAACACTTTTCCTTAAAGCGTTGCTGTTCGATTATTCGATTCGATTGGGCGTGGTTTTTCGATTTCTCCGATTTCTAGCCAGCAAACTTCCCAGAGATTACCAAAGTTGAGAGCCAGGAATTAAAAAAGGCTTTAAACCAATTAAGTTTTAGTTTGATTTAAAAGGGAAAAGTAAGGATAAATAGAGGCATGTTGGAATTATTTCTGATTTCTGAAAAATAAATATATATTTTATTGTAATTTTTTCTTTTTAAATTTTGGAATGTCCCCAACAAAAAGCCCTCTGGGGCTTTAAAATCGGTTTACCAATTCAAAAGTTGTAGCTCGACAACTAAGGTGTGTTTCTTCCCCAGCACAGTGGCTGAAATGAAAGTATAAGATTTATAGGTTTTTCTGCCTTCGGCATCGAAATACTTTTTATCTTCGAACTGAAGTGTTTGTGGCGTGCAATCGATCAATCATGCCGACATTTATCAGTCAGTCGTCCATTTGCAGGAGACATCATAATTCCCGCTGCCAATTGGTAATTTCCTGACCTGTCCCTTTGACGATTTTCCATTTTCCATTCGCCAGCCCCTTTTCCTGACGTACTTAAGATGGAAAACTTTCGACTGAAGACTTTATGCATTTGTCAATTTGTTAAGCGCACAAGTTTCAGTTTCGTCTCCTTTGTTTTCCTTTTCTAGCTATTGCATTTTGCATTTTGCACACGAAATACTAAGGAGGCAGCCAGAAAGGGATGGCGAAAGTTTATAATCTTTTACGGAGCCGAGAACTAATTGCAATGTAAATAAATTACAGGCGACACTTGCAGCGCCAGCAAAGCACTTACAGCCCCCCCTCTCCACTTTCTCCACTTTGCCAGCTCAGAAAGCTTAGCAATATTTCACTCAATATTCAAAAGCAGGCGGAGAATGCATTCTACATCTATGTCAACGCCCCAAGTCGCTCCTCCCCCGTCGAAAAACGCATTCAACTCGACTTAACTAACTATTAAGCACTACTTGAAGTTTTACACAGGATATATGCATGTATTCGCCTCGTTGTCCTAGCATCCTGCCAGAAAGGAGAGTGACTTTTGCCAAACGCAGAGGGGAAAGCCGGGGCAAAGTGTGCTTGGAGGGGGTCGAACAAGGGGTATCACAACTATATAATGCGATTTACTCGATCGGAGTAAAGGCGAAAATATCATTTGAAACTCTTCTGAAAGTTGGAACAAAAATAATTTTTTCATTTTAAAATAATTTTATGAATTTTATCCAAATATATTTCAAACAAATCACATTTATTTTTACTGATTGGATTCACTTTGAGAGAAATCAGTTCTTAGCGCAACTCTACTCTGTAGAAAGAACATTTGGTAAAAACATGAAGCATGTAGCTTTACTGGTTTGTCAAATGGATTAAACCTCCATAAAATTGTAAGGATATTTTTATGTATTTAAATAATAAGTGCTTAGTATTTTATTTCAGTATTTTTTAGTAATTTATGTAGAGGGGACATGGTGAAGAAATAGCAAGGGTATTTAATAGTTCCAATGCAAACCTTTTGCAACTAATTCCTGTTTTTAGTTGTCCTTTGGTCGTTTGTCGGCATCGTTTGCAGTTTGTCCTTGCCGTCGTGCCATTACGACTTTGTGTGCGTGTCCCCAATGAGCGAGTGCCTGTGTGTGAGTGGGTTGTCCTTGTCGATTTACAAGAGTTGCAATTAGTGAGCTCTGCAGCCAAATCCCTTGTAGCTTTGGCAACACTTTTTGGGCGGTCCTGCGATCTCCCCCCAACCCCTTTCCTCTGATCTTGCCGTTAACCCAATCGAAGCTCTTTACCCCCTTACCATTACCCCTTTTTGGAAACTTTGCCCCCTTTTAAGGGGCTAAAACCATTGTTTGCGGCGTGCCTTTTGTGCTGCCCAAATGTGTCGGAAAGTGTCTTGGCCCCTGTGATTACACAGAGAGAAAAAGTTCACAAAAAATGTTAAAATTAAGAACCTTGTATTCACTACCTATAGGAAAGGATGTTAGCTATTTATGTGATTAAAAACAATATAATTAAACCCGTTACCAAAACCTATTTGTATGCCCGTTACTCGTAGAAATATTGTAAAAGTGTAAATGTCAATTTGTTGAGCTTATTAATACCTATAGAAATGTAGAAGGAAATTTTAAAATCAGACCATTCATCAAAGAGTTATGAGCTAATAATGGAATGCAAGCAGTGCAAGCAGTCCTTTTACTGCTTTCATAACTTTATCTCCCCCGCACTCCCTTTAGCTCAATGACGAGTATCTGATAGTCGTAGTAGTAGTTTATAATACTAGGACTAACTAATATTTTGGCTCACTGTATCGTGTGACATGTGTGAGTGTATGCCGGTGTGATCCTGGCCGGTATATCCTGCAGTGTCCTGTCGCTGGCTTTCGGTGTGAGTGTGTGTAACTCTGTAACTCATGCCTATCAACTGCATCCGGCTGGCACATCCGTTTGGCAACAGCTCTCGGCTTTTATGGCTTTTAAATAGTTGAAGCCAGAAGTTTCGGCAGCCCCGCCCCCTTTTCATTTCGCCTCCTTCCAGCCCTGTCAGCTGGCCACTTTTGGCAGCAGCGGCAAATTTATGACTGTATTAAAGAGTTTCACCCCTTTTCGAGTTTTTCGCTCACATAATTTTTGCATAGTTTTCGTCGCCCAAGCTGTCGACCACTTGAACTATGGTTCCCCCATCATACCCCATGCCCCCGGAGATTCACCCAATAGTTCAAGTTGTGCCAAGAGATCCTTCACAGTTTGGCCAAAGAAGGATCATTCCCCAAAAAACCACAAAAAAAGGAGAAAAGTTTTGATTATTCAAAAAAAAGTCGTACGACTATCATTAACAAATTAAAACAAATTAAAATTGATTATTTTTAGGAAAAATATAAATTTAGAAACCCGTTATTAAGCTAAAGGAAGTGCGAGCGAAATGAAGTTATGCAAGCAGTAAGTCGACTGCTTGCACTGCTTGCAATTAATTATGTGCTCATAACTTTTTAATGAATGGTCCGATTTTTAAATTTTCTTCTACATTTCGATGGGTATAAATAAATCTATAGACTTATAGTACAAGTTATATTATATTGGTTTTCCAAACAACCAACTGGTTTCTTCGAGTGCCTATTTAAATGTTGTTATTGTTCAGCTCACGCTCATGTTTTTCGTCCTGCGGCCAGAGTGTGCTGGCCATGTGTCTGATTTCCTGTTGCAGGAAGTGTCCGAGGATGTGGTCAAAGGAGCCGGACCCGGGATCCAGCTCGTGATTGCCGCAATGATACTTAAGAGTCCCAAAGGACTCCAAGAGCCCCGGCGCCTGCATTCCTTGTAACTTCATTTGCCACTTGAAGAGCGCTGATAATGCACGCATATTATGTTGCCGCCTCACTTGCCACCAACTTTGTTGTATTTTTAGTGTTTAACATTAAGGACACGCCATCCCCCGTCCTGGATCCTTTTTATCCCACACATCCTTCGCATCCTTCACCGGCATTGTTGTGAAAGCTTAGTCAACTTCAAGTCGAGAGTTAGTTTATGGTCGTCATCCTGTTGTTGTTTCCACTGCTGCGGTGTTGCCGTTGTCGTTGTCGTCTCAAGTTCTCATGTGAAGTGCACTCTTTATGTTAATAGTTGACACTAATTAGATATGTTTGCACAACAAAGCGTTCAGTGTGCGGGCCTGGTCCTTCGTTCGTACGTATATGTATACATATTAAAACACTCGCACGGCAAAGTCTTCAAAGCAGAACAAAAGACTTTGTTAGTGTCCTCTTTTAATGGAGGATGTGTGTGTGCTCCCTCTCTGCGGTACAGGTGTCGCTGCCTAAGTGCGATGGATGGCCTTAAATGGGGCAGAAGAGACAGTAATTAGCCCTAAAATAGTACAACTATCAACCACAGTTTTCTTGACTACTTTCTCATCAGAATTTGGATTTTTTGGCGAGGGTGGGTTTTCAATATTAACATGAAGAGTTATTCTAGTCCCACAATTTACTGTTCAATGGCTTACAGCATTATTTTTATTGCAACTCCTGTGGCTTTTGCCTCCTCCAATTTGTAGTTGCTCCACATAATCCAGCGCAGTGTTAAGCACGGTGCACAACTATTACTTAATCATGGCAGCCTGTTTAATTAATGTACCACGAGTTCACGCCACAAGTTGGTGTGTTGTTTTTGTTTTTGAGCCTTCAGCACTTTCCTTTTGCCAAATCCACATAAGCTGCATGATCGGCCATTTTCATGGTAGGACAAAGAAACGAAAAATAATCATATTTCTTGGTTTCGTTGGATCACGCGAAAATCTAGCATCCAAGGATTTTACCAAAAACCCATGTACTGTAATTTCGGCAAAAAAAAAGTATTTTAGCCAAAAGAAAAGGAAATAATAGGCCAAATATGGAATGTCATACCTTGTTGAACTCGTACTCAAATTCCGAATCGTATTGCGTTAAAATCTGGACATGTTAATTTTTTGTGATTACACCCGTTACTCATAGAGTAAAAGGGTATTATGTATTCGTGCAAAAGTATGTAACAGCTAGAAGGAAGCGATTCCGACCCTATAAAGTATAGATATTCTTGATTAGGATCACTAGCCGAGTCCAACTAGCCATGTCTGTCTGTCCGTCTGTATGAACGCTGAGATTTCGGAAACTACAAAAGCTAGAAAGTTGGTATTACCCACACATATTCTTGGGCTTCCTACGCAGCGCAAGTTTATTTCAGCCGAGCGTTACGCCCCCTCTAACGCCCGCAATCGCCCACAAACGATTTTAACATGTTTCTGGCGCCCACATTTTTAAAGATTTTGGATAAGTATTAATGCCATTTGGTTGTGTTTAGTTATACCTATCGAAATGTAGAAGAAATTTTTCAAATCGGACCATTCGTTAAAAAGTTATTCCCGATCATAGTTTTATATCTCCATCTCCCTCGCACTCCCTTTAGCTGAGTAACGGGTATCTGATAGTCGGCGCACCCGACTGTAGCCTTTCTTTACCCACAAATCAAATTTGAGTTTTATTTTTGATCACGACGAATAACTGTTATTTTTTAACTTTTATTATAAAACTTACAAAATAACAGTTACTCTTTAGGTTTTAATTTACAAATCAGAAAATAACATTTAAAGAGTGATTTTTAAAGTAAAACTCATAACAGTTACGGTCCCTGTTTCAAAGTGTTCGAGAAGAACCTGTCACTTGCAAACATTTTGAGAACTGGGTTTTTTGTTAACAGCTGTTAAGCTCAGGGCGAAACCCTTTTTTCTAGGGTTCCTTCGGTTTAGGTTTCTACTTTGCTCGGTCTGTCATTCTTCAGTCGTAACTTAGTAGCAGACACGTTATATTTCTCTGGCTTTCCCAAGTAAGAAATTAATTAAACTAATTTTCGAATCGAAATACATATCGTATCGTCTTCGCACCACCATTTTCGTTTGCCTATAATAACTAAGAGAGTGAAAGACAACAAATCAAATCAAGATGTCCGAATGGATCGTGAAAACCATCCGCGACAGCGTCGTGGGCACCTACCCGTCCTGCCACGTGTCCTCGCGTCTGGAGGAGCGCCGGGCCAGGAAGAGGGCGATGGGCCAGGAGGACTCGGGCAGCAACGAGGAGACGCCCCAGCAGCGGGAGGAGGTCCTGAACACGTCCTACAACCTCTGCGACTTCCTCAGCAGCCGGGAAAGCGGCCTCCGCGATCGACGCAGCGTCAATGTGGACTACACCAGCCGCTACGTGCTGACCAACCACATGCTGCGCGAGACGCCGATCGACCTGGGCTACACCAACAAGGTCTATTGCTCCCAGTGGCTGAACAGCCGACAAGTGGTCTTCGGGACCAAGTGCAGCAAGCTGCTTGTCTACGATGTGAACACGCGACGGGTGGACGCAATCCCCCCGCTGCCCAACAGCGTGGCCAACCGTCCGGAGGACCAGAAAGGTCTGCACGTCATCGAACTGTCGCCCAGTCGCTCCTTCCTGGCCACCACAGCAGACAACGCCTCCGACATTGCAGTGTACCGCCTGCCAACGCTGAAGCCCGTATACGAGGGCAAGGGCAGGTACCGCGACCTGGTAAGGGGCATGTGCTGGCTGGATGACCAGTTGCTGGTCTCTGGCTCCATTCATGGGGGCCTGGTTATGTGGCGCATCAACGAGGATCACATGGAGTTCCCGGATAGTGAAACCACAGTCCATCCCCTCAAAGTCAAGCAAGTTTACGAGGACCAGACGATCTGGGGTCTTTGCTTCAACAAGAAGGCCAAGGAGATCGCCTCCCTTGCCCCATCCAGAGAACTACACATCTTCAACGCGGAGACCTTTCAGCTGACGCTCTCCCGCATACTGCCAAACGCCCCGCACTATAAGGGCATTGTGTACCACAGCGACGGTCTGTATGCCGTTCGTTATGGAAGCTTTACTATCGTTCTGGACGCGCGGACTCTTGAGACCGTCAAGAAGATATCTGTCGGCCCCGGGGAGGGCCAAGTTCTGACCACATCCTTCGAGGGCAACCTTCTGACCGCTGGAACGAGTAGGGGCCTGCTTCTGTTCTACGACATCCGCGCCGGTAAATATCTGGAGAGCAGTGTGAATTCCTTGCGCTCCGTTGCACTGACGAGCAGCCCTATAATTCTGGACGACTTCATGGATACGATGTTCCTGCCCTCTATATTCACCCACTGCTACGACAGCACCAGGATGCGGCTCTTCGCAGCGGGCGGACCAATATCCTTCTTGAAGGGCAACTATGCGGCCGTTTGGCAATAAAAAAGCAGAGGATGCGATTGGCGCATTTTGATTCCAATCGTTCACCTGCATACGTATTCCGCCAAGTCCACCGCCAATACACCTAATGCACAATTACCGATCGATCCTACTTATATATGGTACACACAATACAAATAATGGAATACTAATATATAGACAATGCAGCTGGTTTATAGTCTAATCTATGGGAATAATATGGTAATATAATTTCAAATAAAAAAAAAATTGATTGAGGTCCAGCTGATTGAGAATACTTGGCATCATCCAATCCATCCATCGAATAATACGTAGAAGATTTTTCGAATCGGACCATTCATTAAAAAGTTATGACCAAATAATGGATCGGTCGCTTTGCTGCATGCATATCTCCATCTCTCTCGCACTAAGTTTAGCTGAGTAACGGGTATCTAATAGTCGAGGTACTCGACTATAGCTTTCTCTCTTGTTATACCCGTTACTCGTAGAGTAAAAGGGTATATTGTATTCGTGCAAAAGTATGTAACAGGGAGAAGGAAGCTTTTCCGACCCTATAAAGTACATATATTCTTGATCAGGATCACTAGCCGAGTCGAACTAGCCATGTCCGTCTGTCCGTTTGTCTGTCCGTCCGTATGAACGCTGAGATCTCGAAAACTATAAAAGCTAGAGGATTGGCATTTTGCATGCATATTCTTGGAGTTCCCACGCAGCGCAAGTTTATTTCAGAAAGGTGCCATGCCCCCTCTAACCGCCTCCTCATTTTTTGAAAGGTGTCTGGCGCCCACACCTTTAAAGATTTTGGAAATGTAAAAATGCAGTTATAATGTGATTATCAAAACTTATCGAAATGTAGAAGAAATTTTTTAAATCGGACCATTCGTTAAAAAGTTATGACCGATCAAAGTTTTAATATATCCATCTCCCTCGCACTCCCTTGGCTGAGTAACGGGTATCTGATAGTCGGGGCACCCGACTATAGCATTCTCTTTTGTTTTTTTTCTATAATCATGATGTAACACCTTATCAAAAATGCAAAATTTGGTGAAAAATTTGTTTTGCACCAGTCGCCCAAAAATTTGCGAAACGCCAGTCAATGAATATTTAGATTGATGTCTGGCTACATGTAGGCCACGCGAAGGGTTAAAAGCTGTTGGTTTAGGGGCTTATCGACAGCTGTGACTCCTCCATTGTCAACGATTATGCTCGAGGAGACCCGAAAATAGTTGAGTTGAGTTGAGTTGAGTGGAGGAGGTGGAGCATCTGGTCGTTTAGCAGTCTACCGACCATGTCCGCGTCCGCCCACCAATCATCAAGCATCCGCCTTTGTTGCTCCTAATGAAATTTTAATTTGCTGCGGATATGCGCAGTCAGAGTGTTTGCGAACTTCGACAGACGCCGCTGCGTCAGCACGGGAATAACCATACATAGTTCGTATGGTAGTGTACTGCACATTGTATGTGTGGCAGAATGTGGCGGAGGTTGGGGGGAGGTGGAAGATATATGAAAACTTCACCACTCGATTGTGCCACTCACACACTCTACGGCACACACAATTACTTAGACTTATGTATGATTTATGTCTATGGTTCTCTTTGGCGCTAGTGCCTTTTGCATACACTGCGCGAAAAGCGAAGGGGTCGAAGATTGCTTATTGATTGGATGCATCTTTGAGTGGCCGTGCCTGAATGTACGTGATCATCGAAGTCGTCGTTTCCCGTTTGCAAAGTGCGGCACTGCAAGAAATAAGTTACTACCTTAATAGGTTATTTGAAAATTGTTGTAATATTTATTAGAAATAAATATTATTTATTGCCTAACTATATAAATTTTATAAGCAATTTAGTAGATTTAAAAATTAAGAACCATTGAGTTTATTTATTATATTTTGAGTTCTATATAACATCTAAGAAGAAGCTTTTTATTGCAATATACTATTTTTTTATTCCGATATTGATATATATACTGTGAATAGTTCCCTCTTTTTTCTGGCAGTGCACTCCGGGGAATACGTGTGCGTTGACTCACATTTGTGTTCCTGTTTCGGATTCTGTTGCTGTTTCGGTTTCTGTTGGAAATCTCGCTGCGTCGGCATCAAAATCAGCATCCATATAAAGGGGAAGCACAATGGGATGGAAATGGAAGTCGGTGGATTGGTGGATGGGAGGAGGGCTTGTCGGTGTTTAGCCTAATTTGTTGCGCTACCATGGAGCCATTCTCTATGGGACACTGGACCGTCTGAGGCTGGGGATCAGAGCTACATATGTACGGGATATACGTGGAGTGGCAGGGGGCTCGGGCTCCTTGGCTTCCTTTTTTTAGGAACGCAAGCGGCTTTGATGTGTGATTTGGTGTTGATTGATGGGATATGCAAAGTTTGATTGAAAACTGATGTTGTTGATGGGTTGTGAAAGTCGAGGAGGGGTCGGGGTGGAGTGCTGGTGTCTCTGTAAATCATCGAGAAAATTGAGTTTTGAAAGTTCCTGGAGAGCTTCGATTAGTTCTTACGAGTGGCTCTTCAAGGGATTTTCGGCTTTAAAGCCTTCTCCTCCTTGGATTACGACTCACTTAGATGACTTGACAATGATTTTGATTTTATTGGATTTATTTTCCATCCTTACTTTTTTCACTCCCCGTGACACGTTGGCTTCTGTGTAATCCAATTCGCAATTCGGTTTGTCTTGGCTGGAGAGCCATGAATTTTTTATCGCCCCGCATTACTCGCAGGTCTGAAATTTTCTGCAATGTAATGGCAAATGAAATACATAAACAATTTATAAACATGAATTATCACAAAAACGTAAAAATGATAAGGAGAAAATGCCATCACTCAGCTGCCGCTTGTCTGGCTCGAAAAAAAGATAGAAACCCCCCTTGAAAAAAAGAATCATGGGCTGTGGCTTCGGGGATAGCGATTTGTATAAAGTGTTTGTTGCTTCTCGTTCCATTTTTTATTATTTTTTTTTGGCTGTTGTGGAGGGCGTGTGCGTTACAAGACAATAATTGTGGGGAGCAACGGGGGACCGGGAGTGGTAGTGGGGCTATCAGAGTCCTAGTCTCGAGTGTCGCGAATAAATGTGATTACATCGCCTGCAGAGAGAGTCGCAGAATCCCGGAGTCCTGGAATCCTAGAGTACCAGATCCAGCAGGCTGTGATTTGTCATCCGCCCACTCATCTGCTTATTTTCCCTCCCTCTTATTTGCCTCGTACAGTCTGGCCCCATAAATAAGCATCTGCAGCTCAAGAAGTAGGCAGGACCAGCAGATTTATAAGAACTTAAGCTTGGGAATACGCAATACGCAGTCAACGCAGGAATATTTGTCTCCTCGAGCTTGTTGATCTGTAACGAA
This sequence comes from Drosophila pseudotakahashii, assembly GCA_035046095.1. Taxonomy (NCBI): domain Eukaryota; kingdom Metazoa; phylum Arthropoda; class Insecta; order Diptera; family Drosophilidae; genus Drosophila; species Drosophila pseudotakahashii. The sequence continues at coordinate 22,147,708 of JAWNOE010000105.1, forward strand.
AATGGGATTAGTCGACGAACCTGGTTCCCTGGTTACTATAGCTTATCGTGAACTAATTTAAGCATTGAATTTAATTAGTTCTTAATTACCATATAATATTTGTGGTAGTTATAAATATGTTGGTTCTTAAATATGTTGTGACTAGCTGGAAAATATTTGGTTATATAGATTTAAATATAGAATTTAATATAGATTTTTAAATAGATTTCAATGAATATTTAAAAAAAGATTTTATTATAGATTTTAATATAGATTTTAATATGATTTTATTATATAGATTTTATTTCGATTTTAATACATATTTTAATATACATTTTTTCTCCAGAGTGATTACTCCTCTTATTTTCATAGTTCAACACAAAATATCTTTCTCTCTGAAAGAATTACTAATACAGATATAATAATATAGTTATCAGTGGAAAATAATCAATAAATAAAAGTTAATTTATTTATTATTTTAAATTTTAAGCCAATTCGTACACATCATTCTTTTGAAGAACCATTTTCAGGGCTATTTATTTCCCATTTTTATTTGACTAACTTCATCGCAAGTTCATTATGCCCCATTGCCGTTCGGAATTTTCCTTTTGGCTGCTTATAGGGGAGCCCCTGGCTGATGTATAACGGTTCATAATTTGACGCTACCATAAAATCTGTAATGTTGAAAATTGTCCATTATCTTATATATTCTTCTTCGTGTGCTCACCGCTTTTTTATTGTTCTGGTTCTGGTTTTTTTTCTCCTTTATTTTTTTGGGGGTGTTGGGCTGGTGTTTAATAGAACAAATATTGAAACAACTCCACGGGGGTTGCTGGGGGTTGCCCGCTTTCGAGCCCCATTTCATAGGCCATTGACCAGGGAGCTGAGTTGGTAGTCGGTTGGTCGGTTGGTCAGCGGTCGGTGGCCGGCAGCTGATTAATTGGTTTTCATTCCAATCGCCTGGGCAGCCTGAGCAGCCTGTGCCACTGGCTTTTAAGGCTCCCGGTTCCAGTTGGGATTCGGGCTCAGAAGTTCACGGGTTCAGAGTTCCAGAGATTCATGTCCATGTCCTGGCCACGTCGCTTGTTCGGCTGCTCACTTGCATGCGTTTTTAATGCGTTTATTAATTACATTCTGGAACCCGGAATCCCGGAAATCGCACGGCACCAGAGGCAAAAAATTGTTTTGCAAGAGGTTCAACAATGTGTAAGTAATTGGAATGGTCGGGGGAAAAAGGCGAAAGGGAAAAGGGCAGGGCTTACCTCAGAAACATTTCAAGATGTCCATCTCTGTCGCACTCAGGCACTCAGAGAAATCATATTTTGGGATCTTAAGCAAATTAATTTGTAAAAAAATGCATTTAAGAGCTAAAGAAGTTTATTAGAAGTTATCTGTATATTATTTTATTTTAAAATATTTTTATTGGTGAATTCTAATACTACATTTCTTACCATTTATTATTAAAAAAATTTGGAAGTATTATTTTTGGATTAAAAAAATTCGTTTATATTAAAAATATACAATTAAGAATTTCTTTATATTATTTTCATTTGGAATATTTTTAAAATATTTGTAAAAATATATCAACAGTATGTTTTTCCCAGTGTACCTTCCCATGTGCTTTCCGCGTACTTTGCGCCAATTAATTTGTTAAATAAACGCATTTATCCATCGTCCTGTCGGTGCGTCGGTGTGTGTGTGAGTTCGTTAATTATCCTTGGGCATGGACAGGACATTCATGTTAGGCATCAGCGGACACCGGGCAGCGTAATTGCATAACGGCAGACATTATATATGTATCGTATATATATACACGATCCTCCAAAGTGGTTGGCTCATCCTTTATTGGCCCATATATCAGGGCCGTTAGTCCTGCACATTTTCTTATTAATTGATTGGCCTTTGGACAATTGGTTCTGCTTCTGCTCCTGCGAATGGTGCTCCTCCGATTGGACTACCGCTTTTTAATTGAATTCCAGGCGAAATCCTCCGCTTCTTTTTTTCATAAATCAATTTTAATTGTAGGTAATTATTGGGGAAACTTTTTTTCTGCCGCCTGCCATCATTAATTGCGCTGAAATTATTATCATAATCGCTTTATTTCATTATTTAATACATTGTTAATGAGCGAATGAATGGTGTGTGTGCGAAGGTGGAAATGCCCAATTAAAGCCCACGTATATTTCAATGAATCCCAAAGGGTTGGAAAAGCAAGGAAAATGAATTTTCCCTTTTCTACAAAAGTAATATCCCGTGACCGGCCTTTGACTTTTATTATTCCATATCATATTTCAAACTGGTTTATCTTTATCTTTGAAATTTGCGGCGGAAAAGCACTTTGTTACCTCAATTCAACTGGCATTTATGGGGGTCGCCGGAAGACGGAAGATCATATGAGAACGTGAGCCAGTCACCAGCCCACTTGTAGTTTCGCCCACTCAAGGACCCTCGAATACCCTTGCCCCCACAACAACACAAAGGGTAAGGGAGCCATTTCCGGAATATTCCTTAGTTCCAGAACCCCACGCAATTCACATTTCATATTTTGCGGCAATTTTCTATTCCATTTGTCCGCTTCCTTGGACTCCTTGGGTTCTTCGCACTCCTTTCCTGCTGCTGTTCGAGGCTATTTTATTGTTTTTTCGTCTCTACTCATAACAGAACCGGAGTACAAATGGCCAAGTTTATGGCTTGACCATTTCAATTTCATGCAGCTTGACCACATTTACAGCATCCTTCTTCGCCTCCGACTACTTGAGGTCTCTTACTTTTTACATCTGACTGACAGAGAGAACAATTTATACAACTAAGACATAATAGTTTGAATATAATTATGATAGATTTTTATAATAAAATATTATAATAGAATATTTCCGTATAGAACAGAACCTTGCAGAAGAACCTGGACAATAAAAACTTATTTTTGGTTTCTTAATTAAATGGAAATATTAAAATAATAATAAATAAATTAATTAATAAATAATAATATAAAAATATTAAATAATTTGTTTATTTCAATATTAATGTCTGGTATTATTACCATTAAAATTTAAATATTTTCTTGCCAATTATAATATTTTGTGGACAGTGTGCTTCCTCTCCAGCATCGCCGTAATCATCTTTCTCCTACTTTCTCAATTTCCCCAAGACACTTGAACACTTCGTTCCCAGACCCTTTTCCTTTCCCCCTTCTTCTCCTGACCCCCGACCCCCGACCCCTTTTTGCCCAGGAGTTGTTCAAACTGTAAGTATCATTGACCTTTTATGGATGCCCACGAGGGGGGGTTTCTGTTTTCCGTAGGTGGGGATGGGATGGGATGAGATGGGTTCAATAGGCGCAACAGTTGCAAGTAATGCGGCGGCGGTCCAGAAAATTACCTTAAAATATAAACAAAACTGGGGGTACAATGTGTGTGTGTGAGCTAGGGGGTGTGGGTTGCTTGGGGGGGGGGGAGGGGGTTCAGTTTTCAGAGCGTGCCAAGCAACGTGTGAAAATAATGAGCAGGCATGCCAAACACAAAGGCTGCGGGGTGGAAGTACAAACAAAAAATCGGGCAAAGAAACAAGGTTTTTCATTGAAAAGTGCAACCGAAATCCCTGGAAAGTTGTTTTCGAAACTCTTTCGCTTGAGTGTGTGTGTGAGTGCGAGTGTGTGTGCGAGTATGATCCATCATTCAGTGGCTAAACAAACAAAGCGGAAAAAGAAGCAGAGCAGCAGCAGAATCAGCTAAACAGATGCACACTGAGAAAAAGCAGGTAAGCGAATTTAATTTAGAATTTAGAAAAACAATTAAAGTTATATTATTCTCAAAATAATCTTTTTTATGCATTTATGTTTAAAAATTAAAGCTGTAAAAAAATATAGTTTATTCTTTTTGAATTTAACATAACAGTGTACCAACCCTATACAATATTGTGGCATAAATTATTATTATTTAATCTGTTAAATTTAAAAAAAAATTTTTTAATTGTAATAAATATTTTAAAATGCTTTCAAAAATTAAAAAAAAAAGTTTCTCACTACAATTTCTCTTAGTGCAGCCAGTCAGCAGCTTCCACGTTAATTTGTAGACGGCCGCGTTGAAAATAAAAATTAATATATGCCGCAACACGCTTCAACTTCCCATGGAACTGGGATTCCCATTTGGGGAATGAGTAGAAAGAAGGTGGGGCGCTTTTTGTTGATTTTGAGCCAAAGCAAAGCAAAAGCAAAAGCAAGGCAAAAGCAGAGCCAAAGCATAGTTGGAAATAGTTTCCATTGAAAAATCGCAGCACACATACTAAAAATATCCCTCTGCGTTTAATTGCGGCTTGGAAAAGCGGAACAGATATATCCGGTTTAGGATTTGGATCCTTATCCCCCCCAACCTCATCCTCGATTCGAATTGTCTCGAAACTTTTCGGCAGCCACGCCCCATTGCCCACTAATTAAGTGAAAAGCGGAGGGAGGGGGCTTTCATCTTCGCCTCGGTTTCAGCTGCAATAAGAGGTTAATTTGATTTGTATTCCTGCCACTTGCCGGGCGAACTGCAGACTGCATTAAGCGCAGGATACTTGGGGCTAAACCGCCCCCCCCCCATTTCACAGCCAGGACAAAGCTGTAAACAATGCGCAAACAACTCCTCAAGGAGTGCCGCTCGGAATGAGCTGTAAAAATTGCAGAGCAGAGAAAAAGGATATTTAGACGCGGCTTACCGAAAGCTCAGCCAAGGAAAACAAGATAACAGACTGGCAGACTGGCTGAAAAAAAGGAAAGCGGAGAGGAAAAGGGGGAAAATTCACAGGGACAGGCACGGCGACTTCTTCGTCTCCAGGAGACAGCGACTGTCAGGCAGACAATGTGTAAACTATGCAGGCTATATACATAAATACACTTATGCATGCACTCAAACTGAACACTGAACACTGAACTCCAAGCTGACTTCATCTTCGCTCAGGTCTGACATCGGCGAAAATGGTATGGAAAACGGGAAAAGCGGAGCGGAAAACCCGCTTGAAAGCGAATGAATCCGTCAACCCAGCACTTACATCCAAATTTGTATAGTGTTTAAACAAATAGAACTATGCTACAAAAATATTATTACACATTTTGTTCTAATAAATTAAATCAATAATACTAATTCTACATACTTAAAATAATATTTAAAAGTCCTACAAAAAGTTATTTAGCCAAAGGGATATTAAATGTGATATAGGATATATATATTTTACTTTGATAAATGGGGCTAGTACTTATATATATATAAGATCCCCAACCCTGTCGCCTTTCAAAAGACGTCGCGAATTCCGTAAACCCTTGGCGTTCTTCGAGTTCATTCATTCCGACTCACCTGGGGTCTCCGCCACGGATTTCGGAATCCTCAGGAATGCGCCACTTGCTGCAGTTCCAGTTCCTCCAAGGATCTCTCTGGATTTCCTGCATATACTCCTTGCCAGTCCGAATGTCTTGGGCAATGAATTGCATTTCCTTTCCGTTTTCCTTTTCGTTTTCCTTTTCCCAGCCGCATTCGTAATGAAGACTCCATTGGAGCCCGAAAATAGGAACATACACACACAGGTTCAGGTTGGCCGGAATCTGGCCTAACCCGGTGTTTGTTTGTTTGCCAACTGGCTGGCTGTCTGTTTGTCTGTTTGTCCGACTGACTGGGCTCTGGGGCAATAAAATAAGCAGCCAAATGAAATGGCTGCAGACATTGCCATCTTGGAGGATGTTGCAGATGCCACCTGCCAAAAAAAAAAGGAAAAGAAAGGCTCGTTCCCGCCGGAAAAAATAAGATATATGAAGCTACATAGTTGGGCGCCGTTCTCGGGGGACTCGGCTGGTGACTGTGGGTGGCTCCACCGGCTGCATCGGGGTATCGAGGCATCGAGGCATCTTGGCCTGTCGCAAATAGTGAAAATATTTACCAATAGCTGCTGTCCATAGCGATATCGAACCTCCCTGCCGAACCTCCTCCTCCTCTCGGCCTCTGTTAACGAGTGGCCTTTGAGCGGCACGTTCGTGTTTAGACTCTTAACACATTTTTTGGTCCTCGCTCCTTGCCCGACTGAAGTGCAATCAGCAGAGGCAGATGGAACCAGAAGGAAGCAGCCAGAGCCTTGCGAGGATGACAGACTACGAGATACTTAAAGTTATAGGGGTTTCTTTATTTTGTTTTTTAATTTATTTCTAAAAAATTATGTCCAACGTGAGAGGATTTCTTGGTTCCTTAAGTCGGATTTTTATATATATATTTTTTTTATTTTTTTATTTTGTTCAAAATGTAATATTTAGAAAGAATATTTGGGTTCCTTAAGACTGATTTTTATATATTTATTAACTATTTATATCCTATTTTTTTTAAGAGGAGGATTTTTACAGGGATTGATTTCAATGAAAGTATTGAACATGAAAGTTTCTGCTCTAGTATTCTATAATATATCTCAGATGGCCTCCACATCAACCCAATCACGAGGGTATGTATCCTCTCTAGTCCCCGAAATCAGTGAGAACAGCATACGTATACCCTGCTTGGTGGACGGGTATCAAAACGCCGGATCTCGGACCGGCGGACATCATCCGCACGTACAACGTTGTCTCGCCCAGACAGTTTGCAAACACAGACCCATCCGAATCCATCCCGTCCTCATCCTCATCCTAATCCATTCGACATCCTGAGCTCCCCGCACCCCGCAACATTTTCCTCTTTCCTTATTTACCCCATTGTTTTCCTTTCGCCGCGTGGAAAGGAAAGCCAAAAAGCTTTCACTGCCCTCCAGTTCGGTCTTAAAGATAAAAACTAGTGGATCAGCAGGCGGCACTTAATTACATGAAACGAAAACTGTTAACATTTCGGACAGGAAGACAAGGAGCAGGATCGAGAACAAGAACAAGGATTCGTTTTAAGTGTTGTGGGGCATGTGACATGATAATCATCGCTCGGCACATTGAAGTATGAAAGGGGGCCCATAAAGCTGAAGCATATGATGTGATATGATATCCGGCGATATCGACCTCAAGGGTCGTCAGTGTTAATTGACCCAATTGCTGGGGGCTGGGGGCTGGAGTATTTCAGATGTATGGATGGAGGGATGGGTAGAAGCTACAGAGCTTCTGAACTTCTGGTCGAAAGGAGGCGTTGACCTACAAAACGACGGAAAACGACAAACGACAAACGGCAGATGACCAAAAACGGGAGCCTGTTGCATCGCATAACTCGTATAATCTGATGCGATTTTGAGATTTGTGAAGCCGAGCGGAGGAGTAAGGCCCGAGGGGAAGGGGAAGGGGAATGGGTATACGAATGCGAATGGGGAAAACGCGGACCTGAGTCGCTTTTAAAATGCAACAGCCGCCGGAGGACAGTAACAGTCGAGTGCCATAAAAGGGGCTAAAGTACAAATCGTTGTCACATGTGAGCCGCATTTTTATGGCCGCCGGCTTGGGAATTTCTGCAACATTCAACATCCAGCATCCCAGCATCCAAAAGCCTCCGGCTGGCAATGCAGAGGCAGCCTCGCATGAAGAATTTATTGTCCGCGCTTTAAATGGTCAGGGCAGGCAGACATTTGGGCATTCAACGGACCCTGTCCACCGTCCACTATCCCCAATCCACCACCCCATTCAGCTGCACCTGCACTCAGAAACTAACTCATTAATCGCTTATAACAATTCACAACTGCTAAGGTAAATCCCCGGAAGAGGATCCCCAAAAGAAACGAATCGAAATAAACGCCATTGGAAAAAAATCACAACTACTAGCAAAAGAAAGCAATCATAATCATTAAACTATTATAAATATTCAGTATAATGTAATGTAGAATTTCTTGATTATCTAGACTTATCTATAAAGCTCTCACCCAAAAAATCGGCAAGTTGCTAAAATCACCCAGAACGGATTGACATAAAAATCTAAGAAAAAAAAATCATAATTTTGGAAATAACCTAGTATAAACAAGACTTCGAAAAGGGTTTATTTTTTTTATTTTTTTAATGCAATATATTGTTCACTTTCTCTCAGTGTAGTTGCAACTGCTGCCCTTTCGAGTCGCAACTGCTCCCATTCAATTGTGCAACAGGTCAGCTTTGCCCGCAGAAGGTGCTGCAATTTTTATTGCTTTCAGGAGAATTGGGCGAGGCCCTTTAAAGGCTTTTGATTTTGGATTGGCAATGGGAATGGGAATGGGAATGGGAATGGGAATGAGAATGAGTCGAAGAGACCCGCAGGCGGACAAAGATGATTCAATTGATTGATTGATTGATTGATTGATTGACCGCTTCGCCACAGCAAACGACCAACAGCAGCCAACAGTTGGGGAAACTGGCTTCTCAGCCGGTGACGTCAAGCAAATCGATGATGGGATGTTGGGTGGGCATTCGAGATTTCGAGTTTCAGCTGCACGATGCTAATTCAGCAAAAATATCAGAAATAATCAGAAAGTACATTACGTTACATTACATTTAAATATTCTCCTTTTTCTATCTTTTTCTGACTGAGATAATCAAAAAGCACCGATAAACCCTCTTATCGCATTTCTCTACACCCGGGGTGTCTACATTTTAAGAGCTATTATTAACAAAGCAAAACAGAATGTCGCAGATGTGCTCTTGCATGGGAACTAGTTCGTTGATAACACTTTGCTCTCATCCAGAGGCGTAGTTCAGTTATTTTGAAGGGGGCTATAGCGGCTTATTATCAAGATCATTAAACAAATTTCCCCATGTTTGCTCCTAAGTAAGTGAAATATTATACTAAATTTGATATTTTGGTTATCTATGATTTTTTTCTGATTCAATAAAATAATATTTTCTCTTTAAAAAAAATATAATTATAAAATAAAAATATTCAATACATTTATTTAATATATATTTAATACAAATATATGCTTATAATTTTTAATAATAATATTTTATTTGTTTATTTATTTCAGATTCCACGCCACTGTCCACTGTTTGAATGAGCTGGCAGCCAAAGTCCAAAGACCCGATTTAGCCGCTGATTATGATGATGATTCTCGCTTTCTCTGGCGCCTCATTCGGCATTCGATGCTCAACTCGATCGGTGGGCTGCGCTACCATATTAGATCCATCAGAATATTGGAGTAAATCAGCGGCATGTGGGTGCAGAGATTACTGAGGACCATCAAGCATCATCCCCAGATTACCCGCCAAATCAGTGCGAGGATCGTCAATGGAACGAACATCGAAGTTCAGCCGGAGAAGGAAAAGGCTGAGAAGCTGATTTTTCCCTCGGTTTGGCTGCGTGACAATTGTTTGTGCGACGAGTGCTTTCACGGCAGCTCCAAGTCCCGCAAGTTGGACTGGGATAACTTCGATACTGGGATAAAACCCATCGATTTGGGGGTCAGAGAGCAGGAAAAGGAGGTGGTGGTGAGGTGGAGTGATGACCACGAGAGTCGGTTCTCCTTGGACTGGCTCAAGGATCGCAGTTTCCAGGAGGATAAACAGCAGGAGTATCTAAGGGAGTTCTACCGACCGCAAACGCAGCACTGGTCGGGCAAGGAGTTCCAGGAGGTGGCTAGACACTTCAACTACGAGGAGGTGATGTCCCAGGACTCCGCGCTGATGCAGTGGCTCCAAGCGCTGGCCGTTCACGGGGTGGCCCTCCTCCGGAACGCCCCCCTGGATGAGGGGGTGGTGCGTCGCCTGGCGGAGAGAGTGGGCTTCATTCGGCGCACCACCTACGGCGAGGAGTTCGTGGTGCAGGCCAAGCCGGGTGCCCAGAACTTCGCCTACCTCTCGCTGCCTCTGCCCCTGCACACCGATCTGCCTTACTACGAGTACAAGCCGAGTGTGAACATCCTGCACTGCGTCGTTCAGACGGACTCTCCCGGCGGCAGCAACATGCTCGTCGACGGCTTCCACATCGCCGACGTCCTGAGACGCGATCATCCCGAGGACTTCGAGCGGCTGAGTCGCGTCCTCGTCGATTGGAACGACATTGGGAGCGAGGACGGAAGGGAGTTCCACAACATCTGGCGGGCGCCGGTCATATGGTGAGTACTTATTGAGTCCCTACTGTATACCCTAGATCAGCATAGAATGGTTCAAGAAAGTGTCTGCACTTTAAACTAGATATAGAACATAAATGCTAAAATCTTGGTCGAAAATATTAAATAGAATTTTAATCCCATTTATTGTTGTATTTATGAGATGTTAGTGATCTTTACAAAACGAAGATTTAACAAGGTGTTATTATTATAATAATAATATTATAATAAATGGTAGTTTTTTTTTTTGTTGATGTGTTTTGTTGTGGTTTTTTCCCAGTTTTTTTTTTTAATTTAGATTTAGGGTAATTTACTTCATTTTAGGGGTCTGAGGAAAGTGTAAATTGTGATTCAGAAGTTTTCTCTTATTTTTTGTAAAAGTTTAAATATTGCTTTAATGTTTTCCATTGAGGGGTTTTTAAGTTCCATTTACTCTTTATGTACCAAATGCCCTTTCTTACTGTTATCAAGATGATTTCACCATAGTTTGACTTTACATCCTTATAGTTAAAATGGGATATTTTGAATCTTTGAATAACCTTCGATATATTCCTTCAACCTTACTTCTTCAATGAAAGTAACCCATTATTAGGTCAAATATAGTACATTAGGGTTAGTTTTCCCTCTTCGCTTGATTTTCCCGATGTGACCTGACCTTCCACCCGTCCTTTCCGCCCCTTCTTTCCCATCCTTTCCTCTCCTTAAAGCCTGGACGCCGAGGGCCGGTACACGCGGGTGAACCACAGCGTTCCGCAGAGGGACAGCCACTTCAACGTGCCGCTGGCGGAGGTGCTGCCCTGGTACGAGTCCTACGCCCGCTTCGTCCGCCTGGCGATCGCCGACAGCCACGCCTTCAAGACGCAGCCCGGCGACGTCCTCACCTTCAACAACATTCGGCTTCTGCATGGAAGAACCGGCTACGACGACTCCGAACTGAGTCCGCGCTACATTGTGGGCGCCTATCTCGACTGGGACATCATCTACTCGCGTCTGCGGGTGCTGAAGAAAAAGATACAAAAAAAATCCCAATAAAAGCGAAAAGGAAACGCGAGTTGCCATATTTTCCAAGCCATTTGATGTGAGCTTCTCATTTGAATAGTTGCCCCTGCTTTTTAGGGGGGGCCGCACATATGCTACGAAATCTGGAAATCCATCTAATCCTGTTTGGCTTCAGGCGCCAATTTCGGCAGCTAAAGCAGTTAAAGCAGCTCAAGCGCAAAAATGAAAAGTTGTAAAAAATCACGATGATCCCGGGATCCAAGGATAAAGTCACCAATTCCGGGGGAAATAATGGGCGGTGGGCGGGGATGTCTCGGCTTATTTGCATCGCGGCATTGCCTGACAAATCGTTTGTGAAAATGATTGACAGTGGGGCGGGAAGTTGGCCAAAACACGTTGGGAGTGTCGAAAATGCTGCCAAGCTAAGAACCTCACACTGCGACAAATTTCGATGGTATCCAAGATCATTTATTAATTTTACTACAATTTGTTATAATAAATACAATATAAATTGCATATTTAAATGTTTGCTTGTATTATAAATCATTTCTACGCTTTTTACTGCTTAAATGTAGATTGTAACTTAAACTACGAGATAAATGTTTACGAAGAATTTATTGAATTAAAATTGTTTAATTTTGTAATGTGCGTAAATGTGTATTTAAATAATACAAATAAAGTATTTATTAAAATTCAATAATTATCGTAATAAAAGTAATCATTAATCATTTTAATGGGGAATTTCTTTCCCTGGAGTTGGCATCCGTTTTCCCCCAGCAACACCTCATTTTGGAGTGCATTAACCCTAAGTAACTCTCAATAAGGAGCACCGTTAATCGTCTCCAGGTTCTCTAGGTGCCAGCATCCTCGGGATCCTCGAAGTGGCCGCCTGAATGGGGCGAAAGTACTTGGTTTCCAGTACTTGGGAAACCCGGAAACGTAAATGTAACCCCCGTAACCCACCGAACCCCGAAAAAAACTTCTATGCCAATTTCCTTTTAAATATTTTATAGGGCCCCATTATGCCTACTTATGTCTTGTTATAGTAATAAAATAAAATTTAAAAGTGTTCAGGCTGGCGGGGGAGGCGCAAAAGTGTGGAAAAGTGCGGAGGGGGCGGGCGAGTTGTTAAGAAAAATATGAAAAGTCGGCGGTGGGAAAACCCACAACTCCCGGCCGCTGGAAAACATTTCGAACAACAGTTACAACGCCAGCAACTTTACATCGACATCCACATCCCATTCCCCTGCTATTCCCCCTTTCCCTCCATGTCCTTGCAATAACGGGAAATGCGAAAAACCTAAAGGAAAACGAGTGAGTTGGGGGGGAAAACCCCAAAGGCGTAGAGGAAAAGCGGCCAAGATTTGCGGTCGAAATTCGGCTGTCGTGGTAGACTTTTGACCTGCAATCGAGGGGGAGATCTCAAGGGAAAAAGCATGTGGTCTTTTGAGATGGAAAACCTACATAATTCCAGAACTAGAATATCTAGAAAAAGTGCTGCCCAAAAGTATGCTAAGGCACGTAGTCCTCGATTTGTGATGGGAAAACTGTTACATACTTTAGGGAAATTGCTTACTTACTCAGCTAAAATTACATTTAATTTTTTAATTTTTGATCTAACATTTAATATTTAAGTAATTAATTAATATTAATAATTGTATGAATTTGTTATCAAGAGTAAATTTTATTTTTTATATTCCTATTTGAAATACTATAGTTAAATGCCGTTCGATTGATCCTTCCAACTGAGCGTAGTGCATTTATCCTTGTGCTCCTTGTAGCCAAGTGAAAGCATTTCCACGGTGTGACTGTGTGTGTGTGTGTGTTTGGCCTATGTGTGTGCTGGTATTCCCTTAACACGCATCATGACGCCCAGACAAAAAGCATAGTACAACTTCTTTTTCGTTCCGCACTTAGCCCCATTCCCCCGCCCCCATGAAAAGTCTATAAAAAGTTTACTTTTTTAATACTTTTCGCATTTATATGTAATAAAAATCTTGTAAAATACGCCTTTTTTGCACTTCACAATGCGCCCCATGTGAATGCCAACAGTCCTGGTTCCCAGTCCCCAGTTTCTCCAGCTTCAACTCCTGCATCTCCAACCCCAAACCCCAAACACGTTTAGGGTTCAGTGAAAAATTCTGTTTCACTCGACTGGCGACTGGCGTCTCTCTGGCCTCCGGCAATTTGCAACTATGAAGCAGCAGTCTTCAGCTCGTCTTCATTCTTCAGCCAGGGGCGAACTTAATCCAAGGAGACTGCCTGCCAGGAGTTTTCGAATAACATCCTTCGATTCTATATATATTGTATGGAATTGAATGCTCTAACAATATTCAAAAGTCATAAATTATAGGAAATAATAAGTGAAATTGGCACAACATATGAAGAACGATTTTGATCCGCCTTTTACATAATTATTAAACTTTCTAAAATATTTTTAAAATATATGATATAAATATATATTTTTTTAGAAAATCCTTTTAAAATATTTTGTATTATTTTTTAATCCTTAAGAAAAATACAGAAAATTACAATGAGTGATTATTCATATCATATTATATATTTATTAAACTTCTTAAAATCTTTTTAAAATATACTTTTTTTAAATAATATAAAATATTTTTTTTATTTGAATTCTTAAGAAAAATACATTCTTTACGTTATATTACAATTAGTGATTATAAACTTATTCAAAAATACCTATGCAATTAATATTACTAATACTGAGTTTAATTCCTTGACTTTGGCATGAGACTTAGTCTTTTCTCTCAGTGCCTTTCGTGCTGTGTCAACTTTTGTGTTATATTTGCTGCAACAGCAAGTGGCGGCACTTGAAATCCAAGCGGCGTAATTCCAGCAGACGATTCCTTCAGCAGAGGGCAAAAAAAAAAATTGCTTCTTAGCCGGGCTAAGCATTTCCTAGGGGGCCAGGGCCCGAATGGAAAAGTCTTTGAGCGTTTTCAAGGGTCTGGCTGTTGGTTCGGTGGCTCTGGGTGGTTGGTGTAACAAAAACAACAATATTAGAGGGAAAAAGGTTTAATGCGGCCTAAGTTCCCGTTCCCGTTCCCATCTTCCTGCGATATCTTCGTGGTTGGCTCGAAACGAAGGGAAGGAAAATACTGCGTCGTCAATCGGCATTTGGAATTTCCAGCCATGGCAACCATGGCCAGAATGAAGATGATGAGGTTGTGCAGCAGGCCACAAAATCCCAAACCCAAACCCCGAGCCCAGTTGCCTGCTGCTCCGCTGATTGGCCAACTAATCCCCGTATATCTTTCCGCAGGGTGGCGAATTTGTGTTCGTTTAATAGAGTCCCGAAAAAAGCAAAAGCAAAGGCAAAAGCAAAGGCGAAGCATGAGCAGAAGAAGCATTTTTCAATTTTTCACTTTAATCAAATTAAAATTCATTCGCTGCGCTTATGAAGCGTGCAGGCGCGTTAGGGAGTGGGTGGGCTTTTTGGCTGGGTTTTGGGTGGCTTTTTGGGTGGCTTTCTGGGGGGGGGGGGGTTGGCTCTGTCTGCCACAGACAGACGCCGCTTTGTCCCTGCATATTGCTTTGGCTATTGCTATTGGCAACCCGACCTATGGACCATCAACCATCCACCACCCGGCGAAGTTTTAGCGGTTTTTTTCCCCTGTTCGAAAAACCATGATACCTTTCCGCAGGGGAGAGTATGGATTTCGAAGGCTCGGATCATTATTTCTCCTGTCCGACTAGCCGCCTGTCCCTTTCATTCAATTATTTGCAACCCGGAAAGATTCGTTATGCGATATCTATGGAAAATGTTGTAAACTCTTGTATACACAAAGAAACAAAATAAAATCGAACGAATCAGCTTTGTAATATTACAAAAATAAACAGCATTTTTGTAAATTTTAAATTTTATTTTTGTAAATATGATATTTATTTCTTGAACTGTAATCTCGCCATTACCCAGTTTCTTAGTTTCTTGGCTTATTTTATTAAACTCCCCCATGAAAATTAAATATCCTCATCCTGCTGACAGCCACTTACTTTCCGGGCTACGTGAGGCCAGGGTATCTCCCTCTTCGAGCAAACTCCGCCAACAGACGTGCCTCGCCACTTACATTTCTGCGCCACTTTTATTTCTTTGTCAAGTTTGCCAGACCAAAAAACTTTGTCCGGCGCTTTGCATTGCGGTCGAAGTCCTGCAGAAGGACGAAACTGAAAGCGCTGCAGGGCATTTTCCGGGCAACAGTGGATGTACATTTAGGCACGACTTCAGATGCAACGGAAACAGAAGCAGCAGAGGCAGCAGAAGCAGCCACCCCGGAGCCGTGAAATTTGATAAATATGCGTATTAGTTTCAGTTTCACTGCTCGAAGGACCTGAGTCCTGAGTCCCGAGTCCTGGCGATGAGAGCAAAGCTCAAATAAAACTAAGAACCGGCCCCCGGGCGCAAATTTTACTTAAATTGCGCTTTAAATTAATTTTCGCCCGGCGCAAGGACAAGTGGCAAGTTTTCCCTCTCCAAAGCCTCCCCAAAAAGTATGCAGCACTATGCGATGTGGACTTTCCCAGGGCAAAAGTGGAATAGAGCAGGCCCACTTTGAGTTTGTGTGTGGGTTGCCGGCACAATAAACTGCTTATGCAAATGCAAAATCAATAGGGAGATCGGGACCATCCCAATAAGTACCGAGGGGAGGAGCTCCAGAAGGGCTTTCCCCATAACGAGACGGGGCGAGACGATTTTATTGCCTCGAAATAGGAAGAATTCGATTTGCGATAAAAACATTTTAATTTTTACCCGTTGTTGGCAAAAAAACCGCTAAAATTTATTTATTTATAAGTTTATTTTTGTCTAAGATTCAAATTCATTTTTTCCACCCTAAAATATCAGTTTTTTTTGCCGAAACAAAGGAAATTTTTGCTCAAATATTGAATGTCATACCTTGTTGAACTCGTATTTAAATTCCGAATCGATTTGCGTTCAAATCTGGACACTTTAATTTTTTGTAATTTTTTGGAAAAAATCATGATACCCCTTATCAAAAAATTCGAAAATTGGTCAAAAATTTAATTTTCCCAAAAGTAATCGGGGTCGTTAGTTGAGGTTGTTAGCTGTCCAAAACAGTCGATCGTTTATCTGTCGGCCTTGATTTGTCCAAATTACGGCTGAAAAACCGAAAAATACGTTTGTTTTTGTCTAAAATTCAAATTCATTTTTTCCACCCCAAAAATATCAGTTTTTTTTGCCGAAAGAAAGGAAATAATAGTCCATACCTTGTTGAACTCGTAGCTGAATTCCGAATCGATTTGCGGACATTTTTCTTTTGGTTCTGATGACTTTCTTGAGAGATTCGAGCAACCCGATGGTCCCAGAAATGAAATCAGAACTTTCTTTACTTACCTTTTCGTATACAAATAATACCCAGTGCCTAGTTTAGTCCCCGAATTAATACACAGTTTTTGGCTTGATTTCGTTATTAGTTTTATTATTATTATTAGCAATTTGTCCACTTAATTCGATTAAACTTTCATGCTCTTTTTGCTTTCTTTTTGCTTTTTGTTTTCGGTTTTTTACTTTTTCAAGTACACATAAATGATATATATATATATATAACTTGGATTTTCCTCCATCTGCTTGTCTTTGATATAATTGTTTTCTTTTTCTTTTGCCACAAAAATTGCATACTTTATGTATTATTATGATTAATCATATTTTAATATTTAATTATATATATATATTTATATATATATTATTTAAGTACCAACTACAATACTTTAATATCAGACAATGTGAATTTCTCTTGCTTTTGTGTGTGTGTTGGTGTGTGTATGTGTGTGAGTGTGCAATTTATGATCCAACATAATAATTAGCAATAATCGAAATTTTAATCAAAGTGTATCTATATATATAGTTCTATCGTCTTCCTCTTCACACCTTACGTTTTTTGAGTATTTACAAAAAATCTAAGAAAAAAATTGGTTTTCTTTTTTGCGTTTCTTTCTTTTGTTTTTGATCTTTGATTAGGCATATTTATGTTTTTAATACGTATGATATTTGTGCTTTTCTGTAGGCTTACCATATGAATAATTCGTTCTGGACAAGCACACGCATGATATATTCATATTAGTCTGACCGAAAAAAAACATTAAATATTATTTAATAACTAATCGTGTTTACTTGCGTGTGGCTGAAGGATATGTGATTAGTGGGCCATGTAAACCAAATGGGAAGTGGGATCTACCATATAACATATAAATACATTTTAGATCTCCGGCCTCCCCTTCTTTATAAATATATTCCCTAGCAAGGGGTGTTCATTTATAGTTAGGTTTAGGATTAGGAAAAAAAGTGTAAATAAATAAAGTTAAAAACGGCTTGACATATCAACTAATGACTAATTTGGTTATGTTTGCATCTCTCTCGTTAAGTACTTAAGTAAGTTCATTCTTTCGAAGAAATTTCAATTTTTCAATTTTTTAATTTTCTCATTTGTTTTGAATTGGCGGAAACGGAAGTCAATTTGTCAGCTTGTTTTGTCTTGTGATGCTTGTGATGTTTGGTGGGCATTTCAATTTAATTAATTTCTTAATATTTTTTTTTACCAAATGCTAGTTAACAGTTACGAACCAACCCAACCCACCCTTTCCTTCGCAAAGCCTCTTGGTTAAGAGTTTTTATCCATTTTTTATCCACTCAACTGTCGCTGCGTCAATTTATATGCTAATGGGACCTGCATCCTATTTAAAATACATATGCGACAACACGCCTCTTGCCACGCCCCCCGCCCATCATTGTGCGTTAAATGAACGAAAAAAAGTTGAAAAAGAAAAAAAAAACAGAAATGAGCAGAACAGAACCCAATTTATTTAAATCTATATAAATGTTTTATATCTCTGTGCGTACACGTACATTATATAAATTAATATGTGTTTTTTTTGTTCCGGCCCACACTGGCCACGCCCCCCGCCTTCGCCGCATGCCGGTGAAAAAATTCAGTTAACGCAAAATCTCATTTAAATATGCATGAAGGCATGAAGCCGGCCACAATTGAATTTCTCATTCTCATTTCATTTCCCTTTTTTTTGCGTTGCTGAAACATTTTTTTCCCCGGTTATTTGTCAGCATTTATTCAAGGCTATTTTTGGGAAATTTTCAGGTAAAAAGGGGCTGCGATTCGGCAGCAAAATAAGATGGAAAATGGGAAGGAATATTTTCTCAACCTTTTTTACAGTGCAGCATCCTGCATAAAAATACATAAAAATGCATAAAAATTCATAAAAATGCGTATAAATGTATACAGTTAAAAGTTGACAATTTTGCATTTATTTGGCTCCAGGACACGCGCTTCCCATGAAGAATGTCCGTTTTCCGCCACTCGTTTTTTGCCTGCATGTTGTGGGCACACGTGTGTTCATGACTCATACGCCACGTTGGCCGGCGGAAAACAGAAACAGATATGGATACAGATCCGCAGATCCACATCCACATCCACAGAGCTAATTATGCGTCCCCGGGAGGAGAGTGAATGCGAGTGTGAGCGCAACACAAATCTCGGCTTAAATGCCGCAGCATGTTAACTGTCCAACTCGAGTCGAGTCTCGACTGTCCCTGCATATGTTGCCCCCATTTTGATTTATCATACATCATGGTCACGGTCGGACCTGAATAACTTGTGAATGGGTATGGGAATGGGAATGAGATATGGTATATGGTATATGGTATATGGTATGTGGCATATGGACGGGGGACACAACACATCAGACATCAGAATCAGACGTCCACAAAAGACCCAGAGAGCAGAGTAGGTGTCGTGTCGAAACCGAACCAAAACCAAAACCAACAGCAAAACGAACAGAAAAGTCAGCTAAAGATCTCGATTCAGTCAGATGGCCGAACAGGCAGCACATAAACACGAAAATAAATTCATTAAAACATTTATCAAGTTCGACACTTGGCTGTCATATATCATGTTACATTTTTGAGCCCGAAACATGTTTAATCCGCAGCAACATCGAATGTAAAATGTAACTGCAATCGTTGTTTCTCTTTATTTTGGAGGGCCCACGAAGTTCATTTTTACACAGAGTGCACGGAGAGAAATATTTATTATTGAAGTGAATGCATGTGATATTTTATTATTCATTTCATTTTCTGCATTTCTTGGTTTGGAATAAATATTTGTTTTTTTTTTTTAATTTATAAAGAATATTAAAAGTATATTCTGAAAAGTGCATTCTCGCAGCTAATTTCTCTGTTTGTTCTGCTGTTCAATTTGTGTTACGTGTTGGTTTTTGTCTCTGATGCTTATCAAGCAAGTACAGTAGGCACCAAGTAAAGGAAAAGTTGTGAAACTATTTGAAAGAGCCAAAATAAATATATATATAAATATATTTAGGCTTTTCCATTAAACTGCTATTTTCTGGAAACCAGCCCCTATATCATGTATTTGTTCAATCCCGAAAATTCGTCTTCAGCTGGGCTCACTGTACCAAGAAGCCGGCGGAGATGAGTGTTCCCAGTGTTGCGTGGCCTACACACATGCTCCAAAAACAAGTTACAACCAGTTCCCCCGATCGCTTAACACCTCCAGTTTACGCTGAACTCTTAACGCCTTCGATTTCAGTTTCCGATGCGCTCTCAATTTGCATGCATAATTCAAATTGAAAATTAAATTCGAATAAATGCATTTTAAATGCCTGTTTTGCCGCTGTTTTGCGCCTTTGCTTGCTTTTATTTTTATTTCTTTTCTTTGATGCAGCCATCAAAAACAAATTGGAATGCAAAAGCGCGTGAAAAATCAACTAGCAGATTGTCAATAGACATGTGCATAATTATCGGCAAAAACTGTTTGCATAAATTCTTGAGAAACGACAAAAAGACAGACAAATCAGATATAATACCCTAAAAGCTTTAGGAGAAGTAATTTAGCAGGACATGGAAATTGCATCTGTGATATTTGCACATGTTTTTTCGACTGCGAGATAAATAATAATAAATAGTATTTAAGCAAACAGATGTCCAAAATCCAAGTACCCCCTCTAAAAAGAGTATGATAAACTGGTACAAATAAATGTTGGACTTGCAACAAATGGTAAATATTTAAACAGCATTTTGGCAAATATTGGAAAATTAATCAAATTTTGGTTACGGTTTGGATGCTAAAAAACGAGAATGTTTGCTCCAGCTGAATTGTCAGGGATATTCAGAGTATTTGGGCCCCCCAAATGCAGTATACAAATAAATATTGACATTGAAAGTGTGGACAATAATGGACTAATTTGTAATACAAATTAATAACGACATTGAATTTAGACAGAGTTAGACAATGATCACTAATTTTTACTCTTAAGTATCGCATCATTAATGATTTTATTTCGTTTCCGATGATATCAGGTTTTCTTACGGCAAATTTAACCCAAACTTTTTACTGTTTTGAAAAGTGAATGCATACCAAAGGCCAAAATAAAATCTATAAAAAGTTTGGAATATAAAGGTGAAAATTCTTTATAATGCCAAGAAATTTTATGTGTGGAAAATAGATTTTTTTTTTTATGGAAATGGACCTATCGAGGGTCCCTACTATTTATTGGCAAAAGTGTGTACTTTTAGAAATAGAAATTCAAATAATTAATTTGTGGTTAACTGTTTGTAAATTAAGAGAGAAAATTCGTTAAAAAGATAATAGATTTTTTGTATGGGAAATTACGCATCGAATATTAATAATACTATTTTGAGGGTCCCTACTATTTATTGGCAAAAGTGTGGATGTGGACGGCTTGCCATCTGGTCAAGGCCCGTGTTTTGTTGTTGCTTTATGACTGCACTTATGTGTCGACGTGTTGGCCTGTTTGTCCGTTTTCCCCGTTTCCCATTTCCCTCCCGGAAAATTCGCGCTTGTTTGCTTGTCTAGAATCGCGACACGCGACGCTTTTGGGCTCTTTCTCGCACTTATTTTCAATTTATAACTGTTTTTTATGGCCAACATAACCGTTATGGACACAAGCGGCCACGCCCACTGGCCCATTGGCACGTAACTGTAATTAGCATTTGGTGTTTCATTAAAAGGGGGATAATATGCAGGGGTTGTGTGTTTTGTGTAAAGCGCTTTATAGACTAGAAACTCCCCCGGAAGGAGAAGATGATATTCTAGGAGGGAGTCGAGATTATGGGTTGGTATTACTTCCGGCTGGGAACTGACGGCTGACGGGACTGGGGACTTTTGATTTTAGGGGACTTTTCCGATTCGATTCGTTTAGATTAATTTATAGCATGATGCCGAAGAAGGTCAGAAACTTGAGTAAACTGTACAATTTATACAAAAACCGATACCTAGCCAAGTGTGTGAAATTGAAATCCGCTCTGACATATTCCGTTTCCGGTTCGATTCAACTGCATTTGCGTGCGCGCCGCTGGAAGCGCTTCATGCGTAGCGACCACTCGTCCTTCCACTCGAGGACCACCGAGCTGGGTCCGATGGCCAGGTAGCCAGGCGCCGCCTCCGAGTCGCGTCCAAGGATGAGATACGATCTGTAAGGGAAGAGGATGAAGAAAAGGTGGGGATTAGATCACACGAAGACGTATTAATTATAATCTAAAGCAGTCACACGCCTATCTTTTCATGTGTTTGTAACGGCACGAACATAAGTTTTGAGCACCCCTGATTTATTCGATGGTAAAACTCACTTGTTTAGCTTTATTTTGGGACACTGGCACTCGATGCTCTTGCGCGGCACCAGCAGCATCATGTTGCCCCTGCCCAGCAAGGAACTGGTCGTGCCCGACATGGGATTCCGCTTGAAGATCGTCTGGATGTTGATCTCGTACTTGTATATCTCGTTCTGCCGCTCTATGGAGAACTTTTCGGTGCTGATGTCCTGGGAGGCGCGATCGTGGCCAATGACCTTGGCCAAAATGGCTGTAGGATAATAATAATTGATAATAAGAATTAAATAAATTATTCTGAACTGTTGAAGAGGTGCTTTAGTGCAGCCCACTCACCATAATCTTCCATGCAAAACTTGTTGAGATTGAGCTTCTTGGGACTCGCCTTGCACTTGCCGCAGTCTGTGGGAGAGAAGTGGATGTTTTCCCTGAAAAGCTCTTGCATTTTTCCCCCAGTGCACTTACACTTCTTCATTTCCTCGACCTGCGAGCCTCCTCCGTCCTTGTAATCACCCGTGCCGCCTCCTCCGCCGCCGCCAGCACTCTCGGCCTGAATCATGTTCGCATTGGTGGGCACTTCTGTTAATTGGTAGATAATAATGGGAAAGAGCGAAAAAGTAGCGGATTAGAAACCATGGAATCCGAGGATCTCCTTCTGCGAAACTCACTGATGCAGGGTGCCACGTGGGAGCGGGTCTGCTGGTAGCCCCTGGCACATCGGTTGCAGGTCAGTCCGGTGACGCCCTCCTTGCAGGGACACTGGCCACTTAGGTGATTGCACGTCTTGCCCGTCGAACCCACCGGGTGGCAGTCGCAACCTGTGAAGAGGGAAGGGGGAACATGTCATCCTCATTAGAGCGTCTCTCCAACCATCCATCCATCTATTCCACGCACAGCTGTCTATGTGTCTCTCAGTCTGTCTGTCTATCTGTCTGGCAGACAGCTTATGGGACCACTGATTGATGACAGCTTATTATCAATAAACAGGGGGGACACCAGATACGGAATACCCTGGCAGGTCGGACATTTCTCAGCTCTGTGAGAGTGACAGGAGTAGAGACAGGCAGTACCCATTACACAATACTTGAGCTAGAGAAAGAACCTTTCGCCATTAAGTCTTTGGAAATACCTTATATTAAATCCAAGAAAGTTTAAGGGACATTTCATATATTAATAAATAACCAAGTGCAAGATAAAAGTAAATACCCCTGGATAATGGAGTACCATTATAATTATAACATCTTGTTTAACATTCAATCAGACGAGTGAAAGCAGGACTCACGCTTGCAGACTTTGCGATGATTTGGCGGCTTAGTGGCATCCCGGTAATATCCCTCGCGGCAGTAATGGCAGTATCGTCCGGTAGTATCATGCTGGCAGTTGTAGCACACACCACCCGAAACCCGACCCGATAGCTTGTATAGCTCGAGGTTGAAGCGGCAGCGACGGGCGTGTCCATTGCACTGGCACACTGAAAGAAAGAGGAGAAGAAGGTTTGATTAGAAAGTGAAAATATAAATAGATAAAACTATAGTCTAAGAACTAGAACCCGCATTTACCCACCACCTTTAATAAGAATTGGGAAATAATTATAAAAAACACTATAATCTAAGAACTAAAACCCTCATTTCCCTACTACCTTCGGAAAGCTTAAGGTTCCCACTTTTTCCTTCCTCTTTTTCAAACACAACTAAAGTCAAGTGACAACAAATGGCCATTGCAAGCAGTTTGGTTTCCCAATAGTCTCACCAAATTACCGTTATTGGCTAACGAGCTTAACCCGCTCCCATTTTGTTATTATCAAGGATGGAACAGCATCGGGTCCGAAGAGAGCTAATCATTTAATGACAGTCCTTGCCGTTAGCCTCGTTTTTTCGTTGTTAGATGGATAGATTTAGAGGGTGGAATGGGATGGTTTGGGATCCCCGAGCATTTCATAAATAATTAATAATGATGGGAAACTGTTACGTGCTCTATTTTTCGGACAGGTGCGGGGGCAGCTGAGTAGCTGAGTTGCCTCCTTTATCCCCTGTCTTGGTTATGATTGATTATTGTTGTTGTTGTGGGTGCTGTTGTTGTGCCCTTGATTGATGAAAATAAAAAAGAAGTAAGAAAAGCGGGAGGGTTGTGTGATGGGATGCGATGAGTGGGATGGGGTTCCAGTGGCAGTACCTTACATATATTTTTTATGCTCTTACTCATTCGCCTCTGCCCCTTATCGATTTTCCAGACTGACCGCCCACTTGCAGGACGTAAATGTTCATTAAATTAATCGGAAAATATCATAAAATAATTTTAGCAACTAATTGGCAGTACTTGACTTCAATTTATGGTGTTCCTGGGACTCTGAGGCTGCTCCTCCGTTCCACGAAGTTTCCTTTCCTTTGGCCACATTCCCCACAGCCCACTCCCATTTATTTTGGAAAAAGGCATTAAGGGTGATTTATATACAAACGCAGACACACACGTGTCCTCTTTGTACATCTCATACAGTTGAGGTCAAAAGCAAACGAATACTATAATTGGTAATTGGATAATTTGTAAAATATTTCTTACTTTATATCTGTATACCTCTCATAAAAGCATTATGGCCTTGACTTTTTTAACATAATATTGCATTTTAAATCCTGTTCTTGTGTCCCCGTCTGTTTGCACTGGGATTGTCCGCCGATGCCCACGCATGAGCGCCTGTCGAGGGGGATTTTGGCATCGGAGGGGCGGAAAGCGGGGATGGGCTGGTGATTGCCTTTGGTGACTGGTGCGACTATTGTGATTGCTGTTGCCTTATATTTTTCATATCTTATGTCTGCATCATCGACGAAGGCTGACAACAAAGGAGCTGCTGCCTCCTGCCTCCCAGAAGGGGGGGCGTGGCAGGAAGACAACGCGGATGGCCGTTCGCTTATTTGGCAAATAATAACAACAGCAGCAACAATGGATGTGGATTCAGACCCAGACATCCAGACATCCAGACAGCCAGACAGACCGAACGAATCTCGAGCTGGAGCTGTGATGCCCGGAATATCGTACTTATCGAAGGACCTTATCCATGCAGCAGGCACACGACATCCCCCTCCTTAACCCATATTGTCATTCAGCTACTGCTCCTGCACGATTTTAAATGGATTTTATTTTCATCCGTCACTCGACTTCTCCGGGGTCAAGGCCGCAATGTGGGTGAAGGGGGGGTGGTCCAAGTTTGAACAGTACCCCTCTGTGGGGACATTGATAGAGGCTTCGCCCGGTGGAATTCTGACATATTAAATATTAATTATGAGGCACTAGAAGTGGTCCTTTGATTTATTAAGATCTAGTTAAAAGATGATTTATTTCATGATTTGATAAAAGTAAAATTTTAATATTTTTCTTACTTTTATTATTTTTTAATAGAAAATATTAAAGGTTCTAGAAATAATCCTCTGGGTTATTAAGGTTTAAAATACTGTATAGCGAAAAACTTTTGATTTAGTAAAAGTAACATTTTTAAATAAATATTATAATCTAAATAAAACCTTTTTCTAGTTTCTATTATTTTTAAAAAATATTGCATTTAAAATCACCCAGTTACTACAAAATATTTAAGGAAGAGCATTTCCAGTTGGTTCTGTCTGTTTTCTTCGCTTCCCTCGAATTCCTCACCGAGAGTCAGACTTATCATTATTATTTTCATCTTCGTCTCCTGCTTCAATATGAATCTTATTAAGAGCTTTATTTCCTCCCCGTCTCTTAATGATAACGATAATAATAATAGCGATATTGTCCGCCAGTTGGGGACTCCAATCCCCAATCCCCAATCCCCCAACCAAATGGCCTTCGGGGCAGCGGCGTCCCATTGTCGTATCATCGTATCATTGCCATTGACACGCATTGTAATTGAGTTTGAGTTGATATTGCGGAACGATAAGCCAGCCGCATTCAACGGGAACCGCGAAAATTCCAGAGACCCCGCATAAATTCCATTGGCAGACAATTAGAGAGCCACAAAAAAAGAAAAGAACCACAGAAAGAAAATCGTTGAATGGAAAACCGAAGCCCCAAAAAAAGAAACAAAAATATTTCGAAGCTCCCGCCGATTAGCCAAAGTAGCACATAAATTTTCGGTGGCCCCGGAAAATCCGTGAGTGTGTGGAGGGGATTTACTCAAGCATGGCCAACGATGCAGCCGATCGGCTTAATTGGTTAACAATAAAACGCATTTTTACGCGAATTTCCTTCACAGTTCATTTGCTGCGGCCCCATTACGTGTTCTGTATTCTGTAGTCTCTTTCCCGATTTTTCAGGGGGGCAGGCAAACTTTAATTACTGGGCCAGCGAAATTTGCACATCTTGGCCATTTGGCCTTTTTGCAGAGAGAGAATGCCGATTTTGATATACGGCCAGGCGAAGTCAGGTCGAGGCAAAGACCCAGAGAAGAAATTTGCAGGCGGTCGAGAAAAGAAAAGTTCATAATTTAGCTGCAATTTTAATTAAAAGCTGGCCAAACAGAGGGGAAAGTGGGGAAGGAAATGCGACAGGGAAAACGAAAAGTGGTAAAACACATGCGAGCCGAGCCAACAAAAGTGCGAAAACGAAAACAGATAAAGGAAAATAAAGGAAAACATGTGAAAATCATTTTGCACCCAGAGCATACGTATTCCAGAGGATGGAGGAGGGGCCCCATAGATGGTACTATGGTGCATGGTATATGGCATGGGGTTCGTGGGGTTTGTGGGCATGATGATGAGGCCCGGCGCCGACAGATAAGCCCGGACCGGACTGGTCCATGCTCCATTCCATGCCCCCTTCATAAGTCGACGAGTCTGAGAGTTATGTGCCCGTTTGTTGTAAAACGGCACAAAAATTATGGGCGAAAACCAAACACAGGCCTCAATTGTGCGGGGGGAGTGCAGGGTAGCAGGGGAATGCCAGACGCCTTACCATCTATAAACTGGCTACAAAATGTCTAAATTTTTTCCTGTACCAAAACGAAAAGAGAAAAGTGGGAGGTGCTGTGCAGAAACGAAAAAAGAAAATCTGAAAAAAGAACTCGACAGCCAAAGAAGGACAGAGACTGGGGGACGTACGAAATACGATATGATATGATCTCGAGTACTTGTATTCCACATTCGAGTTGCTCTGGGAAAGAGGCGCCAGACTGTATCCGTATCTGCGGAATTCTGAAGAATGGGGAAGAATGAAGGAATTCTCCCGGGGAACAATGTAGCCGAAAGTGAGCGAATGGAAATATGCCAACCAAGCACGTTCCCATAAATCATAAAAAAGAATATAAGCAGTCGTATCAGCATCGCAGTCATAAAACACATAATGAAGCTTAATAGTGAGAAAAAAGCTATAAACTGCTGTAAGCTGTAAGTCATTACCAGAAATAACTAGAAGTTCTCATCATTATAAAAAGAACAAATCGAGTTTATCTTTTTCTAAAAATAATAGGCTTCCAAAGTTACCTCTTTTCCTAATGCTATGATAATATAAAGGTTTATTTGGGTTTTTTTGCTGTAACTTGGACAAAGTACCAATCGATTGAAAATTTAATAACGAGTTCAACAAGGTATTTGGATCATTATTTCCATTTTTATATCAGAAATACTTTTTGTTTTTGGGTGGAAAATCATGTTTTCAATTTTTGGTAAAAGTTTGAAATTTTCCTTATTGGATTTTTTGCTGTAACTTGGTCAAAAACTGTCCCAAATTTTTAGTACTGGTTGAGTAGCTAACAACTTAATAATTCATGTCAGTGCACTTTTCGTCTGATTTAAAGAAACAAATTTTGGATCCAATTTTTACATTTTTGATTTCCAAAGCCCTTTATCCAAATCTACAACTCCATTTCCAAATGTACTTCCCATTTTTTCCAAATCTACTTCTCCATTACCAAATAAACAAACCAATTTTTTCAAATCTACAACTCCATTTCCAAATTTGCAACCA
Source organism: Drosophila pseudotakahashii (assembly GCA_035046095.1). Classification (NCBI taxonomy): domain Eukaryota; kingdom Metazoa; phylum Arthropoda; class Insecta; order Diptera; family Drosophilidae; genus Drosophila; species Drosophila pseudotakahashii. The sequence goes on from JAWNOE010000105.1 coordinate 22,175,237, forward strand.
ATTTTTCCAAATCTACAACTCCATTTCCAAATTTGCAACCAATTTTTCCAAATCTACAACTCCATTTTCAAATTTACAACCAATTTTTCCAAATCTACAACTCCATTTCCAAATTTGCAACCAATTTTTCCAAATCTACAACTCCATTTCCCAATTTGCAACCAATTTTTCCAAATCTACAACTCCATTTTCAAATTTGCAACCAATTTTTCCAAATCTACAACTCCATATTCAAATTTGCAACCAATTTTTCCAAATCTACAACTCCATTTCCAAATTTGCAACCAATTTTTCCAAATCTACAACTCCATTTCCAAATTTGCAACCAATTTTTCCAAATCTACAACTCCACTTCCAAATTTGCAACCCATTTTTCCAAATCTACAACTCCATTTCCCAATTTACAGCACATTTTTCCAAATCTACAACTTCATTTCCAAATTTGCAACCAATTTTTCCAAATCTACAACTCCATTTTCAAATTTGCAACCAATTTTTCCAAATCTACAACTCCATTTTCCAATTTACAGCCCATTTTTCCAAATCTACAACTCCATTTCCAAATTTGCAACCAATTTCTCCAAATCTACAACTCCACTTCCAAATTTGCAACCCATTTTTCCAAATCTACAACTCCATTTTCAAATTTACAACCAATTTTTCCAAATCTACAACTCCATTTCCCAATTTACAGCCCATTTTTCCAAATCTACAACTCCGTTTTCAAATTTACTACCCATTTTTCCAAATCTGCAACTCCATTTAGCAATTTGAAATCTACAACTCCACTTCCAAATTTGCAACCCATTTTTCCAAATCTACAACTCCATTTTCAAATTTACAACCAATTTTTCCAAATCTACAACTCCATTTCCAAATTTGCAACCAATTTTTCCAAATCTACAACTCCACTTCCAAATTTGCAACCCATTTTTCCAAATCTACAACTCCATTTCCCAATTAGCAACCAATTTTTCCAAATCTACAACTCCATTTCCCAATTTACAGCCCATTTTTCCAAATCTACAACTCCATTTCCAAATTTGCAACCAATTTTTCCAAATCTACAACTCCACTTCCAAATTTGCAACCCATTTTTCCAAATCTACAACTCCATTTTCAAATTTACAACCAATTTTTCCAAATCTACAACTCCATTTCCAAATTTGCAACCAATTTTTCCAAATCTACAACTCCACTTCCAAATTTGCAACCCATTTTTCCAAATCTACAACACCATTTTCAAATTTACAACCAATTTTTCCAAATCTACAACTCCATTTCCCAATTTACAGCCCATTTTTCCAAATCTACTACTCCACTTCCAAATTTGCAACCAATTTTTCCAAATCTACAACTCCATTTTCAAATTTACAACCAATTTTTCCAAATCTACAACTCCGTTTTCAAATTTACTACCCATTTTTCCAAATCTGCAACTCCATTTCCCAATTTGCAACCAATTTTTCCAAATCTACAACTTCATTTTCAAATTTACAACCAATTTTTCCAAATCTACAACTCCATTTTCAAATTTACAACCAATTTTTTCAAATCTACAACTCCATTTCCAAATTTACCACCCATTTTTCCAAATCTGCAACTCCATTTCCCAATTTGCAACCAATTTTTCTAAATCTACAACTCCATTTCCCAATTTGCAACCAATTTTTCCAAATCTACAACTCCATTTCCAAATTTGCAACCAATTTTTCCAAATCTACAACTCCATTTTCAAATTTACAACCAATTTTTCCAAATCTACAACTCCATTTCCAAATTTGCAACCAATTTTTCCAAATCTACAACTCCATTTCCCAATTTGCAACCAATTTTTCCAAATCTACAATTCCATTTTCAAATTTGCAACCAATTTTTCCAAATCTACAACTCCACTTCCAAATTTGCAACCCATTTTTCCAAATCTACAACTCCATTTCCCAATTTGCAACCAATTTTTCCAAATCTACAACTCCATTTTCCAATTTACAGCCCATTTTTCCAAATCTACAACTCCATTTCCAAATTTGCAACCAATTTTTCCAAATCTACAACTCTATTTCCCAATTTACAGCCCATTTTTCCAAATCTACAACTCCATTTCCAAATTTGCAACCAATTTTTCCAAATCTACAACTCCATTTCCCAATTTGCAACCAATTTTCCCAAATCTACAACTCCATTTTCCAATTTACAGCCCATTTTTCCAAATCTACAACTCCATTTCCAAATTTGCAACCAATTTTTCCAAATCTACAACTCTATTTCCCAATTTACAGCCCATTTTTCCAAATCTACAACTCCATTTCCAAATTTGCAACCAATTTTTCCAAATCTACAACTCCACTTCCAAATTTGCAACCCATTTTTCCAAATCTACAACTCCATTTCAAAATTTGCAACCAATTTTTCCAAATCTACAACTTCATTTTCAAATTTACAACCAATTTTTCCAAATCTACAACTCCATTTTCAAATTTACAACCAATTTTTCCAAATCTACAACTCCATTTCCCAATTTTCAGCCCATTTTTCCAAATCTACAACTCCATTTCCAAATTTGCAACCAATTTCTCCAAATCTACAACTCCATTGGAAAAATTGGTTGCAAATTTGGAAGTGGAGTTGTAGATTTGGAAAAATTGGTTGCAAATTTGGAAGTGGAGTTGTAGATTTGGAAAAATTGGTTGCAAATTTGAAAATGGAGTTGTAGATTTGGAAAAATTGGTTGCAAATTTGGAAGTGGAGTTGTAGATTTGGAAAAATTGGTTGCAAATTGGGAAATGGAGTTGTAGATTTGGAAAAATTGGTTGCAAATTTGGAAATGGAGTTGTAGATTTGGAAAAATGGGCTGTAAATTGGGAAATGGAGTTGTAGATTTGGAAAAATGGGCTGTAAATTGGAAAATGGAGTTGTAGATTTGGAAAAATGGGCTGTAAATTGGGAAATGGAGTTGTAGATTTGGAAAAATTGGTTGCAAATTGTGAAATGGAGTTGTAGATTTGGAAAAATGGGTTGCAAATTTGGAAGTGGAGTTGTAGATTTGGAAAAATTGGTTGCAAATTGGGAAATGGAGTTGTAGATTTGGAAAAATGGGTTGCAAATTTGGAAGTGGAGTTGTAGATTTGGAAAAATGGGCTGTAAATTGGGAAATGGCGTTGTAGATTTGGAAAAATTGGTTGTAAATTTGAAAATGGAGTTGTAGATTTGGAAAAATGGGTTGCAAATTTGGAAGTGGAGTTGTAGATTTGGAAAAATTGGTTGCAAATTTGGAAATGGAGTTGTAGATTTGGAAAAATGGGCTGTAAATTGGGAAATGGAGTTGTAGATTTGGAAAAATTGGTTGCAAATTTGAAAATGGAGTTGTAGATTTGGAAAAATTGGTTGCAAGTTTGGAAATGGAGTTGTAGATTTGGAAAAATGGGTTGCAAATTTGGAAATGGAGTTGTAGATTTGGAAAAATGGGCTGTAAATTGGGAAATGGAGTTGTTGATTTGGAAAAATTGGTTGCAAATTGGGAAATGGAGTTGTAGATTTGGAAAAATTGGTTGTAATTTGGGAAATGGAGTTGTAGATTTGGAAAAATACTCTGTAAATTTAAAAATGGAGTTCTAGACTTTGAAAATTGGGTTGTAAATGTGGAAATGGAGTTGTGCATTTGAACAAGTGGTTTGTAAATTTGGAAATGGAGTTGCAGATTAGGAAAAATTGGAAATTTGGAAAAGTGTAGTCATATATTTTGAATGGAGTTCAGCTCAGCCAAAACTTCAACGATCGCTATTTTTTTCGGGATAATTATCATTATTACACAAGCACAAATCAAGTTTGTCTTTTTCTCCAAATATTGGGTTTCTAAGCAGCGGAAAGTCGTTGTCACTTTTCCTAATGCTCTCACATTTTCCAGCTGCCTAACTTTTCATTTTAATAATATGGCGCTGCCAGCTAATGATTAGACTTAGCACTCATAATTTTGATTATTTTTCATTTTGTCTGAATCAGCAGGCATTGAAATAAATTTGCCGTATCCTCCAGTTTTCCTCCCAACCCACCGAAAAGTTGCCTTGTCTGCACAAAGAGTTTGGCATTGTCCTTGTTTTATTTTTTTTCTTTACTTTTCCAAGGTCCTGACAAATTTGTGTGACTTGGTTTTTTTTGTGTAATTTTCTCGCCCGTTGACAAGAAAATGGTGCCTGTTTTCACTTTCATTTCGTCGGCACGCCTCGCATTTTATTTTTATTATTATTTTTACGTTCTGGCTGCTTTATTTGGTTCGACGGCGATTTGTGTGTTTTGAGAATTTGGTGTGATTTGAATTTACAATGGGATGGACTTTTCAAAAAAATAAGGGGAATTTCAAGTGAAGCATTAAGACATTTTCCTCATTTTCCCAGCAACATTTCGTCGCCTGCCAATGATTTCAAAAAAATGCTGCCACGCATAATTTTATTTATTTTTCAATTTTTCCGCCCCGCTCCTTGAGCACTCCGCCTGCTTTTCTGCCTTTCGGCTAAGTCTGTTATGATATCCCAGAGAACGTGTTGACAGTTTTCCCCATCTCACTCGTTGGTTTGCCAAAATATTCGCCGCTTGAATGGCAACTGATTTTTATATTTAGAACGAGAGTGCATTTATGCGAAAGCAGCGAATATTTAGGGTGGTCTGCTTTTTCTAATTTTCTTCTTTTCATTTCTTCCCCAAATGCGAAAGGAATTTTGCTTTACATATTTTTCGTGATGATAGCTTTTCCGCATTTCACAACCACCTTTAAAAATTTTAAAAGCTTTGGAGTTTTTCCAACAAAACTAAAGTCAGAAACTGCAAAAAGCAGTGCTAACAAATTAATATACTCATCTATAATATAAAACAAATAATAATCAATCTATTAATATTATAATATATAGGATGACATAAAACCAACTTTATTTTCCACTTGCCATCAATTCGCATCTTCAAGGAGTGTTAACTATTTTCCCTCACTAATTTCCTTTCGACTGTACATACTTTCAACGCCCTCTTATATTTCCTTCATCGGAAAAGCTGGAAAGCGGGAAAGCGATTCTCCCACCGAATGTGACTGGCGAAATTGGCTTTTGCCTGCAAAATTATTTATGGCCAAGTAAGTGGGCGGGGTTGTTGCTTTTGCTTTTGCTGTTGCCTTTGCTGTTGCAATCGACACCCCCGCAAAAAACTGGCAACCGATGGGTGACAACTGCGCCGACTGCGATGATGACGCCAACACGCAATTTGGCAAACAAATTACGCCGAAAATGTGCATTGGGAAACAGCAAGGCAAAATTGCAGGCCCAAAATCGGAGCCAAATCGGGCCACCCTTCCATTTTTTCACTTTTCCACCTCCCAAAGAAAGAAAGAAAAAGCCTGGGCGTTGATAATAGAATGTAAAACTTTTGGAGAAGCAAGGAAAAACGCGCTAAGACGCCATAATTCGAGAGATTGTGCAACTTTAGGGTTCAAACTGCTAAAATGGTGGAGGGAAAACGAAACGGAAAATTGAAATTGGGACGCGGCAGTGCCAAATGAAGGAGGAAAATCATTTGAACGCAGCAAAACTCATCATAATTCGAGGAAAGCGGAGGGGTGACCATAATAATAAAAGGTATAAATCAGATTTAGCCTTCCTCAACGCAACTGGCGGGGTGCTTTGGCCACTTTAACGAAGCCGAGATGCTGAGATACTTGATTGGCCAGTTTGCCAGAGAACTCAAGCTGCGTCGAGGTGTTAGGGAATGGTTCTTTACGGCTTTCAAGGCAATTACAGTGAAATGTATATTCGTAAGCCAACTTTTATTGGGCACATGCTGGAACTTTGGAGCCATGTTTGGTCTATTTCTTATATTTGGTATTTTGAAATCTAAAATTTGCTATCATCTATTGATTTGGAGTAAGCGTAAGGTAAATTAGAAATATTAAGGTTTTTTTTGTTGAGTTTTTTGAAAAATTATGATTTTTTGTAGGGTTTTTTTGCTGTAACTTGGCCAAAAGTAGTCCCAAACCCAAAAGTCGCACCTAATAATTAATATCAGTGCACTTTTCGTCTGATTTAAAAGAAATAATTTTGGTCCCAATTTTCGAATTTTTGATAAGGGGTACCATCATGATTTTTTGCGAAAAATGGCAAAATTTAAAAATTTCCAGATGTAAATGCCAATCAATTGGGATTTTTATTACGAGCTCAACGAGGTATGACACTCCATATTTGGATTACTATTTCCATTTTTATGTCTAAAATACTATTTGTTTTTGGGTGGAAAATCAGGTTTTTTGATTTTTGGTACAAATTCTAAATTTTTCTAAATCGATTTTATGCTGTAACTTGGACAAAAATGGCCCCAAATCAAAAGTGCGTACTGTTTTGAGCAGCTAACAACCTAATAATTAATATCAGTGCACTTCTCGTCTGATTTAAAAAAAATAATTTTTGGCCCAATTTTCGCATTTTTGGTAAGGGGTACCATCATGATTTTTTGCGAAAAATTAAAGTATTTAAAAACTTGCAGGTTTAAATGCCAGTCGATTCAAAATTTAACTAAGAGTTCAACAAAGTATGGCATTCCACGTTTTAGCCATTATTTATTTTTTCTGCTAAAAAATATTAAAATATTCAAAAAATTATTATTATTATTCCAAAATCATATTACTGCAATAGAATATTTTTGGGTTTTGTAGAGTTAGGCATACTCTAAGCATACTTTCTCTTCGCGATCCATTACACTTGGGACTCATACTTTAGCCTTTCTGCCTTTCTGGCAATGTCACTTGGCTTTAACCCTCCGCTCCCTTCGAGGCCTTGGTCTTTGGTCCTTGGTATATGGTTTTGGCTTGGAGTTCAGGCTTGGGTTCGGCTTCGGTTTCAGTTTCGAGACACAAGCATTTTTATAAGACATAAATTGTGCGATTTAGCTAAATGCGCTTCATGGACTTGGCCGGGTAATTTGTGGCCTGCCAGGGTCGTCGGCTGTACGAACGTATCTGTGTATGCAAAGGAAAATAGGAGGGGGAAAACTGCAGCAGCATTAAATTACAGTCTCATGCAGGCACATCTGCGACATCCACATCCACATCCACATCCAGACAAGGCGACTCTCATATTGCTTTATGTCTATGCCTGAATTCCGTCTTCCTTTTCCATTTTCCCCCGATGGTCGAGCGCTTTTAATGGGACATTTTGTAAGTAAATTGCATTAATTTCACAACTCGACTGTGCACACATTTTGTTCAAAAAAAGCCACAAAAAAAGATTATAAAGAGGAAAAAGCAAAGTTGTCAAAGTGCCATTGATGATGGAACGATTTATGAGCTCCGTCGAAGCCTCGATTACGATTGTGCGAAAACCGGTCGCGAATTCGATTTCAGTCTCAGTCTCTAGCTCAAATCAAAATGCAATTAAAAGCAGAGGATCGATCTGACGCAGCGGGAAAATGGCAATAGCTTTGGAAATGGCTTGGCTATTGCTATTGCTATTGCCTCTCGATGACTTCGAACAACTGTCAAACGAGTTGGTTGGGTTATCCGGTTAGAAGAAGGAGAGCTTGCAACTACTTCTATACTCGAAACTCACCATTCAAATTCAGAACGATGCTCTTTTACTGCCCCCTTAGAATTTCGATTTAGATTTAGATGGCCAGTCAAAGTTTAACGATTTTGTCCTGTGGTAAATGGTAAATGCCACATAAACCATATATTTATTTTATATTTTCGAATTTACCTGTCCGGGAAAGTGCTTTCGTTTTATTGGTTTAAATTAAATTATAGGCTAAATAAAATGTACATTTATACTATTTTCATGTTGTCTTGATCGGAAGAGCAGAAAAGTTTAGTGTGCCTTTATTCTCTTTAAAACATGTTCTTTGCGGTAAATGAAGAGTCTCAAAAACCCATAAGTCGTGCAGATATTCATCCCATTCAACATTTTGCACCTAATTGAGGAGCTTACAACTTAAATTGCCACTCGATGAACTCTGTGGTGGCTTTCCCTCCGCCGGCTGATCTACATTTTTCCACCCCGACTTCCACTGGGTTTTCTAATCTTTAGGCGGGGTGAAATGCAGGACACAAAGCTCCTTTATTTTCCTCTTTATTTTCATGCTCGTTGTTTTATGTGTTTTATGTGCACATATGCAGACACACATGCAGGCGGTAAATATGCACGAGAATTTGTATTTTTGTACCCATTATTTCAGAGGGACTAAAGGAATACACGTATTTGGCATGAGCTAAAAATTATACAAGTTTTTCTGTTTTTTTTTTAGGGTTATCAGAACAAATTTGTTGGTTGAAACTTTTCGAATACCTCATCTCCTTTATTTTTCGAAACCAATGAGTAAGGGGTAACGCAAAGTCGGGGCGCTCTATAAAATCCTTATTTCTGTGTAGACTTCGAATGATTTTGCGTATTGTGAGTACGGCAAACGGAAAAATGCAATGTCAAACTGCTTAAAATGCAAAACTAAAAGCTCTCGATGGCTGCGTGTGTGTGTGTGTGTGTGCTAAGCGGCAAACAAAAGCTGTGGGAAAACATAGAAAACCCTTTTGCGAAACAAAGTGCAACTGCAGAGCAGCCAGAGGAGCCAGAGGTCGGAAAAGCAAGCATCTGCGTATTGACAAAGCGGAAAAACTGTGCGAAATAAGCAGCATCCACGTAAGCTTCGCCCAGAATGCACCCATATAATATATCCCTAAGCCTTTTCCATGGCGACGGGGGAGTCAAAGGAGCTTTAACTTGTCACACCGCCGCCGTTTTAACCCAGAAACATAAATATTGAAAGTGCTTAACGCAGGGAGGTCAGGGGTTTCCTGAAACTGGCTGGGGCATAACTTTAATGAAAACTAGAAACGATATTATCGCACAGATGTTAAATTGAGGAATTTAAAATATTTATTTGGGACGTTTAGACATACGTACCTACTATTCTGAATTTCTATTCTTTATTTGAACCAATTAAGCCAAATGTGTCTTTAATTTTCATAACAAGAAATAAAGTGTTTAATAAAATGATTCGGTGCTATATGTTTGGCCGCAACTGTATACACATGAATATGTGTGCCAAAGCTAATTAAATTGATCCCTTACAACGCGTTGGGGAAAATCCATTAGCCGAGGTCGCTGTACATCATCTTTAAAGAGGAAAGAAAGGAATTGGCTCACGTTTCCACGGGAGGATTTGGGATTTGGGTTACGTTACGTATACGCCGCGTGTGACAACCGTTCGTTCGTCGTTCGCTCATCTTTATGCAGCCAGCGGACAAGCCCGAAATGTATTTAACTTAATTTAGTTCGAGTTACTTAAAAAAGCTTTTAAAAGTAACGGCAAACAAGCCAAACAAAGCGAATGCATAAAAACACGAGCGAGCGAAACCAAAACACACACAAACACGAAACAAAAACAAAACTTTCGGTTGGGCAGGGCATGCAAAACAAAAAAAAGAACAAGAGAAAATTACAGAAAGTTATGGTAACATCGAGGGGGGAAAGTGGGAAAATCCTGGCTAGTGGCAGAACACGGACTGCTGAACGTTGAGATTCATTAATATGCACATATGCAGATTAAATGATTAACTGAATAACTGTACAATGCACAGTTGAAAAGTTGTCGCTGGATTTGAAGAATTTCCACTCGCCAAAATCAGGCCAAAAGCACTATCCATACACAGAGAAAATCAATTATTAAATTAAATGAATTAATCATTTTTATTTGTTCCTTTGTTTCCACTGAACGTGAGTACTTTGCACTCAATGTGAGAATTTATGTACTTGGTTATATTTTAAATGCAAAAATTCTCAATTTAAGTGTAGTGTTCATGGTTATTTCGCTCTGTGTATGTATGCCCTTCGGTCACAATGCGGAATATCCGGCAGTCCTAATGAGGGACAAGCACTAAGCAGAGGGATCAGTTCGCCCAGAAAGCCAAAAAGGACATTCGGGCACAGTCAACCTTCGGTACACTGCCAGATTTTAATAAAATTTATAAATACAATTTTTAAGGAATTTAAAAAATATCTCTATTTCAATCTATATAAAATATATACTTATTTTTCTTTGTTTCATACACTTACAGAAAAATGTATTCACCATTTTACTCTACACCTACTTATCCCTTATTTTGAGAAAAAGGAATGGCTAAAAGCCAACGGATGATGAGGAAAGGAAAGAGCTTGAAGAAGGGCAACGCATATTTGCGTTTGCCGAGCTAAAACTATCAGCTAATGAAAGCCCGCCAGAAGCTCCATCCATCCACCATCCATTTCCTCACTTCTGAATCTTGGAATATTTGCTTGCCAAACGGAAATACATCAAAATAAATTCAAAGGATGGTAGTGGGTAGCAAAAAATGCTTCGCAAAGCAAACGTCAAAAGGGAAAAATGCAAATATGAGCATTTACAATGAAAAGGATGCGTATTTCGGGCGGATGTGGATGCGGATGTTACAGTTGTGATGAGTTGCGGATATGAGAACACCAGTGGCCATTGGTAAATATGCCTAAACAAATATTTGGCACACTTTTCCATCCTCCCATCCTCTTAGCAAAAAGCACCACATATACAACCCTCTTCAACTCGGAAAAGACCGAAAAAAGGGTTGAAAAGCGGCAGCGAAAATTTCTACCTGATGTCAAAAGTAATTAAATGAAATGCCAGCAGCAGAAGCAAGCCAAGGAACAACAACAACGGGCGGAGGATAAGCACACTCGAAGAAATTGGGAAACACTTGAGAATCAAGAACAAATATTTCTAAATTTCAGAGCAAAGTGTACACTAAATTTAAAAATAAATACATTAAATATATAATTAATAAAATAATAAAATATTTGAGTATATTATTATTTTAATATTTTAATTTAATTATAACGGAATTTTTCTCTCTGTGCTCTTGGCATATACAAACATTGTACAGCTTGGATTTACTTGGAAAATTGCAGGAAAGAGCTGAACTAAGCTTGCGAGATGAGAAGATGCTGCAAAAGGTGAGTTCTGGCCGTTCTAAGAAAATGCAGAGTCTTCTGGGCAACTTCTTCTTCTTCGCCTTTCCCAAGGAACCGTCATCCACTTAATATTTTGACAGGGTCAGAGGAAAAATGGTCAAACTGTCAGTGCCAGCATACATATTTTATGTTGTGCTACCATTTTGCATTAGTATAATTGAGCCCCGTGTACTAAGGACTTTCTAGGGACCTTCGTTCTCTCAAGAAAATCGAAATATAATAAAATAATATAAACCATAAAAAATATAATATAAAATATTTGTAGTAGAGATTGATAAAGTTACAATGTTTATTTAATATTTGTTTAATAATTAACTTAGTTCTCTAGACTTTATAGTTTATGCCCCACTTTTCACCCACAGATGTAGAATTTTCCTGGTTAGCAGGCAAATTAGAGAGCTCCCCTTTCGCTGTCAAACCCCATTGAATGCTCATTACTGCGAGGAGTTCTTCGAGTCATTAAATTACCTGGCAAAGATGCAAAGATGCTGACGAGAAACGAGGTGAATCGGCGGAAGATGAGATGAAAATTGAAGAAAAGCCATCAGAAAGGGCAAAAAGTAGTGGAAACTTTCGACAAACTTGGGCTCCGAGCGAAGCCGGTGAAAAGTCAAAGGGGAAAAAGTGGAAAAGTCGAAAAGATGATGTAAAAATGTAATGAGAAAAATTTGTAAACGAAAACGGGGCTTCTTCTTGGGTTTCCAGCACAAGAACAATCAGCGTCAAAGGTTGACGAAGGGCAAGAAGGTTGAAGGTTGCGCAAAACTTCCGGCAAAATAGTGTGACAATGCCAGCATCACCATTTTCCGGCCAGAATTTTCCATTTTCCCCTCGCTTTGAGGTGATGACTTTAAGTGAGCTCCCCCTCTCGTTCTCCCTTCTCCCTCCTCTATCTATCTCTTTCCGCAGTTTGTAGTCGTAAGTAGCTGTGTAATAAAATTACTTTTTAAGTGCGCCGCGTACCTGTGAGGAGGTTTCCTTCTTTTCATTTTTGAGCCAAACACCCTGACGTCTTTGTGTTTCATCTGTTCGCAAACTGAATTTTTCCTGGCGGCGGTGGCTTCGGAAAATGGAACGAAAGCGACCACTTCAATGTCAAAGTCTAAGTCGGAAGTCATTTGAATTATTTAATGAAAAAAGGGAGGGGCTAAAAACCAGGTCACAGGGGGTTTGTGGGGTGGAACTGATCGTGTGCAAGGGAAATCGCCCGCAAAGAAAGAAAAGAAAGCTTTATTTTATGACTGCGGCCGGAAAAGTGCAATATGCTCTTGCGCCTCCATAAAACATGCTGCAAATTATGAAATATTTGAAACTTTTTAGCCAAGAAATGTGTGGCAGCCCAAGAGGCGCCATTCGGTTGGCCAAGAACGCAGACGTTCGTGGGCGGAGGATCCCCATCTGCACCCCCATCCTCCAGATGTGCTGCTACGTAGCAGTATCCCGGTCTGCAGACCAAGTCTGGCGGCGCCGTTATGGGCATTTAAGTTTTCATAAGTTGTGCAAATAAATTTTAATCGAAAAATGTGCCAAAGCAATAACCAGGAGGCTGGGAGGTTGGGCGACTGGCTAAAAGATGCGACAACTGCACTGGAAACTTAAAGGGAGCAGGGAAAGTCTGGTGAAATGGCAATCAATGATAAAAGTTTTACAGGGAAATTTAGGGCGGACCTCAAGAATTTATGGAGGAACCCCAGCAGCACAAGTTGATATTTATTACATTTTTACTCATATTCAATCGAATTTTCAACCGTATTTCAGACAAATCAAGACTCACGGCGAAAAGAACGAGCGTTTTGATTAGCTAATAAGCTAAACAAGCAAAACTCAGCGTTTTCGAGAAAATTAAAATTTTTACCAATTTTCACATTTTTGATAATCATAATTTTTAGCAAAAATGAAAAATTTTAAAAAATTTCAGGTTTAAATGAAAATCGATTGGGAATTTAATAACGAGTTCAACAAGGTAGGACACTCCAAGTTTGGATCATTATTTCCATTTTTATGTCCAAAATACTTTTTGTTTTTGGGTGGAAAATCGGGATTTTGATTTTTGGTAAAAATTTGAAATTTTTCCATATTCCACCTGCCTTTGTATTTTTAATATAATGAAGTATTTCCTCTTCAGGCATTATTTTCCTTGGCCACAACTGCATTTGTGCTCAGATAATTTGCGCCTTGTAATCCCTGGGTCTGCCACCATTCGGATAAATATTTACATATCCCTCTGCCTCTTTAGCCCCCTTTAGCCCCATTTAACCCCTCCCTAACCCCCTTTCACCTTTTGGTAATGACATTAGCTGCTGCAGGGCAATTTGATTAGCACCCTGGCAAAATCATTAGCAAGGCCCAAGGAAAACATGCTCCCCGCTCAGTTTAGTACAGTTTAGTATAGTTCGGTTCAGTTCCGTTCGGTTGAGTTAAGGACACAATAGGCAGTCTCGTCGAACAAACAGGCGAACAAACAAACAAACAAACCGACTTTGGGTGGGAGTTGGAGCTAAGAGAACATGTTAAACATATGCAAACAAGTGAATGGAGCCAGGAATTTGTCGAGTCGTATTCGGATTCAGATTCACATTCACATTCAGCCGAAGCTTCAGATCCAAGCTTGTTGCTCCTCCATGAGCACAAATAAGCAACAAATTAAATAAGTAACAGGCCAAATCACAGAAGGGCGAATGCGGATGGGGCAGCATCTGGATAGCTGGATAGCTGGATGGCAGAGGAGAAGGACGAGGACCCTGAAGACCCAAACAGATAAGGCGGCTTAGCAGATAACACGAGACAGTCATTTGTGTTGACGAGCGGACAAGGAGCAGGCTCAGCCAGATGCAGATGATGATGTGTGTGCTTCAGGGGGAGGAGGTTGGAAGGAGTTCCCTCTCCCACCTCCTTCCGTCCTCCTCCAGGGGAAGGGGAAGGGAAAAGGGACTGGGAATGAGGATTGGGTTTCCCCAAGGAGCCAAATATGTAAGTCAAGTTCTGGCAATCACTAAAAATAAAGGAACAATACTAAAATAATACTGCTTATAATTTTTAAATTTTAGACTACATTTTTATAAAAAATCTGCCACTATTTGGTTCAAAATTTAATCAAGGACTGGCATAAATAGGTTTGTAGAATTCTTACTATTAAAATTATTTATTTATTTATTTTAAACAAAATTAATTTTTAAAATTTGGAACCTTTTAAATATATCTTAAAGACTTTTTTAAATGTCCTTTATTAAAATGATTTATTTTCTTCAAGTGCAATCCAAGTTTGGTCATGGATGAAGGGCTGCGTCTTGCGGAGGAGAGAAGGAAGCTATCTTTTTGGCCGCTTTAATAAATTATTCCGGGCTGAGAAGGAGAGAAGGGACTCTAGATTTCCGACTCCAGACTCCCGACTCCAGGTTTCGTGTGCGTGTCATGTAATTAATGCGAGTCAAATGAATGAGCAAGCCAACCGAGGCGAAGGCGAAGGCAAACAAATAGACAAATTATTCGAGGGGAGTCGCCATATGTGACTATGTGTGCCATTCCGTCGGGGCTTTGTACACTTTATACATTTTATACATTCTTAAAGACTAAAGCTGATCGGGAATACATATGCGCATCCATAAGAGAGCTCGAATGCCGCCTCTGGGGACACAAAGCTGGCATTCCCATCGCCCATCGCATCGGCTTTCCTGCTTTCCCGCTTTCCCGCTGCTTCCAATAGCCAGTGCACTGAGAAAAAGAGTTGCCAAGTATCTAATCATCATCTAGACACATTTAAAAAATATTTAAAAATACTATTTTATAGTTTGATTATTTTCCATCCGAATAAATGAATATAAAAAACTTATAGTCAATTTATTCAAGTGAAAAGGCCACTTAAAATATACACATAGTTTTATATTTTCTTTTTAAACAGAAATAATAATAATTTATTCTCAAATATTTGTATATTTTGTGTTGAGTGATTTTTCCTAAGCGTGTTCTTTTTTTCCAAAGGGGAAACCCTTGGCATTCGGCACGCAAATTTCTTCGCGTTTGCTGCGCGTGCTACGCAAGCTGGCGATAAATTTTAATACCTAGGCCCAGGACGAAGGACGAAGGACGAGGGGGCGGCAGACGCTGGCTGCCACGGCGCATTTGAAAATTTATTGTTATTATGTGAATTTTATAAACGATGCTGCTATCGCCGGGCTCCCCGATGCTGCTGTTGTTGCCGCTGTTGTTGCACTTAATTAAATTTTATGTGAGCTCGCCCAGGACCCGAGAAACGGAAGCCAAAGGAAGGAAAAGAGAGAAAAACGGGGCACAAAAAGGGATTTTCATAGGACTTCTGTATGCCGTATGAATGCGTCGAGTCCGCGAACACAAAAATTATAAACAGCAGCGGGTCCACTGACCCGAACAGGGTTTTTTTACTTCCCAAACCCCCGGAAACGCCTGAAATCCCCTAAAAACTCCAATCCCCATAGCCCATTGCCACCCCAATTGCCTCCCATTGATAAGCAAACTTTCAGCTAAAGCAGCAGAAAATAATTTGTTTTTCGCCTCTTTTTTATTACTTGCAATTTACGAGATGTTGCCAAAAGGAAATGAGGTGACCAAGAGGACTTTTATAATCTTGAAACGGTATAATATCACAAATGAATGGTAAACAGGAAGAATCAAGAATATTCCATGGAATATTACTAATCGCAACTATTGAAAAATGTACAAATATTTATTTGGGGTAAGAATATTTTGTAAATATAACATAAAATATATTTTCAAAAATTTGAATGAGAGTTTAATATGTATAAATAACATTTAATCTATACAATCTTCTTTGTTGCATATTTATAGTGTAAGTACTCCAAGTATAAACAATCCTTATTTGTCAGCAATTTAGATTTAACCGCCATTGGGGATTCGATTGGATTGGATTAGATTTCCCATCGCACTTTCCGAATGAAGCTGTTGTCATTCAGTCCCCACAATCTGCAATTATCCACTTTGCCTTGCGCCCAATGAACATCTACTGATTGAACTGAGGTCAGAGGTCCAGAGTTTCGAACCTGAACTTGAACCTTCCCCCCCTCGACCTGCTGTCACTCCATTTCGGCGTTTGTTTAATTCAAATTATTCAGAAAATACCTTCGGCCAGGAACGGAATGGACATTCCACAGGGTGGCGCGAAGGCGAAACACAAAGCCAGTTCAGGTCAATTCCCCTGGGCTCCCTTTTCCCCGATATAAAATATATATACAAAATCGCATCGAAATTCCAAGCGTTTTACGACGAAAAATGCCCGTCAAAAAGTCATCGAAAAATGTTTGGGATTAGGTGTGAGGTGCGAGGTTCGAGGTTCGAATGTTGGCGAAAATGTCAAGGAAATTCCAGCACATTTTTTATTGAACAACTTCGATTGAGCGATGCTCCCACTTCCCACTTCCCTCCCCCATTTTCCAGTGAATTTCCCTCTCCTTTCCCTACTCCTCGAGTTAAATAAACTCAATACAGAAATCGAAATCCTTTTAAAACGGGTTCCTCAGATGGCATTGGCAACACTGACGACGGCAGCAATAAAAAGCGCACACGACAGCACAACCCTGTCCTGCTGTCTCTCTTGAAGGAAGGAAGGAAATGTCGTCATTATTGAGCAACCTATTCTAAAAAAAAATCCACAGAGAAATAAATAGAGAACGCGGAATTTACACTTGACAATCCGAAAGGGATGGGGATTCCCCCTCCTTCTCAAAGCAATATGCAAATGTGCTAGGAATCTCACAAATTTGTTAAGCAAATCGAAGGAAGAAAGCCAGCAGGGCGTGTAACAAACCCAACCGAACCAAACCAAAAACAACCCGGCACATTTATCATCTGGCCGTTGAACAGTTGAACGAGTGGGCCGATATATATATATGGCATATTCGGGGTGGGTTGGGTGGTCTGTGAATCACCCCGTGATTTATTCATGTGCCAGGTAACAAGCTAACACCATAACACCGCGTTGGGGTTAATGGCGGCGCAAGCAATTGCCGCATTTTGCCGGTTTTATGAGCTGCCAAAGAGAAGAGCTCGCCAACTAGAGCAGTCCCCCCCCCAATTGCCATCCATCTCCCGAACATCAATAAAAGATTTGTTCCTTTTCGGGCTGCCTAAATGGCCTCATAACGAATAAAAAAAATAAAAAAGGGAAAAGGGCGAATACCCTTCAACAAAGTAATAAACTTCAGACTTTGTATATTTGAGTGGATATTATCACGTCAGTAGAGGGCCATAGAAGTAGTGGATATTTTTGATTAAGAGAAGAGTTACTTATGAGGGATTAGTTGAAAAATAAAATAGAAATTCTATTACATTTTTCAATTCCATTCATATTTGTTTAAACACTTTTATTGTCTGATTTTCCAAGATATTCCTTATTAAAATTGAAACTGCTCTCCGCTTTTCTCTAAATTCTATGCTACCTTTTAAAAGGGCAAAGGCAAAGGAAAGGCCATAAATTATGGAAAATGGTCGAGGAGTCGTCTAGGCGCCTTAATGGTGGTAATGGCGTAATCGATTGAATTAAAGAATATCTCTACGCCCTTTAATGCCTCTCAGAATCGTGCTATGCATTTATTTAAATTTTTATACATCGATAAATACACGTGTACGGCTTTGCATTTCACCGTGAACGCCTTTGAGGTGGCGCCATCTAGTGAGCGCTAATCTCTTTGAACGCACGAATAAATAAAAATAATTTGGCATCGCTTAAAGCGAAAGCTAAAGCCGTCCACATTCCCATTCCCATTCCCATTCCCATTTCCACATTCATCCCCCCTTTTCCGGATGAAGACTTCAAACAGCTTTATGCCCGCCACCTGGCGGGGGTTTCGGGTGGTTTTCGGGGGTCTTTCCGTGGGGAAACCCTCATGGCCTGGTCAAAACTTAACCGATTTCGGCTGCCACATTAGACGCGTCCTAGTTAGTCGCGACTTTGATAAGGATAAGGATCCCTTTGAAATACCCTGCGAAGCGGAACTCAAAGCGGATTCAAATTTGATTTCGCTACCGCAAGCCAAGGTAAACAAAAGTTTGCCCAGCCTGCATATGCAAATTAAATTTGAATGCTCTTCAATGAGCCCACACACCGCTAAATACACTGTAGATAAATTCTGAAAATATTTGTATTTCGTATAATAATCTTATACTATAAAGTAGAGCCCTAGTTTTTACAAAAGTTGAAGTGTACAGTAAGTATGGTTCAAAATAAAAACCTAAGGACAAAAATCAAAATTCTAAAATAATATTTATAGTGCTTTGAATGAATCGAAATAAAGAAGGAAATATTTAATAAAATTCTAGAGATGGGATATATTTGATTCAATACTAGTTTATCTCTTAATACTTGTAGATTAAATCTTAGTGAGATTTTTTTGAGTGTACAAGGGAGTTGCCATGGTGCGAGTGGGAGTTCGTCTCGCTTTCGTTATCATAAGACAAATGGCAGTTGGCAAGGACGGATGGGTCGCGACTGCATTAAGCAGCGATTATCCTGCCCCTGTTCCGGCCTAACCGACTCGACTCCGCCCCCAGGTTTCCATTCGAAAAGTTGCCCCAAGTTTCCAAAACACCAAACACACGTATTATATATTCATACTCGGCTGTTGTGCGAGCTAGCTGAAATTTATGCTAATGCTAATGCCGCCGCACCAACTCATCCCCGCCCATCTGCCCATCCGCCCATCGCGGTTCCCTGTAATCAAAGAGCGTCTGCCTCTCACATAGGAGAATTGCCAAAAAAGAAAACTGCGGGCTAAAAGGGAAAATGCAGGTGATAAATGTCAGCTGCATTCAGTTGCAAAAACATTTCAACTTTGTTTGGAGACATTTTCGTGCCTTCACCCGGCAAACTCTCCCACTTTTCAGCTCAATTTAAGATCTCTAAAAAACATGTAAATATATTTAATCAGTATCTAAATATTTTGTATTGCATAATTTACAAATTTAAGAATATTTAACGAACTTAGACAAATATGTCCAGTAAATAATAACCAGATATTATTATATTTTCTATTAATAATATTTGGTTAAGGTCGTGAATAAATAAAAATTGTATTTATATTGTAATAAAAAAGTATATAAAATCGTATTTCGAATAGCTGCAAGTTTCCAATGAAGTAATCACCGTTTTAAGTGATTTCAAAGTCAAATCGCTGGGGTTTCACCGAATTATGCAAAAACACCCACTCAGTAGTCACGCCCCTTTTTCCACTTCGGACACACTGTAACCCAAAGCCAGGGCAATTATTAATGTTAATGTATTCATTACGGCTTGCTTCCGTTTGCCATTTTTAGTGGCCAAGTCAATGGTCAATGGACGCTTGTGGGTGAAGTGGGCAAAGTGGGTGGGTAAAACTGCGCCAGAAAACCAGAAAACCGCAAGCAAATCGCACGGAAAACGCGAGGCCATAAATTGAGTCTGCGATTTGTGGAATCAATATAGGGGAGTTCGAATGGTATGGCATAATACGGTCTATGGTATATGGTATAGTGTGCCATTGACTTTAATCGCCGGGAAATGCAGGCTGCTCGGAATGGAGGATACCCTCTGGCTTCTGGCTGAGTGACTGCAAATGATACTTTAATGTGACAGGCGGTTTTCCCAACCGAAGGTCGTCTGGGGGGTGGGTGGTTCCAGTGGGCGGTGTGGGTGGAACTGCCGCCAACAGCGTGCTGATGATTTTTGCACCTTTTTTCCGCTTTTTTTGTATATCCCACTGTGGTTTCCTGCTCCATTGCTGTCATAAAATGGAGTCGGACAAAAAGGAGGAATAAAAAAATGAGAACTATCCCATCCAATTCTCTTGTTCACTTCTGCTGCCTTTTTCACATTTTTCGCACTTTTTTTCACTCTCCTTTGCTATTTTCCCTTTTTGCGTTTTAATTCCCCGGGCGCGCTTTCAACGCTTGTCATCGCACCGCTAATGGCGGCTACATGTCAACCACTTATATCACTCGACTGCAGCAACGGCTATAGCCTCAGATTCAGATTCAGATTCGGATCCAACTTGGGCTCCCGAAGAACGAAGAACCGGCAGCCGCAGCTCTTCCTGTTTTCAGTCACTCATAGAGAAAAGCTGCTCGTTTTTCAGCCGTTCATTCATTCGTGGCAACCTCATCGAAGCACTGCGAACAAAGTTCCAGTCTACCAGGGAAATTTATAAAAATAACTCATTGATAACTTGGACATCAAATTTTACGATTAAAGATAAAATTTTCTAAAAAAATTTCAAATTAAGGATAAAATGTTCTTTAAAATGTGAATATTTATCAAATAAAAGTTAATAATAATATTAATTTCGATTAGTTGAAAAATGTATTATTAGAATTTCATTTTGAATGTGCTTATATTTTTTATCCAAGTGAAGCTGTTGCCTCCAATGCTCCTCGGCAGGTGGCGCCACTGTGTGCACCGTGGAGCGTCAAGCGTGAAATCGCTTTGCAGGGCTGCCAGTCACCTCGTGCTTCCCCCCTCCCCCTCTCGCAATCTTCACCTCCCCACCCAGCGAGTATCCAACCAACCGGCGAACCAACCAACCTGTCGTCATAAAAATTTGTATACACACACAACAACGAATGGAAAGCCCAACCAACAGAAGGATGCAGAACAATGTGTCGAAAAGGGCGGAGGGCGAAGGGGGGTGTGGAAAAATGCAGGCAGACGACAGTCATGGAAATTCACCACAAAACCGTCAAAACAGGCAAAGCAGTCAAGGGGAATACCCTAACTTCAGGGCAATTCGTTGCAGCCCTTCTTAAGCTCTAAAGTTCCTAACCGGTTCAAATTGGGATCGGTCTCTGGGGAGGCAACAAAGTTTGAAATATGGTTACTAGACTTAAGAAGGCTTAAGAAGACATAATATATACAACAAGTTAACCGAACAAGATAACCATAAAAAATGCCAACTGTCATTTCTGGGCAATTCGCAAAGGGAATAGATTAGTTTTAATTTATTTGCACCATTACTCATTTTTCATTTGTAGAAACTATGATATTATTATCAAAACTAAATACTATTTCTTGTATTCCTCAGAATAGGCAGAACCAACGGCTGTCCATGAATAAATTTGAACGTATCAAAGACTTAATTGGGAATTTCATCAATGACCGAAAATAGAACAGCTTCAAATGCATAAGGCCTACAGAAGTATGCCAGTGGTATCTTCTGCTAAAAGCCATTCACACAGCTGGCTAAATTTAAACTTAAATTTCGGTTCGCTGATGATGATCTACCAAAGACTAAAAATACCCGGAAGACATAGTAAAAACCACAAGACTTCCCGGAAAGATTTGTCTAAATTTCAACAAAGCAATGATCGCTGGGTCGGGAGATTTATGAGCATGTTGTGTGATCTGTTCGCTAATGGGCTCACTTTTTCTATATAGGATATGCGAAAAAGGGACTCTAAGGGAGAGGGAGAGGGAGAGGAAGAGAGAGCGTCATAACGATGTTGCCAGCTTGGTTTTATACCCTTCAGAAGGGGCGCCTTTCGGGGGGGGGGGGGGGGGTTGACATTCGGAGGGGCAGGTAAGGGGATTCTGCCAAGACACAGTTTCACTAATGAGTTTCCGTCTGTGCACTGCGTTTGTCGCTGGCCCGCCATACAGTTAGCCCCTCCTGCCTGGTAAATACACACTTTTACTCCCTTAACCCCCCTTGTTACCCACGCCCCTGGCTGATGATGTTGCCTAAATAGTGGCAGCGATAAAGGACTGGCCATATCCACGGGGCTTAAGCAAATGCAGTCAGAATAATATTCATCAAGGAACAAATAAAATATATAAATAAAATGCTAAGGCTCACACACGTAGAATAGAACAGCGACTACTGATTAGACCATAATGATAGATATTTTGATTGCTTAGATTTCTCACAGTGTGTGCTTGAGGGACTGGGACTCGGGTTTGGAATGAAAGGCGATGAAAGACGCCTGCAAATGAGCTGCACCGAGGCGATGCTGCACTGCATCCGTCAGCGGGCAATGCCATTAACCATTAGCTGGCTTATTAATTGGCCAGACTTTGTGGCGCCTCCGCTGGTTCCCTGCTCTGCTCTGCTGACTTTTATTTCCGCCCTGTCCGCCTGTCAATTGCACAAGTGGGCTGCTGCCTTCCGTTGGCTGTTTGCTCTCACAATATCAACAATCAAACAAGCCGGCAGTCAGCCAATCCATCAGTGAGTCATTCACGCGCTGACAACTCAAACAGCAACATAACAGGGACAAGGTCGTTTCTCCAGTCGCCAGTTGCCAGTTGCCAGTCTTCGGTCTCCAGTCGCCTGTCACCGGCGAAATAAGCTAATCCCAGCCCCCTGGAAATTGAAATTGAAAGAACGATGGCAACATTGCCAACGACAACATGGTTAAGTATCTTGGAATAATATTTACACTTTACGCAAAAGACGCAGCGCAAACAGCAACAAAGGCGACTGGAATCGACTGGGAGATACCCTCCTCTTTCAAAGTAAGTATTTTTTGTATATTTTAAGAAGATATCAAATCGATTTGGAATGCCCTTCAAAAGCATCGAAGCATAGAGCTTGAAAAAATATCAACATTTCGATTATGTTCGATGTAAAAATATCTAAACTATCGACATTTCTCAAGCTCTCTATAAATACACCCATAAAATACCTCGCATACAAGCCAAGGGACAGCAGATGATGTTGACTCGATAAGATGATGAAAAATAAGGGCAACCGAGCCAAAGAGTCTCCTCCGCAAATAAGTTAATCGCTCTGCCAATGCGACAATGGGCTTGTGGACCCAGAGAAGGGTTGGCAACTCTGACCCTCTAACAGATAAACAGATGAGTAAAGTGGCAATCGGAATTATGGAAGCCTCGAATTTAAGACTTTTGCAACGGAAGCGCTGCGATATTGGTGGCCAGTGGGTTTTACGATGCCACTGAATTTACGATTTGATTTGCTCTCCGAGTCCCCTGAGTTTGCGGTGAACGGACTTTAAAACGAATACAGGTTTTGTTTGTTCAAGATTAAAGCCATTCATTGATTTTCTTGGTGGGCGTCGCAGTGTAGACTCTATAATATGGAATTATAAAATTAAATGTTATCAAGAAAATGACTAAAACTGCATTATACATTGCACAAATTGATTTTTAATCATCCAAAAGAAGAGGAAACTAAGTAAAACCCTTCGAGAGAATAAAAAATCTCTTAAAAATCGTTTAGAAGTTTTCGTTTTCGTATCACAAACTAATTTTCTTCCTCGCCAAACTTTAAGCGGAAATTACTGCCACGAAACTTTCAAGTGCTGATTTGCATATTGAACGTTTTAGCGATTTGGCGTTTTTGCAAGTGTACGAAAGCAGGCTGCCGCCGTCATATTTTTAGCTTAACCTGCTCATTTCGACCCTCCGATGCCTGATTTTGCCCCCCTTCCAATCCGAAAATGTGAGGAAGCCGCACGCAAAACTATTTTTAAATGACGCCGGGATGCAGATGCAGACAAAACGGCGCAGACAACGATTCTCGGGTAAAAAGGGAGAAGTAAAGGGGAACTTATTGGATGGAAGAGCCCACCGCCCGGCACCTTTTTGACTTGCTAACCGGGTCCAAAGGCCAAGACAAGGCGCTGGGTTTCGAGGCAAACGAGAAAAAGCCAAAGCCAGACCAAAAGCTGCGGTCGTTTCATCTCGACTGCTGCCGCAATTGAAATTGCATTTGCATTTCCATTTTCCATTTGAATTTAATTGAATCGCATTGTTTTTCGGGGGACATCGGAGGATCTGCCGTGGATCTTAAAGTGGATTCCGCATCGTAAATTATCCATTTAGCGTTACGGCCTCCGATAGCGAGGCTTTGATCTCTGCGGTTATTAGATGAGCTTGGATGAAGTGAATGAGAGCTACAAGTGCACAAAGATCTCAACAGAAATGAATTAAGAGGGAAATTTAAAAATCATTCTGTATATAAGACTAAATCCTGACTTTTCGCAGAAAAAAGATCAGTATTTTGACCGAAACAAAGGAAGTAATAGCCCAAATATGGAATGCCATACCTTGTTGAACTCGTAGTTAAATTCTGAATCGACTGGCATTTAAACCTAGAAATTTTAAAATTTTGTAATTTTTTGCCTTATCAAAAATGCAAAAATTGATCAACAAAAATATTTTTCTGATTTAGCTGGAAAGTGAATAATATCAATTTATTAGGTTGTTAGCTGTTCAAAACATTTTTGTCCAAGTTGCAGCAAAAAAGCACTAACAAAAACTCAATTTTTCATCAAAACTGCAGATCCTAACTTTTCGCACAAAAGAAAAATAAGTATTTTGGCCAAAAAAAAGGACAACCTGTGGCTTTTGAAATGAACACCCAAAAACTTGCGATATCACTTTGATATCATTTCGACAAATAATAGTTACCACACAGCTGAACTTTATAGTTTCCACTTTCCGGCTTTCCCGGTTTCCCGGCTTCATTTGATCAAACACTTTGGGCCCTTTAATTGGCCAATTTAGTTGGCCGACTTTTATTTCCCTTCGTTTGTTTACTTTGCCACTCCAAGTTGAAATGGGAAGCGGAGGGCTGGAGGGCCCAACTTCATCTGCAACTCAAAGTCCGAGTCCGAGTCTGGCTTTTGTGTAATTTCCAGAGAGATAATTGAAAATTAAATGCTTTCGACAGCTGAACATGACCAGGGAGAGCTTGAGCCTGGGCTCGGCCATCCAGCTCCATTCGTATTCGTTTCCATTCGACTGCATTGTCGAACGAGTTATTTAATTAGTTTTGACGCGGTGTTTTCCCCTGAGCTACCCGCTTAATGCCCCTTTCACACTGACACCGATCGCGGGTCGAGAATGCTGAGATCTGCGGGGGCATGGAAATGGAAATGGGTTTCTAGATTGATCGCGTGCGGGTCTAGTGGCACCTTTTTGATGGAACTTCAATTTCGATTCTGTGGTCCATGACTCAATTTAAGCCCCAACAAAATAATGCACTGGGGATGCTAAAAAGGAGACACTCCAGCATCCAGAATCCAATGGACAATGGCCAATGGCCAATGGCCCAATGTTCAATGATTGAGGGGCTTTGGATGTTGGATGGGAAGATGGAAAGATGGGAATGGGAAAGGAAGAAGAAGGGGTCGGTGATGGCAACAAACAAACAAGATTTCACAATCAGCGCTAGACCGAAAAGTGTGTTTGAATTTAGAGTTAAATGGCATCAGGAGAAGGCAGAAGGAGAAGGCTTGGGTGACTGGCATCCACCAGGGATGCCCCTGTGACGCAAACTGTGACTGCTACTTGTGACCCGACCCACGAGGCGATTCATAGAATTATCATCTAACTATTGAAGATCAAATTAAAGTTTGAAATGTTTTAGTTATATTTTATTTATAAACTGCATTTAAACTGTAAAAACTTATTTAGATAAAACTGTGACTGCTACTTGTAATCACTATATTAAATATAAATAATTTATTGAATATTTCGTATTTAATTTATATTTAATTAAATGTTTAATTTGAAAATGTATTACTTATTTATTTAATTGTCATTTCTTATTCAGTATTATTTAATATACATAAATCGCATTTAAAATATTATAACTGTGTCCATGACACATGTATCACAATTATGTTATACCTGTTTGGAAGTAAATCGCTTCAGATTTTTTGAAAGTTACTTAGTTTCCATCGCTTTGAGTCTTCCTTATTTCCTAATTTCCTTCTTTTCTCTCCATTTTTTTGGCCATCACAGCCACACACTCAGTTATCACTATTACTGGCTGCTAACGAGTTTGCTGGCCAAAACAGCTACTGCTGCTTCTGCTGCTCGACTGGAAAATAGTGGAGTAAATGTACATAAATGCCTCCTGCCTTCGAGCAACTGAGCAATGTTTGGCCAGCACAGCCCCCAACCCCCTGATTTCGCACGACAACCTGCAGGAGGCAGATTCAGGCAATCGTTGGCAGGGAAGAGAAGATATTTCATGGCTCTGGCCTTTGGGCCATGAAAGTGCACAGTTGTCAACTCTCAACGGGCAGCAAAAACAGAAGGCACAAGTTGAAAGAGCAGCAGCCTCGAAGGGAGTGCATTTTCCCAAGGGGAAAGGACACGAAGGAGCAGACTACTACAACTACAGACATTCGAATTCGGATTTGGATTTGGATTTTAACGATCGCCGCCGGCCATACACTCGAGCTTTGAGCTGAGGCTTTGTGTGAGTGTAATTGAAGCGTCAGGCCTTTTACCACAGATTCGCAGGGAACGGGGAACAGCTGTATTTTGGATTTTGGATTTTGATTCAGATAATGATTCATCGGAAGAAGTCCGATTGAAACCCCGAAAACTGCCGAAAGAATAAGCGAGACCCTTCTTCTTTACACTTCAAGTGTTTCAACTCTTTGTAAGTTAAAACAAAATTCTTTAGATGCATTATTTTTAATTGAAAAACAATTTAGATATTTAAATTCAGATATTTTGTTACTAACTAGCTAAATTTCAGAAAGAAGATGGTTTTTCCCCCTATTTTATTGATTGATTTTGATCAAAATTTCGAGTTAAAAAGAGAGTTCACATGTTTCATGCGCCTGTCACGCGTGAATCACGCCACACTTTTCCACTTTTCCATCATGCTGGGCCTTTGTCTTCTACGATTGGATTTCGGACAGATTGGAGTTGGCTTTGCAGCTGCGTTTTCGGCGCCCACGTCAAAAGCGAGAAACATAAAACAAAGAGTCAGAGACTCAAACAAGAAGAACCACAGGCGAAACAGCAGCAGTCAGCTGTAGCATAAATCATAATTTGTCAGCGTGAAATTTGGTTGACGTTGCTGCGGCCGCCGCTTTGTTCCTCCTCTCCTTTCGTTTTGTGTGAGATTTTTATTATTACCTTTTTTTGTGTGTTTGTAGTTAACCTTTTTTTCAACTTAGCTGCCTCGTTCCTCGCATTTCTCTTCATTTCATTTGCATTCTTCTTGGGGATCTTTTGGGTCCGCTGCGCTTCTTTATTCGCCTGTCGCTCGTTTTTAATTAGCCGAAAATGCGCTTGACGACAAATAACAAATAACAACATCAAAACAAAGAGAAATTATAATTTATATGCTTTCTCGGCTCCTCGGGCTCTCGGGTTCCCCAAAGAAGAAGCTGGAGGGAGCGAGGGGGGAACTGGGTCAACATGTCGTATGCGCAATGCGAAATTCACAAATTTACGTATTCGCCCCGTGTGACTCAGGCCAAAACGCCAAAAAAAGCAAACTGACACTGACAATGCCCATCACTCACGACCCAGAGAAATCCCAGAAAGTGGGTCAAAAAGGAGGATACCCGCGATTAGGAGGGAGAAATATGGAAACTATGATGCAATGCTATTGGTCAAGATGTGCGAAATGTGTAGTTTGAGTTAGCTAAAAACTTATCTTAAACTGTTTAACATATTTTTTATACATTATTGGGAATTTAAAATATTTATTCAATTATTTAAAATAATGTTATATGTTTTTGGATATTTAAAATAATTATTTAAAATATTTTAGAGTATTTTTAAATATTAATTTAATTATTATTATTAAATATATTTTCCCCCAATAATTTCAAATCTTCACTTCTGAATTTGTAACACTTTGTATAGCCTGCAATTTCCGCCACTTTCTTTTGGGTCCTTCTTTGAATCCCTTTCGAAAATGACCAACAGATCCGTGGATTTTTATTGGCAGCACATAGAGTGCACATATATGAAAATCAATTTAGTTGGAAAGCCGGGTAAACAAAAAGGGGAAAAGGCGGGGAACGACCAACAACCAAAACCCATATTAAAAAGAATCTCCCAGCGGATTCTTCAATGGCGGCGGAATGGTCACTGGACTTGCTATTTTTTTTCGCCTTTTGTTTTTGTTTTTGCCAATCAAGTGCTCCTCGTTCGTCGGTCGATGAATAAATGGCAACTGTAAGTGAAAACAATTCAAATTAAACATGGTCGGGGCCATGTGCTTGAAAACTGCAACAGAGGCAGAAACTTCAATGGAAATGCGAAAATAGAAAACAGAAAAAGCAGAAAAAAGACGAGAGAAAAACGAGAAAAATCAGCAAGTGTACTTCAGGCTAATATCACAAACGCAATTACACGGACTCTCTCGCCTTCGCAACCCCCCTTTTGAAGGAGGGGAGGGGGGTGGCTGGTCCGCCACTGGCCACTGGTGAAAATGTATTTTTTGTTCTAACGAAACAAAAGCAATTGCCCGACGGCCAGGCCAGACTGAACTCCCCTCATCCCCCTAAATTCCCCACAAACTCCACTTTCGACCAATTCCCATGGGGCTATTGGACATTGTGGAGCCTTCAATGGACACACACGTACGTACACAGCAAAAAAATATTATATTATTTCTTATATTTTAAAATATTAACACTACACTACACTTTATTCTAATTTCCTAAAAAGAAAATCTATATTTCACTTCAATTCTAAAATAGACAAAATATTTTAGGTTTAATTATTTTTGATTTTTAATTATTCTTAATTTTTACAAAAATTAATAACATTCTTCATTTTTCAGCAAAGCTACCAGACATTTTTCACTACATTTGTTTATTTCACAGAGAATAAAAATGCAGACTTTGCTTAAAAAATATTGATAAAAATATTTTGCGTTTAAATATTTTCAAATTTTAATTTTTAAAATAATGTATTACATATTTCTTCACTTTTCAACAAGAACACTAGACTTTCCCATCCTTTTCTGGACAATAATGTTATTTAAATTCTATTGGTTTAGCCAACAGATTATTTCACCCATTGTTCATATCATATTTTATTATATTGTTGTGCTTTTTTCTCCCAGTGCACACACTTATAATAGGCGGCCACTTGGTCTGACTGACTGAGCCTTTGTCTCCGGACCCCAAACGTTTCCAACTGTTCGCAGGTAGCCAGCAGCAGAAGTTTGTTTGTTCTTTTCGCCTTTTTTTATATTTGTACATATATTTTTTTTGGTTTTTTTTTTTTTGGCCTGTGCCCGTTGGGCAAGTTAACGGAAGCAAGCAATTTAGCTGCTAAGAAGGCCGATAGCAGGGAATTGGCAATGGCCCCTTTGGGAGGCCACAAGTATATCGAGCTGCGATTGAAAAATCACTGACTCTTGAGGTGGACAGCTTAAAGCTTTGGCTGCTACTCGCATCCCATAAAGAGAATTAATATGAATTTCTGTTTGAAAATTTCATTCTAGTTCAATGAATAGCTGGCCATTAATTTGTATTATTTATTTAGTTTTATAAACTACCTAGAATATTTTTACGGTAGAATATAAATTATAAATTTGTTGATTTTCTGTCCAACTCTTTTAGTTTTTTGATTGTAATAGAAACCTCAAGAAATCCGGGAATAGTAAATGTATTATTATTACTTTTAAGTACCAGATTCCAAGTTGCTTTCTGTTTTAGTTCTATCAATCCATGATTTTCCACTGATTTCCTTCCATTTCCAATGACATTTCCTTTGCCACACTTTCTAGTCTGGTCGAAATTTGAAGCGTTTTGCATATTGCGTAATTTGCGCGCTTTGTTTTAATTAAAATTCAAATGCGTTGCAATTTCATTAATTACCAGGCAGGCAGACATGGCTGATGTGGATGTGGCATGATGCTTTCGCCTGGTGCCACTTGCAGCCATTTTATAGTTGGGAGGCTTTTGAAAATGGCGCTGACGTGACTCGACTCTCTGCTCGAGTTCAGTGTTCAGTGTTCAGTGTGCTTTTGTTGCTGCTGGCGATTGCATTCAGCAGGGCAGCGGGCCATGAAAGCAAACGCATTCCCATCAGCTAAGGGGGGATGCTCCTGCACTGAGAAAATGAATCGAGTGAAATGACGTTCTCTAATCCAGAGTTTCTATGCTCAATTTGAGTTTGTCCTGATTTTGAGTACACATTTTTGAAAGAAGCCTCATATTGCGTAAAAATGTAGCCCATTTCCCCTCTATTGTTGTTTTCCTCATATTTGTTCTCTTTTTTTGAGAAAAAATATCTGCAAACACTCAATTTCAGTGCATATATATATTTCGAAATTTTTTTTAATTTTTGATATTTTTATTTATATTTTGTTTATAGATTTTTTGCTGTAACTTGGACAAAAATGGTCCCAATCCTAAAAGTCACACTGTTTTGGACAGCTAACAACCTAATAAATTATTATCTATCACTTTCCGGGTGTTTTTAAAACAAATAATTTTGGACCCAATTTTCACATTTTTGGTAAGGGGTACCATCAGGATTTTTTGCCAAAAATTAACAAAAATTAAAAGGTCTAGATTTATATGTCAGTCGATTGGGATTTTTATTGCGAGCTCAACGAGGTATGACACTCAATATTTCGACCATTTTTTGCATTGTTTCGGCCAAAATACTTTTTCCTTTTGGGTGAAAAATTAGACTTTAGACTTTAATTTTGAGTAAAAAAATGTGCATTTGAGTCTGATGTTAATTTTCTCTGTGTATCTCCTATGGAAACCCCATAAGCGGTGAACCGCATTCGCACGAAGCCTGTCCAGCAATTCAGCCCCTGAAACCCCTGGAACCCCCTTTCGAACCCCCCTTTGAACCCCCTGGAACGCCACTGTGTGTGTCAGTCAACAA
This sequence comes from Drosophila pseudotakahashii, assembly GCA_035046095.1. Taxonomy (NCBI): domain Eukaryota; kingdom Metazoa; phylum Arthropoda; class Insecta; order Diptera; family Drosophilidae; genus Drosophila; species Drosophila pseudotakahashii. The sequence continues at coordinate 22,205,831 of JAWNOE010000105.1, forward strand.
TTCAATTAACGTGTTGATGATTTTGCGGCATGCAACATGGCGAACGAGTTGCAAATGCAACGAGAATGCCTTGCCACGTCGCCTGTTGTTCGGTTTTCAGATTGCCACCCAGAACCTCAACCACCCACCCATCGAAATCACCCACTTAAGCCACCCACTTCACCCACAGGCGATGACTACTTTGCTGCGTCAATTTGTCAATTAGTTTGCCAATTGTTGCCAACACTTTTCATTCTCACTTTCTCTCGCGCTTTTTCCAGCAATCCACCGCCTCAATTAAACAAATGCTCCATTGATGATGCCCTGCCGAAGGCCAAAGGCAAGAATGCTCAACACTTTCAATTAAACGCATTAATTTTATGGGATTACGCCCCCCTCCCGTATTTTTTGGGGGCGTGGCGTGTACCATTTCTGGCTGCCATCGTCGCATATCAAATTTAATTTGCTCATTTGCCCTAAGAGCTTTTAATGTGTCTTGGGTCTTGGGTGGTCGTGGTTGCTATCCCTACATATAAACAGCCTCCCATCCTCTGGCCAAAACATCCCCAGAATGCGTGGCTTACCTAGCAAAAATGCGCCCCCAATTAAATTCAATATTAAATTGAGCAAAACGCAATTAACTCCAAAAGGCAGAAGGCAGACGGCAGATGACGATGGCCACAACTTGGAGGCGAGCCAGGTCCACGGGCCATCCACAGAGCATCCCCATCTCAATATCTTTGCCATCATCGCCGAGGAGGCGCCCATCTCTGCCCCATTCCCATTCCCAGCCCCAACTAAATTCTCATTCCCTCAGCCATTTTCATAGGCACACAGGCAGACGGATAGCTGCAGTTAAGAAAATAGCCGTGTTATTTTAATAATTAATATGTAATTATTAAAAAAAGAACACTTTGTCCTACTAGAATAATAATAAACATTAAATAGTCGTACATTTTAAACAATTTTTCAAATACATAATACATTTTACCTATATTTTATATATTATATATATATTATTTAATAATTAATAATAAAAAAAACATTTCGAATTTATAGCCCTATTATATTGCCCTCAACTGTGCATTTAACATAGGTATAATGCGTATACGACGCGTTCGCCCCACAGACAGTGATTTGCGGCATACAGATACAGTGGACCATCGATAAAGGGGGAAGTAGAGCAAATTGGGGAGGGAGCAGACTTAGAAGGACTCAGACACAGCATGGGTGGCAATGGAGGAGACAATCGGCAGCAACTCTACCGCATTTCGATCGAGAAATCGATAAGGAAATATATATTATAGATGAACTTAATAAGAAAGGGGTGGCAAAATGACTGACGAAGCTAGAAAAATCTACAATATTATGTTAAACCTTCAAAATTAAATCTAAAATATTATATTCAAATCTACGGCATAAAGATTACTCAATATAACACTTGATTGGGCTTGTTTAACATTTATTTGTTAATCATTTACTACCACAAACCATATAAATCCAATTAATAATCACTAATTTTGCACCCACTGTGCCAGTCAACCGCCAGTCAACTGTGTTTATGAGCCGCTGACTAACTCCACAGGCAGTTTGGAAGTGGAAGCTGCTCTTGTTGTCGCTGGTTGGGCGTTGAAACAAAAACGGGAAGCAACACACAGGCTACATAGATAACAATCAACAAGGTCTGCCACCCCCTGACCCCGACCACGCCCCCATCGGCCACCTGACAACCCACCGCCCACTAAAAGCTGCTGTGTAACCCGCTGGCTACGTTTGCCAATCTTAGATGTCGGCAAACATTTCGTGTTCGTGTTCCTCTGCCTCTCGCAGAAAATGTTCTAAATGTTCTATATGTGCTATATGTTCTATGTGTGCTATATGTTATATTTATGCACACTGCGGAGAATCCTAATCTACCTATGAAAACCTACAATAAATTATAAATTTATACATTTAAATATAAATTTATCGTGTAAAACTAAAGTAAACCAATTATTAAGAAAGTAAATTCCAATCAAAGTTCAGCTTATATCACCTTTTATAAACTATCTTTGAAATATAACAACTCTTATATTTGGTTACTTTGATTCTTTGAATATTTCTGATGTTTTCGCTAATATTGTAATATTCTTTTTTCCAAGTGGGTCTTTCCGACTCCCGAAATCCCCCGTTTATTCCGCTGAATTCCCCCTGAATTCAACCAAGCAGACAACCAAAACTTTGGCTACAGCATGCAAAGTGTTTAATGTTTCATAACACAACTGACGAACTGCGACAAAGGATGGAAAGATGTTTCGAGTTCCGAGTTTGGAGTTTCGCATAGAGGACGGGGAACTCCAGAAGTCAAGCAGAAACTTACGCAATTGCGGGATGGGTGGCAAGAACAAATGTCATTGCAATCTCACTTTCAGTCGACTGTCAGTTTGAAAGACCTGCAAGCCATCATGCATAAATGCCGCATATGCAGAGTGCCACAGTAGTTCAAAAAGGTGTAGCTGTTAAAGGGGACAGGAAACACAGATCATTTGTGATTATAAAGATCATAAAGATTTCTTGTGATCGAAAGACATGCCATTTATATACCCGACCTTAAAAAAAAAGACCTGGCGCCGAAATGCCTGGCCTATCCAAATGTTGAAGAAAATTTCAAAATCGGTCTAGTCATTAAATAGTTATGAGCAAGTAAAAATAATGCAATGCAAGCAGTGCAAGCAGTCGACTTTCTGCTTGCATAACTTCATCTTCCTCGCACTCCCTTTAGCTTAGTAAAGGATAACTAATAGTCGAGGCTCTCTCTTGTTTATATTTATTTCAAAAGAAAAATGTGTAATATTACAAAATTACAATTAGCTTTCTTGGGCTTTCTTAGCCCGCAACCGAGCCGCCTTATCGATAAGCCAACCGAACCGGTCCCAGCCCCATCAATCTGCATCAGCATCAAAATGCCATCGAATTGCGGCTCATGCATATTCATTTGACCACCGGCACTTGGCACGTTCCTCCTGGACTCTTGGCAACCTCCAGTACTAATAGTAATACTATTACCATCCAATACCATCCCACCTTCAATTTGTTTGAGGCACGTAGCGGTGGGTGTTGCTGTGCGCAAAATGCGCAACTCAATTGCAATTACGAGAAATGTTAGCTTATAATTTGATTAAACTTTTCAATTACAATATGCAATGAAGTTGCTCACTCGACGGCCACAGCACCAGCGGCAGCAGGTACGAGGGCGTGTTAGCCGAAGGGGGCGTGGCTGGGGATGACTGCCCGGACTGCTAATTCCCACAATTACAATTTGCTGGCAAAGCAATCGGGAGCAAGTAAAGTCAACTCCCAGACCTCCCAGTCAGCAAAGGGAGCAGAAGGAGGAGCGAGGCTAGGGAAATAAAATAAGTACGGAGGATTAGAGTTCGAGACCGAACCGAACCACTCGAGTACCCTTGAGGATTGGGGCTAACAGGACCACCATATTATGGTTTCCTATGTTATACTTTTTCTTTTGTAAAATTAAAAAAACACCTGATAAATGATATTATATGAGGGAAATAGTCCTCTGGTAAAATATTATAATATAAAATATTATAATATAAAATATTATAATATATAATATTATAATATAACTATTTGAAGTAGAATTGAACTCCATTCAACCTACAAATACCTCAAAACTGCCATCATTATATGTGATCTCTTATGATCTTGTGATCACTAAGCTCTTTTTAGACCATCTAAAGGGCTTAAAGCACTTCTAAGAGAGGGTATTAAAATTAAGTTGCAGGCGGCAGCACCTGCAGCCAGGGATTCAGGAATCGCAGGGGGGGGGGGGTTTGTACAAGAGGCTTGGCCATGCGCCAGCCAAAGAGTGGAGCATATGCCAAGGCCTAGACTTGCCTTTAGGCCGGGTGCCCTGGGTCCCTGCCTTTCTTTCTTTTTTTCTGCATTTCTCACCCCCTTTTTGGGTAACCCCCCTTTTGCGCCGCCTCTGTCGCCAGACTGCTGCTGTCTGCGTGTGGTTCATAATCTTAAATTGCCAGGCGGGCCCAAGTTCGGCTGGGTTTGGTTTCGGTTGGTTGGTTGGATGGTTTGATGGTTGGAACCCTGCCATGTACGTGCTCATGTGTGCAATGCGATAGAATTTTCTTTTTCCCTCGTCATCTTCGCTTCGTTTTTTCCCTCTTCTTTTGCTGCAGGTTAATCTAAATTAGTAAAATATACACGCAGAGGCAGAGGCAGCGGGCTTAACTAACTCAAAGGTAAATAGACAACGTCACCGTCGCGACGTTGCAACGTCAGCAGCAGCAACTCTTCAGATTGTTTGTTGCTGCTGCGATGTTGCTGTTGCTGTTGCTGTTGCTGCTGTCGCATTGAAGTTGCTGTGGCTGCTGCTGCTCCTCTCCGTCTGCTGCGGTTGTGGATGTAAATGGGGACCATCGCATCGTCATCGTATTCGTCGGCGACGATGCTAAAACCAAAGTAAACTTTAAACAAAACTTGGCACAAAGCAAAAGCCTGACGTCGTCGTTGCGGCCCATTGGTTCGCCAGAGATGCCAAGTGGTAAAGTGGACAGGGAGCCGTGACTTTACATGCTCCCAGATTTCATATACAAGAAGAACTAGCCGAACCAATCGATTGGAAACCTTAGCTTTTGGCAATTTTTCGAAAATTTATAAACTGACCGAGGTTTGCGAGGAATCGAATATTTATTTATAATTATTTAACCCTGCCTTAACCCTACCTTAACCTTTCCCTAACCTTACCCTAACTTTACCCTAACCTTAGGTTAGCCCACTTTCTTTGTGACCCTCGTGACAGGAAGTCACTGCTCCCGGTAGTCACGTCTTCATTTCCGTTCACTGTGACTACCGAGAAACGAAAGCTTTACCTATTTTAATCCGATTTGCTTTCAGAATCACGTTACAATAACAATCGTGACTGCTCTTCGTCCCGTTTTTTCAGCTTATTTCCTTTTTTTGTTGTTTTTTTTTTGTCCGCCCACAAGGAAAGGCACATCTCTATTCGCCATTCGCTATTCGCAACGAGCATAAGAGGATTTTCATTAAAGCGCATAAAAATGTGCCCCCTCCTGTGGCAGTTGCCATTCTTCTTATTTCTTATTCTTCTGATTGTGGGTATCTCCGCATGCCGATACAAAACGACCGAAACAGAACAGGGAAAAAAAAAAGAATTGTAGGTATACAAATATGTATATGTTCCAGCCAGAGGAGACACTCGACTCGACTTTCGACCTCAGAGTCGCAGCTTCAGCCGGAAATGCGCAGGGAACAACAACAGCAACAACAACAACAACGCGCGTGCCCCAACAACAGGCATTGCCTTGGCCTTTGGGATCCAACCCTCCCACTCCTCGTTCAACTTCCACCTTCACCCTGACAACCTCCCCTTAACCCCCAGTTATTTGGCCCAAAAACGCAGCCAAAGGTAAACACAGCTTTCATGTCTACACAGACAGAAATGAGACCAATTTAATGGGATTATTTGGATCTAGTTTTCTAAATCTATTATTATGGAAAGTTTTGCATGGGGTAGTACAGCCATTTTCTTATTTTTTTAAGCACTAATTATTGTTAAACCAAACAGAGTAACTTCCTATTGGTAGCTATATAATTTAAGAGTAAAGGGTGAACAGTAATTAAACACCTTTAATCGCCTCGTATTAGAAACTAGTGAATATACTTTCCACCCAGACCTTTTTGCCTGTCCAATCCAATATGCACGTAATTCAAGATCCAATTAAGCCTCATTACGACTCGAGTTTCTCTGTGTACAGGACATGACCATCGCACTCATACTCCCTTGGCTTTTATCTGTTTCTTTTTTCAGGAGCAGCGCAATAGATGTCACAGATTAGTAGCAGCTTGTACCGCCCCTGGAGTTTCAGTTGAGTTGAGTCTGCGGCTCAGCCGTTGTCGCTGTCATTAAAAGTGTAATAAATACAGCGGAACGCAAACGCAACGCACCGCAGCAACATGCAACTGCAGCAGCAGTAGCAGCAGCAGTCGCGACAGCAACAGCAGCAACAGCAGCAACATGCCGAAGCAAAGTCAAGTACATCGTACGTTGTAGTATCATTTGCACGTACTTGTCACTCGAGTCGAGCCGTCGTCCTTGTTTCCCTCAATTCCCCACCAGAAAATCCTCTTCAGAAGAGGGCTTCTTCTTGGCTACTCCCTGCTGTTGCTGCTGTTGCTGTTGCATGTTGCTGCTGCTGCTGCTGAGCTACGATGTTGCTCCTGCTGCTTTTGCTTTTGCCCAGTGGCCAAAGTCTCGACATGGTGGCTGCTGTGCTGTTTCAGTTATTCTGTTAGATTGCCCTTTGGGCTGCAAGTACCCTGTTTTCCGAATCCCACACAGAGAGAATTAACCACTAACCATTTTTGTCCAAGTTGCAGCAAAAATTCGATTAAGAAAAATGTCAAATTTATACCAAAAATCAAAATCCTGATATTCACCCTCCAAAAAAATAATATTTTGGTCATAAAAATGGAAATAATGATCCAAATATGAAGTGCCATACCTTGTTGAACTCATTATAAAATTCCCAATCAATTGGCATTTAAACCTGGAAATTTTTAAATTTTGCCATTTTTTGCAAAAAATGATGATGGTACCCCTTATCAAAAATGTGAAAATTGAGACCAAAATTAATTTTTTTAAATCAGACGGAAAGTGCGCTGATATTAATTATTAGGTTGTTAGCTGCTCAAAACCGCACGCACTTTTGATTTGCGACCATTTTTGCCCAAGTTACAGCAAAAAAACACTAAAAAAAATCAAATTTTTAACAAAAATCAAGATCTTGATTTTCCACCCTAAAAGAGCGTAATTTTACTTGAATCATTTTCCCTGTGCAGTTTCCCTGTTTTCAAGGCCTAGACAGCTTGTCAGCCAGCATCATCGGCATCCCAAACAAAACACACTTCCGAGGCATTTGTGTCCAGTCGGCTGCTTCTCTCGACTGACAATCATCACTTGAATAGTCCACACTTTGCATAAAATTAATATCGAGTCCTCCGGTTTCGGGGTTCTAAATTCTGGACACTGAAGTGAAAATCATGTTCATCGCGACTGTTTTAACGGCCGCCACATCCGCCGGCGATTCTTCTTCTCACTTTTCCACTTCTTCCCCTTCTTTTTTGCTCGCTCGCATAATTCGCTTTTTTTATGCCAACTTTGTCATTTCAAATATTTAATTTTCAAAAATAATTTATTCATTTCCGGCCAAAGCGAGCGACCCGACCCCCAAAAGAAGAAAAAATCCTCCTCCGCTGTTGATGAATTTTCTTCGTTTCGTTTTGATGTTTTTATTTGCCGCTGCCAACCGCAATTTCATGGCTTTGTTTTTTTGAGGTGTTGAGGAAATTAAAACCGAACCGTAATGAATAGAATGGCTATTGATGTCATCTGCCCCGAAGGAAAGCGAATCCAGTGGGTGGGAAATGTAAACGAATTTATGCATCAATTGGCATTATGAATTTGAGCAGACGATATTGGGTTCCGATTCAGATTCAATAAGCTTTGTGATTGCTCACTGGTCAGTGGCCAAAACGAAACTAAAAGAATATCTTAGCTTTCTTCACAAAGATATCATGGGATACTGCTTTTGGCCATTTTATTACGCTGATAAAAAAGTGGATTTTATGGATTTTCTATTTGGAGATATATTTAAGTACAAATATTTAATAAATAAAAATATAACTAAATTAAAGATTATTCCCTTTGAAAGCGAACATTTTAATATAACGATAGTAATTAATTGAGTTGGATTTATTGAAACCACAAATGTTTCCAGCATTTTCCGTTTTCACACGCTTTTAATGGCCAATGAAAGTTAAAACGGCGTATCAATTGTTTCCATAGTTTGGAAAAACACTCGGCAGCCGAGTGATTAATGGGCAGTATTAAGCGAAAGTTGAATCCATTCGTTAGAATGTTTCGCTCGCTTAATGGGCTAAACCGTAAAAATCACTCATACGCCATGTGTACGCATCGTGCATCGGGATTTTTTGAAAAATGCTGGCACTTAAGCAGCAGTGCAGCGAAATCAATCAAAATCAAAATCATTCGTGCACAGCTTAAAAGCGCATTCGATTTAATTATCGCGTACAAATTGGAGACCCCTTAAATCATCGGCTCCCCCATTTTTCGAGCATACTTAAATGGAGGTATGGGTATAACCAGAGTTCCATACCATCTCGTGTTAATTGTGCGGCTTTTTGAGGCATCGGTATCGAAATAGGAATCGAAATGAATGAGTATCTGAGTACTGAGCAAAACAATGGACTCCCTATTCGGAATTCCCATTGTCCAAAAAGGTATTCGATTATAAAATTTATAAAAATAGGGGGAGGTGTTAATTGCGAGTGTCTTGTTTTATTGCCTAATTATATTGGTTCAATCAATTTGGAACGGTCTCTTGCCTTTTTTCCATTTAAATGTTTTCACCAACAAAAATTTAATTACGAAAATATATTCCTAGTCACGTTTTTGGCATTGTGGCTTTTTGATTTTTCTTTCTGAATTTTGTGTTGAAAATGTTGACAATTAACGATTTAAATTGCCAACTCGCCGCAGCCGAAAAATCATTCGAAAACGTTTTTGCTTTTGGTTTTAATGAAATGTTTTTCCAAACCCTCAGTTATGCTAATAATAACTTTTAGGTGTTTGTGTGCTTATGTGTGTGTGGCAGAAGAACAACAACAACAAATGATCCATGCAACATTTTAATGAAGTCGGAAAATATGTGAGATTTTATTAGTGCATTTTATTGTTTTTCGTCTGAGTGCATGTATATTTGTTTAAAGTGGGTGGCTCTTTGCTTTTTCCTTTTGTTTTTTGTTTTTTGTTTGCTCGTTCAGCTGCCTTTTACGGCCATAAATAATGCGTAATGAACCGGGACCGTAGTGGAGTGGAGTGGAAACTAAATCACTTTGTTAAGCTCTTTCCAAACGTTTTTGCGAATTTTCAAAAGTGCCCTGTAATTACGAGGGCTAACGAGGGGTATAATGGCACCACTGATCATTGTAAAAAATTATTAAAAAATATACTCGTTCGTTTTTTTTGGCTTTTTAATTAACAAAATGCATTGCAAAGTATTTTACATCGTATGATGGTCGTCTGATCATGGTAGGGAAAAATATAAAATGTTTAAAAAATCTACATAGTCTCTTTTTGCACTTTTTACCTAAAATAATTCAGGGTAAATAATTTCACAGGGTAAAAACTTCTTTAATCACCTATCACATGTAAAATGCTGAGCACTTTTGTGTGTGCATATGAGTCTTTTTTTCCCCTTTTTTAATTAGCCTGCATTTTATGGCCGCCCTCCCTGGACTCCCTGGACTCCCTGGGCTTACCAGCTCATTAGGGCCCTGCCAGCGGCACCACAACAATACATCATTTAAGCCTTCATTAGTTTATCGGCCACCGTAGGGTCGAAAGTTATTAGCGACAGTTTAAAATTAAATTGGCCTGAAATTGTACATTTTATATTTTATTTTCCTCATTTTTATATTTTTTCCCTTGCTTATTGTTGTTGTTGCACTCTTGTTAGCATATTCATTTGAAAGTTAATGAACTCGTCAATTAATTTTCCATTGTTTGAGCTGCCGCTGGGCAATGACAAATAATTCAATATTAATATGCCGTTGCCGGCACAGGCTGGCCATGTTTTTTTTTTTTGGGGGGGGGGGGGGAGGGGGGTTATTGAATGGGAAAATTTAAATTATTCCCAGCTGAAAGAGAGCTTAAAGAGGGGCCTATGCATGTTTTATATTCCCTAAGACACCCAGTTTAATTATGATTTATGGGCCAAGCGAGATATTTACATGAAAAGGTAAACTTGACACAAAAGCTATCATAAACTGCTTGAAAAGTATATGCAATAATGATACAAATTGATTTTCTTTTTAAATTACATTAAATATATTATATTTATTTAATATTTTATGACTAGATCCTTTGGAATTCTAATTAGTTTATTTAGATTCCAAGATCACACAGAAGAGATGGTATTACCATGACCCTGAAAACCCGATGAAATGAGATCAAGCCATCAGACAGCCACAAATCGCAGTGGAGCTCAACCGCAAAGTAATTCCAATGGATGGGGATGGAGATGGAGAGGGGGATGGGCGGATGCATTTCTCATTATTGGAGTCTGCAGAGTCATATGTAGCCGCACATACTCGTATCTCCGACTAACCCACACACCATTCATCTTTTTCGTTGCATAAAAACCACGCAATTTGCTACACTTTTAACACTTGCACGGCTCAATGAAGTGCAACGAAACGCACTCAACTAACCACCCCCGTCCGCCGCCGCCCCTGCGGCCCCCTTTCGGTGCCCCGAGGACGCAGAGGACCCAGAAGTCAAAGCAAAAGGCCCCAGAGAGAAAGAGAAAAAAAGAGGGGGCACTGTGAACACAGCAAGGGGGGGGGCAAGGAAATGGAATCTGAAATGCTTTTGCTGCAGAAGGGATTCAAACTAACCGAAGGCCGCATGGTTCTGCGGTCAAAAGAGCCCCCCTCTCAGTGTAATCGAATCTCTGGACCGACTCTCCGCCCCCCTTGAACTCCGCCCCTGCTCTTTTGGCTTGGCTTTTATTTGCCTGGCTTTTCATTTGGCAGTCAACGCTACGCTTTCGCGCTTTTCAACGCTAACGACTACGTGCCGCAGTTTAAACTGCCTTCTGCCCCACGTTCGCCCCCCTTCGACACCACGCCCCTGCTCTGGTGGCCCACGTGCAATTCAGTCAAGACAAAAAGCAGCCTCAAATTGCAACGAAAGTTAAGGAATCGAAACAGAAGCAGAAGAAATCGCCATTAAAAGGGCGCCTAACCCGAAAAAAGAAGGGGAAAATCATAATAATCAAACCCGAAAACAAATTCAAATTGGAAGTAATTAACACTTGAATGTGCTGGCAGCCAAAGGGGGGAATCTCGACAGACAGGCAACAAATCGCTGCAACTTATTAACAGCTTCACTGCCCCTTCCACTTGCATTTTTCATCCATTTTCCATCTGCTTTGAAATTAATTTGTGTGCGTGTGTTTGGGACGGTTGACTCCCCGTCGGGTTACCTCACACCCCATCGAATTATGGGTCCGCAGTCTACAGTCTACAGAGAGGTGCTAGTGCTACGACCGTAAAAGTTTCCCCCCGCCAAAGTTTTTTTCAGTTTCCGCACTTGAGATTCCCAAGTGGTTTCGGTTAGTTGAAAATGGATGAGGCTGCGAGGTTGGTGCAAGGAAAATATCAGCTTTCAAGCCGAAAAATACATACGGTATCATGCATTTACAAAAATGTACAAATATTTCAAAACAAATGTGAAAATGCACAATAAATAGATAACAATATTAAAATGTTTATTAATTATGAGAAAATATATTTTATTTTAGTTATTTTATATTTTATTATATTATTATTTATATGAAACTTATATTTCCTTCTGAAAAAAACATCTAACATGCGATTTACACACAGCTCACCTTAAATTGGGTACAAATTTTCAACTTGTAATGGCCCCCACCAATTATTGTATCCCCTTCTCAAGCCGCAGAATCCATTTCCATTTCGCCCAGCACCATCTAATTTTCTTCATTAACACATACACTCACAGCACGAGCACACACACATACACACGCATACGGAACGAGAAAATGCTTTAATAGTTTTTCCGTGCCTTTAATTTATGTGAATTTTCAAGGTAGCTAACGAGGTGGTAAGAGGGGGAGATTTGTGGTGTTTCCGGGGGGGTTAACGGGGGGTTAAGAGGGGGCGAAGAACATTGTAAACGAGCCTGCGACAACGCCATTCGATTTGTCACCCCCTTTCCACACGCCCATGCCCATTTCTCCCCCGAATTCATTTAGATTGCTATGAAAATTGCTTTTAAATTAAGTTCTGTGTGGCTGCAATGGCGGCTTGGGGAAATAAAACCCACAACTAACTAACCAAACATTATTTCTGTTTTCCTAGGTACCTTTTCAAGCACTCGGATTTATTTCGGGATTTTATTTATAAATTAAGCTGAATTGTAAACATATTTTGAGAACATTTCCGCAAATGTGAGACGAAACTAAATCCCGATTTAAGCTTAAATAACCTTTAATTTACTGCTTAATTTTGAAGAATTAAATTGCCCACAACTTCCCACCCCTTTTCTCCCAGTGTATGTAATCGCAGTTGTTCGTTGGTTGTTTCAACGTTGTTGCTCGTGTTGTTTTTGCATCGGCTGCGGCGTAAAACAAAGCATTTGGCAATTAAAATACCGCCGGACGGCGGCTTTTCACAGGTGGCCACAGGTGGGCAGCAGGGGCATTTTCCTACCATTTTCCTGGTGTTGTTTCCAAGTGCTTTCCCAAGGAAAAGCCACAGAGAAGGAGGAAAGGAGTGCAGCCCGAGAAATTGCATTTTCATTGAGTCAATTGAGCAAGTGAGCAACTGAGATATTGAGCGGCTGCAACCCAAAACAACCCGCAAATGCCACAGGAAAACCGGGGGAAAAGCGTCGGAAAAGCAGAGCCAACACATCGCAGCATAAGTCAACACTAATTGCAATTTGCAGCTAAACAAAAAACGGGGTGGGAAATGGGAGAGGAAATGGAAATGGAAACGGAGGCATGTATCTATAAAATACATGACATAAATAAAAGAGGATTCTCGGCGAAGATAGCGAAGATAGAAGAAGAAATGCACAAGAAAAACTAAACTTGTGATATTTTCAATCCAAAAGCGTGTGAGTATTTTTGTCTTTCAGTGTTCAGTTTCCTAATGAAAGTGCATGAATAAATATATATTGGCTGAAACTTATGAGAACGGAGATATTAAATACTAACAAATGATAAAATAATAAATAAATAATTATTTTACAGTAGTAAAAACTGATTTTTTTTTGGGTATAAACTTAGGATCTGGGTTTTTAGTAAAAATATGATTTTTCTTTGTGTTTTTTTACTGTAACATTAGTCAAAAATGGTCCCAAACCTAAAAGTCACACTGCTTTGGACAGCTAACAACCTAATTAATTGACATTAATCACTTTCCACCTAATTCAGAAAAATTATTATGTTGACTAATTTTCGAATTTTTTAAAAAGCAAAATTTAAAGTTTTTAGGTTTAAATGCCAATCGATTCTGAATTTAACAACGAGTAAAACGAGATATGGCACCCTGTATTTGCATGGTTACTTCCTTTGTTTCGGCCAAAATACTGCTATTTTTGGGATGGAAAATAAGTTTTTTTTCGGTTTTTTAGCCGTATTTTGGACAAATCAAAATTAAACGACCGACTGTTTTGAACAGCTAACAACCTAAACTAACGATCCCCATCACTTTTGGGAAAATTAAATTTTTCACCAATTTTTGCATTTTTGATAAGGGGTTACATCATCATTTTTGCAAAAATTGCCTAAAAATTCAAATTTCCAGGTTTCAACGCCAATCGATTCAGAATTTAACTAAATCGATAACTCAACAAGGTATGGGATTCTATATTTGGGGCATTACTCTTCCTGTTCAGCCATAGCTATTTCTTTCAGTGCGCTTGTGGGGTGATAAATAGACAAGTTGGCAAATTTAATTTGCGCAGTTCAACGCAAATGAAAAGAATTGACACACAAGTGATTCAAAGCAAGAGAAGCTAAGGCTCTCGAATAATTAGTAAATAGTAATGTGAGCATGCGAACTTTAACTGCGAACTCAATGAACTTGGGGGCAAAATGGAAAAATGATGCGATTTCAAAATAGAAACGATTTTCAATCGAAATGGGTTGGGTAATCAGGGTCATCGTGTAATTGGAGTCAGAAGTGATCTACAAAGTGCCTGTAATTCGCATTATTAACTTTTCAGAGCGTCGGTGTCTCAAGAGCACTTCAAGTGAATTATCTTAAAAATTGAATTCTCCAAACTCTGTGGCAAGCAAATGCACTTTATCATGTCGTTGGTCCCATGTTGCCATGCCATTTCCCAAGTAGGAAACCCCGAAAATAGAAAACAAAACCAAAGCACAGTGAAAACAAGGCAGAAAAAACAAGGAGAACGAGCAAATATATGGTGGTATATACTTCTGGGCTGTTTTGGGGTTTTCGGAGGACCAAGACCAGTACCAAAAATCCAGGACCAGAGGGTAAACAATATACAAAAGCAAACAAAACGAGGGAAAACAAAACAAAGCACATCCACAGCCAAAGCCAAAAAACTAAACAAAAAACCAAGTAAATTTCTCTCTCTTTGCTGAGTGAAAAGCTAGCAAATTAATTGAAATATGCTTTTGTCGCTGGCAAAAACAGCAGGAAAATGGAAAATGGGGGGAACCATCAGAGGTACACAGATGGCACTCGCAAATCGGAATTCTTCTTCGTCTGACAAATGGATTTGATTGTTTAATTCATTAAATATCCACTATTTGCCCTTAATCCGAATTAAGCAAGTCCTTAATCTGCACTTAAATCCCTTACAATCCCTCAATCCATTTGATTGATTGCATTCTGCCGCTCCTCTTCCTCCGTCTTGCATATGCAAATATCTGTGCACATACGAAAATCCCGCTTCAATCAAGCAATAAATTAACAACTTGTATTTCCTCGTTTTGCCTTTTCTGCTCTGCGGTCAACGTCAAAGGCAAAGGCAACGGCATTTGGTCAGTTGCTTGATATCATAAATTACAATTTAAATTTTATAACGTAAACTAATTGGAGCGATGACGACAGATCCCAGACCCAAAAGAGCTCTTTGAAGTGCTGTGCTCTTTTCGGTGGCCCAAAGCCCAAAGCGAATGATGATGGTCGATAGGATAGGAATTTCGGTCTCCTAACCACAAGACGGCCAAAGCAGCTAAAACAGCCAAAACAGCTGCAACAGCTGGTGGCTCTGGCCAAAAAACCAAGGCAAAAAAGTCATAAAAACATGACTTGATGCGACAACGGGGAGTGCGGTCGATCACAGCCACTTCCATCCACGATTTTTAATTCCACTTCCATATGGGCACCTCAGAATGGAACCAAGAATGGATCGCGTGGGCGTTGGGTTAATGCTCAAAAAACTTAAGCCGCTTGCGCTACAAAACCGCCAAAAGGCTTTGGAACACTGGGCTAAATCAAATCTGAATTCCAGATTCTGAAAATAAGTTGCCTTTTGCTATCCATATCCATTTTTGGTATCCGATCTACTGTTCGGATAAAGTACTTCGAAAACTAGATCTATATTCTGTGAATTCCTATTCAAGATTAATCTGCTTTGGAATGGTTTTCGATAATATTTTATATTTATTAATATATATCTATCTATTACAATTTTTGTAATAGATTTATTAACAACAGAACAAAAGCCAAGTAAGTATTTTTCTGCTAAATAAAATTATGGAAATTCATTATATTTTCGGAAACTTATATTTAAAACAAGAGAGAACGCTATAGTCGAGTACCTCGACTATTAGATACCCGTTACTCAGCTAAACTTAGTGCGAGAGAGATGGAGATTTGCATGCAGTAAAGCGACTGCTTGATTTCATATTTTGGTCATAACTTTTTAATAAATGGTCCGATTCGAAAAATCTACATTTCGAAAGGAATTAATATGTAGTTACTACATACATGCATCGAAATAATACGTATTATTCGATGGATGGATTGGATAATGCCAAGTATTCCCAATAGCGCGTGTCGTCAGCTGCCCTCAATCGACTTCTATTACCATATTATTCCCATAGATCAGACTATAAACCAGCTGCATTGTGTATATATTAGTATTCCATTATTTGTATTGTGTGTAGGATATTAGGATATTGTGTATATATTAGTATTCCATTATTTGTATTGTGTGTAGGATCGATCGGTAATTGTGCATTATGTGTATTGGCGGTGGACTTGACGGAATACGTATGCAGGTGAACGATTGGAATCAAAATGCACCAATCGCATCCTCTGCTTATTTATTGCCAAACGGCCGCATAGTGGCCCTTCAAGATGGACTTTGGTCCACCCGCTACGAAGAGCCGCATCCTGGTGCTGTCGTAGCAGTGGGTGAAGATAGAGGGCAGGAACTCCGTATCCAAGAAGTCGTCCAGACTTCTAGGGCTGCACTTCAGTGATACGGAGCGCAAGGAATTCACACTGCTCTCCAGATATTTACCGGCGCGGATGTCGTAGAACAGAAGCAGGCCCCTACTCGTACCAGCGGTCAGGAGGTTGCCCTCGAAGGATGTGGTCAGAACTTGGCCCTCCCCGGGGCCGACAGATATCTCCTTGACAGTCGTAAGAGTCGGCGCGTCCAGCAGGATAATAAAGCCTCCACAACGCACGGCATACAGACCTTCGCTGTGGTAGACAATGCCCTTATAGTGCGGGGCGTTTGGCAGTATGTGGAAGAGCGTCTGCTGAAAGGTCTCCGCGTTGAAGATGTGTAGTTCTCTGGATGGGGCAAGGGAGGCGATCTCCTTGGCCTTCTTGTTGAAGCAAAGACTCCGGATCGTCTGGTCTTCGCGAACTTTCTTGACTTTGAGGGGATGGACTGTGGTTCCACTATCCGGGAACTCCATGTGATCCTCGTTGATGCGCCACATAACCAGGCCCCCACGAATGGAGCCAGAGACCAGCAACTGGTCATCCAGCCAGCACATGCCCCTTACCAGGTCGAGGTGCCTGCCCTTGCCCTCGTATACGGGCTCCAGCGTTGGCAGGCGGTACACTTCAATGTCGGTGGAGTTGCCTGCTGTGGTGGCCAGGAAGGAGCGGCTGGGCGACAGTTCGATGACGTGCAGACCATTTTGGTCCTGCGGATGGTTGGCCACGCTGTTGGACAGCGGGGGGATTGCGTCCACCCGTCGCGTGTTCACATCGTAGACGAGCAGCTTGCTGCACTTGGTCCCGAAGACCACTTGTCGGCTGTTCAGCCACTGGGAGCAATAGACCTTGTTGGTGTAGCCCAGGTCGATCGGCGTCTCGCGCAGCATGTGGTTGGTCAGCACGTAGCGGCTGGTGTAGTCCACATTGACGCTGCGTCGATCGCGGAGGCCGCTTTCCCGGCTGCTGAGGAAGTCGCAGAGGTTGTAGGACGTGTTCAGGACCTCCTCCCGCTGCTGGGGCGTCTCCTCGTCGGTGCACGAGTCCTCCTGGCCCAGACGCGAGGACACGTGGCAGGACGGGTAGGTGCCCACGACGCTGTCGCGGATGGTTTTCACGATCCATTCGGACATCTTGATTTGATTTGTTGTCTTTCACTCTCTTAGTTATTATAGGCAAACGAAAATGGTGGTGCGTAGACGATACGATATGTATTTCGATTCGAAAATTAGTTTAATTAATTTCTTACTTGGGAAAGCCAGAGAAATATAACGTGTCTGCTACTAAGTTACGACTGAAGAATGACAGACCGAGCAAAGTAGAAACCTAAACCGAAGGAACCCTAGAAAAAGGGTTTCGCTCTGAGTTTCCGAGATCTCAGCTTTCATACAGACGGACAGACGGACATGGCTAGATCGACTCGGCTAGTGATCCTAATCAAGAATATATGTACTTTATAGGGTCGGAATCGCTTCCTTCTAGCTGTTACATACTTTTGCACGAATACAATATACCCTTTTACTCTATGAGTAACGGGTATAATTATTTAATAATTCGAATATTATTATTATAAAAATAAATTTAATTTAAAACAAAGGTGTACAAATAAGAATTAGTTTATAATTTAATTAAATAAATTATATTATTCAGTTAATATTTTAAATCAGTATAAAAAGACGGCATGTCTTTAAAATCAAATTTTTCCCCACAAAGCGCCAAAAAATGTTAAACGTAAGACAAGAAGCTATATGTACCTATCTCTATATCTGTATATACAGTGGCTATAAGTAGTAGGTGGCTTTTAAGGGGGCGTGGCAACTACCGACTACCGATGCATCGTTGTTGTTGTTGGCGGCGCCAAATGCTTGCGCAAATTAAAAAGTAATTGCTTGAGAAAAAGTCAGAAACAGAACGGAAAATATGCAACAAACAGCAGCAGGAGAAAAATAAGAAGAAGTCGGCGGAATGTGGCGTTGATGGCTTTGGCTTCCAGGGGAATGGATTTTGAGAAGCGAGCAGTGAGCAGTGAGCAGCGAGAATCGAGAATGGAATCCGAGGTGGCCAACAGTTTGTGTAGTTGAAAGGTTTCAAGTTGCCAGCAAAAAGCCAAAAAGTCATCAACTTATCGTTGTTTTTCGGTTAAGAGCGAAAGGGCAGGGAACAATAGAATGCAATATATAAGGAGGGTGCTGAATGTTGGATTTGGGATGTTGGAGAAGAAATGCTCGGGGGAGCAATTAAACAGAAGTAAAAGTGATGAATCAAAGTGAGAAGGAATTAGAGTGCTGGCTTAGGGAAGCCATTAGTCGGATGGATAGTTGGATAGTTGGCGCTGGAACTGCAAGGATATGCGGGTATTCCCCGAGGTATTCCCTCCATTTTAGTGAATTCACCCCATCCTATTCAAAATGCATTCCAAACATCCCTATAAAACTTAAAACATTTCCCCCAAATCGCTGAATGTAGTTGCTTTGTAAGATTCCTTTAATAGTTCGATTCACATAAAGGATAGTTTCCCTTTGAATGCTCTGGGGCTCCATTAGCTGAGTCCTTTTTGTGCAATGGGTGGATTCTCTCTCTCTTTACTCAAAAAAACACGTACTCCACCGCTTCATTCATTAAATGGCAAATGCTCAAAGGCCCCACACAGATTGCCACATGGCAAAAAAAGAAAAAAATAATCAAGCGTAATTCAGACTTATTAGGATTCCCAGGGCGCATTTCTTGAATTCCCGGCATTCAGCTGAACAAATCACATCCGTATAAAAAATACAAACAGTCCGCTGCTGCTGCATGCAAATTAAGTACAGTCGCCGAGTCCTGGGTCGCCAGCCACTACACAAAGGACACTCATTATGCAGTTCCATGTAGTTCCCCACAACCCCTTCCGCTTTTTTCACTTATTTTTCACGGCTCCCTTTAAATAAAAAACACTTTTTTTTCCGCTGCCACATACTTTAAGGCGTCCCGCCAGTAAACAACTAACAAACAAAGAGTAAAATAAAATAAAATATTTTAAAAAGCGGAGGCAAGAGGCAAAGCAATCGCAAACCGAAGAAATTCCAAGCGAAATGGGCTTCCAGTGCCAGCATTTTATCACATTGACACGCCACGCCCCTTCAAGCGGTGGAGGGCGGTGGGCGGGGCAGAAAGCCACAGTGTTGCGGTTATACAATAAAATGTTGCATTTTGCTTTTGCCTCGACCAGAACGGCCCAGAATCCTTGTTGCATCCTCCATATGAGCAACAACTTAACTGCCAACCGCTAGGTAACTGTTACCATTGCTACTGTTTCTCCAACTGATTCCCCGGCACTGCGAGAAATACCTAGTTGATTTTGAAAGTTCATAGGAATCATTACAACAAAATAACTACTTTACCTACTCTCTAAAACTGACTATCTAATAAATAGATATATTTTTAAATCAGGCTTTTTTAAAGTCACAAAGCATGGCTGCGGTCACACGCCTTTCTAGCACTGGGCACACGTCGATTCTTCTTTGTGTCGCTTCAATCTACTTAATTTGGATAAAAAAAAAACAAATAAAATGTATTATAAATCCTAAAGAAATCATTAAAAACTGTTTTTTTTTTTGAGTGCACCAGTGGCACTGCAACTTAAGCTGCGGCAATTTGTTGCAAGTCAGTTGTGGGTGCCGGGGATGGGGATCGGGATTCGAATAAACTCGTGGCTCCGTTTACACTTACACCTCTCCCCGGACAGTTTAAATGCGCACAGCTGGCGGGATTACCGGGCGGAATTTGCAAATGTAAACGCAGCGAATTAGTCGCGCCCCCGAACATTCCAAACAGCCCTCGGAAAAAGGTATTGCCTGGGTATTGGGAACAATATCACCACCCTCGCCTCTGCCATTGAGCAAACACACAACACACCCCCGAGGGGGAATAGTAAACATATGAAAATCACACACAAATAAATGTAATAAACAAAGCGGCATAAAGTCTCAATGAGGGAGAGAGTAGAGTCGAGTCGAGATGTCGAGTCCATCCGAAAATGGACAAAGTGGGCAGGGGACAACCCAACCCAATCCGAACCAACCATCGATGCCCCTTGGCTTCTCGGTTTCCCCGGTTTAGCGATTGCAGGCTGCCAAAAAATTAACAGATGTCTCGCATTAGATGCGCTTCACTCGACCCCAGAGACCCGCGAGCGGCGAGCCAATGAGGCGATTTAAGCCACAGTGGGTCGCATGCAGGCCAATAAGGGGTTGGACAACCTACAACATCATATTGATATAATTAAAAGTCAATTGGTGAAAACTTGGGAGTTCAAGGCTCATTAGAATGCCGAAACTTGACTAAACTTTTTAAAAATCTAATGTATTTAATATTATGATAAAAAAAGAATTTGTTGTATTCATAATATGGAAATTGAAATGAAATTTGGTGGTAGCACTTAGGGCTCACAATCTTCATAGGAAGCCGAATCTAAACTATTTGAAATTCAAAAGATATAAATATTATATAATACATACCTATAACAAAAAATGTTTTTTTTATGAAACAGGTTTAAAATCCATTTTGTCAAAAATACCACCATTCGAACCACTGTGCACTGGTGAGCCAGGGAATTTGGGAGCACTTTTTGGGCAAACGACGGAATCGAGACAAATCGCCAGCGAATAAAGCAAGTCGGAATAAAGCATTTTAGCTGGAATTGGAATTGGAAATGGAAATGGCAATGGAAGGGGGACCGCGAGATAAGCCACACGGCAGCAGGTAGCGAAATGTTTACTTTTCCTCTTTTTTCAATATTTACTCTTTCGACTAGATCCGTTATTTGGCCATCACACCGTTTAATGCCCTTCCATACAAATGGGAACATTGAGTTTACAATCCCGACAATCATTATCATTACTAATAGATATGAGATGAATATGAGATCATTTCATATCATTATCTAATCATTTGCTATACAAGATGTTATAATAATAATAAAAATGCTATCACATGGTATTTATTTTAAACTTGATATTTGATATACAAGAATTCGGCGTCATAAACAGTATCGTTTGTGTTTATAAATCTTGTTGGATGGTCAGCTGGAGGAGATTGTATGTGCCGGAGAGGAACGGACATAGCTAGACAGATGGTTTTGGTAGGGAAATGGCAAAGTAAAGAACGGGGACAGCCGGCGGCTGGAATTTCGCCAGACATAAATATTTTTTATCACTTTCCGAGCCCTCCATCTTCCATCTTGCCAACCAACAACCCTTGTTCCCTGTTCCCCCGCACTGTTTATTTCGTTGCATTTGTAATGAAGTCCGGATTTCGGACTGGGGATTCCGCCGGAGACTAATTCAAATTTAAGCCATAGAAAATTAATTTTTCCCGACTCCCCAAAAAACGTTTCGCGGGGTGGATGGATGGTTTGTTGGTTTGTTGGTTGGAAAATCGGAAGTAGACGGACAACTTTGGGCTTATTCGGTGAGCTTAGTGAGCTTCAAGGTCGATTAAGGGCCGTTGGCCATGGGTAAAAGAGTTTAGGGCTTAGGGAAATTTTGGCCAGGATCCAGGGGATCCCCTTTGTTTACGCAGATTAACGGACATTAGCCGAAAAAATCCACCAGCGAGAGTACTTGAATTTAATTTCAATATTTCACTTAAATTTTAATCTATCTGGAATAAATATGGTTACAAAAATATCCAAAAATAATTTGGACTTTAACTCATACCCAGTAATTTGCTCCTCCTTGTAGCTAATCCTTTTCGCTTCAAATCGTTGGCCCTTTCATTGCCATTGGCAATTGTCATGGGATTTTCTTCTTTTTTTTTAGCCAAAAGCCATAAATTAGTGCCGACCGACGTTCCATTGAGTCTTTAAGCTGACCTTCGACCCCCAACCCACCAAGCTGAGCTCCACCCACTTTTGGGCCTCTGTTCGTTGGCTTTTGATTAATTCTGGATGAGGACAACGACGACAACGTCAATGGCCTACAGAAAGTTAATCGTGAGTAATTTATGGCCCTCTGGTGGGCGTGGCCGCAAAGGTAAGGCTATATAGGATATATAGGTACAGCGAATAGATGATGATGGCGTCAAAATCCTGATACACATTCTCGGTGCCAACCAAGTGTTGACTAGACAATCGCCTCGAACCGAACCGAGGCATTCAACTGCGCCATTCCGATTACGATTCCGATTCCGATTCCTCGTCTCGAATAAAACACCAAAAATGCAAAAAAGAGAGGAATGTGGATGGCAATTTGGAGCGATAAAAGAGATGGTATCGATGGCCAGTGCAAGGCTAAAGTACTCAAATGCAATTGGAGTGACTGAGGAGGGGGAGGCACAATCACCATCACCATCACAATCGGAATCACACAATGGTCGCAATTGAAAACGCCACTCGAATCCCTATCTTTCCCTCCCATCCCAATCCCCCGTTCCATCCAGCAAATGCACTCAATTGCACTGTCCAGTGTGAGTGACCATGAAAAGACCTCTGCTCTTGACCAAGGGCAGCTTCCAAAGATCAATATCAATATCACACCATCAATGGAGGGGGCTCTACAGTTCTAAAGTTCTAAAGAGAATAACACTTAAAATCTCGAGCTCAACACATTTATAATGGAAGACTGTAATACAATCGCAATATATCTCATATCATTTAAATATATATCAAAATGCATCTAGAAAGGGACTTAAAGTGAAACTATTTATAGGTTTCTTATCTACTTAGCATGTATGTATTTTAGATACCATTCTTTATCCCTTCAATTTTAACTATTCAGTTGTTGCGATAATCAGTTCACACTATCAAGTTCAGTGTGGTATTTATCAGAAATATTTAGACTGCTTATCGGGGAGGCATTACTTCTGTTTTAAGGATCAATAAATTCCGCATTTTATACAGGAAGTAGAATAAACTGAAATAGTTTACTATCCCCAAAAACGCCTGTAGTTTAGGGATTTGAGGGTTAAGATTTCAAAGATTAAAGATATAAATTTCCCATTTTACAAAGGTGCTATTAAAAAGGTGGATGAAGAATACTTCAGATCCCCAGTAACTCCTCTAGTTCAGGGCTTCCCGCGGTTACGATGGGTTAAATAGTAGATATAAGGATGGGTAGTACTCACTCTTGCACTCGTTGGCATCGTTGTCGGTGGCCCTGCCCCAGGGACGGTCGAAGTAGAAGGGCTTGCAGCGCTCGCATTCGGGACCGGCGGTATTGTGTTTGCAGGCGCAGGTCATGGTCAGTTTGGCTGTGGTCTGGGTACTGCGTCCAAAGTGGGCGGGGGCGGCGTTCGAGGGTGAGTCCTCGTCCTGCCCGTCATCGGGATCCGATCCTGATCCTAGGCCCGAGCCCACAGTAGCCACACACTCGGAGGCATGACCATTGCACTTGCAGCGACCTCCAACGGCGAAGTCGGAGACGGCATAGTGCTGCGAAATGGGCAGGGTCACTGAGGAGGAGGGGGAGGTAGTAGCGCCTCCGGGGGCAACTGTACTTCCACTCGGAGTGACCTTGGGCTGCGCAGTGGTACTCTTGCTCTGATAGTGCTTCTCGTACTTGTGCTTGCCCTGCTGCCTTTCCCTGCTTAGCTTGGTACTCGATGATGATATAGATGACAAAGATGACTGTTCCCCATCGCTGGCATAGTCCAAGTGCCCCAGATGATCATCGTCCAGCTCCAAGTGCTTCTTGGGCTCCTCGTACTCATCGTAGTTGGCATTATCCGCACTATCGTTGTCCTGCAGATTGTAGTCACTGTACTCATCCTGATCATCACTATCCAGTTCGAGATCCTCCTCCCCATCATCGTCCTCCTCGCGACTCCCGCCCATTTCATCGCTGAAGGAGTTGGCATTGTTCTTCTTGACCTTCAGCAGCTGGGGCGGCAGTTCTAGTCTATGAAAGACCACTCGAATGTCCGTGGCCGTCACCCAGTCCTGCAGGACCAGCGACGAGTCCAGGTCATTCGCCGAGGGTCGTCCTTCCAAAGTGTTAAAGGCGAATCTCTGGGAAGCTCCACCTCCGCCACTATCGTGTTGCGAATTGATGCAACGCGCCTCCAACTCATTGAACTTTGAGATTTTGGCTCTGTCCGGGCGACCATAGAACTTGGTGCATTGCGAACTGTAGAACTGAAAGGGCTGCCAGCTGAGGCCGAAGTCGGAGCTCTTGAAGATGGCCAGCGAGTCGGGACGTGGCGATTTGGGGCAGAAGCTCAGCGATATGTAGGTCAACTCATACTTCTTGCCCAGCGACAGGGTCAAGGTGACATTATCGGGTGGCGCATTGCTGGGATCGTGGGGCACATTGACCCCGCCGGAACGCCAGCAGGTCACGTTGCTCGGGTTGTTCAGGTCGGTCAAGGACGAGGGACCATAGCGCTGGGCCTCACACTTCCGGCACTCGCCCATTGAACCGTCGCGGAGGAGCTCACAATATCGCTCAGGTTGCTGGGCACCACAGGTGCTCGATGCCTGGACGGGATTCCCATAGGCGGCATTCACAAAGCTGGGCAGGCATTTGCGCGGCTTGCCCTCGAAGTAGCAGGGATCGTTGGAGGATATGCCGGCGGCCGAGGCTGCGGAGTGGGATCCCAGTCCCAATCCGATGATGGCCAGTGCCAGGATCACAGGCAGGCAGCACAGCAGTCGGCCCATCCTGACCCTGAATCGGAAATGGGTAGAACTAAGTAGTTGATAGGCCTTGCTGGCCTTCTGGCCATCTGAACACCCTGTGAGCTACGAATATTCCCGGTTTTTATTAAATGGATTCCTTATGGAACCCTTAAAAGTAACAATAACTTTAGCTGAATCACTTTAATTTTCCCAATGTAATAATTTATATAAAGCTTTTATTATAAAACTTTACTTAGTAACTGTAGAAACTTTAAACAGTTCCATAACTTGAACCACTATCTGAGTATATGATTTGCTATCCCTAAGATATCTTGAGTCTCATACCAATAAAATACTTGTTATTCAAAACACTTTTCACTTTAAAATACAATATAAATTATATAGTCACTGAAGAAAATTAAAACCGTTCCCTAACTTGAACACAATACCAGAGCCTATGAATTCCTATACACAGAGAGAAATAATCTAGCATATTGTACTTGAGAATATATGTATAATATATGATAACAAATAATAAATGAACCCCACTGTATTTCCAAAATGAACTTTATCTTCCTTTAAAGCAGCCACTTGAACTACCCATCAATATGGGAATAAGATAAGTCGGACAAAAAATTGTAGTTTCCATTTATATTCCTTTTTTTTAACACTTTAAACTTTATGAACTGGGGAATATTCGGAGCTTTAGGGGATTCCTGCGGCAGTTTTTTACGTACATTGGCTCGAATGCGAAATACCTCGTTCCCGACGGGACTCGTCTCTTTCTGTTTCACTGTTTTGAATGTGCTTAGTATATGGCTGTCTGGGTCACACAACACACTCGAGAGGATCGCGTCGGGGTCACCAAACAAACAACAAACAACAAAAACCAAAGACGCGCTGGCGACGGCACTCGCGGCGTCACTGAGTCTGCCACAACAGCATGCAACAGCTGCGAAATGCTCGGTTCAGTCTCAGTTTTAGGAGTCTCTCAGTCGATACGATACGATACGATACGATACACTCTCTTCTTCTTTCAAGAACCAATTCTCCAAGCCGATTCTCCGGGCTGCGTTGCCACTCGGTCAACGGCCAGCGTGTTTCTGTTCGCCACGGCGACGTCCTCGCGCCAATTGCCCCCAAAAAGGTCCTGTGTTCTGGTTCTCGCTTCGAATCGTTTCGTTTCGTTCCGACTCGTTTCGTTGCGTTCCGAATCGTCTGATGATTCTCTCGTCCTAACACACTGTGATATATTCAACTCCTTGTCGCGGAGGCTGCTGCTCCTTCTCTCTTTCTCTCGCTCTCACGCTCTCTCTCTCACTCGCACAGAACCACAAAGAAAAAAATACGAACGAAGGCACGACGCGCACTTCGGTTGGTCTCGACTTCGCGTACCGCTCGGAATCGCCTCGGAATCGCCTCGGAATCGCTCGCTAGCCGCTCAATGGTGTTCACCTGGCAAACTGATGCGAACAACTGATTCACTGAACAGCTGAACAACTGAAAAACTGAGCAAACATGTTGCTGGATGCTGTTCGTGTTGCTGGCAACATCTGTTGCTGGCTCTCTTTCTCTTTGGCAGCGGTTTTCGATGATATGTCAGAAAAGGAAAGATCTTTGAACCCCTAATCTTTGAGCTATTAATGAAAATAAAACAAACTTATTTAAATGGAGTTTAAACAAGAAATATATACCTATACCTTAAATAGTTGATCAAAAATCACTGTTCAATTTGGGTACTAACAATCCCATAATTCATAATTTGTGAATATGTGATTTAAATGGAATTTTAAAAAATAAATAAATACCTATTATCTAAAATAATTTATATTTAATCACTGTTCACTTTGGTATCTTAAACCAAACATAAAAAATAATAAGTTTTCATCTACTGGGTATTAGCAGTCCCATAATTCATAATTTGTGATTACACTCATAACTTTCGATACTTTCCATTTTGCGCACTAATTCAGTCTGAAAATAAACGTAAGCGTACATTACCTTGCTCGATTTCAGGTCGCACCTTCCTTACAACAAAGACACCGTTCTCGAAATCAAAACTTCCGCTGTCACGATTCCGTTTCAAAATTCCACTCATTTAGAAATGCTAATTGCAGACAGAGGAGATGTGGAGATATGTCTGCACAATATGGGGTAACGGAGTCGGACTCGGATTCAGATTCAGTTGGATTCAGACACAGCGACGCCTGCGCAACAGTTTTTGTCTTTGTTGGGTGTCTTCTTCCTGAAAAAAAAACGATTCTTAATGCTTAATGCTTAATGCTCGGAGCTTGCCCAGCGGCATGCCCCACAGCCGGCGATTTGTATTCGTAAAAGGGGAACGTGCCGGTAGAAATCTTCAACTCCGCCGGTCTCTGAGACAGGGCTTCCGTTCGAGCACTGAGCCAATCTGAAATTAGTACAGTTAAAAAGCAAGGAAATATATTTTATTGTTGGTTATTATTGGCTAGATTTAGTAAATCTGAAAAGAAATTATTGGCTTGGTTTATGTACTTGTTAATAATAAAAGGAAAACGAGTTAAAAATCAATTCTTGATGAAACGCTAGGATACGAAATAAATAATCATAGATACTATCTCAACTCAGGTCTCAAATTCTCAAGTCAAAATTAAATAAAATGGCTAAACCATTTCTTGTTTTCAATAAAAGTAATCTTGAAACCCATTTTTTAGTGCAATTCTATAACTTATAGATGTGATGGATTCCCAAATTGGTACGTAGAAAATGGGGATTAGAACTCGAGAGGCAAATGATAAACTTACCATTAATTTCTGCGTGTGCACTTCGTCTGCTCGGCTGCTTTATTTTTTGATTTATTGTTTTTGACATCTTTTCGTTTTCGTCGTCTTTTTGGGCTCCTATTTCTTCGTTTTCGTTTCACCAGGATGAAGAGTCCCCAGTCCCCAGGCTTGAATTCGAATTCGAGTTTTTGGTTTGGGTTTGGGTTTGCGTTTCAAGTGGATTCATTCGTAGCTGGAAATCTTTTCCTTTTCGTTATGTTTTATTTATAACGGATTTGTTTCTGCCGTCGTCATTGTTTGTAAATATTTATGCCAACCCACACATGTTGCCCCTTCTGCTCCCTTCGAGACTCCTTTTTTGACCTGCTGCCGACGTTGTTTTCTCTTGATTTGGGTCCATTTCGCTAATTCCGGAGGTTGCCCTAAATGGAATTTAAATTTCATTTGCTTGCTCCTCGCCTAAAAAACCTAGGAAACCTAGCAAACTAGCAAACCGCAGCGAGATATGATTTGATATTGCTTTTCCCTATTGAGGAAAACTTTCGGTCGATTTCACTCTGCCCGAAGCGAAGCTCTCTCAGCGAGCAAAAAAAGCGAACCGCAGCTCCAGCTTTTGACCAGGCTCAGATCTTGGGCACTCAGAAAAATCCAGAATAATTTTGCATTAAATTGTATTAAATAAAAAACTACAACATTTTATAAAAAAATCATTTTTTTATACATTTAACACGTTGAGAATTAATTTAATATAGCTAAATCAATTATTTCAAGTACAGGCTTGTCCCAAAATTAATACAAACATTTTCTCTCTGTGCACCGAAAAGTGCGCAACGTGTAATTATGACGCCTCCTTGCACTTGGCCGCTTTTAAGCGAAATGTAAATGGCCAGCACCTGATCATTACGATCATTATAGAGCTCAGTGGGCCCAGTTGCTCCAAATGATGATGATGATGGCGATGAAGCCGCTGGTCAACGCCTTTCGTTAGGGGCGTGGCACTAGAGCGTTCGCCTTGCGATTGAAAGTGAGGAAATGAAAGGAGGAATGTGCGAGCAACGGCAAAAAGGCTTCAATTAATTCCAGACAATTTACTAATATTTATCTAAAGAATATATACTCTAAATTTTTTAGAACAATATGAAGAATATTTTTGTATACCTGAGCCATAAAATATAGTTTATTAATATTAATTAGCTATTGATTAGCTATTTTTATTGTTGATTGTTGACTTTGCTCATTCGAAATCAATCCCCAGTTCAGTAAAGCATATTTTTGTATACCTGAGCCATAAAATATAGTTTTCTCCCCACTCCTTTCGAACAAAATTCGTTTGCGTTTGTATTAAATTTTCAATTAATTTCCCGAAATAGCTCGGCTTACTGCTTCCGAAATGTTTGCTGGAATATTAGTTATTTCTCGGTTATTTCCTGCTGTTGTGGTTGCTTCTGTGTATTTCTAATGAGCCCTTCCCTTAGCATCCATGTGCGTTTGTATGCCTTTATTTTATTTTGTGTTTTTTTCTTTTCATTTAAATGATTTATTTATTTTTGCTCATTGCCCTGCGCAAGCTTTTGGCCTGTCCGCCGCAACACACACATCCCTTAGACCCTGGATTGACTGCTACACTGAGCGAAATGTCGTTGTGAGTATAATAATATTTGAATGTAATTTAAAATTAATATATTTAATGCTCAAAATTTGTTGACAATGTCTATACATAGAGAAAAATGGTAATAGATTCGGATCTTATAAAATAGTTACTAATTATTTTAAAATCGAACAAAATCCTATGTTAATTACTGATTTAAGAAATTGGTATTATTTTTTTAAAAAAATGATAATATAAATTTTATAAATTATTTATTACTTTTTGTCGATTTATGAAGGAGTTTTCTAATTTCACTTATTAAATTTTTTATCCCACTATTATTCATTAATTAATTTTTTATTTTTATTAATAGTGTACTGTATTTTTTTCAGTGTTCTTTTTCAGACACTCCCTTACATCTTGGCCCCGCATTGTTGTGGTTTGGCGAAGCTGCTCTGCTGGTGTTTTGGCTGTAATTGTTGCTGGGAAATTGCTTCTGGCATTTGATTTGTACATCATTTTTAACGAAGCATAAAGTTTTATATATGGCAGGAGCAGGAACAGGACGATTTCGGGTGGCAGGAGGTCATGGCAGGACGAACGGACGGACGGACATAAACACATCCTTTTTGCCGAAGCGGAGCTCTTGACTCTGCGGTTGCTGCCACTCGGATTTGGATTTTGCCACTTCCCTCCTCTCGTCCCAAAAGTCGAGTTAATGAACAAAAAACGCAGCATGCAGATGTATGTATAATGCACATTAAATTTATTATTATTATTTTTGTACTCGCTCTTCCAAACAAATTATTATTTGCACTTGCCACTGCACAACGGTCCTCTGTTTCTGACAGAATATTAAACAGGCCATTGGAAACATTTAATCAACCAATTAGAAAATTGCACAGTAACATGAAAAACAAATTAAAATTAGGAAAATTAAACTATTAGTTTGGGTATAACAATGCACACCACTCTAGCCCCACATATACTGTATTCACCATTTCCTTAAGCCTCCTAAAATATTTAGTTCCCATCGATTTACCCGATTGATCGGCATTTTGAAGCCAAACGAACCGAAAACGAACGAATTTCAGCGGAAGATTTAGACAAATCTCGCGTTTCGGTTTCTGGTAAATGGGATCTCCAGTCTTCAATCCCCAGTTAGTTGCCATCGAGGCATGCCGCCCCGAGGTTTCCGTTCTGCATCCTCCACTCAAGTAGCGCCGACCAAAGCGATGCAGCATTAGCATTGCATCTCAAGTGCACCTTCCCATCAGCATCACCAATCACCAATCATCAGCAATCCCATACCCATTCCCATTCCCATTCCCATTCTCATCTTCCACGTTCAACGTCGTCTTTATCGATGGGAGACGACTATCGGAAAATCACGTAATGGGCACGTAGGCCAAATATTTACTTAAGGGGAGGGTTCCGATTCCAAGTTCGAGTCCGGAACAGGGGCCACATTAATGTTGTGGTGGCGAACCAATTGACTTTACAAGGGACTCGAGCTGGAGCTGCTCACGAAGACGAAGTCGGGGATCTCGATGGGAGGCGTGAATGAGTAGCCAGTGTACACAATGACTACTCTCCAACTGTTTTTGCCTTTGTTGCCCGCCCTGACTGCAACTTGCTGTTAATTTTATATTTATTTAGTGTTGTAAAAAAATGTTTACAAATATATCTACTACTCTGATAAAAATAAAAGCTATGAAAATAATCAGTGTACATATGAATATTGAATTATATTAGGATAATAGATTAAAATTTAAGGCAAAAATACCATTTTTCTGCCATAACTTAGTTTAACTAAGGCGCACAGCCAAAGGATCGACTGTTTTGAGCAGCTAAGAACCTAAACAAACGATTCCCATTACTTTTGGGAAAATAAAATTTTTCACCAATATTCGCATTTTTGATAAGGGTGATTTTTTGCAAAAAATTGGCAAAAATTAAAATGTCTAGTTTTGAACGCAAATCGATTCAGAATTTAACTTCGAGTTCAACAAGGTAGGACACTCTATATTTGAATAATTATTTACATTTTTATGACCAAAATACAAATTTTTTTGGGGTGGAAAATCAGGATTTTGATTTTTGGCACAAATTTGAAATTTTTCTTAATTTTTCTTAAGCTGTAACTTGGACAAAAATGGTCCCAAATCAAAAGTGCGTACTGTTTTAAGCAGCTAACAACCTAATAATTAATATCAGTGCACTTTCCGTCTGATTTTAAAAAAATAATTTTGGACCCAATTTTTACAATTTTGGTAAGGGGTACCATCATTATTTTTTGCAAAAAATGGCAAAATTTAAAAATTTCTAGGTTTAAATGAAAATTGATTGGGAATTTAATAACGAGTTCAACAAGGTAGGACACTCCATGTTTGGATCATTATTTCCATTTTTATGACAAAAATACTACTTTTGTTGGGTGGAAAACCAGAATATTTTTTTTTGCAAAAATTTGGAATTTTTTCTAATCGTTTAACTTGGACAAAAATGGTCCCAAATTAGCTCAACGAGGTATGACACTTCATATTTCGACAATTTTTTGCTGGGTTTCGGTCAATAAACCAATGTTTTAAGGACGAAAAATAAGGACTATATTTCTACAGAAAAATAATCTTCTGGATACCATAATTAGACCATACAAGTTCTTTAACTGCCTTCTTCTCGGTGCATATTAACTGCAACTTGAAGTTCAACATTGACTTTGACTTTGGGTGCAGGGCAAACGATGGCAGGTTGGGTCTGAGTTCCACAGACGGGGACTTTGCATTTCGGTTGCTCCTTTGACTTTGGATTGCGGGCAATTCGATTGATTAGGAGGGCACATACATACATCAATTTGAGATCCAGGCTTTCCCAACGCGAATCCTCTTGAGGAAATTGCGCACTCCCACACAGGAGCTTACCAAATAAAACCTTTCCATCCCCCCAGTGGGGCAAATATCAAAGTCAAAGAAATGTGAAGTGGCCGAGGAGGGGAGAAATGTGGGGCAGGAAACTAAGGAGTGCGAGGTGGCAAGTATTTTGCACTAAAAGCGAAACTACTTAGCATTTGCCATCGAAGCAGGACTCGAAATGCGGAGTTGGTGGAGTTGGCCAGGCGGAAACGGAAACAGAAACAGAAGCAGCCAAAAGAAACGGAGGCGGAAGGAGCGGTAAAAGCGGAAGGGCGGAAGGGAAAGCGAAAGTCTGGGCTTCCGAGGAATGAGGTCAAGAGACAAAATAGGCTTACTGACATGTATGTCCGACTTTCTCTTTCCCTTCAATATAAGTGTGCAAGTGTGTGTGCTTGTTAGCCACCCTCTGCGGGAATTTAACGGTCAAATCCCTTGACTTTCGTCATTCCTCGAGGTTCTTTAACCTTTGCCACTGTTTTCTGGGGCTTTTTCGCACCCTCTACTTCAGAGGGATCAGAAAGTCTTCATCTTCAATATTCAAAACAGAAAAAATTTCAAGAAAAAAAATCTATAAAAAATAAGAACAACTTTGCTGATAAAATTTTCAATATGGCTTTTTTAAAATCACTTAAAAGGTAAATAAATTTAACAGTATGTTTTGATTTTATTTTTTAATATTTTTTGGTCAAAACATGAAAAATAAATCTACGAAAAACGCAGCATGTTTTCGTAGATAAATAAATAAAATGAATAAGTAATATTTTTATAATATTTTTAAAATAATAAAGAAAAATAAATCTATAAAAATATTGAGCATCTGCGGTGGTAAAAATATAAATTAGATTCAATAAATCACTTACAAAGTAAAAAAATTAAGTGCATAAAAGTAATGAGTACGATCAAGTCGCAATGGCTGGTAAGCATTTTTTTATACTATTATTCCACTTCTTTTTTGGCTGAGCTTACGCTTAATTAACTCGTTTGATGCCACACAAATCCATAT
This sequence comes from Drosophila pseudotakahashii, assembly GCA_035046095.1. Lineage (NCBI taxonomy): Eukaryota > Metazoa > Arthropoda > Insecta > Diptera > Drosophilidae > Drosophila > Drosophila pseudotakahashii. The sequence continues at coordinate 22,238,754 of JAWNOE010000105.1, forward strand.
GAAGACGGTCGCCTTCAGCCTTTGCATTTGATTTTGGTCCCGCATTTGATTAACCGATAGAATTTGTTTGATTTATAAACGGGGTATTAATTATGGAGAGTGCTCCATTCATTCCCCGAAAAACGAAAACAAGCTGAGGGACATGTTTAATGAACAGTTTACTGTGAAATTGTCAAGAAAATGCGTGTTTAAGCCAGATTAAATGCAGCTGGCCACTGATTTATGGCCATGTTGCTCTGCCCCCCACACTTCAGACCATTGTTTACTCCAATTATTTATGGGTCAACGGATCATCTCGAACAAGTCCGAAAGTCCGCAGAACAAAGGCGATATCAAATTTCCAGCTTGTGTTTTTGTTTTGTATGTTGCAGCAACATGTTGGCCGTCTAAGTTTTCCCGGCCTTAAAACTATGCCTTAAAACAAGCTGAAAAGTCGGAAGAACCGATTGGAGTGGGCTCCGTTTCCATTTCCAGGTGGGCTTCGACCGATACCGACTATCGAAAAAGTAATTAAAGACCACGAAAGGAGAGGATGCTAAATGCTGATGCCAGTCGCAGTTAAAACCAGCCCCCGCCCCTGCCACGCCCCCACCGAAAGTCCTGCTGTCAAGTGCAATACGTGCCACGTGCAGTTGCCAAAACTGAAAAACAAAAATGCCCGGCCAGCAATAATGTGGCAGCAGATTGCAACGCAGAATGCCTTTGCGACCTTTGAATACCCTCTCTTCTTTATTATTATTATTATCATTTAAATCTTAAATCAACTTTACTCTTATTATTAGTATATTTATTTATATATTTATTCTCTGGTAAAGAGGTAATTATAAATTACCTATAACCTTTTATATTATTAGTAAAATAATAAAGAGGTAATTATAAATTATCTATAACCTTTTTTATTATTAGTAATTATTTTTTTGTTTTATTATATTTATTGTTTTATTTTTTTACGTTGGAAAGTCACTGAAATCCATCGAATCTGCCAACGAATTTAGTCATTGTTCTCTAGGGGTTATGGTTCCCGAGTTCTTCAAAATATGGCAATATAATTTATAAAGCCGGAGATTTTAAGATACCCGTTTTTATTTGAAAAACCGCCTTTTATTTTTAATGTTTACCTATATAGATACTGTTGTCAAATGTTTTAGAAGTTATTTAGATTATTTAAAAATCAGAGATTTAAAAAATAGGACAAGCAAAAATATAAAAAAATCCGCAATCATTTTACGATGGGGCGGCGGATTCCGCTATCACACAGTTAATGCACTCGGAACCTTTTCATGCCTCGAAATGCCGCGAAAAAGAGCAACAATAGCTAAGGCCACAAGCCACACACATATGTATCTACATATGTACGTGCAACAAGGGGCAGATACAGATACAAAACGCATCCGTTTTGTGCAACGTAATCGACAATTATCAGCGACATGAGCAAACCAATTGTTCAGTGCCCCGTGTCCGCAGTCCGCAGTCCGATATCCTTCGTCCTTTTGGCCCCCGATTCCTGGCATCCTGGCATCCTGTTTTCCTGTTTATGTGCAGGAAGAGAGCGATAGGCTCGCGGCCAGAAGTCCATTTAACCCGACGCCAACTAGTTCATTTGTGTGTGTAATTGTTTGCCAGCGACACTGATTACGAAGGGCAAAAAAACAAACACTGGTCTACAAAATAATTATTTCGATATAAATTGTTTATCTGCCTACCATAATTATTATTTGAATTATTCTTGCTAAAAGTAAGACCATTTAATAATTTCACCTATATTCATAGTTTGGATTATTTTAATTTGTTAGCTAGTGTAATTGTCAAATGCCCTCCATCCTCCTTCTAAAATTCAGCGCTTCGGAAAATGATACATTTATTAAATTCTTCTTAACGCTCCTTAACAGCTAGGCAAAAAAAGAAATTATAAAAATAACAAATCGGAGTAGCATACGATATAATTACAACGAAAACGGAAATACATTTAGAAGCTTATGGCTAAATAAAAAAAAATAATATTTGTAATTGTACACATTATTTAGGTTTAGGATTTGGGATTGGGACTATGTGCAGGCTCAAGAATAATACGCGGCAAGTTCAATTCACTGGAGAATTTCAATCGATATCATCGGTATCATGTTTTTCACAAATTTTTTAAATAACTACTTTTTCAGTTTATCGAAATTTCGATTATTATCGATACCAATTGCGAATATCAACACTGGAAATTGCTTGTTTTTCGAATCGCTTTCCGGTCACTTGCACACCTGATCCCGATTCCCTTCGCGGAATGTGAGTATGTACATACACGAAGATGGGATATGATCGATATCGATCCCGTTCTCATCTCGCCTAACAATCCTTGACCTTGACCTCCTCCTGGACAAACCCTGGATTCTCGATGCCCCTGGACTCGCTGGTGGTATTAATGCTGTTTGTGGTGGTTGGTGGCTGGTCGCTGTGCTCCAGGGACTCGTGTATCACATTGGCCACTATGCCGTTCATCTGGCCCTTGGCCTCGCTGGCCAAGGCCAAAGCTTCGATGGCGTTGATGTTGCCATTGGGATCCTTGACGGACATCCTGGTGGCACTTTCCGCATCCGGAGAGGCCAGCTTCCGCCGCTGGCGCACCTGGAAGCTGTACATCCAACTAAAGAGGAGATTAAAGGTAATATTAGTTTAATTAAATCAAAAGAAAATATTTAAAATCAGTCTACTCACAGGAATATGAACACAGAGAACAGGGTGAGGCCGCCGCCCAGGAGGAAGAAGGCCCCCGGCAGGACGCGCAGGGTGGCCGCATACAGGGTGGTGTACATGGGCGCGAAGACCATGGGCATCAGGGCCTCCGCCACGCCGAACAGCGAGTTCACCTTGCCCAGCTCGTCCTTGGACACCAGCTTGGTGGCTATCGATCGCATCGCTATGAAGGCGGTGCCGTTGAAGATCTCCACCAGTCCACCCAAGTACATGTGCCACGGCAAAGTGGCAAAGGCGTAGACGAAGGACGAGAGGATCTTCGAGGTGCTCGAAAGGACACCCACAAGGGCATCGTCGATGTTCAGCTTGTGCGAGAGCACGCCCACGCAGAAGATCACCCCGATGAGGCCGGTGAACATGGCGTAGGTGGAAAAGAAGCTGAACTCCACCTCCGACCAGTTGAAGCGGAAGCGAGTGAACAGGTAAGTGACCGCCATCTCGCCATGCAGCGGACCAATGATCACCATCACCACGATCATCAGCAGGATCACTCGCTTGCGGCGCTGGTTCTCGCCCCGCTTGAAGGCCACCCGGAATGTCTGGACCACGTGCTCCTTGTTGAAGAAGTCGGCCAGCAGGCTCTTCTGCTCTCCGGCACTCTTCTCCGGCCGCGCCACCGGCTCCTCGAGGAAGAAGAACCCGTAGACGAAGGCGATCACGTAGAAGGCGGCCGAGATCGAGAAGACGCCGTAGAATCCAATTTGCCTGGAAGGAGGGATTGGGTTATATTAGTTATTATATTTCTGATCGAATTTCAAGCTGCAGTAAGGACTCACTTGAGCAGGACTCCGCTGAAGGCCATGCCGATGGGCACGCCCACCGAGAAGCAAACGTTGAGGATGCCGATCCGCAGCGTGCGATCCTCCTCGGTGGTGATGTCCGCTATGTAGCTGAAGACCCCCATCAGCATGGTAAACCAGCCGCCGCTGAGCGAGGGGAAGATGGCCTCCGTGAGGGCGGCGGCCTCCATGGGCGCCTTCTCGAAGTAGACGCACAGCATGAGGCCCACCACGCCCAGGAACTCGCCCACCACCGGGATGAGGATGCAGGGCTTCCGGCGGCGGTGGCGGTCGCTCCACGAGCCCCAGAACAGGATCAGCAGGCAGGGGAACAGCGACTGGATCACCGTCTTCCAGGCGGCCATCCGCGCCACCATCTGCTGCACGGTCTCCTCCTCGCTGGGAAAATAAAATTAAATAGAAGAAAATATTATTAAGTCAAAATACGCAAGTAATAATAATTCGCCTGACATTAAGATAAGACTGGTATATTGGAAAAGCCAAAAAATCCCTTTAAGCAGATGTCTGATTTCCTTTAAATTTTAGTCCATAATCAAAATAATACAATTAATATTTACCTACTGTTCTGAAGATCAAACAGATAACAAAAATTCATAATAAATGAAGGTACTGAGTACTCAGCTAAGATTGGTTTATCTGTTGGATACTTTTAAATCCTTTTAAAATAACAATTTACTTTTGTTTTTTTCATAAGATAAGAAATAATAAAAATTAAAAGGTGGAGTTCGAAATCTCAAATATAAAGTGGTGTCTAAAAGCAGGGGACAAAACAGAACCAGAAAGTAAAACCAATTATAACACTGCATACCTTTGGGCACTTGGAATTAAAAGGCATTTTAGGTTACCAACTATTGAAATACGTTATACCAAGCCTATAACCTACACTGATAAAAAATGGAATAGTAAAGTAAAAATTTCTGCATATTGCAGATATATATCTCAATTGAATAGAAAATCGTAAATTTAAAACAAAACATATTAGATTGGATGATTCAAATTGAAATATTTGATTCGATGTTAGTCATATTTAATTCAAATATTTAAGGTCATTAAAAAAATATTTAAATCAATGCTTAGAATTTTTAGAATTATCTATAATTGTTGAAAATTTGAATTTACCTAATAAAAACCGCAATGGATAAAAAACATAGCAAAAAATATTTAAATTGCCCATTAAATCTTGGGACTTACTACGTTTTTTATCAGTGTGGTATGGGCTCGATCTGCCTACAAATCAAATCACTTACAGTGTGTAGTTGGCTGTTTGACGGCGGGTGAGGGCGTCGCAGACCTCATCGCCGTAGGCCATGTTCACCCGACAGGCCTTCTCCAGGTTGAGGTTCTGGGTGGCCAGGTTGGAGAGCACGCTGGGCATGATGTAGGCGGCCAGGATCGGTTCCACGGTGACGTTGTTGGCCACCAGGCGGATCTTCTCCCGCCACGATCGCTTCACGGGCGGGGTCGTTGTGGCATTATCCTTTTCCTTGTCCTTCGATTTATCCACAGTGGGGGAAAGTGAAGTCGTGGTGGTCGTCGGAGGAGGAGGAGTGGTATTGGGATTAGGTGGCGTCGACTCGTGATTCACCGTGTACTTGGCGAACTTGGCATCGCCCAGGCTGCCGTCCTTGGGTGACATCCTTCACTCGCTTTAAATCTAAAAAAAATTAATTATAAAAAAAAAACTTGAAACTTGTATATCAACAAATATTAAATATTAATAGGTCTACAAACAAACGGTAATTAATTTATAATCTCTTCCGGTTTTCGACCAATCTCAAATTGATTCAAACCCATTCATTGATTCATTCATTCATTCTTCTTTAAAGAGCTCTTCTACTGATTTATATGTAGTCTAGACCTCTGCTCGTGTCTTTAATTAGGCAGATCTTTATGACCTATTTTATTCTTAGTTTAGTTTTTAGCGTTTTTCGAGGGTAATTTATGTTGTATCGCCTGCCCAAAAGTTAATTTACTTTTGTTATCTAAATGGAATTGTCATAAACACGGAATTGATAAATTTAATTAAAACCCCATTAACAAGGTTCTTTGCACTGATAATCTTTTATCCGGTCTTATAATCTCTTGTTCTTTTTTAAAAATGTAATTACTTGATAATACTTGATAATAAGGGTCTTATGAACTTTTAGTAACTCTTTTTTTATCTGTGTCAGCATTTCACTTCACGAGAAGTCAAAGTCAATCAAAGTGGGGCGTAAACATGCGATCTCTGAAGGTTATTATTATTATTATTATTTCCACGGCGTCGGCGGGGAAGTTCTGTTATCTTTGGAAGACAGGTGTTCGTGCCCCTCTTTTTTTGTACTCCCAAAAACCCCACCACAGCATCCGCTTGTAGGCCGCTAATAAAGCCAGTTTGTAGTGGAAATTCTATGGCGAAATGTAATTAGTGGAACTCCGATCTGTAGGAACGCAATCGAAATCTCCGGGTCTGCAGCTTCGGCTTTATCTGAAGCCCCTTGGGATTTGGAAATCCCAGACAGCGACTACAGCGACGACGTTTTCATTTAGCCATTTTTTCACTTGCCTTTTTGTTTCGCATTTTGTTGCGTTTGCGTTGTAGCTTTTAATTGTTTTGCTTAGTGCATTTGTTTTTGTTTTTGGTTTTGTTTTTGTTCGTTAAAAGTGTTTACACAATTGTTGCCACATTTTGGCTTAAAGCATATGCCCACCCGTCTATATGTCATTTATTCCCCCATTCCATTGGCAACTTCACGTGCCAAGCGCATTAACCTTATCGCCAAGAATTCGCCCAAGGGAATGTCTAGAAATTAAAGAACCTCAATTAAGCAGATTGTAGCTAAACATATAGACACGCACTGGAGAGCTGGGAAATCAGACAGTTAATATTTATATATTTTATCTATTTTTTGAAAAACTCCAATTTTTTAATCTGAATTTATAATAATAGTAATAGTTGTTTATTCATTTATAGTTCATAAACTTGAAAATCTTTTCAACTTGAATTTATTAAATTTATAATATTATATTTTGTTTATTTATTTAAAATTTATAAAAATCTTTTAAAATGGAGACAGTTTCAAATAATTTATAATAATATAATTTTATAATTACAATATAATTTTATGTTTATTCGTTTCAAATGGAGAATAGAGAATATATCGCTCTTCCGGTGGTTTCCCCATTTCCCTCTTTCAATTAACAAAATTAAAATTACCCAAAATTAGGCAAAGCTAATTGACCTTGACAGGTGATCACAGATCACACACGAACGAACACTCAAACACTCAAACACACCCAAACATCTTGGTCATAAAGTGCAGCACTGACCGTTTTAATCTCCAACTTCCGCCGTGCGATGACGATGACGCAGAGTAAAAAGTAGAAAAGCACATAGAAAGCTAATGGCGAACAAAGTCTGGATATCTACAGTACAGTGGAGCCTCTGAACAATGAAAACTATTTGCTATACAAAAAGATATTCCCAAGTTAAATGATCGCTCAGTTGACCCAAATCATTTAACCAGAACTGGAAATTCAAATAAATTTAAACAATGTTTGTTTTTTAGTGAGAGTTAAAGCTAGACAGCTATATATTATATGTTATATATAGATTTCCAATGCCGAAAGCGTGACTTTTGCACTAATTCATTTAAAAAGTCTTAGCCTTAACCCTAAAGTCTCACAACTTATGGCTCATAAAGAATCGTCATTGGCACTTGACATTGGGAATTGTAACATCGAGTGGATCTTGAGCTCTGCAATTTCTGTTCTGCATTTAGTGCACTTTTTGAACGACGAACCAATGAAAAAACCAGACAATCAAACGTGCGTTGAACCCACTTAAGGAAGAAACACTATTGAGGTCGTTTGGGGCCAGGCCAACCCGTCGATCGGTCACGTCAACAACTATTTGGCCACCAATCAGCATTTCCATTTGCAGTATGGTAGCCATGGGTACTACCAGTACTACCAGTCCTGCATACTAACCAGCCTAATCGATGGTTATGGCCATGTGTAACTTCAGGAAGCATTTGTTCAGATGTTCAGGTCTTCACTGCATGAATATGCGAAATTTTATTTTAAAACATTAAAAACAAGAGAGAACGCTATAGTCGGGTGCCCCGACTATCAGATACCCGTTACTCAGCTAAGGGAGTGCGAGGGAGATAGATATATAAAATCTTTGATCGGGCATAACTTTTTAACGAATGGTCCGATTTGAAAAATTTCTTCTACATTTCGATAGGTATTGATAGTCACAATAAAACTGCATTTTTAGTTTTCCAAAATCTTTAATGGTGTAGCCAGACACCTTTCAAAAAATGGTGTAGGGCGATTGAGGGCGTTAGAGGGGGCGTGGCGCCATTTTGAAATAAACTTGCGCTGCGTAGGAACTCCAAGAATATGCATGCAAAATGCCAATCCTCTAGCTTTTATAGTTTCCGAGATCTCAGCGTTCATACGGACGAACAGACGGACAGACGGACAGACGGACAGACGGACAGACGGACAGACGGACATGGCTAGTTCGACTCGGCTAGTGATCCTGATCAAGAATATATATACTTTATAGGGTCGGAAAAGCTTCCTTCTCCCTGTTACATACTTTTGCACGAATACAATATACCCTTTTACTCTACGAGTAACGGGTATAAAAATAGTATTTCATAAATTGATATAATAAATAATCATTATTTAAACTTTTCTTTAAAGTGAAACAAATTTGTTTAAAACTAAAACAAAAATCTTCACCTTTATTATTTCACTGCTTTCAGAGAGATCACTGTATTATTGTTTTTTCGGGGTACATTAATTTTATTTTTTTAAAACGGAATTTCAGCCATCTCCTAATGGCAACAATTTTTCTATAAAAACCAAATTTAGATAAGGCTCAAACCTAACTATAATTTTATGAATACATTTTTTAATTTTATTTTTTATATTTTTTTTTTGCCGAAAATCATATTTAAAAAATCCCAAATTCACATAAAATCCGCCATCTAATTATTACTTGTATTTTCGAAATGTCATGCTGACTGGGAGGAATGATTTCTCTGTGTACGCCTAACAATTTTGACTCTTCCCACGGCTTGAATCAAGGCGAAAATTACTAAAAAACAAATGACAGAAATTACAGCGATTATTACCAAATATTTGGCGAGTGCCTATCGTTTTTTACCCTCTCCACTCTCCATCATTGTACTATTATTTAATTTTCTAATCTTTGTCTGATTTTTTCGGGCTGTTTTCCCCAATGTTGCTTCGCTCATTTCCGGCTGGTTTGACAAAACTTTTCACACAGGCGAATCGAACAAGCGATGGCGCTCCAAATTACCCATTTACGTTATTAATTACATGTCTATGACAGATACAATTAGATATATGAGTGTGGCATCGCAGATACGAATGCCACTACACGGATACGGATACAACGATACAAAGATACGGGGCTCCGAAAGTCTGGCCGTGACACAAACAAAGTTCTGCCTTAGTCGGGCCACTAAATTGGAAATAATTAAATACAATTAGCCGGGCGAAAAAAAAAAGGAAAACGACAAAACTTTTCTTCTCGGATTTATTTATGCACAATTCAATGGTAAAATTAGCCGCTAAAAATATTTAGACACACGAACGCAGGCTGGAAATCATATCGTTGTGCACGGCAAACAATTTCGCATTTCGCACATTGTAATCCATGATATTACATATATTTTTTGGGAGGCCTTAAATTATATAACACATTTTTTTGGTCCGTTAAAACCCTATTTTTTTTCCCTGCAGACCTGTTTCCAAATTGCGGAAGTTCCGGCAAATCAAAAAAAAAAAAGAAGAAGCTTTAGAAACAGACTAGCAAAACAAAACTTGACAAAAAATAAATTAAAAAAAGCATAGTCGACTAGAAGATACCCATTATGTGCTGTCATCTTACAAAATCTATTTTTCTTCATTAAATTTTAGGGATTTTGGGTTAGGATATCGATATTTTTACAACATTGTATCGATAATATCGATGTTTTTTTAATGAAAAAATAGTTTTTTAAGCTTCTCCATCCCAAATCCCATATACTCAACAAGCAACGGGTACGAATCTCTATACGTCGGCGATCAAAATAATGATAAACGAACCACTAATTCGGGCAATCAAACAATAGCGCAAAAACGAAAAACACGGATCTCATTTTGAAAAAAAAAAAATACAAAACGCCGCAGAAAATGTGAAAACAACCGAAATTAGAATAAATTAAATACGATTTGCGTAAATATATTCAGGCCTAATTATAATTAATTGGGCCTGACAAATGGGCTGGGATGGTACGAGAATGTCACCGAAATTTACCGAGATTTAAGAAAGGGTTGTCAAAATGTATCAATAACATACATATTTTGTTTTTAAATATTTTTTAAAACCAATTTTCTGATCATTAAGAAAGAACAGAAAGGTACGAATATGAAAAGACTAGAATTGACACCATTTTTGGATCAACTTTTTGAATATATTTCACAGTAATTTCACTAGGAAAAAATTTATATTATCTTTTATGATTATATCATGATAACTACACTATATTTTTGGTATTTTTGACAACCCTATGCGCTGAAAAGAGAGAAATGGTCCAACGAGCGGATTTGATTTCATTTACATGTCGTTAATAAAATTAGTAAAAGAGCAAGACACACACACACACACACACACATACGGGGGACATATATATAAAAAGCATATGTGAATGCTGTAATTGTAAATTGTTTGGGAAATCCCCCACTTCCTCCGATTTTTGTCCACTTTTTCTGAAATCATTCTCCATTTGCCAGCTTTACCTGATTCCTCACTTTTTCGCTCCTCCTGTTTGTTTTTTGTTTGTTTGTTTGTTTTCTAATCGCCGTTTCGCCGTTGTTTTGGTTTCTGTTTGTTCGCAATCATCTACATTGACACGGCTGCACTTGCAGTTGGATCGCTTTTCGGATCGCTTTTGGGGATGGTAAACAAAATGGGAATCATGTACCATGTACAATGTGTGTTGTATTTATTTTTATTTAATTTATTTGTATTTTATTTAATTTTATTTTATTTATTCAGACGCCACTTTCGGCTTAACGAGCTGTGGCTCAGAGTCTAAACCATCGGCGTTGAGCTGAACTCGGCGACTAAAATATTTCGATTGAGCTTGATGAGTTCCGCTGGGGTAAAAAGTAAAACGACGCTACCGGTACCGCTGCGCCGTCGGCAGATACCGAAGTGTTGTGTGGGCGAGTGGGCGGCACGATCAGCCCGAGGGCACACACAGATACACACAGTGAAACAGAAACAGAAAGCGCCCATACAGGTGGGCCCACAGGTGTAATCCTCCTTTTTTTCACACGAAACCCATCGCCAACGAAGGTCCAATTTTTAATAGAAAAAAAAACAGGAAAAAATCTGCCTGTCTTAAAAACAACACACAAAAATCCCCTTTCAGACCAGTTTGGCGGTCTATAAATGGGTTTTTTACTAATTTCCCCCGAAACAAAAACCGTAGTCTACAAAAGTTCGAATTTAAATCAAAAGAAACAAAATGTTGTTTTGATTTAAATTCCATTAAAAATGAAACAAAAGTTTAACCATTAAAATAAAAAACTATTATAAAGAGATTCCAAAAATATATCCATTTTTATAGGCAACCTTTATTGGCTTTTTAACTGTAGCTTTAAAAACTTTATTTTTTAAATAAAACTAAAAATATAAACCTTTTTTTTTTGTATTATTTTTAAAAGTATTATTTTTAAAGGAATGTATTAAATTTATTGCATTTTTGGCATTCGCCTAAATTTATGTTAAGATTTTAACGACAAATTCACATTCAACTAAAGTAGACACATTACATTTTCTATATTCTACTTGCCTTTTTCGCCAGGATTTAATTGAGAACTAAATTACTAAAAGTAATCACAAAAAACCCCGTTCATCCTTATACAATCTCTAGATATCCGACAATTAATTGGGCTAATCTACACCGCCCCTCGGTGACAATTAAAATGTGTGTAGATCTGTAGTTATTTTTCAATTACTAAAAAAGTTACGTATACGTAGGCCATTTGTGTAAATTAAAAGAGCGCCAATTGACTGATCGAATTAAAGTATTCCAGAGTATATAATATATATTTTTTAACATATAAGAAAAGGTAAAAAAAGTTTAATAAAGAAAATAAAAATCAAAGTTTCACTCTGGAGAACAAGCACACTTATGTCACGACGACAAAATTCAATTGAAATATGCCAGGGGGAATAACCAAGTGAAGTAAGTAATCAGTAATCAATCACGAATCCATTTAGGTTTTATAAATACGCGAGCAATTATCAAAACACCGATGATTGAGTAAGTTTAGGTTAAAGTCAGGTTTAAGTTTAGGTTAAAGTTTAGTTTATATAATCACATCTTATTTAACTAATAAAGTCACTATTCGAGCCTTACGACCCAGAAGATTTGGGGTTCACGGCTCTACGGTTTTTCTTTTGTTCTGATGTTTCTATTTCACTGCCGATGCAGCTTGCTCTTGAGCGGCGTCCATAATTATCGCACTTGCTGCCAGTTTTAATAGCACTTTTAATAGCACCGACTAACCGACTATGATGATAACTACGATTATGATGGGTTGGTTTTGCTGGGCGGAGGGGTTCAGTGATCCACAGGCCTGCATGGCCTTGACTCACAAAGCCACAATGCCGCGGAGACCGCAAAAAGCTAAAAAGCGCATTCATTGACTGCAGATGCAGTTGCAGTTGCAGTTGCAGATGCTTAGGGTCTTTGCTCGAAAGCTGATTTGTAGGTACGTCAGTGGTGCCAAAGGTACTACGTATCGGAACAGGTAATCGAAAATAATAATCCTCGAAAAATAATTATAAATTTTTCAAAATATTTTTGGAATTTTGCGGAATTTTTTAAAACTTTAAAGAAAACCAAAAGAAAAATTAATATATTATTTTAATATAATCTTTATGAACTTATATAATAATTAAAGCCATGCGATTATTTTTTAAATATTTTTTCCCAGAACTACAAGCAAATATATATTTTTAATGCACTAGTCATCAGATTAACTAATTAATAATACTAATAATAATTATTATATTTAAGGGAATTAAAATAGTAAAAGTAGGTCAATGTTAGACCTTATATTCTGAATTTTTATATTTTCTTTAACGATACGAAGAATAAGAGCTATATAAATTTGAGGTACAATCAAGTAAGGTACGCCTGATGTACTCAGATACAACTGCCTATGGGCATCTATAGATGCTGCTTAAGTATAACTGGTCGTAATGAGATAGCGATTAAAATCAGCATAGCAGCACAGCAGTCACCCGATCTGTAATCAAGCAATAATATTTAGTTATTTGGTAATTCAATGCAAAATAAAGAAAAATAACTGGTAAGTGGGCACAGGCACGTTGCTCCGTGGCTTGGAACGCTTTTGTCCGCCTTTGCTGATTAATTTCCAATTGTTATTATGTTCGAACACCCTTCACTTCACTTCACTGCGAGCGACTGGCAACCGAATGCAAATATATATAGCTTCACTATGCAGTTTGCAGCTTGCAGCTTGCAGTTTTGTTCAGCATAATTACTGGAAACCCTAGATCGCAAGACAATGCAATCAAATTGCAGCCTCATCGGCGACATCTGTCAGACTGTCAGAGGTGGCGATAAATCAGTCACCGTCCATGATATGATATGATCTATGATCTACCCTTTCGCCACGAAACACCTTACGAACTTACCTGAAACTCTATCCTATCTATCTTTTTGACACACTTAATTATTCAAACCCGTTTTGCATTTGCGGAAGAATCTCGAAAAAATAAGAGGAGACATGTATCTTGGCAATCGATGGATTATCTAAAATATATTCAAATGTATAGAGTCAACTAACTACACTGTTAAATAAACGTAGTAAATCCAATAACTGTATATTTAATTTAAATATTACTCGCTATGTTTTTCATCGATTATAGTTAATTTAAATATTTTAAACTTTTTTTTAATGACTTTAAATATTTTAAGTTAATATAACTCACATGGAATCTAATATTTTCTACCTTGATTCGAATATTTTTAAATTTTTAATCGAAATCCATGCATTAATATACCATTTTTTTCGCCGAATGTCGTCATATCACTCGAAAACCCCTTCCTCATTCAAAATCTTATATAAACTTTACCATTGGTTTGGTTTTATATAATTTGCACCCCATTTTGTGGGCCACATAAACAAATACCCTTTGCACACTTTCTCCCGATCAGAGATCACTTGAGATCGTGGTGTCGTTGCCCAATTGATTAATTGTGTTGTCGCTAATTAACCGAATCCATTGACGTTTTGCATATAAATTTGAAAAGTAATTATTAACTGCCGATCATTAGACCAAAACAAACAACGAAGCCAACTTTGCGTCAAGCGAAAGATAAACATGATTTTTTTTAAAGCAGACTTGATAAAAAAAACCCATAATATATGTAATTAAAATAATATACGTATGATGCCTGAAATACCCATTAATGTATTTTCGAAAATTACTTTTCCCAGAAGTTTAGAAGAAAAATCTTAATATTATACTATACTATTAATAACATTTTATAAAGTAATTTTTATCAACTGCAAAAATGTTTTAAATTATTATAAATAATATTATGAAAAAACGAATGTTAAATTGTTGTAAAAACACATTTTTTTATCGTTTTAAAATCTTTTATATACCCAAGTTTTACAGGGTAACGAAAGTCACATACGCAGATAATTTCATTCGCGACACAGAAAACCTTTATTAATGTAGATAAATACATACCTACTTTATTTTTTGGGTTAGTTATGGTAAGAGATCGGTGTTAAAAGTTGGTCCAGCGCAGCAAATGTGGTTGGGAGCCAACTTGGCAAGAGGGATGCCTCAGTGGAAGCGCCAATTACAACGGTCAACTTGAGTCACAATTTGTATCTAATTCTGTCCGAGATTGACGCCAGTTGGCAACACTCACTTGTAGCGCTTTTTTTTTGGGTTAGTTGGGCGAAAAACAGAGAAAAAGACAGAAAAACAAACAAACTATAGAGCATACGATGTGTAATCACCTAAAGGTTTAAATAAGCAGAGAAGTGATAATAAAAATTAAAAAGGTAATTTTAAAAAATGTAATTTATAAATACATAATTGTAAGATAGATTTATTCAGATTTATTTGATTTATTTCAGTATCACAAGATTCACAGAACTTATTTCTCAACGTTAACAATTTTAGTAGCATTATTACATGGTTAGTTATTTAACAGAATATTCTCTATACTTAGCTTAATAGTTTTAATTTAATAAATCAATTATGTGTGTGCACTAAAATTGCACTGTTGCACTATTGCACTTTTGGCGAATAAAGAAATAAATAAAATTTTAAAATAAAAATAAAAACTGGCAAACGGGTATTAAAATAGGTATATAAATATAACACGCTGGATGAATTGAACCGGGACTCTCAACTCTCAGTCGCTCTCGGTAATTTTGATTTTTTTTTTTGATTAACTGATTGAATAGCCCCATGCCCTTGTACTTTCCGAGTGACCAGAATAATTGGCAGCAACAATAAAGAACAGATAGGTAAATAAGTTAGTTTGTTCGACGCTCGGCTCACGACAACAATCAGAATGAAAAATGCCAAATGCCCATGACAGTTGCAAATCGTTGTTGTATCATTTGTTGGGTAAACAAATTATAAGCTATGTGTATGCAATTTAATAATAGTAATATACTTCTATAGTTATATGGTGGATTGGTATGGTTCATACAGCCAAGTTAAATGGGCCATCTTTTTGGGGGGATTTTTATTTATATTATTTTAGAAATAATTAGTTCCTGAAGTGATAATGGCGAACCACAGGATATAATGTATTCGGGATATTTATTGTCATCCCAATCGAATTGAACGATTTGAACAGCCTGCTATTAATATAACCCCATATTTTATTTGTATTATAAATTAATGTAAATCATAAATAATGTATTAACAAAATTGTAATAAAATGTGTATGTAAATTATATAATTTATTTAAAGCTAAAGAATTTTCTAAAAATTATGAATAAATAAATAACACAAGATAAATCAAATATTAATTTATTAAATAAATATTTTATTTGAAGTTACATAAATAAATGTATCACACCCAAAAAAATTCAACATAATTTACACAGAGAGAAATAATGACAACTATGTATGTGTTTATTTTTGTGGGATTCTTAGAGCTTTTATTTTCGTGCACATATGTACTTTGGCCACAACAAAAGGAAATGTTATAATGATGAAATAATAAAGCCGGAGGACAGGCCAAACAAATCCTCGGGGAGTTGGAAGATGGGAGATGGGAGATTCCTCCCCCAAACGCAGGCAATAACCGTTGATAGTCGTAATAAAAAAAGCCAAAGAAAAGGGCCCCCAAACCTCCATCTTAACAGCATCGTCTTAACAAACAAAGGGGCTGCTAGAAAAACAACGAGAGCTCCTTATCGCCACCAAAAACGGAGATATAACCCCTTGGGGAAGGCCTGTCCGTTGTTTCGTGCCAAATTGACCGCTCACATGCAACTTGGGGCCATAGAAGACAATAAATATTTATATGTAAATGCCGGCAATATTGTCTCTATTGTGTGCACAAAAAATGTGGCAGTACATATGTACAGTGTACAGTGTACAGTGTACACTAACCTGAACCAGAGCCCGCAGGGTACAGTTCACACCCAGCTAAAGTGCACCGACGGTCGCACTGGGGTAAGAAATTAAATGTTACATTTAATATAGCTATACACGTTGTGCGTGCGAAAGAAAAGTTGGCTTTTATATTGCTGGGAGCGTAAGTAAGTAGGAGAATACTACATAATATTCTATAGAAAAATCTAGAAAAATTTAATTTTATTTTTAAAAATTATTTTAAAAGTTTACAAAACAAATTAGTAGAATAATAGCAAATTCAAGGTATCGACAAAAACAAGCCTAAAAGTAGGGAAGCAATATTAAAAGCGAAACGAAACAGTACAATAAGCTTACAGCCTGGGGATTTCGAAGCCTAGACTGTATTAGTAATGATATAAATAATTCGATCTGATTTTTTAAAATCCATGTATAAATTATTCGTTAATTTATGAAGCATAAATATGTGAAATTCATAGTTAGTCTTCATATTTGGTGCGTACGAGGTTATTTCTTTCTGAAAAGGGAAAAACCCAGTGGCAGTTTCAGATTCAGCCTCAGTTTTTAGCTTCAAGTGACAGAGTCGAGGCTAAGCGACCACTTTAAAGTGCCCTGAACTTGATTAATTGGCAGTGCTCTAAAGTATGCTACGGCGTGCAGCAAACACAAGCTAACACACACATATGCATGTGCCGCACACACACACACACCCTCAAAGTGTCAACGACACGGAGCAAACAAAAAAAAAGATGAAGAAGGGAAGAGAAAACCCCCAATCCACCACCTCCCGTCCTGGCATGGCTTAAAATCTGTTTGCGCGCGGAGCACAAATTGAAATTGGCTCACAACTTGGCAGCTAATTTAATATAATATTTCCACCGAAGAAGAGCTGTGAGTGTGTGCGTGTGTGTGGTTCTTGAAAAGTGTGTAGGTACTGCACTTATAATTGTCCCAGACACGGGCTACAAGATACCAAGATACGAAAAGGATTCAAGAACAAAAATGGAAAAGATGGCTAAGGTCTTTACTTTTATTAGAAAAGTAAGCAAACGATTTTACATCCGTTGCTTATCTTAAAAACAATTTCTAATACATTTATAAGGATTATTTATCTATAAATAAATCTTATCGGTTATTAAGCCAAATAAAAAATAAATAGAAAATATATTTCCGAATGGTATTCCATTTTTCATCATTATTTGTCGGCGCGTTTAAACTGTTTTCGATGCAACCATCCAAAATAAGCACCTACTCTTTTGCCACAAGGTTTTTTTTTGCTATGTCACCGTTTTCTGGCTTCCCGATATCAAACATTTTTAATGCTTCCTGTGCAGCACTCAAAATACATATAAGATATTCGAGCGAATATCCCAGGGGCTTACACATGCCACACATCGCAATATTCAGGCGAAGATAGAAGAAGACACCTTGCCACACTTTGTTGGTAATTTAAATTGCACCTGGTTCGGAATTCGATTCGCCAGCTGACGGTGCTTAAAAATTTGCTGTAATTGAATTGAATTTGATTTCTAAGCTCAGCGCTCTTTTCTACAATATATTTTTAAGGAATTTATCATAATTAGGAGTTTTAAATAAAATATTAAGGGTAAGAAATCAATTAAACTAATAGTCCTGCCCCCTCTAAGCTCTCAACTCTTTGTACGTATACTCGAATGGGCACATTTGAATCCATGAGAGACTCATGAATAAACTCATTAAGTCATTTATTCAAACGACCATTTATTCATTAGCTGGGTGGAGCATAAAGTACTACTATATGTATAGAAAAAAGGATACAATGAGCTGTGGAAAGCTCTCACATACGCATTGGAATTCTAGACATAAATCGACGGAACGAACGAACTTCGATGCCAAGCTTCTTTTCGATTTGTGCAACAAATGAAGTGAGAAATTATTTTTATTATTATTTATATTTTTACTACGGATGCTACATCCACATCCACATCCGCATCCGCACCGTGGGCGAATCACGTATTCCAAAAAGCAAGCAAACGCCGAAGCCCGCATAAATAAACAGGCGGGTAGTTATGAAAAGTAAGCAAAAGCAAAAGCCAGGGAAAAATAATACGAATCCGAGGGGAGTAGAAATACCATTTCCCCAATCGCAAAACATTGAAGCAGCCAAGTTAAGTACATTTTTCGGTGGGCGTTCGTCAGTCACATCATTAAAATCGAGCATGGAATGGAGGAATGGAGCTCCCTAATTCGAGTCCCTGCCGCAAGATGTGCTGAAATGTGAAAGGAATGGAAGGGAAAGGGAAAGGGGGGGAAAGGAAGGGCAGCTAGATAGGGACACCCATTCTCTGGATTCTCTGGAGGCATTCATCAATATGCCAAACATGTTTTGTTATCATCAAATGGAAAATGCTTCATTTTCACGTACGCCAAAACGGAAGGCACTGGGCACTGCGAGAAAATACAGGCTACTCAAATATATATTTAAATAATATAACAGCGATTTCATTTTCACGTTTCCCAACCAATGAAGATGAAAAACATTATTATAAACAAAAAAAAACGTTACTCAGCTCAAGGATGTGCAAGTGAGGTGGCGCCATCTAGCGATCGTTCTATTATTTGCTCATAACAATTTATTGGATGGTCCGATTTTTAAAATTCTTTTACAGTTCGAAAGGTATAAATAAATACAACACTTTTACATATTTTGCGATAAGCGATTAAAATAATTGGTAACGAAGTTACTGTTGAAAAACCGTTAAAAGACAAGCAAAAATAATCTTTTTAATATTAAATATAAACAATATGTTTTTATTTTGAATAAACATTTTTCTTAACATTTTTTTTTGTGTGTACCTAATTCGCAAAGAAATTTTTCAGTAGACAGTGTAACTAAAAGAAGTAAAAAAATTATAATAAAAAAGAAGGCAACTGTGTGCCGAGTTATTCTTTTGTTCGCATCGGAAGTTCCGCCCCAAAATGCCCGAAAGCATTGATGCTGTCCCAGGCAATTCATAGTTATTCGCTGAAATTTATTTAGAGTGCAGGACAGGATCAACAGGACGAGTAAACAGGACCAACAGGCGACTGGCAGACAGGCCGTCAAAGTTGATGGCCTCAAGGCGGAGATGAGCGGAAGTTATCGTTGTGAATTCCGCAGGTGAATTTGTTTCACCATCCAGATCTCAAATCCCACATCCCCTATCCCAGCCTCATCCCTTATTCAGATGGCACAAAAAGCTTGCGGCTGGCGGCATTTGGCGAATCGCGGTGCTTAGGCCAAAAGCAAAAACTAGCGAAGACGGAACACATAAATTGATTACCCAGACATTTGACGACAAATTCGGCATATAACACACAGCACTTGCCTTCACGATGGGGGCGATTCGCACCCGGGCTTATCGTCGTACTAGACAACAGAGCTACTGAGTTCCGGAAGCAATATACTCGCAGATGTGGCAATGGCAATCGCAATGGCGAAAGTCGTCTGTGGAATTCCGTAATCTGCGACAATACTCAATACCCGGTTGCCAAATCAAACGCGACAACTGTTGAGCCAGTCGGCAGTTGGGAGGAGATTACGAGGAAAGATTCAAGGGCTTTGATTCAACCAAAACCCTTCATAATACTAACAAAAATCCAACAAATATAATAACATGCAATCTGTAGTGACTGGAAATCACTTACAAGTCTGCCTGAAACGCACTCTAAAAATGCAAAATTAAAGGTGTCTAAGAGTATGTAGTGAAAAGGAAGAACTAAATATATTGCTGCATACTTTTGGACACCTTTTGTATATGATTTTTCCAACACCAAAAATGATTTTTCCAACACCATGCAAATTAAACAATAATACCTCTCCGATTTCCCTTTCAAACCTTCATGACATTCACTTTCAAATCAGTAACTCAGTAAGCACAGCAGAAATAGTAGCCTTAGCCGTACTATTTTGGAGAGATAGCATTTGCCGAGAAATTCATCAAAGATTTTACACAGGAAATATATTTTTTTTTAATTTTGCATCGCTTTTTGAAGACCAATAACAATAATCAATAATCAGCAGATCATCGCAGAATGTCGCTAGGCCGCAGTCAAACCCTCTGCCGCTACTATTTGCATGGCATCTGTCGCTTCGGGGATCTGTGTCGCTTCTCCCACGACTTGAGCAACCAGACGATAGCGAGTCCCAATCCTGGAGGTCAGAATTCCAATCCGGGAGAGATGGAGGATCAGGTGGTGGCCAGCACCAGTAGCTTCAGTCGGCAGAGGATCTGGGCGAATGCCCCGGTTTTTGTGCCCATGAATTCTGCCGTGAGTGGACCTTCGGGATATCCGGGTGATATATGTCCGCATGCGGGCCAGTGTCCCCTGGGCGATCGTTGCCCCTTTCCCGTTCACCTGGAGCTCTGCGAGATGTGCCTCCTGTACTGCCTGCATCCCCGGGACCCGGAGCAGCGTAGGGATCACAATCGCGAGTGCTTGGAGGAGCACGAACAGGCCATGGAGTTGTCCTTTGCCATCGCCCGTTCCAAGGACAAGACGTGCGGCATCTGTTTCGACACCGTGGTGGAAAAGGAGGAGCGAAGTGACAGGCGATTTGGAATCCTCTCCAAATGCAATCACGTCTTCTGCATCGACTGCATTCGCAGGTGGCGCCAGGCCAAGCAGTTCGAGGCCAAGGTCACCCGAGCCTGTCCCGAGTGCCGTGTCTGCTCGGATTTCGTGTGCCCCAGTGCCTTTTGGGTGGACACCAAGGAGGAGAAGGACAAGCTGTTGAACAGCTATCGTACCGCGTTGGGCGCCAAGGATTGCAAATACTTTCGATTTGGCCAAGGGCGGTGTCCGTTTGGCAACAAGTGCTTCTACAAGCACGCTTTGGCCAACGGCACTATCGTCGATGTGGGCCTGCCGAAGAGAACCCCCAAGAATCGGAATAACCAACGGAACTTAAACGAAAATCGGCACCTTAATGATAATGATAACGATACCGATCTAATGGACTTTCTCGACTATTATCCATGGCGAATGGCAGATCGGCTGGACCAACATTGGCTCGAGCTTTTTTCGAGCGATTTAAGTGATATTTCCGAGGGCTCAGAGGATGAGAACTAAGATATCCAGTCCATCCATAGATGGCTGAAGAAGTTAATGAAAATGAAAAGAAAAATGAAGTAGAAGAAGGAACCGAACCGAACCAGAAAGGGCATACACAACATATATACGGACATGGCGTCCCAGAAAAGCCTAATCAGACGATTACCTATGACACTGAAACACACACATCCATCACATCCAAAATTACACACAAAAACGGTCGATTGACTGCCAAATTTGGGTTTACATCATTATTCGTATTTCACCACGCTTAATGTTGCAAATTTTCCGTATTTGTATTAAATCAAATTACATTTGATACCATTAAAGGTTGCAAAGATAAAATACAAAAATTAAACGTAATAAATACACCGAGAAAAAAGAATTTGGCCTTGTTTTATATGCATGTCAACGAATCTAGACTAACTTTGGATAATATAAAAAAAGGTATCCAAAGAAATTGTTCTAGAAATTAATGCAGAACTAAAGGAACGCCCCAATTTGATTAAAAAGAACATTCTGTGGATCTCATTTCTCGAAATATGAACCTTTAATTAAACACTTTAGGAGGACTTCCGTTTACCAGCTGTTCACATCATACCACTCGGAGGTGGAGCAGAGGTTGCCGAACTCGCCGTTGGTGCCCGATCCGCAGCCCTGTGCTCCCCAGTCGCAGCTGGAGTAGATCTGGCGGCCGATCATGTTGGTGGTGGCGTAGTTGCAGGCCACCAGCACCTGGTTCCATCCATCGCGGTTGTACCGGGCGGCAGCACAGCCCACTCGGGTGTTCTTCTCGGACATCATCACGGTGAAGTGGCCGATGGCACTGGATTTTTGAAATTACCAAAATATTATCTGATTAGATATGTAATTCTTATTATAAGTTAAATTAACAATAAATTCGTAGTAAAATATAAATATAGAAAATAAATTAGATTTAATTATTCAAATCAATATTATAACTAAACATGGCAAGGGGTCTTAAGAAAATTTTTGAGAAAATATATAAAAAGATATTATACATTATATTTCATGTATTCCATATATATCTGGATTCTTCTAGATTTTATAAATGCATTTATTAAAACGAACCATGACTTTAGTTTATGGTATTTAAGAGCTCACTTGGATTTTTAGTAATTAAGAAACCTCTTTTAAGCACATGAAAAAAACCGTTTTTAATGACTTCCATTGGAACAATCCTAAATAAAATGGTATGGTATATCCCTTAAAAGTATTAATACTGAGAGCTCACTAGGATTTGAGCAACACTTTTGAAGCACACGAAACAAAAAATAGTTTATAAAAGATTCAAAGAATACTTACGGTCCGCTATATCCCGAGGGATATCCGCCGGATATGATTCCGGAGTTGGAGTTGTGCACCTCGTCGAACCACATCTGCACGCTGTTGTCCAGGATGTAGCCCATGTCGGGCAGGTCGCCGGAGTAGGCCTGCCAGGCGAGGTTCTGGCCGGAGTACTTGAAGGCGTCGGTGTTGTGGCAGCTGTCGTGCGCCATGTTGCACTGGCGGACATTCAGGGAGGCCAGGTAGGCCAGCTCGTCGTCCCACTCCATGGTGGCCATGCGGCAGGCGGCATTGTGGCTGGGATCGTAGCCACCGGCGATGTAGTTGCGCTTGTCGTTGTGCGAGTGCACAAAGACCCACTTGTAGTCGTCGTTGATGTCGATCAGCTGGGCGTCGCCGGGACAGGCGCCGTCCCACCAGTTGCTGTGGCCGCAGGCGATGTGGCTGCCGCCGTTGCAAATGTCCCACGAACAGTAGTCGGTGGCCTGGGCCAGGCCCAAAGCAACCACCAGCAGAATGGCCAACACAGCGAGCTTCATATTGTTCACGATCTATAGGCGATCTATATGGTAACTGGTTCGGCGGAGTGCTTATAAGGCCGTTCTGCTGGCACTTATCGGTCTTGGTTCCACTGCCCAAGTGCAACTATAAATCATCCTCTTTCAACCAAACGCCATTCAATCTTATCTTATACATATTATAATCATATATTTACGACGGACCCACTCTCAGTCCAATCAGCTTTGCCAACTAACTATATGGATCTATATCAATAATCTATATTATTAATTATTTAACACTTTATGTTTAAATTGCCAGCTTGAATTAATTTTTATATGTATATAAATGCACATGTGTAAATGACAATTTGTTGTGTTCATTAATTCCTATCGAAATGTAAAAGAAAATGTTTCAATCTGACCATTAATTAAAAAGTTATGAGCAAATAATGATATGCAAGCAGTCAAGCAGTGCAAGCAGTGCATAACTTCATCTCCCTCGCTCTCCCTTTAGCTTAGTAAGGGGTATCTGATAGTCGAGGTGCTCCATTAAAGCGTTCTCTCTTGTTTCATATTCACTTCGATAAAGTCAATTCAAACAGTTGTGGTAGGTCGCAAACCTTGTGCAGACTTCTTTTTAACTAGAAAATTCTTATCAAATCCGACTGAGGATCAATTTATGGAGCATTTCCTCAGTTTGGGGTGCTCGTGCACAATTAGTACGAAAAATATGGCCCCATTTAAATAAAGCCACCGGATTTATAGCATTTTATTAGTTTGTTTTCATTTCTTATCAAAACTCAGATAGACGGAGAAATGGCAATCAACAAAAAAATAATAATAATAATATTGCGAAATGCAAAACGTTTGCGTTTTATTTATTTAAATTTGTGATCTTTTTATACATCTTATATTGTTTTACAACTAAAAATGATTTTAATTAAGCTTTACACACATCTTTATTTATATTGTACGCTTTCTTGGAGTTTTATCTTATCAAATTGTAGCATACATTTCCTGGAAAAAAACAATATTATTGTTTTTTTTACATCCACAAGAGACAACAAAAGAGATAAGCTTTTAATATCTGAGCAGTTCCGGTGAAGTCACATTTGAACCTTATCAAAAGTCGCTATTGTGAAAAGCTTATGAAAAGTTATACACTTGGGGAACATTTTTTGGTAATTCTGGAGTTTACAACTTAATTATTTTGGCACATATTTTAATTGAATTTTTTTTATTATTTTGTAATTTAGCTTATATTGTTTTTTTGGCCCTTTCTTAATTCTTTCTTAATTTCATCTAAACTAATCTATAAAGGTCTTCCTCAAAAAAACGGGAAGTAGCAAAAATCACCCAGAACAGATTCACATAAAAATCTAAAAAAAAAAAACATAAATTCGGAAATAAAATACAAAATCCATTAAATGTTCTTCAGATTAAATGAAATATTAAGCCTGATTTTGAAAAAAAAAACATTTTGTTGGAAAACCAATTAGCCGAAAAACGATTGTAGCTTCTATTTATTTAGCAGTTCTGTGGTTCAGTAGAAGAGATTGTTGACGTCGTAGACCTCGTTGGCACTGCACAGGTACTTGTAGTTGGGATTGGTGCCGGTGGTGCACTTGCTGGCCGGCGCCTTGGGGCAGGAGCTGTACATCTTGATGCCCAGAACGTTGGTGGCCGCGTAGTTGCAGGCCAGGAGGAAGGCCTTGTAGCCCTGCCCAGCTACCGAGTAGGTGGCCGCAGCGCAGCCCATCTCCGTATTGCGATCGGCTACCAGGACGGTGAAGTGACCGATGGCCGGTCCCTGGTAGTTCGATGGATAGGCATCGATGTAGGCCTGCTTGGTGTAGACGGCCTCGCCATACCACATATCGACGCCCCACTGCACATAGTGGGTCACGTTCAGCGGATCGTAGTAGCTCATCCAGGCCAGGTTCTGACCGGACCAGTCGAAGGCGTCCGTGTTGTGGCATCCGTCGTGGCGCATCGCACAGCTCTTGACGTTCAGGGAGGCCAGGTAGGCCAGCTCGTCGTTCCACTTGATGGTGGCCATTCGACAGGCGGCACTCAGATTGGCGTTCAGACCGCCGGCGATGATGTTGCGATACTCGTTCGTCCTGTCCACCAAAGCAGCCTTTTCCGCCGAGCTCAGCGACAACAGGGCCGCGTCACTGGGGCAGCTGGAGGCCCAGGCCTAAAAAGCAATCAAATAGCTATAGTTAATACTCAGCTAATATTTGTAATCAGAAAATATTATCACTACATTTACGGTGGTCCAAAAAATATAATTTTACTCCCACCCTTTTCCTTGGTAACAAATAAATTTGAACCCTAAAAAATTGTAGTTTTAGGATTTAGTTTCCTTAAAAATTACTCATACGACACGTATTACAGTTAGAATTTAGTCAGCAAAATCGTTCTCACATTCTCAACTCGTAAAATTGTGAATTTGATCGAAGCCAACAGTGCGTATGAGTGATAAAGCTTGAAGACAATTTCTAATATTTCTAATAATTTCTAATCGGTGGACTCACCCCATCATTATCGCATCCGAGATTCTTGGTGCTGCCACAGCTCTTTTTGCAGTAATCGGTGGCGGAGACGATGCCAAGTGCCGCAGATAGGCAAACGATGATCACGGTGTTGCGCATTTCTATTTCCAGACCTGATTGCTGGCGATTCCCGCAGGGCAACGGCTTTTTATGGCAACCGTTGTAGAGCAGTTTCTTTTTTTTTATCAACATTTGATTAAATATTTACCGCCAGAGTGTCTCATTTGTCCCAGCCGAGTTGTATGAGTTGGGGGTGGTGCTCAAATATGTAATGGGTACCTCCGCCTCCTCTGCTTCCTCCACCTCCTCCAAAGACGTCATTCGATCGCTGGAACAAAAACAACAGTGTCTGCGGGAACCACCTTCGCCTTCTTCGCCGTTGAGCTGGTATTTGTACTATATCACTGATTGTTTTCGACACATCGAAGTTGTTATGAGAAAAGAGTTAATGAGTAATTAAAAAATAATACGATTCAGGCAAAACAAAAACCAGACGTTCCTTTGTCTTCAATCTATTGAAAAGAGTAGTGAATTATACAGAAATTCATTGAGATGATGGAAAATCCCAGCGACTGAATAATTCTTGAAGGAATTGAACATATTCAGCAAACAAAAAAAACACACTGAGAATCCTATAATTACCAAAAACATCGATACTGATTTTTACCCATAAAAATCAGTGCTGTGCCCTAAACATTTGAACTAATGATCCAAAATAAGAGTATAATGCCTTGTTGAGTCGTAGTAAAATTCTAAATCGATTGGCATTTAAACCTGGTAACTTTTTGAATTTTTCCATTTTTCGTAAATATAAAAAAATGAAATCAAAAATGTGAAAATTGGATCAAAAATTATTTTTTTTTAATCAGACGGAAAGTTTACTGACATTAATTATTAGGTTGTTAGCTGCTCAAAACAATATGCACTTTTGATCTGGGACCATTTTTGCCCAAGTTGCAGCAAAAAATCGATTAATTTCAAATTCGTACCAAAAATCAAAATCCTGATTTTCCGCGCAAAAGCAAATAGTATTTTGGACATAAAAATGGAAATAATGACCCCAACATGGAGTGTCGTACCTTGTTGAACTCGTTATCAAATTCCCAATCGATTGGCATTTAAACCTGGAAATTTTTAAATTTTCCCATTTTTTGCAAAAAATTATGATGGTACCCCTTACCAAAAATGTGAAAATTGGGTCAAAAATTATTTTTTTTTAATCAGACGGAAAGTTTACTGATATTAATTATTAGGTTGTTAGCTGCTCAAAACAGTGCGCACTTTTGATTTGGGACCATTTTTGTCCAAGTTACAGCAAAAAATCGATTAAGAAAAATATCAAATTTGTACCAAAAATCAAAGTCCTGATTTTCCGCCCAAAAACAAATAGTATTTTTGTCATAAAAATGGATATAATGATCCAAATATGAAGTGCCATACCTCGTTGAACTCGTTATTGAATTCCCAATCGATTGGCATTTAAACCTTTTTTTAAATTTGTCAATTTTTTGCAAAAAATTATGATGGTACCCCTTATAAAAAATGTGGAAATTGGGTAAAAAATTATTTTTTTTTATCAGACGGAAAGTTTACTTATATTAATTATTAGGTTGTTAGCTGCTTATAACAGTACGCACTTTTGATTTGGGACCATTTTTGTCCAAGTTACAGCAAAATATCGATTAAGAAAATAAAAAAAAATTTAAAAAAACAAAAAATCAGATCCTTATTATCCATCTAACACCTCTGTATTTTGGGCTAATTAACGGGAATAATGATACCTCCTAAAACTCTCCACAAAGCTCCCAATCGATTGGCATTTAAACCTGGAAAATAAATATAAATATTTATAAGTAAGCATTAAAGTAAGTACACATTGCAACAACTAGAAACTTCGGCACGTGTCGCGATGACCATCAACCAGTAGTCAAATGTTAGCCCAACTGTAAAATAGAAAAGAGCTAACAGAGGCAAGTGCAAAACCAACATCCTAGGACCAAATATTTGCTCAGCTGTTTCGGCACCCTTAAATTTGCAACACAAAACGACTTTGATTGTGAATTTTTCCAGAGGAATATTTGTCTAAAGGTTTTAAAACCTTAAATCTCCGTAAATATATAAATAATATTCACGATCATAAGAAATGCTCATAATTACCTTTTATAGAAATTTACCATCTAATTAATATAAGTACATACGGGTTATATTTTTGTATATATATATATTTTTTTTTTTTTGACATATTTGATATGCTGACATTTTATGTATTTCTAGTAGGGTTCTTTTCTTATGCAAACAGGCCTGTTCCACTTTTCCAAAATGTTCCAATCTTTACTTTAATAATTTTTACCTCTCCAACAAAAAGTTTTCCTAACATTGAGTACACAAATTGAAATGCAAAAAAAATCCAAAAGATACAAAATATTTTTAGTTCTCCCTCTTTCCATTTTGAGATCGCGAGAAATAAATCAAAATGTTAAATAATAAAGATAACAGAAAAATAAGTACATTAGATCGTAATAAAAAGGGGTAATTCTAATTCGATCAAGGTTTCGATTTCCTTTGCACGCGGAATCTGGAACAGCCCTGATAATGCAATACGGCCAACTTGATAATTGCATTTCGAAATGAAAATGAGTCGACAATCGGCCTCCAGATTTTACAATCCTGTTCATAAGGCCTTATTACCCACCAAATATTTTGTGTAGATATAGACAGATGGCTGTCATTGCATATATAATAATTAATTCTTTACCATTTATTTTCTTTTAGTACAGAAAAATAAATAAACTTCCTGTCTGCCTCTGTGTACAATCATATGAATGTGTGTATATATAGATATTTATTCCAGCTGATTCTCAGTTTCAATTTCAATTTATATGTACATATATAGTTCTGCGCTATTTGTGTTTATATTTGCATAAGAAGTTTATCTGTGGGCTGTTTGCAGTTCTTGCAGTAGCTGTGGTTGTTGCTTTTATCGCTTAATGTTTTTGCCTTCGTGTAGGTTTTTTTTAATAATATTTGGCGCTCCTAAGGCGACTTAATAAATTTCACACACAAAATATGGATTTGTTTGTTTACATTTGCTTATTTATCATTTGCACAGTTGTACGAGATTTTTGTTCAGTTTCAGTTTTTTGCTTGGTGTTGTTTGGTTGTTTTCGGTTGTTTTATGTTGTTTTATGGTTTTGGGGTCGGGGCAACAATATCAAGAATATCTTTTTGTCTCTTTAATTCTTAAATTCCTAGTAATTGTAAATCATATTCATATATCCTCCTCCACCCCCTTGAATATCTATCCTATGTACAGATCTTACAGACGAATACACTGAAGTAGCATACATAGCAAATGAAATTTGACAATTGTGCAGCAGCCAACAGAGTGGAGTACACTTTAAGTCACTCCGTCTAGCACTCTGGAACTTATACAACAAAATTCGCAACATCATATATTTAAAATACAAAAGCTAAGTTTAAGTTTAAGCCAGTTTGTGGTTGAGCCCAAGAGTAGGCAACATAGAAGATCAAAGACGCTTGGCGTGGCAACGGGAGCGTTTAAAACAGAAAACAGGAAACAGGAAAAACAGGAGTTTACGTATCTTCAACGGGGGAACTTTAATATCCGATTATCCGAGGTTTAATTTCGGTTTAAATTTAAAATTCGAATTCATGGTGGCGCAGTCTATGGGTAAATTTATATAAGCCTTACAGTAATATCGGAAAAATATTTATAACATTTTGTTTTGCTTTATTTACAACTTGTCATGCATTGGTTGTGCCTTCGTATAAATGGCCAAATTTTTGCTTATTCGATTATCAAAATGATATACATATATATGGTCGTACATTAATAACATATGGGAGTTAATTAAGTCCTTTGAAGGACTAAGGACTAAGCGCACTAAATGATGAATTCATTCGCATGGATTCGCATTGGATATCTCAAGTTGCGGCTAGGCTAAATATCAATTATAATTTCGATTTCGATTTCTTTCACGCGGGATTGTAGTAACTGGAACGCTTAACTGGGTAACCAATGACTACGTGTTTTGTTTACTTTCAATACATATAGATTTCCTTGCATATAATATATACTATTTATGAGTTACATCTAGGGGTGCCATAGAGCAGCTTTAAGTGCCTCTGCTTTCTTACATACATAAATATATATATTCATACATATATCTGTCACCTATTCTAGATTTAGTTTTCTTTAGCTTTAGTTTAGGTTGGTTTATTGTAAATTATTAGACACCATTTGCATTATAGCAATAACAACGTTTGAGTGTTTAACGCTCCATCATCATCAATCTTCAATCTTTACTCTCTCAGCTCCTCCGCGGACTGAAACTGAACTTGTATTTGAGGTTGAGTCTGCTGCTGATGCTGCTGCTGCTGCTGCTGATGCTGCTGTTGCTGCTGCTGCTGATGCTGCTGTTGCTGCTGTGCCGGCGATGTGGGCTGTCCAAACTTGCTGGAGATCTTGTGCGAGGCATTGACAATGGCCAGCTCGTGCTTGGAGTCCAAATCGCAGTCGTAGAGGCCGCTCAGCGAATCCAGGCTGAGCAGCCGTGAGCTGGCCCGGCTGGACACCGAGGTGTCGTCCACGTCCGGCGCGTTATACAGCGAGTTAACGTCCGAGAGGGCGCCCTCGGCATCGGTGAGCCCGGCCTCGTTCAGCAGCGAGATGTTTTCCAATCCAGGCTCATCCGTGATGTAGCCCGTGGATTCAGCTCCCCCTAATCGAATCGATTGGAAACATTAGTTTTTTGAGATTAGTATGAGATGGTAGAAGAGTGGAGTAGATTGCTCACCTGTGGCCTCCTCACGACAATCGTCGTCCGACCATTCCGATTGACTCTCCAATGGATTGGAGTCCATGGACTGGTGGTTGAGATGAGCCGCCCCGTATTTCAACTCGTCGTTTATCACATTGGCCTCCAGGCCGCGCATGCTACTGCCGTTTGTTAGCGGCTGCCCTCCGTTCCGGTGGTCCTGCTCCTGCTCCTCATCATCGTCTTGATCAACATCAACATCATCATCATCGTCGTCGTCGTCCTGCTCCTCCTCCCGTTTGTGACTGGGTTTGTCCGGCTTCTGTAGGCGCTTCTGTCGCACATCGCGACCCACTTCATCGTCCTCGAACTCCTCGTCGGCCAGGTTGTCCTCGGTATCGTCACGCTCCTCCTGCTCCTGCACATGGTTGTAGCGCTGCTGCTGTTGCTGCTTCTGTTGGTGGTGATGATGATGGTGGTGGTGGTGGTGGAAGCGCGGTTGACGCGGTTGCATCGCTGCTCCGTCCAGTCCGTCCAGGCTCTCGTGGCTGTACTGCAGCTCCTTGGAGCGCGGTCGCTGGCGATGTGTCCTCAGCTGCTGCTGCTGCTGGTGCTGGTGCATCTCCTTGGCCGTTTGCATCTCCAGCATGGCCAGCATATGCATCTGGTTGCGCGTCTCGTGCAGAATCTCGCAGGACTCCGTGTCCGAGGTTTGCCTGCAAGATAAGGTTCTTGTTTTACGCACATATCGAATATATCGTTAATGGAATCTACTTAAAAACTTAAAATAACATAGGGCCACCCACGCACCGGTTATGAAAGCGGCGAGAGCCTACACCATTATGACATGGAATGGAAGATGTCTTCAGGATCAGTGATGGGAAAGATCGGCAGTTTGGCTTTAACTATACATCTCTGGGTTCTCTTCACCATCACTGATCCATGCTCTACTCACATTTGGCTTGACTCCGATGGATTCTTGTTGCGCGTTATCTCCTTGATGGCCTCTAAGCCCACCGGATGCTTGGCGATCATGAAGCTGCTGCTGCCCGGCAGCTTGAGCTCCTGTGTATCCCCGTGCAACTGCTGCTGCTGATCCGCCTTGTGGTGACCGCCACCGCTGTTGCTGTTGCTGTTGTTGTTGCCACTGTTCGAGTTGCTGCCGCTGCCGCCGCTGAGATTGCCATTGCTGCTGCCGCTGCCATTGCCCACCGCCGATCCCGAAACCGATCCCGAGCCAGCAGCTCCACTTAACTTGCCATTGCTAAGCGAGTAGCTCATCATCACATCCCGGCTGCCATTGCTGGCCGTGTGATCCGTGGTCGTCGTGGTAGCCGTTGCAGTCGCAGTAGTCGCCAGGCAACGGGCTCGCGAGGATTCGTTGAGCAGACGCTGCAGTTCCCGCTCAAAGGGCGACTTGGTGGCGATTCCAGTTCCCGATCCTCCAACAGCCGCCTTCTGATAGTCAAAGCTATTGCAGCTGTCGCCCTTGGGCTGCGTGTTGCTCTGGCCCTGGCTCTCGGTGGTGGAGCTCAGCTCAAAGTCGTGCAGGTCGACCACCGGCGATGTGGGATCCACCTGAATGTCGCAGGGATAGAGCCATTGCAAAGGATTGACCAGGCCACCACCACCCGAGGGCAGATGGTAGCCATTGCGGTGCTGGTGATGATGATGGTGGTGCGGAAGGTGACCGCCATTGGGGATGCGCGGCCTGGAGTCCTCGTCGTTTTCGCCCTCGCCCTCGGTGGTCTTCGAGTAGCTCTCGTCCGAGCTGCTCATCGAGGGCGAGTGCGGACGCGAGCTGAGGTCGTCCGTCGAGGACATGTCCCGGCTCTCCTCCAGTTCCGCCGGCAGCTTCGGCAGCGGCTTCATGTACGTCCTTAGCGGCGCAGGCTTCGGCGGCAGCTGCGGCTGCTGTGAATACATGGCGTACTGTTGCTGTCGCTGTGGAAGTTCCTGCTGCTGCTCCTGGATGGCAGGATGTGGTGGTGGCTGCTGCTGGTGCGACAACATGGTGTGGGGAGAAGTGTAACGTGGTGGCTCGTACTTTGGCGCATGCTGCATGGGCATAATCTGGGGCATGTGGCGTGGTTAGTCGGAGCGGAGATGAGCAAGCGAGAGAAGATAGATAGATGTGCGGTCATGCAAAGAGTGGACACAGAGAGTTAGACACATGGTACTCAGAGATATAGATATAAGGATGTGGATATATGGATATTCGGGACAAGAGCAGTGGATTTCGCGTCAGTAATAAATAAATACAGTTAAAAAAAAATTAATCCAAATCAAATAAATCCATTAAATTAAATAAATTATTAGCTTGAGATCAATAGAATGGTAAAATGTCTTATAAATGAATAAAGGGTATTTTAAACATTTAAAATAAAAAATAAAAAGGATTCAAAGGAATAGAATTCTGATTCTATTCTAGATAGATAGATTCTATTATTTAAATTACAAACTTTAACTCTTCGAAACCTGAATATTCAGCTGAATCATTGAGCACAACTAATAGAACGCTTAAGACTTAGATCTTTTCTTGTTTCAAATATATATATTATATATACAATATACATGCGAGTCTTTTCCGGGTATTCTTGGGTGTTAGTCACGAATGGGATGGGTTATGGATTCTGTTCGCTAGTTAACTGGGTTTCTGAGGCACTTGGAGACTTGGAGGCGGGACAAGGCTGTGCTGGCTGTTCAGAGGAGGATCTCCTTGCTCCAGAGCAGTGGCTCGGCGTCTTCGCTTTCACTCACCTTGGCTACCGGCGCGACGCTGCTGGCATGCAATAGCGGCTCGCTCTCCCGGCATTGGCCATAGCCCAGGCTGGTGAACGATGGCGGGTGCTGATTCTGGTTGTGGTTCTGGCTCTGGCTCTGATTCATGTTCAGATTCAGATTCGAATGGAGGTGATGCGTTGGATGATGGCCATGCTGGTTTAAGGGCGGCATTCGACGAGGCATCATGAAGCAGTCGCCGCCGCCTAGCACGCCAGCCCCCACACCCATTCCTAAACCTATTCCCATTCCCATTCCCAAACCCGATTGGTCGAGGCTGCCGTGGTGCGGCGGCAGCTGCTCCATCTGCGGATGCCGGCCACCGGAAGTCGGGTTCTCAATAATATTAAACTCGCGCAACATTACCGAAGGAACGGGCTGATTGTGATGCTGGAGCTGCAGCTGATGCTGGTGGTGGAGTAGGATCTGGTGCTGCACTGGAACCTGCGTGTGCTGGAACTGGATTTGGTGGTGCTGGAGTTGCTGGTGCTGGTGCTGGACCTGGGATGGGGGCTGGAGGGGAACCGCCACTGCAGCCGGCTGCTGCTGCTCGCCGTTGTGCCCGTTGTGCCCATTGCCGTTCTCCCGGATATTGGGCAGTCCGCCGTTGGCCATGAAGATTGGTTGCTTCTGCAGCTTGCTGTTCAGCCGCTGCTGCTGCTGCTGGTGCAGATGATGATGGTGCACCACCGGAGGAGGCGGTGGAGCCGGTAGCGGTAGAGGTGGATCGAGTTGTTTGTGTGCCGTGTGCTGATGCTGCAGCAGTAGCTGCTGCTCCTCGCCACCTACGGTGCCGCCGGTGGCATACAAATGTCCGTTCTCCTCCCTCTTCTTGCTGTACGTATCGGTGTTTACTCGATTCTCCGGAAATTGCGCCACCTTCATGTAGTAATCCGGTGCATGAAGACTCTGCGGCAGGGACATGGCATTGCGCACCTCGCCGTTGAGCGACTTGTTGCCACTGTCGCACAGGAAATAGGTGACCATGTCGCCTTTGCCCTTCACCTTAATGGTGCCGCGACATCTGTTAGGGATTGTAAGTAAGTAAAATAAATAAGGAAGAAATTGAAGAGACCGAAACTCACCGGAACTCAAAGTGCGAGCCCACAAGGCTGTCTACCACCTCCTGGGTCACTTGCGAGTAGCCAGGCACTCCGGTGGAGTCCATGCGGCTGGCCACATTCACCGTGTTGCCCCAAATGTCGTACTGCGGTTTCCTAGCTCCGATTACGCCGGCCACCACGGGGCCAATGTTGATGCCTGTAAAACAGAGTTTGGGATTAGAACTGCTCTGGACATGCTCTTATAACTGATCTTAAAGCAGGAGTGCGGTGACACGCCTATCTTGCATTGGGCACACGTCTATTCCTCTATTGGCAAGCCAACAATAAGGTTTAGCACCCCTGTCTTAGAGCATCTTAGCTGGGAGTACCCACCCACGCGCAGCATAAAGTTGTTGTACGAGTGGCTGTTGATCTCCTGCAGTGAATGCCGCATGGCCTTCACATACTCGATGAGCGCCGTCATGTGGCGTCGCACAGAATTGGGATCGTTGGGCTGGATCTTGTACTCGGGTATGAGGCCAACGACGGCCATATAGGTGCTGCCAACGGTCTTGATCTTATCGATGCCCCTGAAGCGATCCTCCTTGAGCAGCTCGTCAAAGTCCGCGATGATCTCGTTCAGCAGACGCAGGCACTCCAGTCCCTGATCGGAGCCATCCATTTCCGTGTAGAACTCGTTGAAGTTCGGTACGCTGGCAAAGATGACGCCCACCTTGGCGTAGCTCTGGTGGTAGAGCTCCTGGAAGAACAGAATTTATAGTTATGGTTATTCCTTTTATCTTTTTATCCTTCTATCTTTCTAAATCCGTCAGTGGGCCATTGGGGACAGAATACCCACCATATTGTTGCGGAATTGCGCATCGAGGAAATGTGCAGCCACATGAGCGGGCAGCAAATTGTGCAGAATGCGCTTGTTCGACTCCTGCAGCACGTCCATCTCCTTCTTCTCCTGCGAGGCCTGCAGCTGCCAGAGAAAGTCCAGCCGGGCAGTGCCCTCCACCAGGCGGCCGTGCACCAGAATGGCAATCATGAAGATGCCTATGCGGGCCAGCGAGATCAAGTGAAGTGGAATCGAGGCGCTGTTAAAGGGGAGGAGCAGGAGTAGCATTAGTGGATTCGGATTCAACCATTACTGGATTAGTGGGTGACCTACTTGACCCGGTTGTCATAGCACTCGAAGATGTTCTGATGCGACAGCTCTATGAACAGGCCATAGATGGTGCCCATGCCCAGCACCAGCAGCGACTTGAATATTATGGGAAGCCTGGAAATGGAAGTAGAAGTAGAAATAGCAATCTAGGACATTCGATTAGATGATGAGCTCACCTGAGGAACACGGACACTGATAGGAAGGCAAAGGCCGCCGATAGGGACACGTACTGGGGCAGCGAGCACTTGCGATGCGAGTCGTTCAAGAAGGAGGCCGTCGCATTGCCCGAGCATGGATGGTCCGAGACACAAGTGAACTGGAAATATGGGGGATTAGTTAGATATATAGATAGATATATAGATAGATATATAGATAGATATATAGATAGATATATAGATAGTTATATTCATATATTCATATATACATTTAGAAATGTCCTTATCACATGTATTATATCTGGTATATACCATTCACTTACCACATTTACTTGTCCCACGGAGTAAATGAGTATGACCGTGAATATCGTGATGGCCATGCGCAGCGAGAAGCTCTCCGAGATGTCCCAGATGATCCACTTGAGTCGCACGGCCAGCAGGAGCATCAGGATGGCGC
The DNA here is from genome assembly GCA_035046095.1 of Drosophila pseudotakahashii. NCBI lineage: Eukaryota > Metazoa > Arthropoda > Insecta > Diptera > Drosophilidae > Drosophila > Drosophila pseudotakahashii. The sequence goes on from JAWNOE010000105.1 coordinate 22,274,802, forward strand.
TCACCCAGATGAAGGCAAAGAGGAAGAGCAGCAGCAGGATGAGGGTGCGCGGCAGGGCGGTCACCTGGAGGGCAGCACCCAAAATGAGTAGCAGCAGGGAACAGCCCATCGCTGTGGTGAAGCCCAGATCGAAGTCCTTGTGATATTCCCGCTCCATGTCGCTCTGCCGGAAGCGCAGGGTCAGCCGATCGACATGTTCCGACTTGTCGCAGTCCACAGATCGGGCATTGATTGCCTGCGAGAGGAACCGGTTCACCCGATTCGTGGGCTGATGGTGGGCCGCCACCGAGTGACGCTTCCGGAATGGCCTCTTGAACTTGTCCGCCACCTTTGACTGCGACTGCCGGATGCGCGGAACGCGGATTCGGATGGAAAGCCATGCAAGAGGTAGCAAGAAGTAGAGAGAGAGATTCGTTAGTTTTCGTTAGTCGTGGCTCAGGGACGAGTTCTTCTCTTGCTGGATGGCACATGGCACATGGCACTTGAACTGGCTGGTTGAGTTGAAGATTCAAGAGTTAAGTTTTGAAGACAGAAAGCTCTACGTATGTGTGCTGGGGGGTATGTGCATGGCCACGACTCACTACATGCTGAGTACTGAGAACTGAAAGGCAGCGAGCAGAGCTGGGACATAGCACTGGGGCACTAGGCATGCTGGGGAGGTCGGGATGGTCTGAGGATGGACCCGGAACATGCTCTCCGGCCCTCGAATGGTCAATGAAAATGCAAAGCTGCGGCTAATAACACTGAACCAAAAACAGAAAACTCGACTCAAGTATAAATAAGCCGTTTAAAAGTCCAAGTTTGAGTTCAAAAAAATATAAATATAGAAATTAAAAAAAAAATTCAAAATCTATTAAAAAATTTAAAACTTAATAATATCAAGGTTTTTCTTGTAACTAACTAAAACTTGACTTTCTTTTAGTTCTTTTAGTTGTTCCACTTGATACATACTTAAAAAATCTTGGATTTGTAGTTATGTTTTTTAAACAATTTTTCTTTCTTGGTCCAGTGTCTTGCAGCTTTATCAAAGCAACTAGGAACTTACATAGCTAGGCCTGGCGAGCTTTTTTCTGGAAACCCTACCAGAAACAAATCTCGACCCAAGGCCAACGAAATCAAGTAACGAATGAACAAAGCACACTTATGAATTAGTTACACTTAACACATTTATTGAACGAATGCGAATGGACGGAACACATATCGAAGGCCTCTTTGAAAGAATCAAGTTCTCATCTATAAATTATCAAAAAAGAAAATGATGATGAGATGAGAACTCAGTTTTTGTAAAGAAGTTCTCATCTATAAAATATCAAATCAAAAACAATTATATGATGAGTACTCAGTTCTTATAATGGAGTTCTCATCTATAAATTAGGCAAACAAAAAAATGATAAGATGAGAACTCGGTTCTTATAAAGGAGCCTCCTTGAACGAACGAACGCAGGAACGGTTTTGAACGATTTGAACGATTGAACGAAAGTATAGAATGCTTTTTTGGCTGCTGCTCTGCTCACTTTATTGTTCTTGTGATTGTGCCTATGAATGCGACTAATCGTACTCGCTGTAGAGTTGGGATTGGTGCCTACGGTCACTTGAACACTGCCCCCAACGCCAGCGGCAATACCACCACCGGAACCAGAATTGGAACCAGAACCGGAACCGGAACCGGAAATACCGCTGCTGTCACCACCGCCGCCGCTGCCGACGACGCTGCCATAGCCAATGCCGTGCGGTGGCGGTGTTGCATGCAAGATCTTTTGCAGACGTATCACCTGGATCGGAGAAGTATACACAGTAGTTTTCATGTAAGTTCTTATATGTATTTACAGTTCATATTTAGAGTCGCTCTTATCACTAGGCGTAAATTAAATAGTAGCAAGTAGAAGTTGGAGGGGGGTAATCATATAGTTAGGGCAAGAAATAAAAAATAACGATAGAAAGTGGAGAAGAGGCGCATCAATGGAAACAAAAGTAAACATAATCTTAACGAAACTGAAGGACCGCTGGCTGCAAAAATAGCTCTAATAAATAAAAGTAAAAATAGTAGTATTTTAGTGCAAAATACAGCCTTATCACTAGCGCAGCTGAACGATCTATCAATGATAACGAAAGCTAATTTCCAATACGACCCTAATTTTCCATTTTCGAAACCGATTTATTGTATGTATTTATTTTTTTAACTCTCTCACTCAATGGAATTTAAAATAAGAATGTATATTTACTAACAAATAGAGTGTAATAAAATATTGATAGTCATATATGCTCTGTCCCCAAAACTTAATGATATGTTTATATTAGGTGTCCAAAAGTATGCTATAAAATGTAAGTGTTTTTTAATGATAGAAGTTTAATAAATCAATTTACAAGATATCACCATATCACCGCACAACACTGTTATTATACAACCGATGAATATATTTACACATACATATATTTTATGGCGCATATGTTTATTTATTTGCTACATTCAAACTACACACAACATCGACGCAAACAAATCGTTCTCCAATATACGTTATACTACAAATTGTTAGTAGAGACAGCAGTAATTACAAGGAATTACAATTCCCCATCTTGCTAAGCTAGAATACAATTTTCTTATGCATATAGGAATAGATATTACATATTACATAAAACAATGCTACAAGACTACGAAAGAAAAAAGAGCCCACTAAATACGGAAAAACGAGAACCGATCAAGAACTCAAGAGGGGCAAGAAAGGAAGCGCAACTCAGGTTAAGAAAAATGGTTAGGGTTCTGGGTTTCAACTGGTTGGATATCGAAATACTTAGACATGGGCGAGGCAAACTTACCGCATCCTGAAAGAAAACGAAAGGAAACAAATCAAAGCAAGAAATGAAAAGGAGTCTCGCTACCCGTCTTCAAGCTACCCGTGACTATCTATTCACATATTCTCTGTGTATCTGGGGTACGGAAAATGAAAAGCACACCAAGCTAGAACTCAAAACAGAACCAGAACCGCCACAACTAGTGATCCAAGATCGAAAATCGAAAGCCCCACCCATCTCGGGACCCACCACGTACGTAAACCACCCGGACATGCATCAAACTGGAGCTACGACAAAAGAATAGAGTATGGAACAGAACAGAACCTATAAGCTACAGGAACACGCAACTCGGCAACTCTGCAACTCCCACCTTGGAACTCCCGATAACTTGGCTGACCCTTGGCCAAACACCACTTACCTTGCGCGATCCCTTCTCGGACACCTGAACGCTGCCGGCGCTCGCCTCGCAGGTGCTTCCCCGTGCCGCGCCTCCTCCCAATCCTCCTCCTCCCCCGAGTGCCACTCCTCCGCCCCCCAAGGCGCTGGCCGCCGAGGGGAAGGATCCGGTGGCTATGTTGGAGAACGGCACCGGCTCGGAGAACTTGATCGTGTGCAGCAGCTGCATGACCACATTGGACACGTTCCTGAACGAGAGCTTCCGTCGACTGCCGATCGCCGAGCGCACGCCCAAGGTGTTGAGCATCAGGGGCTGTCAAAGAGAAGCGGATATATAGTTAAGTACAAGAAAGTACAGGTTGAAAGGAACTGACGTTAAAAAAGTCTAATCTAAAAGCTTCTATGAGATCTTTTACCTTGCGACGATGCGGTGGCGGCACAATGAAGAACGTGTCCACGCCGTGGTCGCGTAGGTACGAGGACCGCTCATCTCCGTGCCCGGCCTCCACCTCGTATTCACCGGAAAGCGAGTCCAGGGTGGCACGGGTCACGTGCACCCGGCCGGGCTCACCGCCCGACTCCATGTGATTGGCCAGGGTCACGTCGTTCGACCACACATCGAACTGCCACTTGCGGAGGCCCAGGACCCCGCAGAGCACACGGCCCGTGTGGATGCCCACGCGCATGTTCAGGATGACGTCGGTGGCCTCCACCACGGTGCTGAAAACGGGAAAACGGGTGAAAAAAGAAACGCTTTTGAGATTTCAATATATAAACTATAACTTTTCGTTGCGAACTTCTGCCTAAAGTCATTAAACCCTCTGCAAGGGTATGAAAATTGTCTTACGCACAGCATGTCATCAATTAAAATGTGATAATTATATCAAATAAGTTTTTGAGTTATTGTCGTAGGCTATCTCTTATCACAAACGTATGACAGCGGAATTATTTTACTAATTTATCAATGAAGGCAAGCCATGACTCAAATTAGTGTCGTAAAGTTACTCACGCAATGGCATCGATCATATCGAGTCCCATTTCCACGGCGCATTTGGCGTGATCCTTTCGCGGTTCTGGCAATCCGGAGACACAATAATAGCAGTCGCCCAGGATTTTAATCCGCAAACAGTGGTTGTCCTGGAAGAAACAGGGTAGAGAAACAAAGTATATATATATATAAGTCAATGGTAAATCAAATAAATATATTTCGTTTCGAGACAAAGAAGAATTGAAGTGTGCCCAAACCAAAGTAGTCGTGTTACCGCAGACATGCTTTGTGTTTTTACAGAAACAAAGGTCAAGAATCCTAAAGAAAATAATAAAGCCAACTTACATGGGCCAGCTGATCGAAGCGGCCGAAGAGCTCGTTGAGCAGACGCACTAGCTCCTGGGCACTGCACTGCGAGGAGAGCACGGTGAAGCCGACGATGTCCGCAAACAGGATGCTGACGTTCTCGTGCTTCTGGATGTAGATGCGATGGAACTGGCCGGCCACCGGCGACAGGATGTCGTTCTTCATCTGCATGGCCACGTGCTGCGGCAGTACGGATAGCAACAAGCGCTCCAGCTTCTCGTTCTCGTCCTGGATCTCCAGCCGCGATGCGATGCAGTTGCGCGTATCGAGAAACGTGCGCCGCTGGGCTCGCTCCATCATGATGTTCACCACCAGACCGGCCACATTCACCCCAATGAAGATGACAATATTGGCGATCAGCTGGTTGTACTCCAGATAGCGGAGCGCATCCGTGAATATCTTGTAGACCGTGAGTGAGATGTGCACCGAGGGCAGGGCGATGCCAAAGGCCACCGCCTCCCAGATCTGCAGCGGCATCATCGCATAGGCGAGGAAGACCACGAACACGATCTGCCAGACGCCCTCGGCCATCACCTCCTTGGTGTCGACGGGAAAAACGCTGCCCAGCGTTGGCATCGACACCACACAGATGCTGGCCGTGAATAGCAGTATTCCGTAGCACAAGGTGGGCAGGTGGTGGTCCTTGATCACCGAGCACTGCAGCAGCACCAGAACCACCGCGAACAGGCCGCACACGATCGCATTAAAGATGTTCTGCGAGGGGAATTGAATTAAAATAAAAAATTAATATCGAAAATATCGATAATATCGATAATATAGTGATAATATATCGATACTATATCGATAATATATCGATACTAACATCGATTTAAATCTCTATTAGCCAGTTGAACTTGCTGTTCATTCTACCTACATATACGTTTTTTAGGGTTCTTTACTTACGTGAAAGGTGGCCGCATTATTGAAGGCCAGCGAGAGGGCCGCCATCACGCCGCAGAGGACGAAGACCAAGGCCACCACGCCCAGCACCGAGAAGCGCTGCAGCTTCAGTGTGTATCGCTGGTAGAGGCATTCCAGCTCGTCGTTCTCGAAGCGCAGCGTGTTGAGCGGGCGGCCGCGCGTCGCCTTCACGGCATGATCCATGCGGTGCCGCCGCAGCTGCCGCTGCCGAGCGGCTCCTTCCGACGCCTGCCAAAAGGAGGATTGGGGCCGCCAAGTTCAGGGGCTGCAAGAAGAGCAGAAGGCAGGTCGTATTACAATCTCATCTTATATTCGACATATATGCAAACTTAACTTTTAATTTTGTTTACTTTTAGATTTCGATTGTTTTTTTATAGGAATAAAGTAAACATTAAATTTGTTTCGCTCAAAATATCGCTTTGAGTCGGATCACTTATTTTGTGATTCATTATTCGAAAAAATTAATATGGTATCTTATGAACTGAATCGAGACGAACCAAAGAAACATACATATATTTTGAATATATTTCGTTATGTATATATTTTTTTGTGATTTTAGTAGGCGTTTCCTTATTTTCCGCAGTGTAAGCGGAGGAGCAGGTCACCTTGAAACCGCGCTGGTGCTGCATGTCTGTGGGGTGGTCGGCTTTAGAAAATGGCCTTAGAAAATGGAAAATCGGAAATGGGTGCCTTTGTGCATGGCACGCAACCAATGGAGGGGAAAATGTCCACCGTCGGCGAACAGCATAAACACATCCGAGATCCGAGATGCGAGAGGCGAGCAGAGAGCGGCGGAATCGTTTAAAATAACATTTCCCACTCGCTGAAAATATCCGCTAAAAATAAGCAGGCCGAAGCAGAAGCTGGCGTGAAATCAATCAATGTTCAGCAAATTTTTCCCATCAGCCAATGCCAAAGGGCCCACGCACTTGAAAATATTTTGAGATGGTCAGAGAACCAAAAAAAAAACCATCGATGACAACGGTCTTTCAGTGGCAGATTAATTGCGATTTGTGTGCGACAATCCGTTAAATTCATTAAAATATTATGCACAAATTCATTTTGCAAATAAAATCCGTAATTAGCCGGCTTTAACGAGTGCAGCGTGGAATATTTGGCCGCTGCCATTGGATCGATGTCTATATTGGGCTATGCCCGAGACGTTAAATCAATTAGGCATGAAAACATTTATAGACATCGTGGAGCAGCAGCAGCAGCAGCAGCCCAAAAAATCACCTGAATGCGATGTGTTTCAGAGGCTCAGAGGTGTTTTAGAGGTAAGTTCACCCTTTTGTGGAACCAACTCGAGCTAAGAAGATACCCTTTATAGTTATAGAACTTTAACATTAATTTCAAATAACTTTATTTAAGTAATAAAATATTATACAAAAATAATATTAATAAAAAAGATATTTTAAGAGATATTTTTTCATAGAAATATGTATTTATATATTTTAATAATATTTAAAATTATTATATTAATATATTTTGATATTTTAATAATATTATATATTTTTAAAATATTACAATTATATTTTTTGATATTTTAATAATATTACAAATACATTCTTAGATATTTTTCTTAATATTATAATTATTTTATTATCCTAGATAGGAATGATTAGTTGTAGAACGACTATATTTTAAAGTAGCTTGTTGTGAAAGACTTTATCCTTCATCTTTTGTATTATCATAATTATATAATATCATTTGAATATCACTCTCTCTTAGACCTCTGGCTATTATCGTTATCTTTGTCCCGATCCAAGATATTGGCACGCACTTAATGCCAACGAACTGTGCAAATTGATCCAAAGAACTCCCTGGATCTGGATCTCCCAGGCCAGTTGAGTAATCACCATCCAGCAGATCTTGTAGAGCCTCGTGTTTGAACAGTTGCTCTGAATGAACCCTCGACAATTAGACGTCAACATGGATGTTTCTTTTGTTTGTCCGTCGGTCATTCAGTCAGTCATTCAGTTGGCTTATTCGCTGTCAATTTGTTTGCTCGCTCCGCTTGTTTGTTTGCTTATGTGGGGGCTGTTTGAATCATTTTTGATGTGCGCATTTAGAATTTGCATTTTCGCAGCGACATTAATATAATGAGACGTGAATATTTTCAATTTTCAATTTTGTTTCGTGTCCCCAACTTAATGGCTTCAATGGGGGTGATCCACCGATCCACCGATCCACCAACCGACCAGGTTTTTTTGTGTGTGGGCTTGTCCAAAATTCTATTTGCGGCACGCCGAATTTCTGAGTTATGCAACTGTAAATACGAGTGCTTCGCACTGCAAGTTCAGTGAAAAAGAAATCACAATTAAAAACAGAAACAAAACGAAAAAAAAAACCAAAAACACAACGCAACGGAAAAATTGCTGTCATTATAAATTCACGTCAAGTGAGAATTTCGTGCGTATTTTGGAAATTGTATTTATCTGTCATACATATGTACATATATTTGTTCTGTTAGTAGCGGAGCTTGCAAGTATCGGTCAATCTTTTCCAAGAGTTCGAGAAAACCCTGTCACTTACATAGATTTTAAGAACTGGGTTTTTTGTTAAGAGCTGTTTAGCTCAGAGCGAAACCCTTTTTTCTAGGGATCTTCGGTTTAGGTTTCTACTTTGCTCGGTCCGTCATTCTTCAGTCGTAACTTAGTAGCAGACACGTTATATTTGTCTGGCTTCCCTAAGTAAGAAATTAATCAAACTAATTTTCGAATCGAAATACATATCGTATCGTCTACGCACCACCATTTTCGTTTGCCTATAATAACTAAGAGAGTGAAAGACAACAAATCAAATCAAGATGTCCCAATGGATCGTGAAAACCATCCGCGACAGCGTCGTGGGCACCTACCCGTCCTGCCACGTGTCCTCGCGTCTGGAGGAGCGCCGGGCCACGAAGAGGGCGATGGGCCAGGAGGACTCGGGCAGCAACGAGGAGACGCCCCAGCAGCGGGAGGAGGTCCTGAACACGTCCTACAACCTCTGCGACTTCCTCAGCAGCCGAGAAAGCGGCCTCCGCGATCGACGCAGCGTCAATGTGGACTACACCAGCCGCTACGTGCTGACCAACCACATGCTGCGCGAGACGCCGATCGACCTGGGCTACACCAACAAGGTCTATTGCTCCCAGTGGCTGAACAGCCGACAAGTGGTCTTCGGGACCAAGTGCAGCAAGCTGCTCGTCTACGATGTGAACACGCGACGGGTGGACGCAATCCCCCCGCTGTCCAACAGCGTGGCCAACCATCCGCAGGACCAAAATGGTCTGCACGTCATCGAACTGTCGCCCAGCCGCTCCTTCCTGGCCACCACAGCAGGCAACTCCACCGACATTGAAGTGTACCGCCTGCCAACGCTGGAGCCCGTATACGGGGGCAAGGGCAGGCACCGCGACCTGGTAAGGGGCATGTGCTGGCTGGATGACCAGTTGCTAGTCTCTGGCTCCATTGATGGGGGCCTGGTTATTTGGCGCATCTACGAGGATGACATGGAGTTCCCGGATAGTGAAACCACAGTCCATCCCCTCAAAGTCAAGCAAGTTCGCGAGGACCAGACGATCTGGGGTCTTTGCTTCAACAAGAAGGCCAAGGAGATCGCCTCCCTTGCCCCATCCAGAGAACTACACATCTTCAACGCGGAGACCTTTCAGCTGACGCTCTTCCGCATACTGCCAAACGCCCCGCACTATAAGGGCATTGTCTACCACAGCGACGGTCTGTATGCCGTGCGTTGTGGAGGCTTTACTATCCTGCTGGACGCGCGGACTCTTGAGACCGTCAAGGAGATACCTGTCGGCCCCGGGGAGGGCCAAGTTCTGACCACATCCTTCGAGGGCAACCTCCTGACCGCTGGTACGAGTAGGGGCCTGCTTCTGTTCTACGACATCCGCGCCGGTAAATATCTGGAGAGCAGTGTGAATTCCTTGCGCTCCGTATCACTGAAGTGCAGCCCTAGAATTCTGGACGAATTTTTTGGTACGAAGTTCCTGCCCTCCATCCTTACCCACTGCTACGACAGCACCAGGATGCGGCTCTTCGTAGCGGGTGGACCAAAGTCCTTCTTGAAGGGCCACTATGCGGCCGTTTGGCAATAAATAAGCAGAGGATGCGATTGGTGCATTTTGATTCCAATCGTTCACCTGCACGTATTCCGCCAAGTCCACCGCCAATACACCTAATGCACAATTACCGATCGATCCTACTTATATATGGTACACACAATACAAATAATGGAATACTAATATATAGAGAATGCAGCTGGTTTATAGTCTGATCTATGGGAATAATATGGTAATAGAAATCGATTGAGGGCAGCTGACGACACGCGCTATTGGGAATACTTGGCATCATCCAATCCATCCATCGAATAATACGTATTATTTCGATGTATGTATGTAGTAACTAACCCCCTCGAGTAGCGCAGAACATGACAATCTCATGTCTTTCCCCCTGTTTTCCCCCCGTGTGGAACATTGACAGCCACCCATCGCATCGCATTGCCCCAAGGAGATCAGAGTCCAAAGAGGCTTCTTGCCAAGACTGGCCACTACTACAGCTACACAGAAAGAAAAGCATTTCGATATTTGATCTAAAAAATGAGTTAAGAACGAACAAATGTTTTTAGATTAAGACAAAAATGTTCATAAATCATGAACAATTTGTGTTTATCATATCATAACATATTCGGAAAACTATAAATGTAATTTTGTTGTGCTTAAGAATTCCTTTCGAAAATAGAAGAAATTTTTCAAATCGGACCACTCATTAAAAAGATATGACCAAAGAATGAAATTCAAGCAGTGCAAGCATATCTCCATCTCGCTCGCACTTCCTCTAGCTGTGTAACGGGTATGTAATAGTCGGGTTACTCGACTACAGCGTTCTCTCTTGTTTAAGAACATTTTTGTCTTGATTTAAGGACGTTTTTCTTCTTTAACACCGCTTTTTTTATATTATTTTTTTTCTTTTTTTTGCATTTACCGTTTTGATCTGCAGAGTGCCTTTGGAAGCACCGAAATTGATTTAAAGTTTGGGAACGTTTGTTCTTATTTTTGAGAACATTTGTTCTCATTTTTTAAGAGCTTTTCTTCTTAATTTTGAGAACATTTCTCTTATTTTCAGTTTTTAAATTAAGAATATTGTGGCTAAATTTAGACTGGGTTTTTCCGCTCAATGTACTACCACAACTACTGGCAAAACACTGCTTAATGAAAGGCCTTAGACCCAAAAGGGGAGGCAGGTTGCGTTCCGTGTCAATCAGCGGATGCCCCGCCGAACAAGAGAATTAAATGTATGGCAAGTGAATTTTTGCTGCGATTTCTCGATTGATTTTCTAGACCCAGCAATTGACAGCAATTAGGTTTGCAACACTTTCATGGGCTCCGCATTAATCGTCATCATGCTCGCAATATAATCAATCAAATCAAATTTCAATTTCCAATTTTCGCTTTCGTCGTCGTCTGGCGCCCGGCAACAAATTAAGGCAAAAACTATAGATATAGATAGATAGATAGATAGATAGAAAAGTCGATGCAAAAGCAGCATCAGCAGCACCAAATGACGCAAACCAAACTGAAATATTTAGCAAAAAAAGGAAATCGAAAATAAATGTACGACTGTGTGTATAGACATGGCCATATCAAACGGTTTTTATGGCCCACTAAACTGATTGGATTCGGTTTTGGGGATTCATTTATAGTTTTCAGCTTTCCCCAAGGAAAACTCCGGCAACTGCAGAGCTGCAAATGAAGTGTGCGAAAGATCATGATGAAATAATTAATAGGTGCTACAACAAAAATTCGAATGTTCTTCAGTATAAAGTTGAGTTATATATAGGAATTGATCCTTAGAAGGGCGCCGACTCTCTTTGAAGGATTACCACAAGAGCTATAAGAGATATTGCCTGACAAAATGGATCACCCCCGTGTGTACTGATTATTACAAAAAGCCATCACTCATCCGCCATGTGGTACATAAATACATTTTTCCACTCGCTGCTGCTGCTGCTGCTGCCAAAGGGAAACGAAAATTGTATTAGACCAAAGTTTCCTACTGCTAAAATATTTTGATAGACAACAAAGTTTGTCGCTCAGCCGGTCCAAAAACTAATTATAATCGTATTCGTATATGTGCTTCACTGTAGGCACACACCAATTTTCCCCCTTTTGCCTGGCAAGTGGCAAAGACAAAATCAATTAGTGGATCCGGTGCACATTTTAGCCATCCACTTTACCAAATAATTTATAACACTGGTTCAGAAAACGAAAAGTATTAAAAATATAATAAAATTGGCCATTTTTATATATATATTTATGATTTTTAGTGATATCTGCTTAATTACAAGCAGGAAATAAATACTTATTGAATTAAAAATATATTTAAAATTCTGTTTTAATCTTTTCGAATTTATATCTCTTTTTTCCCTTGTTTTGTCAACGAGTGTTATCTGCACCCAAAATGCTCTCTCCATATATTTCGTTTATTTTCTTGTTATTGGCATTTAAGTAGGCCATCATGTTCGGGGTTTTGCAACAAAATCAGTTTAGCTGACCCTCCAAAATCGGTAAATTGAATAGAGACCAGGACATTGCAGGCTTTCTGGTGGTTTTTTGGGAGAGTGGAAGGAGAAGAAGAAGGAGAGGGCAACTGGCGCCATACGAAATTTGATGTCTCGCCAAGGAACTCGTATATGTGAGCTCTGCTTTCTATTCCCATTCCGAAAAAACCCCCAAAAGCCCATAAAAACGGCTGCCATTTGTTGGGCTTTAGCATTTTTATTAGCCTGCGGGCGAAATTCGATTCGAAATCATGTGAGGAATTCAATATACACCCCATGCAAAGCAACTTGAGTGCATCACTCTGAAAACAGGCTAGTTTATAATTCATATATGGGGCGCAAAATACAGGATGATATCTATCCATTATCCGGGTTCTGTCCATGATGTCAGCACACCTTTAATTGCTCTCCAGGGGGAAAAAACACACACACCTCGGCACGATAAGAACTGAAAAAGCATTACACTTTGCACTCAGATAATGGACAAGGCAAATAGATGCATATAAAGTGCACCATTCCAACAAAGCCGCCTGCGTATTTATGTAGATATTATTGTATCCACCGGTTTTTCCCTTCCCTGGCACGGCATTAATCTGGAGACCATCTGGGTTTCTTATCAGTCAAGTGATACACTCGAACTTCTGGTAGACGAACTTTTCTAACTCTTAGATTCCTTAACATTTTATTTCTAGATCATTAAAATATATATCATTATTATTTAAATATTTTGGTAAAACTTATTTACATCTTCAAAAATGGTTACCTCGACTTAAATAACTCTTGAATTCAAAAAATTCAAACAATTATTTCTAGATCTTTAAAGTATATATCATTATTATTTAATTTCCTTCTGGTGTTTTAAGGGAGGGAGTACTGTTATCTGCTGTAGGTTATTTCTCTATTTACACGGTATCTTGTTATCTCTTTTTTAATGCAGTGCATTGCACTGGAAGATGATGCAACACCCCAATACTCGCCTGTTCTATAAACCCCACGATAAAATATCTAGTTAAGCTATAAAGAAATTCAAAGTTTGAAGGTTTTCCTATCAAATCGCTATTGGGATTTAAAGTAAAGAAATCACGTTTTTACAAGTAAACTAAAATAATGGTATATGAAATATTCTCATTTTTTTTCAGTATCTCTGTTAAGTATCCAATTTGAATTTGTATTTGAGGGATTTTCTGCGAATTCCTTGCCGATTTGCCGTGCTTTTTATTGCATTTTTGGGCCTAATTAAACGCACAGCACAGCTAGATATCAAGAAACGCATTGAGCATATGTAAAAAACCTCTAACCTAGGACTGAATCGAATCGCTTGCTTGCCGCCTCGAACGTGGTTTCGCATCCGCAATGAATGGATGACGGCAGGGTGGATGGATAAATGGATAAATGGATGCATGGATGGATGGATGGATGGCTGAAATGGATGAGGTTGGGTTTTTAGTTGAGTCGCTTGAGTCGGTGGCACAATACAAGGCAAGGGCACGATGCAAATTACCCCGAAAGGCCATCGCACAAAATAAAATCAATAAAAGCGTTTATTTTTAACACACTCTCGAACGAAACGCTAGATGATTGAACGAACGCCTGACGATCTGGGGCTCCAGCGGGTTAATCGTGTGTGAATGCATCCCTTTGCCGTGTTCCGAATCAGAATCATGGCGAACAGCTTATAGAGTATATTTATGTGATCCCGAGTTCTTTAACTACAAAAATATACAGAGTACGAAAACTTTTTGTACACCAACTAGGATTAGTAGATTACAAATTTATCGACCTTTACATAAAATATCGACACAGTATCGATAAATCGATATTTTATATCAATCGCAGCACTCAGCTAACCTCGTTCTGGCCAAGATCCCAGCGAAAGTGGCAAAATCATCGGAATATCCGATCTTATTCAATTGCATTAGCTGCCATAACACCTCGATAAATATTTACAAAAATTTCTACAGAACGCGATGCGGTAAATAATCAATATACTAAAAGTACTTGGAAAGAATTCAAGGGCAAATCGGTTGATGTAATAATAAAGTGCATGAATGATCTGCTACTTTTGTGAAATAAATTGAACAAAACTATATCCTCTTTTAGGAAAAATGATTACCAATCCCACATATTCATAGATCATGCTATAATCACCTATGGATATCTGGAGAACATCTGCTCGGTAGATCGTCGTTTCTGCATCACTGCATCCCCTCCATAGGCCAGCATGCACAATTGATCGTCTTAAATTGCAACCGGAAATTGCATGATCCCAGTGAAGATCTGTTTAGCATCTGTTTCGAGCTTTAACGGATATGATATGATATGATTGCCCTCTGTTCCTGAACCCGATCAAGTAACTAATCTGTAAACGATTTTAAACGACCTTAATTTCACTAATTCCCCCAAGATGCAAGCTATATTGACTGTTGACTGTGACGCAATCGTGTCGGCCATCAAAACGCAAACTTATTATTTGTAATGTATGCTATTAGCTGCAACTTATGGGTGTTTCATAAGAGCTAAACCTTGGCCCCTCCGTCCCTCCATCACTCGATAATGCAGGGCACGCAAAGAAAAACGAACACCGAATTCAAATCCGAAATCCACAATTACCCGACCCCCCAAAAACCATCCGAGATACCCAGATATACCCGTAATTTAGCTGGGTCAGCGGGCGACCATTATGAATATTAAATATTTGCTATTCCGAGTGAAAACAAAACAGAAAAAAACATGAAAAAAGGTCCAATCCACTGGGCTTCCTCATTCCATGGAATTTAGCCATCGAAACAACTAAAAATATCTATTTAAAGTAGGTGATGAAAACTACATTTTGGCTTAGTGACTTTAAACTATCATTCTTAACGATGATGCCTCATAAATAATGATGTTTGCACCGCCTCTTGAAGTTTTTGCAAATTAGAAACATGACAGCAAAACCGTTAAAAGCCTTTTTTATTTTATTCTTCACCTAGTTTATGTGTTAAAATATTGTTAGAAAAGGTTTTTGGAAAAAATACACTGGAATTTATTGTTAGAAACATTTTTAAAACTTGAGATACTCTCTATGTAGAAATATTTGATTTCAAATTGATTTTTCACGAGAATTATATCAATCGCACTTCTCTAGTTTTAATAGTTCATAGTGAGATTCTCATACAGATCGACTCGTCTGTTGATGGTGATTAAAAATGAAAAGTATATACAAAAATTCCATTGCTCTAGCTCTTATGATTTCTGAATTACTAATGTTCGTACTGGCCAAGTTTACGTACCCTATGATTGAATAGATGCTTTTTGAACATTTTGAAAATTGATAATTTTATATTCTCGCGGGATTCTCTCATCTTTAAACAGGGGAAAGGGAAACGAAAGGGTTATGCGCCAAAATCGACATCTGCGAAATCATTCGACGAGCATGTGTTGTCATTATGAAGAGCGAGTTCCCCGACGATGGTCTTTTGGGCATTTTGTCAGTCAGAAGATCTCACTTAAAGTGTTGACTTTTGAATGGCAGCCGGCAGAAGCTAACCGAAACAACGAAATGAAAAGAAAATAAACCAAAACGAAACGAAACGCCAGCAGCGAGAGAAATAATATTTCCGATTGTCATTGACTTTGTCCTTAGAATATTTTAAACAAGAAATAAAACAAAAAATATGACAACAAATGAAAACTCAACGTCAGAAGCATGAAATTCAAAATAAAAAGAAAAAAATCGTCGTTTGTAGGTTTGTTTTTTTTTTCTGAGCCTGCGGAAGACAGCCGGAAGGACGCGATGAAAAAGTTGACGTTTTGACTGCTTCCTTCTGGTCTTTTGCAAATCGAATGTTTAGAGTTTAGAGTTCCCCAAGCGGATGCTGGACATCATCTGTGGAACAGCAAATCGCAAATCGCAGAAACAGAAACCGAAACATAAGGAACAAAAGGCGCACAGGCGGCAAACTTCTGGGTTGTTGAACTAAATATGCCAAATGAATTGCAGGTGTCTTGAGTGCAGCGACCCACGCACACAGGAAACAGCTGCCGGGTGTCCTTTCCTATCCTATACTATACACTATACACTATCCTGTGGTAACCACCACCCACCTGAGGACACCACACACACTTAAGCCATTATACGCTCGCGGTGCTGATGACCCTTTGGCGGCCTGCCAACAACAACAACAACAGACCCACTGAAGGACCAGACCCTCTCCCAAGGACCAGGACCTCGAAGGATGTGGATATGTGGCTGAGAGAGTCCAATGTCCTCTTTAGACCAATGTTGTTTACGACATTTGTTGTGACTTGGAGGAGACCACTCGAGTTGAGGCACTTGCATAGGTATAGTATATGGTAATATCGTAAAATCACAAACTATAGATCGAATTCGGGGCATCGCATTTGGTTATACCCTAGAATATAACTTTGGTTGCATATCATTTGGCACGCAATTTCCACTTGACCTTGACGTGCCATCCAGAACTTGACTTCCTTCTCGTATACTCCCTACGCCCCCTTACCCCCCACTCTACGCAAAACTCTTTATCTGCCCACACATTCCTCATGACATCACTCTACCCGAATCGCGAATCGATAAAAGGTTTTCTTCTCTCTCGCAGGCCGTAAACAAAATGTAGGCAAATAATATAATAAGTATAATATGTCAAGCTGTTAGGATCATGTTAGGCGACCATAAAAATGGAGGACTAGAACCCAGAACTGGCATATTACACTTATCTTTTTCTATAATAAAAACATTTGAGGAATATCTTATTAATTTAAACAACTAATGAAAAAAATGTATACCAAATACTATAAGAATAATTGTTAAAAAAGTTTAAAACACAACGGATTTTACGTTCAAGGCATTATTATTATTTTGATCACAGCTGTATATTCACAAGCACACTTCAGTATAGCGTCGTTTCCCATGCCAGCTTATCTATCTTCTCGTCTTATCAACGCCGCCTTTTGCGTCCATAGCGAAAGTTTCCTGACCCTCCGCAAAGAAACACATAAGATCGGAAGAGTTTCGAGTCACGACCAGAAAATACCTGGTCTGCGAATACAAAATGAAAACCAGAACTACAAGAACTATCTACAAGAAAAGATTACAAAGTATCATCATACAAAAGGTTAAAGTGATCAGTTATATCTTGAAACTAGTAGTCCCTACAATATAAACATTTTTTCTTACATTTACAACTTTGTTGTTTACTACTTTAGTAGAAAAACAACATTATTTAATAGGTACATTTTGACCTTTCAGGCAACTAATTATTATATGATAGCATTAATAATTATAGGGTATAAAATAATTTAGAAATTCATACAACGAACGCCTTTAACACTGGGTACAACCTGTCCGAATACCCAGAACATTGAATGTGCAATCGCTTTGGCCACTCGAGTTTAGTTTTTTATCAGCGCAACTCGAAAGCTGATTAACCCCACAACAGACCACACACTCTTTTCCCGTATTCCCCGTTTGAAAGTCAATTCTGCACTGCACTGATTTTTTTGTTTGTCTGTTTGCAATGTCATTTGGGGGGGGGGGGGGGAATCTATTTATATATTTCCCGTATTTCCCGTGTGGAAAATTTAGAGTTCCACAAAAGTTGCGCACGGCAAAAGGGTCGGTCAACTGGGGATTTTGCAGCAGGAACTGCAGGACATTATAATTTCCACCGCAGTTCCTGTTTTCTTACGGGTCAGAGGTCAAAGGTCAGGAGTTCCGGACTCCGGAGTTCACTGACACACACAATAGAATCGATCAGGGATTGCAGAAGGGAACCTAATTCATGTAATTAACTAAATTGTTTTACGTATTTCAATTTCAACTTCGTGATTTGTAAGATACCACTGTGTTTCAATTTTTTTGCAATCCCAGCGATTTTACTGCATTATGTTTTTGGGTTTTCTTTTTTGACGATTCACCCGGCTGAATTCTGAATTGATCTGCCCCATTATGTACTAAATAGAACATAGAATAGTCGCGCCTGTTTCGCTTTCATCTTTTTTTCTCTTTTTTTTTTTGGTCGCCAACATGTGTGAAACATCTGACAGCGTATTTTGCAATGCAAAAACAATGGGCTATGAAAATACTGAAATACTCGATTCTACGAGCTTACCCGAAATCGCTATAAATAGACCCTAAAGGGCACAGGCCCTTAGGTTCTTTGGAGAACTTTTTTGAATCGCAGTCGATTTGTTTTGGGACGTGCCAGAAGTACTTAGCATCGGAATATTAGCTATCGGAATCCAAGTGGCATTTTTATAATTAACCAATTTGTATGTGTGTCGAAAATGGAAGTGTTATTGTCTCTAGATGAGGTTTACAATTTTATTTATTTTTATTTGCTTTTTTTTTTTTGATTATTTTATAACTGCTATAAATTGTCAAATGCTGAACGTTCTGCCGCCGTTTGGCCACTTTATTGTTTGCCATAAGCGGATTGGAAAACGTCATAAAACGTCGTCTAAAAGTGGGCAGTAAATAATTATCATACATGTACTATATGTCCGGCAACATCATCGTCATTACATAATATGCCCAAGGTGAAAAGGAAAGTGCTTTTGTGGTTTTCTTTTGGTACTTATTATTATCTGAAATATGTGAGATTTAGATCTAATCGCTCGGTTGATAGCCGCAAAAACCTTCAGGCCTCTTGGACTGATTAGTCACTTGTCTGAATGCTGAATGAGGCCAAAGAAGTAATGTTAATTAAATTCCCTGAACAAATTTGAGCAAATGTTGGCCAAAAGTGTCGAACAAACAGAAACCTGACCGGCTGACAGGTTCAAGTGATGCCTGCTGGAATCGAGGAATCGAGGAAACAATGGCCAATGGAACATCTCAAGACCCTCGAGAGTTGGCAGGCGCCAACTTCCCAATGCAAATTGCCCGATAATTGTTTGGTGTTTGGTCAGCAGGCAGCTTCAGCTTCAATTGGCCAAGCGATGTATTGAGTCATTGGGTTGTTAACGATAGAGACAGTTTCAATACACTCTGAACTCTGAGGTAGCTAATTGCTAAATAGGTATTAACAACTATAACACTAGCTTACACAAAACATAATTCTCTTACGGTTTGTTCTACAAACAAAAATATAAGTTGACATTATTGTATTTTGAGTTTTAATATTAATTTATATATATACTCTGAATATTTCAGAATTTATTTATTTTTTTAAGATTTTTATGCAATCTGTTTTGGGTGATTTATGCTACTTCCCGTTTTTTTTGGCCATTCTTTTAATAATCCTCTTGTTTGAAAACTAGTGTATTTCGAGTACGTTTGAGAAGCGTGGCCAAATCCCCCCTCCATTTGCCTGTCAATCTGCTCTCTTGCTGCTTCAGCGTTGACTCGCTCATGCATGATTGATGGCATTGATTGATCGGCGGTGAGTTGGCCCACGGGCGGGGACTTAAAACTCGAGCAATCATCTGGCCGATCATTGTCATGTCGATCAAATTAGCAATTAGATCGAAACAATCGAAACAATGAATTAATACAGCCTATTCATGTTATAACTTTGTTATGAAATTGAATTGCAAAGTGCCTAAATTCAAATGTAAAAGAAATTGTTTAAACTTGCAAATTTGAATACAAATCGATAGGGAATTTAATTACGAGTTCAAAAAGGTATGACACTTCATATTCTGACCGCTTTTTCTCATGCTACGCCAAAAATACTGATATTTTTGTGCAAAAAAACACGATTTTGATTTTTGCGTTTTTTGTAAGGGGTAAGGTCACAATTTTTTACAAATGTTGCTTAAATTTTGAATAAAAAGGGGTTAGCTTTCAGCATTATCCTAACATACATTTTGGGATATATCATATAATCAAATCAAAAAGAGCGACACAAAGAAGACTCGACGTGTGCCCAACGCAAGACAGGCGTGTGACCGCAGGCATGGCTTGTGACTTTACTAAAACAAATATGACCCGCTGAGCACCCCTGTCATAGAGCATCCCCAGTTCGATCCTTCTTTTACACTTTCGGGGCTCGAACGTTACAAATTTGCTGCGCGTGCGTAAGGTGTCTAGGCTCTCTGATCTCTCTGTGATCTAGCTTTTAAATCAAACTGAAAATTAAAATGAAAATCAAACTCAAAACTTAATCAATGCGCGCGCTTTTGGTGTAAGTGGCTTCTGAACCAGGTTTATTGAAGGCAGGTTTATTTTATCTATCTCACTTTTGTGCAACAGCCGTTCAGATATTTTTACACAGTTGCAGTTGTGTTTGAAGTTGCAACCGTCCGTTCGGCGGCACGTTTTTGTCAGGGTTGCCAGCGTGAGTTCATTTTAATTGCCAGCACATTCCGTTGTCCACACACATATACTCACTACTCACTACGCACAACTCACTACTCACTACTTATTCGGGCCAATAGACTTTAGATAGCCACCACTATCTAAGGAGCTTTGTAATGAGCGGCATTTATGCCTGATTGGTTTGCCCCGCAGCACAACAGGCAGGAACTTTACAAATCTGCTGCCATAATGATCTCGAATGCCTGGTCAAAAGTTCATCAAACTCTGATTGCAACAGGAAATATCTGCATCATCACTTAAAGATGGAAATATATATATATATTGTAATTTATTTATTTATGAAAATTTCCCCTCAACATAAAAAACCCAGTTATAAATGCTTTAGTTAATTTTTGGAATTTCTAAAAAAGCTTCAAATATTTTAATTTGTATTTTTGTAGATTCAGGAGTCAGGAATTGTAACTTCAAGATTAGAATTAACCCTACTTGGATACAGTTAAAAGCCCAAAGAATATGTCCTAAAGGTTATTTATAAAGGGTATACTGTATTCCCGAACTATTGTGACTTCGATTTATCTCTGATGTCCATAATTGATTCGCAGTGCAGCTCTCTCTATCTCTATCTCTATCTCAATTTCGGCTTGGTTAATTTCTGCTGCGCGAGAATGGGGTTTTCTCTGTGTTTTTGCTGGCTCTGTCACATTTGGCGGCGAACAAATTAATTTCTGCGCCTACATGCACTAATTGACTCGCATATGGGCGTCTGTCAGATCTCCGGCGGCGTTTAGTAATCCCCAAGAAATACAGGCGGGGGCAGCCGCAAAATACTGTACTGTGAACACAGATGGGAAAGTTACTACTTTTTATACTCTGCCCAAAGGGTATTATATATTTTATGGTGAGAAAAATGTTAAGTAATTAATTATTAAATAAAAAAAAAGTACTAATACTATATTGCTCTTAATTTATTGTATCATTCGGAATAAATGTATTAAAGCTTATTTAGGCCAAGTTGATTATTACTTTGGATAATGTTTTTTTTGTAAGGGGAAATGTACCGCATTTACTAACTACCCAGATACTTGTTCGGTATCAATGTCTGCTCATCTTTTGTCTTTCGCCCACACAGGGCGAACAAAAGACGCCGGCAAGACGCAGCTTGACCTACAAATGGCTTAATAGATAGGAAAAGCCGACACCCTTACACAAACACCTGGTTGAATGCCACATGGAAACTATGGTGAACCTGGGCAGCTTTGGAACACAGAAGCAGATCAAGTGCACACGTGAGAACATTCACACATGGACACTGGCACGCAGCAAATGCAAATGGTTAATTAGAAATCAATTGAAACGTATATGTGCTCGTAATTGGCCAACGCCTGCGAACAGCAAACTGCCAACTGCAACGGAGAGCCGCCAACTGCGACCCAAATACGCCACCAATTGGATGTGGCATGCAAACTGCAAGCGGCGACTGGAAACCAGTTTGGACTATGCCCCTGCCCCCTGCCCCTGCCCCCGTCACAATCCAACTTCACCAGCTAGAACTTCCAATTCCAAAGTTGCATTTTGTCTAACACAAATCAAATTTCAGACTAACTTTTATTGTTCTCAGAAATTCTTGTAAAAGTTAAAAAATTTTCATTTTAAGAAAATATTGAAGAGAGTTAGATCTCCAGTCTGCTCAAAAACACTAGAAAATCCATGCCACTTGACTTAAAAAGCAACAAAAGCTTTTCGTTTAACGAGTCAACTAATCGGCACTTGGCTATGAATGAAGTGCCAAAAGTACTGCCGCCATAATAATATTATTTAACGTATTTTCCGTATGTACAGTGTACACTTATTTAACAAGAAACTATAGTTGGTTATATATTACGCTGTTATGATACCAAAATTACTTTTGAAAAATTTGCAAGTCTTTAATGAAACTATTATACATAATAATATTTTTTAACGTATAATCAATCGGTTATATAATACTCTGTTATGATATATTATATATATATTATATTATTATGATATTTCGATGGCTACAAAAAGGATAAGATCCTGAATTTTGAAGAATTCAATCCTGAAGAATTGCAATTTGTTCTCTACCTGTTATTCTTGGAAAACTTGTTTGCTGGGAAATTGTAGGAAGTGGTTCTTTTGTACTTGCCACTTGCACTTTTTATTTCCATTTATTTTTTTTTATCCGTAGTTCAAAGACTGTTGTCAGGCAATTTAGCTCACTTCGCAGAAGGTTAGAGGCAACTGACTCTTTGGGCAGGCAGCTCTTCGTCTTATCGCCCGCCGCAGGTTTTTTTTTATTTGTATTTGCACTTTTTGTTGTATTGTATTTATTTTTTATTTCTGCGGGCCTGAGAGGTTGAGGTTGCACTCGCAGTCGCGTCAATGCACAATTTGCATGCATGTCACGTTCCCTGCAACGATGACGGCTTCGTCACCTGGCCCAACGCACAGCCCCCCAGAAGAGCAGCCAGAATTTGTACATTTCAGTACATTTTGTACATTTCAGGCAGGAATAGTTCAAAAAAGCAAGCCATACAAACGGTTCAGATTGGCTAAACGCCGGTGTAAAAATACACTCTTCCTATGTGGATTATGTACCTTATATTACCAGTAGACTTTTTAAAATTTCTGTAAATATTTTAAATATATTTACAAATCGACTAAAAAATTTAATGAGCTTACACAAAGCAGTTTGAAAATTCTATTACTCACAAATTTCCTCTTAACTATTAAATCATCTTTGAAGACACACTTGTATTCGTTGTTGCTTTGTTTTACTCTATTTTTAACAATCGTGAGCAAAATATTAAAGCCATTCAAAACGAAAATTGTTTTGTTGGGAAGTCAATTAAAAATCTTTGGCCATGTTTTTTGGTGTGAGTGGTATTGAATTGAATTCACGGTTGGCGCCTTGATTTACGATAAACTAGAAACTTCTTCGATATTTTAAATGCAGATCGAATGGTTTATATTGTGATTATTAGACTGTGACACATTTTTGACGGTCATAATGACCCGTTACTAAGCTAAAGGAAGTGCGAGGGAGATGAAATTATGCAAGCAGTAAATCGACTGCTTGCACTGCTTGTAGTGATTGCATTCCCATATTTGCTCATAACTTCTAAATGAATGGCTCGATTTTAAAAGTGAGGGCCTGCTGGTGTTGCATCGGCCGTGAACAACGCGGCTTTGTGTAAATTGGCAGTGCGTAGTGAAGCAACAACAATATGAAGAAGAGCCTCCACATCTGCGAAGCGAGACTGTGGTCACAGTTCATTGAACCGTTGGAGAACACACTTTGCCTAGCCGCAAAGATGCTGAAGAAGATGCATCCCGATGATGAGGATGGAGACCATGCTGCACAGACAAAATATTGCGACATTTTCATTTCGATACATCAACTTATATCATATCATATCATAATATGACATTTTTGCTTTAAACTGCTGCAAAATATCCACTAAATCTACATAAATAAAGCTGCTAAGCAGCGCTAACGAGCATCTATCAATAATTTTAAGATGTGTCAAAAATGTCTGACTTATGCGGAATGTTGTCTCATAAAAACAAGATGCCAAGTTTAGCAAATCCGAAGTTTATATACCCTTGTCAGCAAAATTAATTTGTGGGATATAGTTCTTAATATCTATTCTTATTCTTCCTCAATATTATTAAATGATACATTAAAATATATTTTATTAAAATAATATTAAAACGCGATCATGCCGAAGCAAACCAATATTGTTTAATCTGCACGGCCATAAAACCTTAAGTCATGTTCCTTTGTCGTTTATTTATTGTCTTGCTTATTATTTGCTTTGCTTGTTATTGAGCTTATTTTTTTCTGTGTGCACATGCCGATGATTCTGGAGGTTGGTTGGTTCCTTCGTGGTTCAGACAAACACTTTAGAGCGTGTCAACAGTGGCACCACCGAGCCAGAAAAGCGATGCCTTTCAGTGGTTTTAGAAGGGGAGCTTCTTGGGCTGTTCAACTACATAAGCATGAATCGTTTTTAATTTAGGGATAAAATATAAAAGCTTCCAGAAGAAAAGATGTTGATAATATATATAAAATACCAATTATGATATTTTATATTTACATTTAAAGAGGTAATATATAATTTAATATATATAATTCAATGATATATAAAATATATCAGTGATATATTATATTTATATTTAAACGTTTCGAACATAGTATCATTTTTAAAAATATTATCGTAACAGTGCTTACAATTTGTTGGTTTTTCAAATCCTAAGAGTATTTTTCTTTTTTTTTCCGCAAAATCTGACACTGAGGACAAGTCGAATCGGACTTTGTCCTTCAAGGAGTCGGTTGGTTATGGCTCTCGAAACGCGATAATCCGTGGGTGGCCGATGGGTCAGACCCTCAACCTCAGCCGCCCACTTGACCCACATCCTTGAACTCGAAATCTAAAGCAAAACGCGCTTTCGGCGACCCTTTTTATTATGATAAAAAATAAATGAAATATTTATGAAATTGTGCACAGGCAACATGAACTTAAGGAGGCCTGTGAAGAGGCTACATTGTTCGTGTGAATATTGTTTTAGCGACATCGAAGGCCAAGAAGGCCAATGCACCAAGTGTTATTACCAAGATGCGATGTGTGCCTGCCACATCAAAGCGCAATTCAGCGGAAGAGCGGCTGACTGGATGACTGGAGAAGCATTTGAGGGGGGGTGGGGAATCTTCATCTTCCCCAGGGAGATCATCGCCATCGTGAAGACCATTTAAAAATAGCAAATCCTAACGAATCCCATCGCTTTTACGGTGGCTTGTCGCATGTCTCACTGCCTCCACGATTCGTTTGGAGGTCGAGAACAGAAATACAAAAACAAATGAAAAGGAAAATCGGCGGGGAGAACGGAAAAACATGTGTCAGCTGCACCACACGGCTTTCAAAAATTCAAAACCTATTGGCAATGATGTCCGATGTGCTTAGACTTCCTGAAGAACCAAAATTATGAATTTATATAGTTAAAGTGTGAAACTATGACAAATACAAATTTAAATGATTATAATAAATAAATAACATCATAACAATTAGTAGTCTAAACTAATTTAATATACGATCCATATATTATTATCTTTTCATCTTTTCATCTTTTGTTCTTATTTCTATTCCATTGAATATTTAATAAATATGATTTATTCATCGAAATATTACTGACTTAACTTTTTTTTATAATGATCCCATTTTTTATGATTAATTCTTCTTTTCGTGCTGATACTATAAGATTTTATTTTGACGATTGAAATTTACAAGATGTGTAGGGCGCTTGTCGTTAAAAATTTTCCCCGTTCCAAGATTTTCTTTTGGATAATGTTTTTTTTGTAAGGGGAAATGTACCGCATTTACTAACTACCCAGATACTTGTTCGGTATCAATGTCTGCTCATCTTTTGTCTTTCGCCCACACAGGGCGAACAAAAGACGCCGGCAAGACGCAGCTTGACCTACAAATGGCTTAATAGATAGGAAAAGCCGACACCCTTACACAAACACCTGGTTGAATGCCACATGGAAACTATGGTGAACCTGGGCAGCTTTGGAACACAGAAGCAGATCAAGTGCACACGTGAGAACATTCACACATGGACACTGGCACGCAGCAAATGCAAATGGTTAATTAGAAATCAATTGAAACGTATATGTGCTCGTAATTGGCCAACGCCTGCGAACAGCAAACTGCCAACTGCAACGGAGAGCCGCCAACTGCGACCCAAATACGCCACCAATTGGATGTGGCATGCAAACTGCAAGCGGCGACTGGAAACCAGTTTGGACTATGCCCCTGCCCCCTGCCCCTGCCCCCGTCACAATCCAACTTCACCAGCTAGAACTTCCAATTCCAAAGTTGCATTTTGTCTAACACAAATCAAATTTCAGACTAACTTTTATTGTTCTCAGAAATTCTTGTAAAAGTTAAAAAATTTTCATTTTAAGAAAATATTGAAGAGAGTTAGATCTCCAGTCTGCTCAAAAACACTAGAAAATCCATGCCACTTGACTTAAAAAGCAACAAAAGCTTTTCGTTTAACGAGTCAACTAATCGGCACTTGGCTATGAATGAAGTGCCAAAAGTACTGCCGCCATAATAATATTATTTAACGTATTTTCCGTATGTACAGTGTACACTTATTTAACAAGAAACTATAGTTGGTTATATATTACGCTGTTATGATACCAAAATTACTTTTGAAAAATTTGCAAGTCTTTAATGAAACTATTATACATAATAATATTTTTTAACGTATAATCAATCGGTTATATAATACTCTGTTATGATATATTATATATATATTATATTATTATGATATTTCGATGGCTACAAAAAGGATAAGATCCTGAATTTTGAAGAATTCAATCCTGAAGAATTGCAATTTGTTCTCTACCTGTTATTCTTGGAAAACTTGTTTGCTGGGAAATTGTAGGAAGTGGTTCTTTTGTACTTGCCACTTGCACTTTTTATTTCCATTTATTTTTTTTTATCCGTAGTTCAAAGACTGTTGTCAGGCAATTTAGCTCACTTCGCAGAAGGTTAGAGGCAACTGACTCTTTGGGCAGGCAGCTCTTCGTCTTATCGCCCGCCGCAGGTTTTTTTTTATTTGTATTTGCACTTTTTGTTGTATTGTATTTATTTTTTATTTCTGCGGGCCTGAGAGGTTGAGGTTGCACTCGCAGTCGCGTCAATGCACAATTTGCATGCATGTCACGTTCCCTGCAACGATGACGGCTTCGTCACCTGGCCCAACGCACAGCCCCCCAGAAGAGCAGCCAGAATTTGTACATTTCAGTACATTTTGTACATTTCAGGCAGGAATAGTTCAAAAAAGCAAGCCATACAAACGGTTCAGATTGGCTAAACGCCGGTGTAAAAATACACTCTTCCTATGTGGATTATGTACCTTATATTACCAGTAGACTTTTTAAAATTTCTGTAAATATTTTAAATATATTTACAAATCGACTAAAAAATTTAATGAGCTTACACAAAGCAGTTTGAAAATTCTATTACTCACAAATTTCCTCTTAACTATTAAATCATCTTTGAAGACACACTTGTATTCGTTGTTGCTTTGTTTTACTCTATTTTTAACAATCGTGAGCAAAATATTAAAGCCATTCAAAACGAAAATTGTTTTGTTGGGAAGTCAATTAAAAATCTTTGGCCATGTTTTTTGGTGTGAGTGGTATTGAATTGAATTCACGGTTGGCGCCTTGATTTACGATAAACTAGAAACTTCTTCGATATTTTAAATGCAGATCGAATGGTTTATATTGTGATTATTAGACTGTGACACATTTTTGACGGTCATAATGACCCGTTACTAAGCTAAAGGAAGTGCGAGGGAGATGAAATTATGCAAGCAGTAAATCGACTGCTTGCACTGCTTGTAGTGATTGCATTCCCATATTTGCTCATAACTTCTAAATGAATGGCTCGATTTTAAAAGTGAGGGCCTGCTGGTGTTGCATCGGCCGTGAACAACGCGGCTTTGTGTAAATTGGCAGTGCGTAGTGAAGCAACAACAATATGAAGAAGAGCCTCCACATCTGCGAAGCGAGACTGTGGTCACAGTTCATTGAACCGTTGGAGAACACACTTTGCCTAGCCGCAAAGATGCTGAAGAAGATGCATCCCGATGATGAGGATGGAGACCATGCTGCACAGACAAAATATTGCGACATTTTCATTTCGATACATCAACTTATATCATATCATATCATAATATGACATTTTTGCTTTAAACTGCTGCAAAATATCCACTAAATCTACATAAATAAAGCTGCTAAGCAGCGCTAACGAGCATCTATCAATAATTTTAAGATGTGTCAAAAATGTCTGACTTATGCGGAATGTTGTCTCATAAAAACAAGATGCCAAGTTTAGCAAATCCGAAGTTTATATACCCTTGTCAGCAAAATTAATTTGTGGGATATAGTTCTTAATATCTATTCTTATTCTTCCTCAATATTATTAAATGATACATTAAAATATATTTTATTAAAATAATATTAAAACGCGATCATGCCGAAGCAAACCAATATTGTTTAATCTGCACGGCCATAAAACCTTAAGTCATGTTCCTTTGTCGTTTATTTATTGTCTTGCTTATTATTTGCTTTGCTTGTTATTGAGCTTATTTTTTTCTGTGTGCACATGCCGATGATTCTGGAGGTTGGTTGGTTCCTTCGTGGTTCAGACAAACACTTTAGAGCGTGTCAACAGTGGCACCACCGAGCCAGAAAAGCGATGCCTTTCAGTGGTTTTAGAAGGGGAGCTTCTTGGGCTGTTCAACTACATAAGCATGAATCGTTTTTAATTTAGGGATAAAATATAAAAGCTTCCAGAAGAAAAGATGTTGATAATATATATAAAATACCAATTATGATATTTTATATTTACATTTAAAGAGGTAATATATAATTTAATATATATAATTCAATGATATATAAAATATATCAGTGATATATTATATTTATATTTAAACGTTTCGAACATAGTATCATTTTTAAAAATATTATCGTAACAGTGCTTACAATTTGTTGGTTTTTCAAATCCTAAGAGTATTTTTCTTTTTTTTTCCGCAAAATCTGACACTGAGGACAAGTCGAATCGGACTTTGTCCTTCAAGGAGTCGGTTGGTTATGGCTCTCGAAACGCGATAATCCGTGGGTGGCCGATGGGTCAGACCCTCAACCTCAGCCGCCCACTTGACCCACATCCTTGAACTCGAAATCTAAAGCAAAACGCGCTTTCGGCGACCCTTTTTATTATGATAAAAAATAAATGAAATATTTATGAAATTGTGCACAGGCAACATGAACTTAAGGAGGCCTGTGAAGAGGCTACATTGTTCGTGTGAATATTGTTTTAGCGACATCGAAGGCCAAGAAGGCCAATGCACCAAGTGTTATTACCAAGATGCGATGTGTGCCTGCCACATCAAAGCGCAATTCAGCGGAAGAGCGGCTGACTGGATGACTGGAGAAGCATTTGAGGGGGGGTGGGGAATCTTCATCTTCCCCAGGGAGATCATCGCCATCGTGAAGACCATTTAAAAATAGCAAATCCTAACGAATCCCATCGCTTTTACGGTGGCTTGTCGCATGTCTCACTGCCTCCACGATTCGTTTGGAGGTCGAGAACAGAAATACAAAAACAAATGAAAAGGAAAATCGGCGGGGAGAACGGAAAAACATGTGTCAGCTGCACCACACGGCTTTCAAAAATTCAAAACCTATTGGCAATGATGTCCGATGTGCTTAGACTTCCTGAAGAACCAAAATTATGAATTTATATAGTTAAAGTGTGAAACTATGACAAATACAAATTTAAATGATTATAATAAATAAATAACATCATAACAATTAGTAGTCTAAACTAATTTAATATACGATCCATATATTATTATCTTTTCATCTTTTCATCTTTTGTTCTTATTTCTATTCCATTGAATATTTAATAAATATGATTTATTCATCGAAATATTACTGACTTAACTTTTTTTTATAATGATCCCATTTTTTATGATTAATTCTTCTTTTCGTGCTGATACTATAAGATTTTATTTTGACGATTGAAATTTACAAGATGTGTAGGGCGCTTGTCGTTAAAAATTTTCCCCGTTCCAAGATTTTCTTCACAATTCAAAATTGCCGCCAGGAATTAAAATGGCAGGGCAAAATTCGAAAAATGTTTTTCGTTGCTGTTAGGATCATTCGTGATATGCTACAGATGCAATTATATCTTATATCTTATATCTTTAAGGTGTTCTTGTATAAATCTTAAATCTTCTAAAAACTATCTTATTTTTCGGACTTACCCAAAAAGCAACAACGTTTGTGTTGCAAGTTGCAAGTTGCAAGTTGATTTCGATTTCGATTTCGATTTCTTCTTTGGTTCCTTGTTCTGTATCTGTTGTTGTTTTTGTTGTTGTTGTAGGCTTAAGATGCATAGACGGAGGAAAAGATATAAAGAGAGAGAGAGCGATTTTGAGAGAGGAGCGAGCGGGAGAGCAAGAGAGTTGTGGTAATTGAATGTTTGGCTTTTAATTAAGAAGAAGAATTGTGACACCCATGCCTGTGGGCGGGAGCGGGGGGCGGGGGGCGTGGCAACCGCTTATTTTGTTTTCTTCGTCGTTTGTCGCTCTCTCCGTTGGTTCGCTCCCCTTCCCTCCCCTCCCCTCCTCCCCCTTAACTACTTTTTTCGGTTATCTAATCCAAGGGTTTGGATTGACCCTTTTTGGGGCAGGTGACATTTTGCGACTTTTTTGAGGAAGCAACGGCGAAAGCGGAAGTTTGTTGTTACTGCCGCTGCTGCCAATACCGTTATTGATTTTTTGCGGCAGCTTGTTGTTGCTGCTGCTGCCGTAAGCCGAAAAAAAGGCGTGTGGCAAAGAGACAGAGCGGAAGAGGAAGAGGAAGAGAGGGGCGGGGCGGGGGAGGTGGAGGTGGAGCAACGGGGGCAGCGAGAGGAGAGCCGAAAAGGCCAAAGCAAAACGAGTTAAGACGGCCAAGAGCAACAACAACACTAAAAAGAACAACAACACAAGGCGTCGTCGCTGCACGTCTTCTTCTGCTTCTTCTGCTGCCACTGCCACTGCATTTGTTTTTGTTTTTCTTTTTTTGGTTTTTTGGTTTTCTTAAAGGAAAACTCAATTCTTTACCAGCTGCGATTTAAGTTTTCCCCGTTTCACTTCTTACTAAATGCGCGCGCGCATTTCCACGACAAAAACGAAAACAAACTTTGTGGAAAAACCAACAAGCAACAAAAAAGAAACACTGGCACCGCACCGAAAAAAAAAGAATTTCAAATCGTCGCGTTATCCAACGGCTTTCCACCAACGACTTTCCGACGCGATTTCTTCGGCCCGCGAGGTTTGTTTGGCTTGGTTTGTTTGGCTTTCGATTCGGTTTGGTGTTTGTTGGTCTGCTCTGTTCTCGGTTCTCAGCAAAGCGTCCGTCCGTTCAAGTCGAAGCGAACCGAAACGAGCCGAGCCAAAACGAATTCAAATACGACTATCGCATAGAGGTGGAGAAACATCGATGGAAGCATCGATGCATCGATGTTTTTACACATTTCGAGAGCATCGGTGGTTGGTTTTTGTCTTCGCTTAAAAGTTCTTGTACATTTTTGAATATTATATATAAATTATAATCATTTTAGTAAAATGTACATTGTAAGCACCACCATGTTGAAAAGTATTATAAAATAAATTAATTAATTATACATCTTTAAAATGTGTGACTAAAAATGTGTATTGACTGATAGTTCGACAGTTTTGGGAACGTCATGTTATGTTTGACGCTCAATGTAGATATGGGTGGATATTATTTTAATATAAAATGCAGAAACCGTCTATATTTTAAAAAATATGGAAAATATGAAAAATAACGCATATAAAGAACATCGATATTACCAGTATCGAATCTTACCCATCTCTAGAGCGGGACAAAAGCTGGATTTCGATAAAAAAAACACTAAGCGCGCCAAATTTCAAAGAAAGATAACCCAAAACTGGATTTTGTAGACTTATAATTTTGGTGTTTGTGGTGTTATATAGCCCTGATTCTCTCTTCTTGTATGTTACATATTTTACAAGTCCCCAAAGGCTTGCAGATTTCCACACCATTACTTACAATAAAAAACAATTACTTTTGTATAATATACTCCATATATTTGTTGTATGCAGGTATTAATACATGTATGCAAGTATTTAACACTCAGTGGCGCGTTCGAAAAAAGACTGGAGGGTTCCGGGACAATTAGCCAACCGCGTAATATTTCAAAATTTCTCCATAAACTATTATCACTAAAGTTTTTTGTCGCCACTCCCTCCCGTCTCATTCCGCCCACGCCACATTTACCATTATTTGTACAATTTTATGTATTTTGTGGGTTTTTGTAAATCTTTTTTTGCCGAATGTTTAGCTCATACACACTAAAAACTATTAAACTGATTTCGTTTGTTGACTAGCATTTAGTTATTTGCTTTTTGTAAACAGCATAAAATGTAACGTTCTTATTTATGTATGTATATGCCTCTAAGTAAACTAAATTATTGCACATTTTATTTA
Source organism: Drosophila pseudotakahashii (assembly GCA_035046095.1). Lineage (NCBI taxonomy): Eukaryota > Metazoa > Arthropoda > Insecta > Diptera > Drosophilidae > Drosophila > Drosophila pseudotakahashii. The sequence goes on from JAWNOE010000105.1 coordinate 22,307,214, forward strand.
GGATTAGAACATAGTTTGCCACACGTGCGCCTGAGTGCGTTGGTGTGGATTTAAAAGATTCCTGCGGGCTGATCGGATCCGTCTGGATTGATGTCTTGAATGATATGTACGCTACGTTTTTGACTAATTGGATTTTTAAAGTTAAGATCGATGCCCGAATACTCATAGAGTAAAATTTTGCCATTATTCATATTAATATAGTTGCAGTGATGGGGAGTTGCCTACACACTCGAAAATGAAAAACGTAATGAATAAATTGTTTCCAAATTTTGTGTGTTCACTAAAGTTTGAAAAAATATCGACATTTCGATTTAATATTTTTTTTCCATCGAAAACATCGATGTAATCGAAATAATATTGTGAAAACATCGATAATTTACAAGCTCTAGAAATAAAGTTTAAAGTTTTTTTTTTAAATCCCTTTCTTCAATTTCTGAAACAACGACATTACGTTTTTCTTTTTCACCGTTACATACATAACCCAACATTAGATCATGTATGGATTAGACATATCATCTTAGCTTGAACAATATTTCGAATGTTAATAAAAATAATACTTTTCCCATCACTGCATTTATATGGAGGTGAGTGAAAGTGAGGGCGTTTTGGTGTTAATCTAAGTGTAGGGTATCTCGCTGTCGGTTCAAAACAGCAGGGCTCCAACCACGTTAAGTGCCTGATGGTGTTGCTTTTGTTGTTGCTGTTGCTGCTGCTGTTGTTGTTGTTGGTGTGTGTGATACATGCTTGTGGTTGTTGTTGGCGATTTGAGTTCTTCCACTATAATGGCACCGTTCTCATCCACCGTGTGATTTAATAGTAAATTCTCAACCTGCTCATCGGACAGTAACTCTTTAGGCTCTGAAGATCTGTAAAGTTAGGTTATTTGTTATGTAGTAGCTTTGCTTTAGGGAAATAAAAAAAAAGAACACAAAACGGTGACTCGACAGAGATCAAAGTATGATTGATAGTGAATTGAATAGGATAGATAGGTTAATTTCAATTACTAGGACTAACACGTAAAACGAATACAGTCGAGTTTATCCCGACTAAAAAAACCCAGTACTCTAAAATATTTTAAAAAGTTTTTTAGGAAAAAAAGTATAAAAATGAAAATAAAAAAAATATTTGGGGATTAAGGAAATTATTTGATCAGGTTTTAAGTAAATCTTAAAAGGTATACAAAAATAAATGACCTATTATATATTACTGTTTAAACTTTCGAATAAAATGCTTTTGAAGAACAGATTATTAAAAACTAGAGTACTGGGTATTCAATAACAAAAGACACACATTCAATTAGACAGAGATGGTGATATGTGGATGACTTGGCTTAGAGGAAGAAAGCAATAATGGTGAGGAGGTGATTTAATGGCGATTTAAAGCGGTTAATGAGAGGAAATTAGAAAAGTAACGAATTAAACGGATTGATTAAACACAACACATATTTTCTCGATTTTGGTTTTTGCGTTTTGAGCAGTACATACAGAATTTTTTGTGGTTAAAAGCGAGTGTGCGTTCGTGCTTTTGTTGTTGTTGCTGTAGTTGTTGTTTTAATTTTAGTTGTTGATGTTGTTATTGTTGTTGTTGCAGTTAGTGAAATATATATATGAGAATCAAAGGTAGCAAAAGCAGAGACCAAATCAAAGCAGCCAATTTTTTGTTCATATTAGTATCATATCATATTATTAGTGGGTATTCAATTTTGCAGTTGTTGATTTGTAGTTGTTGGTTGGTTGTTAATTTTTGAGATGGGTGCAAAAATTGCGCTAATCATCGCTGTTTTTCAGTTGGGTGTTATTTTTCAAAAATATCTTTTAAAATTCGGTTTCGTTTTCGGGATACGGATTCTGATATCTGATACGGATTCAAATGAGCTTGGTGAGGCGGCTCTGCAGCGAGTTGAGCAAACTGCGACCGCCGCCACCCCTTGTTGCCCCGTGATTACCGTCTACTGACCTGCTGAAGAGGAAAAAGTCACCGGCACCGGACGATGCACCTCCCCCGGATGCACCTGCTCCTCCTAATCCTCCACCGGAGCCTCCACCGCTGGTCACCGCCAACGAGCCATCCGCTGCTGTGCCGCCGAGCAGCGCCTCTCCCTCGGCTCCGCCGCATCCATCGCCGCCGCCCATCTCCGACTCGCTGTTGCGCCGCTCCAGGCTGCGTCCCACCTTCTGGAACCCGTAGCTAAACACATCCTTCACCTTGTCGCCGGCATCGATTAACAGATCGAGGCTCTGCCGTCGTCCACTGCCCTTGAAGCTATTTGAACGCGACAGCCATTGGCTGAGGCTCTGCTTGCGACTCATCTGCTGGCCACCACCACTGGCTGATCCGCTATCATCCTGAAATATCGTCGTGCAGGTGACCTTGCGCTTTGGCTCATCGGACGACGAGGTCGAGTGCTGCGACTGGGCGTCCGCATCCAGATGGTTTCGGCCCAGACCCAGGCCCAGGCCGCCACCGCCTCCAAGTCCTCCACCGCCGGAGCAGCTCTCCAGGCCGTGCTGCTCGAGGAGCGACTGATTCGAGTAGCTGGAGCTGGTGCTATCCGAATGCGACAGCCGGATCTCCGTCCACTGTTCGATATCGTTGTCCGCCGGTGCTCCAGCACCAACCGAAGTCGAAACGGAAGCGGATCCCGAGGCTAAAGAACCGCTGCCCGACGACTTCACCTCATAGGGAGCATGCAGGCCCAGGTCCAGCGGTCCCAAACCTCCGGCCTCCCCATCCTCTGCTGCACCGGTGCTCGCAGACTTGTGCATGCCGCCAGCCAGTTTCTGGGGGAATGTGAGCACCGCCTCGAAGTCGGTCAGCAGATGGGGGCACTCGTGGGGACGACCGCCCAGTCGATCCGGCATGCGCAGGTACTCCTCCTCCTCTTGCTCCTCCTCTCCCGATTCGGGCGCCTCCTCTTCGAGATCCTGCGCGTCCACCTGACGTAACATGGCCTCGTAGTTGAGCAGGTTGTTGCGCTGCTGCCGCTGCCGGTGGATGTCCTCGGAGATCTGCTCGAGATTCTTCAGCGCCTCGTTGTACGTGAGCTTCGCCGCACTGACCTTCGCCTCCAGCTCGTTGACCCGCGACTTTTGGGCCTTCAGCAGTCCGTTGTAGTTCGCCCGGGTCTCGTAGTACGGCCTGAGATGTATGATATATATCGGATCGGGGAATTGGAATTGGAATTGGATTGGATGGTAGTCCCAATCGATACTCACGAACAGAGGGTACAATACAAAGCGTGCATAATGCTAAAATATCTCAACAAAAGTAAATTGCGCTTGAGCTGCAATCTAAAAGAAAGGAAAAAGAACAAGAACGCCAGGAAAACACCGAGCCGAGAACAGAAAAAATGAAAAGGTATACCAAAATTAGAATTCAAAATAAATAAGAAGAAAAATAAATTAAAATAAATAAGCTTAACTTCGGCGATGGGCCGAAATTTCGGCATTTATGGTGTCATTCAAGGACAATAATCCCTAAAATATTCAGAAATACCTCCCATTTTCAAAGCTCAAAAATGTTTTAAAAATAAGTTCCTTAAATTCGGAAATTTTTTGTAAAAACTTTAAATTACTCTGAAGATTTTCTTCTTTTTGAAGAGAATTTGTATACCTTTTGTCTGCCGAAAACCGAAAACAGGTATTAAACCGATCAATTCAAAAACTATATAAATTAGAGAACTTGACAAATTGTTCAATTCATTGTGATTATATCGTAACTTGTCATTTGATTTAAGGCCATTTTACAAGGGTTTTATAAAAACTATTCTTATTTCTGTATTGAAATTTGGTTTTGTATGTTGGTTTTTGTATTACGTTTCTAAAATCGAGGGAAACTGATAGTAGAAGAGACCGCTCTACATTTTTGTAGGACTCCGTCCATTTCACCCCATCTTTAGTTGCTATCAGACATAGACCTCTTACCTGGAGGCCCTTAGCGCCTGCTTGAGCTGTCCCTGCAGCTTGCCGACCCGGTTGTTGGCCACCTCGAGCTTCAGCTGGCACATCTTGAGGGCGTTGCGGGTGTCGGTGACCTCCAGCTGGGACTGGTTGACCTTGCTGGCCGCATGGCTGAGCATCTCCTGGCAGGCGGTGTCCAGCGTCGACTTCTCACCGAGTCCCTGCTCGGCCAGGTAGACCATCTCCTTGGCGGCGGCATGGATGGACTTGGCCTTCTCGTGGTTGCCGGCCGCCGCTTGGGTTTCCTTGGCCAGCTGGGCGGCGTAGATGCGAGATTCGTAGTAGGGCTTGGCGGCATCGATGGAGTTGCCAAGCTTGTGGGCGGCGGCCTTGATCCGCACCACGCTCTCGGCCAGCAGGCGCTTGAACTCGCACTTGGCCTCCTTGGATGGCGAAGTAAGTAAGTTAGTGGGGAAACTGGGGAAAATCAATACTCGCCCACTCACATCGAGCTCCACCTCGTATCGGTTGATGTTGTCCGTGGCGGAGTTGAGCTTCTCCAGCTCCACCTGGCGGGGATTTAGTTAGGATATGTAAGATCTCTGTGGGTATTTAGGTAGGTGGTAGTTGGCGGGGAAGGAACCTACCTGCACCCTCGGATCCACTGGGGTGTTGCTCTCCGTTGACATGGCTGGGGCTGCTACTGCTGCTTTCTGGGGGACTCCGATTTGCCGGGATTGCAGTGGATGCAGTGCAGCTGTGGTACTCTCTCTTCAGTGGCCAACTCGATTTGTTTTCACTTCCATGGCACAATTTCCACAATTTCCGCACAATAGCTAAGCAAATCAATTTCAGCGAGCTTTTGCAGCAATTATGACAACAGAAAAGCTTCCGTCAGCTGCTTGGTACCGTTACTAATCGGTTCGATTATCGTACTTAATATCGATATTTATTATTTAAACAAATTATCTATTTTTGGCTTACAAAAAAGTAATTCCTATGGCCAATTCTTTAAAATTCCCTGTAGCATATTTGCTTTCTCCTTGTAAAAAAAAAGATTAAAAAAACTGTCGTTTTCCATCGAAACGAAAAGCTCGATTGCCCGTAAGCTCGCTCAACATATCGCTGTTATCGTTATCGTTTACCCAGCTGCTAAAAAGGAAGTTGATTTGATTGTTATTATATTTCTCCAAATAAACCGATCCCAGCGGAGATGCAAGCGCGCAGCAAGTCCGAGATGAAGCCCATTAGAAAGGAGATCCTGAATCCGGGCAATGCCTACATCGAGCTAACACCGGGCACCCGGGTGAGTGGCCAAAGTTGGAGCTGCATCCTGGCCCTTCAACTTTTTTGCAGCTGGAGCCCAGTGGTTGAAATTGGGCCAAGGCCATTGGTCGGTGGGTAGTGCATACTCATCCCTGTTGTACCTTCTCCTTTCGCTCTTTAGGTAAAGTTCCACTTCCAGACGCGCAGGGCCGGCGACAGTCGCATCATCGACGACAGCAGGAAGATGGAGAAGCCCATGGAGCTCGTGCTGGGCAAGAAGTTCAAGCTGGAGGTGTGGGAGCTGATTGTGCAGCAAATGTCGCTCAACGAGGTGGCCAAGTTCACGGTGCACAAGTCGGTAATACGTAGATATAGATACCAAGTAACCCGATCCCCATTGACCTAGTTTTTGTGCTCCCCCAGCTCTGCGCCCAATACCCCTTCATATCGAAAACGCTGCGCGACATTGGCAAGAAGCCGGAGGAGCGACGTCACTGCTGCGGCATGACGCTGCAGAACGAGGGCATTGGGTACACCGATCTCGATGAGCTGCTCCAGCACCCCGCCGAGCTGGAGTTCATCATCGAGCTGATCTCCATCGAGCTGCCCGAGCAGTACGAGAAGGAGCGCTGGCAGATGTCCGACGACGAGAAGATGCTGGCCACCAGCACGCTGCGCGAACGGGGCAACAATTTCTACAAGGCCAGCAGGTTTACGGAGGCGGAGACCTGTTACCGCGAGGCGGTGGGCATTGTGGAGCAGCTGATGTTGAAGGAGAAGCCGCACGACGAGGAGTGGCAGGAGCTGGCGGCCATCAAGACTCCCCTCTTACTCAACTATGCCCAGTGTCGATTGATAGCCGGTGACTTTTATGCCGTCATCGAGCACTGCAACGAGGTGCTTACCCTCGATCCGCGCAATGTCAAGGCCCTGTTCCGGCGGGCCAAGGCTCATGCCGGCGCCTGGAATCCCATGCAGGCGCGTCGGGACTTTATCGACGCTTTGGCCTTGGATGCCACTTTAAAAGCGACCGTTTCGAAGGAACTCAAATCGATTGAGGATCAACAGCAGGCACGTAACGTCCAGGATCGCATACACATGCAGAAACTCTTCTAGAACATAAGTTGCGTCAACGTGCTGCTCATGCTGCTTGTCTATTGGAGCAGCTACCTGCAGCGCTAGCAGTACCTGTACCTCTCCCTTCCACCCATCCTCTCGCTGGCCGTCACCCTGGCCCACGGCCTCGTGCTGCTCTGCTCGTTGGCCAATCTGTTCCTCTGCTGCTGGACGCTCAGGAAGCTGCTGCGGGCTTTGCAGCGGGTCAGCTGGTGATTTTGAAGACGACAACACAATTAACTACGGTACCACCTCATTCTGTGAGCGATGCATTTCGGAGCACTATAATATATAATACATATATATACTCATCCTCGAATCACATTCACATTCTCCTCCGGTGTAGGCTAAACTGTATTGTATGTAAATGTGCCATCCATGGAGTGCAAAAGATGTTGTTCACTTAGCGTTTACCAAAACACGAAAGTCCATAGTCGCATATGTACGTTTGTATAATGTATATCCCCCATATTTGCGATATTTACTCGTAGCTAGAATCTATTCTAAATCTAGACAAATTGTGTAAGGTGTAATAAATGTGCTTTTGATGCTGTCATAAATGTTAAATGTAGTTTATTGTATGTATGTGAGAAGGCCTAACAATATGCATTAGCATAAGTTACTTAAATTGTATAAAATAAATACATGTGTAGCCCTCTAAATGGACACCAAAATTCGTTTCCCTTATTTGAGGGGTTTGGAAAAGATAATAAGATATCATTTAGGGTTTGTGGTTAAACTGACCGACATATAAAACAAAAGCATTAACAACGTGGGAATACTTTTCAAGATAAGCAACTAAACTAATATAAAACAAAATAATGAAATGGGTTCAGCATAAGGATTATATGTATGTATATCTCCTTAATAATGAAATCAGGCTCAAAACTGCTTGATGAAAGTGCATTTAAAAACACAATTAAAAGAAAATCACAAAGAAGAATCGATGTGTGCCCAATGCAAGATAGGCGTGTGACCGCAGGCATGCTCTGTGACTATGGACTAAGCACCCCTCATCTAGAGATCTAGTTAAATCCGCATAAATACAAAGGCAACGCACATATAATATTATTAATATTAAGTTCGATTTACTAATTAAAAATCACGAGAAAGCGGCATCGTTAACGATTAATATACACAATAAATACACGAAGATTACGAGCTAGTTAAATCTTTGGAGACCAATAAGTATGTGGAGATGATGGAGGATTGGTATATCCTACAGCCGCCACAGCCGACTGCTGTTGCCCCCGGTGGCGCCCTCGGCCTCGCCGCGCAGCTTGTTGTCGTCGGTGCGCCAGACAAAGGGCTCCAGCCGGTCCTCGTCGTCCAGGAAGTTGTTGATCGCCTCCAAACTGGCGATATTCTCGTGCAGCAGCGAATTGCAGCGACTCAGCTGATGCGAAACGCTCCTGATCTTAGCAAATTGCTCCGCATACGAGGCATACGTCTTCTGCATGTCCACGAAACCGGCAAACAAAGTGGTGATTGAGTTGCTCACCACCTTGGTGCGTTCCACCAGATGATTCTGTTCGCTGGCCACGTAGCTGGCGCAAAGATTCAAATGCGTCTGCATGCGTGAGCAAATGTTGACCAAATGCTGCGAGTGCAAACGCTCCAAGATCTCCGCATCCCTTGTGTAGGTGGCCGACGTGATGGACTCCCTTAGGACGGGCAGAAACTGCGGTATATTGCGCAGCCGGGCCAAATCGAGATCCAGATCCTCGCCAGCATCACTGGCCCCGGGACGCACGATCACGATATTATGACTGGAGGATGTGGACTGGGGTCTCTTTGGCTTGGTGATTCCGCCGGGATGTGACTTCCTCGCCGCCGCCCGACTGGCGCTGCTCTGCTGCTGCTGCAGCATGTGCGATGCCGGCTTGCTGCGTATCTTGGGGGAATCTCCTATGGGACGATCCGTATACGAAACGTAGGGCAGGTCGGAGCAGACGCTCAGCGGTGGAGACGGCGGGCGGCTCAGCTCGGAGGTGGAGCAACCAGGCGAGGCAGCCTCCGCCGAGATGATTTGCTTGCTGGCTATCACAATGCTGCTAGCGACGGGTGCTCCTCCAGTGAAAGGTGGTCCTCCAGGTGCTCCTCCCCCAGTTATTCCTCCTGTTTGCTGACGGTGGCCACCAATTCCACGTCGCTTGTTGGCCGCCGCCGTGGCCGCCAGCATCATGGAGCCATTATCGCCCAGGGCTACTGCTCTGCTCTGACCGATTCCCAGCCCCGGCTGCTGGCGGCCATCGAAGATCTCGTGGCCATCGGCCTCCGCCCGCTGCTGCGAGTGCTCGGCGCCCATTATCGATCCAAATCGAACGAATCCCGACTGCGAGTCCCCGACTGTTGCTCCTGGCTCGCTGGTGCTGCTGGTGGAGGTGTCACTGCTCTCCTTGGCCCACCTGCTGCGTCATTTCCGGGGAGGATTTACTCCCAAAAAGAAAGAAACAAAGCCTCGGACGAGAAAGTAATTTTTTTAAATGAAATAAAACTAGGGATGTGAAAAATACATCAATATATCAATATACCAATAAAAATAAATACCTACCGTGGTATTTTCCCTAGTTCCCTATTCGGCCGCAGTGGCGCTCTCAAATGTTAGATTGGCGATTTTCAAATTGTCAAATCGATAAGACGTCAGGCGGTTATCGATCGCTTGTTATGATTATCGGTATGCCAATTGGAAAGAATCCAATCCCAACAAAGTTCCAATAAGAACGTAGACAACTTCTAACTGCCAGAAACGCACTAAAAATACCACAACGCTGTATTCAATACCAGATATGCGACGACTCCACTGGTTAATAGATTATTTTAAATTTAAATTAAAACTAGTAGAAATATTTAGTAAAATCAATCAATAACAGTAAAAACAGTACATTCGTGCATAGTTAGTTTTCTTAGATAATTAAGTTTTATTTTATTTTATAATATTTGTATTATCTTGACAAGCAGTTAAAGAGTCCGAATTTTAAATTTGGTCTATCATCATAAAGTGATTTTGAATTCGAACTCTGGTTAATATGGTTTGTTTATTTATAGTAACTATTATTTATATTTTTTATTTCAATATTTATTTTTTGTTTTCTGAAGCTTAAAGTTCATGCTCAAGACGATTGACTGTAAAAATAGAGAGGGTATCGTAGAGGGGCAGATAAGCATAGGCTTCCGTATGGACTCGGAATCGCCAGTGTTTTCGTGGCCGTCGTCGTTCTAACCTGCACTTCTGAGGTGCTAATTCAGCACAAGATTAAGTTTCGGTTTCGGTTTCAGTTTCAGCACGAGCAATATTCAGCAAAGTCAGTTGGCTGACGACCGTGATCGCGATAGCAACTCTTTCACCCAGCAAAACGGATCACAATGGTGAGCGAGCTCCGTAGAATAATCTTATCAAGCCTTCCATCGATCCCAACCCAAATATAGATGTATATAAGAGCTATAACTATTATAGTTAATGACCCCAGAAACTCATATCCCTGGATATCAGAAAAATAACTTAACGAACTCTTTAAACTACAGAAAGTGAAAAATTAGGACAAGTAAATTTAAAAGGATTCCAAAATTAAATCTTAAGAGTTTACATTAGAAGTTTTTTTGTATTGTTTTTTGGGTGAGAAAATATAAAGTACTGATGTTGTCCTAGGTCATGAATATACATAGGGATTAAGGATTTAAAATGTTTTAATAAGATCAAAAAGTTTATGATTATAAGTACAACATTTTTATGGAAATTTTAATTCTAATTATAATATTTTTATTTACTTTATTTTACTCACATGACTTGGCCCAGGCCAAACCGCAGCACATCCTGCAGCTGAGTGAGGAGCAGCGGAGCAGCTTCGTCGGCTCCTTCGACCGGGTGCTCAGTGACATCGATGGCGTCCTGTGGACCATGGAGCACAATGTTCCGCGGGCAGCCGACGGATACGCCGCCTTGGAGCGAAGCGGGAAGCAGCTGACCTTCGTCACCAACAACAGTGTTCGCACGGTGGACCAGTGCATCCGGCGATTCGCCAAGATCGGGATGCAGGTGCAGCCGGAGCAGATCTGGCATCCCGCGCAGTCCATCGTCACCTATCTGCGTGGCATCAAGTTCGAGGGTCTCATCTACATCATCGCCACCCAGCCGTTCAAGGCGGTGCTCCGCGAGGCGGGATTCCAGCTTCTGGACGGAGTAAGTGCCAACTAGGGATCTAGTGCTTGGATTGTAAATCCGTATCATGGGCGTAACAAATTTTTTTAATTCGAAAAGTTTTTTAAAAATTACCACATTTTAAATTAAGAAATTTTTAAAAATATTTTTCTAAAAGATTTTATCTATACAACTTATTTGTGAAAGTTTCATCCAAATAACTCAAGCTATAATTTTCTTCTAATATATTTACATTTTTTCTAAGATGACCCAAAATTATTAATAAAGTTACTTAAGATACAATTTCAATTTTCAAAAATACTCTATGTATTTCAGCCCAACGAGTTCATCGAGGAGAGCTACGAGTGTCTGGCCAAGAACATCTTCGACAAGGAACCGGTGCGCGCCGTCGTCATCGACGTGGACTTCAACCTGAGCTCCCCGAAGCTGCTGCGGGCGCATCTGTATCTGCGGCGGCCGGAGTGCCTGCTGATCGGGGGCGCCACGGATCGCCTGCTGCCGGTGGCCAAGGGCGTGAACATCATCGGACCCGGGGCCTTTGCCTCCATTCTGGTGGAGGCTAGTGGCCGGGAGGACCGGTGCATCACACTGGGCAAGCCGGGTCGCGAACTGGGCAATCTCATTGTGGAGCACTACAAGATCGACCAGCCCGGCAGGGTGCTCATGGTCGGCGATATGCTGGCCCAGGACATTGGCTTCGGCCGGCAGTTCGGATTCCAGACGCTGCTCGTCCTCAGCGGCGGCTGCACAAGGGAGCAGCTCCTGGCGGAGACGGATCCGCGACACATTCCCGATTTCTATGCGGACAGCATGGCCGATGTGGCCCAAATGCTGGGAGAGGCGCCCAAGGCGCATGTTTAGCTTTACGTACATATATTATATGTATGGGTACCTGGGTAATTGATTATCATCATTATTGCTATCAGCACAATACCGTATTTTATTCGTTATTATTTTATCTGAAATATAATTCACACTAAGCAATCCAAACGAGAATATTTAGAACTTGGGAATTCCCGGAAGGTAGAGGGCATACTCATACAGATATGTATCATCGAGTCGATATAGCCATACTAGTCATCATGTGCTGACACAACCCACATTTTATTTGTCAACAAAACCAAATAACGTAGAAAATTAGAGACATATTAGAGATATGTCCTTAAAAATACAAAATCCTTCTACTTTTGCTATAGGGAATATTATAAACTTTCCTTTTTTTTAATATAGATATTTTTTAAAACCGGTGGGTTTATCTAATATTTTTAAAACAATTAAATCAAATGATTTCTATGTAATTTTTATACAGAATTATTTAATTTTAAAATATTTGTATTTTTTCCTAGTAAAAAAAAATCAAACTTAAAGATTTACAATTTCGTGACGATTTTTGGGTTTTGTTTGTTTGATTCGAACCTACGGATAATCTATTAATTGTAATCTAAAACACTTTCTGGTTTCTGACAAACACTCGAAACGCTATCAAGTAAAATGCGCCGAGTCACAATCACTCGATGGCGGATTATCTACTAGCAACTGCCCCAGGCAATCGACCACGTAGTCTGGCATCTGGGGATGGTCGGCCGGCAGTCGCTGGACGTCCTCCAGCTTGGTGCCTCCGCTGAGGACGAGGAGCGTCTGGTAGCCACTGGCGCGGCCGAATCCGATGTCGCTGGCCAGGCTATCGCCCACGAAGAGCACGCGGCTGGGCGGGATTTCCGGGTGACGAGCCAATAGAACCTGGCGCAGATCCTCTCCTGGCTTGCCCAAAGTGGTGGGCCGACGGCCAACGGAGTGGGAAACCAAATCGATAAAGGCTCCAGGACCTGTGTCATTAATAAATTTCATATGAATAAATTTTATAGAAGGCTTAAATTTTAAAACTAAAATATTTATTACACTTCGTGGGTAAGTCTTATCTTTCTTAATATATGTTTATTTTTATTATAATTAGGTATTTAAAAATATGCTCACCTATAATCTCTCCCTTGCCGAAAGGTATTAGGGCATCTGCAGCTCCTGCCAGAAAAAGGCACTTGGGATTCTGGAGCTGGACATGGGCACGCATCATCTTGGCCGCAGACAGATTGAAATCCACATCGATGATGACCGCATCCACCGAGTCGCCGCCATAGATGGCCTCGTGCAGATCCCTGAGGCTCTCGATGATCCCACTGCCGCTCTATTAGATTAGAGATTGCCTGAAGTGATCAAGAAGCTTATCTCTACATCTCGATTTGAGTCACTCACATCTTCTGCCAGCCGGAACCCGGCGGCCACAAGAAGTTCCTTAAATGGAGGCGTGGCCAGGCAGTAGATCAATCCCTGGAAGTTAATGGACCTCAGATGATCGCAGATCGTTTGGGCAGGATGAACGATTTGATGCTGTTTGAAAAGAGTGAAAAACCAATACATATATGGTATTTTTAAAAACTAAAATAAATTAAATGGAATGTATAAATAGAAAAAAAAGAAGTAGTTTAAAAATATCTCTCATCTTAATAATTTTGTATAATCGAAAGATATGGGAACCTATTCCCCACTCACCTCGTCAATCTTCAGGTGACCCTGTTTCTCGAACTTCTCGATGTGCTCCTTCACCGAACTGATGCTGTTGTTGGTCACAAAGGTCACCTGTTTCTCCAGGAGCGCCAAATGACCCAAGGCTTCGGCGGAACCGGGAATAAAGTCCCTTAGGGGATACCAAACCACTCCATCGCAATCGCAGAAGACCAAATCGAATGAGCAGAAGAAATCCTCAAGCTCATTTTCACTCAGCGTCTTCAGATGTTTTGCCTGGTTAAGAAGATCAGAACGGAATTAGAATATCTTCTATCAGATCATATCATCTATCAGATCGTTTTGATGATCTCTGTTCTATTATTCTGTTTCTGCTTTCCATTCTATATTCTACCCACCGAACTCATTTCGATCGCGACACAAATCCGGATTTAGAGGTTTTGGCACGGGATTCCGATTCAGATTGCGATTCCTAGCAGCTCAAAGTTCCAGTCCAGCGACAGATTTGTAACTAAGTCCAGCGAGACGAGCGTGCCAATCTGGAAGACCCAGCCCCAGCCCAAGCAAAGAAAATTGCTCGGCGCGTAAAGAGGCCGATTGCATTACACTTTTCAAATTGCATTAGACCAGCGGCCAGCTCAGCATGCCCTCCTGGGTTCCATTCAGATTGGGTCTGAGTCCGAGGTAGGTGGCGCACACTGCAGGAAAATATTCGCATTAGTCACAGATATCAAAATATAAATATTTAAATAATTTAAAACAAAAAAAATTTAAAAACAAATCTTTTTCTACATATTTTTAAATAAGTATTAGATTATTTTTCTAAATATTTTTAAATATATATACAAATATTTTCTACATATTTTTAAATAAATAAATATACAAGTACATATTTGTCTAGATTTTTTTAAATAAATAAATATATAAATATTTTTTACATATTTTCCTAGTGTAGTTACACCTCAATCGTTCGTAATCCACGGGTGGTTGCTTGGCAGTGGATGAGGTGGCAAAGGGGCAGTATACGTACATATAAGTGGTGTCTCTGTCAATTGAATGTTGTCCAGCCAAGCCGCTGGTCAGCGTTCCAATTGATTTGCTTTCATCGCCTTTCAATTGAGCCCATTTTGTGACATCTTATCCAGTGCATCCGGTTTACACTCACACCTTACGCTAAATATTTAAGATATCTAAATAACGAACATCAAATAGATAAAGCCTTGATAGTTTTACTCAATTCATTGTTAACATTTATGGGGTTAAACCCATTTTTTATTTGTTATTCTTTTTTTAATTCGTATGCAGACGAGCACTCAACACAATTCGTTTCTGGCTTAATCTCTATCGTAATCGTAGTTGTTACTGTTATTATTATTATTATTATTATTATCGTATAAATATGTTTATCAAAACAACAATTCACTATAGGTGTACGTACTGGTAAGTAAGTAGCATTAGAGTTCTACAAAATATTGCGAAATGTGCAATGCTCTCTTGCTCGCTTGGCAATAATCAACAAGAAAAACAATGGATTAGAGGGAGAGGATGAACCATAACCATAACCATATGTCTGAGTTCGCTTTGTCGGTTGTTGTGGGTAACATTGTAAGGTACATTGGATTGTTTCATAGTGTTTCAATAGTGCTAGCATATTTTAACTGGCTTTTTGCACATTTTGTGGTGTATAATTCGTTTACGTTTTCGATTCATCATATTCATATGTAGGTATGTTGAAATAGCTACCAACGGTTGCGTTATTGTTATTTAAATTGTAAATTATAAATACTCCTTTTTTTAATGCACTTTGGACGTGTGTATAAAATGTAAAAATATTCAAATACATATCTCTTTAACTGTATATCTGTAATCTGTATCTTGTGTGCTGCTAAAGCGACTTGGCCACACATTGTGATCTCACGGGTATGATGATGATTCAATTCGCTTGGCTCCATCCGCTGGAGTTACGTGAATATTTTGTACAAAATACAAATCCGTTTGGGAAATCAAGTAACAATATATAAAACCTTATTTGTGTGTGTCTGTGTACAATGTTCATATATAAAAATGCAATTGCTTGACTCGTCGTCATATTCGTTGAGCATTTCCAATGCATTCCCATCCACAGTACAAAAATCATCTTAAGTACGAAGCACAACAATGGGTATATACAAAAGTTCAGCTAACTACTGGAGAAACCAAGGAATGATCTGATCAACATACAGCTACCCTTATACAAAGGAGGTGTCCTCATCGCGCCTTCGCAGACCGTTCTCCGACTTTTGTGGCCCCTGCACCTCCACCTCCTTGTGGGCCATCTTCATGGCGTGCTGCTTCTCGTACTCAATGATGTGCTCCCGCAACAGGAAATTTTCGCGCTTAATGCGTTTCAGCAGGCGTCCCGAGACATCCGGCACGGCCCAGCGCAGGATGCCCTGCAGCATGGTGATAATATTCTGGTAGATGACGATGAAGGCTAGCCGACCCGTCAGTATTTTCCAATAGATCATGGGACGCTTGTAGGGATGCGGATCCTCCGGCGGGTTTCGGAACTCTGTGTAGCGGCATACCGTCTCATTTACATGCTGACTGCCGCCCAGAAGGGGCTGTACCTGGAAATCCTTGGTGTTGAACACGGCCAGCGTGAAGTTCAGGTAGTTGTTCAACTCTGGATCGCCCATTGAGGCAGCATACACGATTTTCGGTATGAGGTTTGTGCTAAATGCAATTATCATTGCCTGCAAAAATGTTTAGAAAATGCATTATTATAATATAAACCTCGAAGCATATCATTTTGGGGACTCACACTCGAGGCAACGGCTATGCGGGTGACGACGGTCATGATGCTGTGCCAAACGCCAATGTCGCGTGCTCGCATACCCACCGGCCGCCGCAGGAAGCGCAACATTTTGATGGCGTCCAGACGCACCTCAATCACGTTGTTCAGCAGGGCCAGCAGCGGGGCCAATGGGAAGGCCAAGCTGAACAGGGTGATGAAACCGAATTGCACCACTTTTTGGAAAAGATATAGATAGAAGTTAGTTAGGAGCTGGGAGACAAACGTTTGAGACCACAAATCTCTTACCCATTTCGAGGTATTCCACGTAGAGCGAATTGTTCTCGGCGGGCAGTAGATTATAGTCCTCGGTGAACTGGTTGTAGGGCACCAGTCGTTGGTCCTGGTGGCTCTTGTACCAGCCGTGGCGGTAGCTTAGCTCCTTGAAGGTGCGCATCAGATAGGGGATGAGCATCTCCACAATGGCATTGACCGCCTGCTTGCCGGCCATGATGATCACCAACTGCATGCAGAGCTCCATGAGGCAGCCGCCGGGATTGCATTCCTCCTGGCGGAAGCCCAGCACGCGATTGTATTTGGCGGGATAGCCGACAAACTTGCCCTTGAGGAAGGCGATGTAGAAGAGCGAGGAGTAGTAGTTGACGAACTGGAACACATAGTTTTTGATTGTTAGGCTCTCGTCGTACTCCGTCTGGGTGCGACAGTACTCGTAGTTGGTTAGCTTCACGGCCAAGTTGGAGTACAGCATGTCCAGCAGCGATATGACAATGAGGTCAATGACGCCCGCCGTCATGGGGAGGATCATGACCTTAAAGGTCATCGAATTCTCGCTGCCCAGAATGCTGTGCGAGGCGCGCTGAGCCATTCTATAGATGATAATGCCCGCTATCGCAATGACTGATATGCAAATCTACAAGAAAAACAAAATACTAATGAGTTTGCAGTGCAAGAGGAACTAAAGGAGTACTTACAAACAATACCATGATGCTATAACTAGTAAAGTTGGGCAGGAACTTGATGCTCCAGAAGGGCACATCTGGATCCAAGGCGGTCCGCTTGCCAGTCTGGTCATCCTCTTCATAAGCCTTTCCTGCCAGCCGCCTGGAGCGCGATATTTTGGCCAAGTACTGCGGACGCGGGTGCTCGACGTGGTGCGTGAAGCCAGTCAGTCCCCAGCGATGCACCAGGCCCGCCGAGTAGCGCTTCCAGAACTCCAGATAGACCACAGCCCAAATGGCCATCGACAAAGCGAAGACCACGGTCATGTTGTTGTCTATCAGATAGTTGAACTTGGAACTTGTACACGTCTCGTTTAGGCGCCAGTAGTCACAGCTTCGGTCGCACTGCGGACACATTATCGTCCCGTTGTCGTCGCAAATATCGCGGCTAATCGGATCGCTGGACCACGTGACGAAGCCGTACAGGAAGCAGAGCACTCCGAAAATGCTGATGGGTATCAGCATTTGCGTGTAGAATCCCAGCCAAGCGAAGTACAGAGCCACCTTTGCTCCGAAATAGTCTTTAATTTGGTCCAGTGGTTGCAGGCTGCAATGAAAATGGTATATATAGTTTCTTTAGTTTGTTTCTTATGAACAATCAAAATTGTTTTTCATCGACTGAATGCACATTACTACAGGGGTAAACACTTGATCATTCTTGATTATAAATATATCTTAAAGTATCTTCACCAATTCCAGGTTAATTACGAATTTTTCTTTATAATTTTTAACTGCAGCTGCACAATTTGTTTTTCTAGCTGCAAACTGGTTTCAAAACCAATTTCCTCTTTCGGAGAAAACAGAAATAAAGCTGCATAAACAGAACTTCGGATATTTTCTTACTTCTTCCACTTGGATATGTTGGCCCACTCCTTAAGCAGACGATCTCGATCGTCCTTCTGCAATAAAATGGGGAGACTTTGTAAGTTAAATAGGTATACATATTGGCATAGACAGCCGTACATCGTGCAACGTATAGGCGCAAGTATACACGCCATCCTGGACGAGCTTCTCGATGCCCAGATTGTCGGCCGTCTCCTCGCCCTCGACGAAGTGCTGGCGCTGCAGTATAAAGTTGATGATGGAGTAGCGGGTGCCGGCATCGAGGAAGTTCGGGTGCTCCGTGTCGTACAGCTCCAGGTAGTTGCGGGCGAACTCGAGATGGATGCGCGGTTCGCGCTCGGGGAAGAGTTCCGTATTCAGCTGCACGGAGCTAAACAGGCTGCGACACATGCGGCTGAGGCAGGTCTTAAACTCGTGCGCCGACTCGGCAAAGATTTGCTCCTGGCCGGGAATCGGCTTCAGCGGCACCTTGATCTTCAGTATCTCGGCATATCGATATAGCACCTCCGCCGGCGCATGGATCTTGATGAAGTGAACCCGCTGCACTTTGTTGTGCTCCAACTGCAGCCCCTCGCGCTGCAAGTTCGCCTCGAAGATCTCGCACTTGCGACGATGCTCCTCCGATTGGGTTTCGCCATTGTACGCCAGCACAAAGTCCACGCTCCGTTTGCCATCGTCGAAGCGTCTGTAGGTCTGGAGATTTGGCAGAGAACGATAGAGAGATGAAGAGCATTAGTACAACGTTTTACATAGAGATATATATGAGTCACTCTCGAGAGAGATCTTAAAAATACTTTTGCTTATCATCTAGATTCTAGACGGGAACAAAAAGCGTGTGGGTGCGTGTGCCTACACCTCCCCCTTAGGTCACCCTCCCTATCACCGTGGCGGACTCCTCCCTTTGATCCCCGTAGCGCAGGCCGCGCAGGAGGCAGCAGTTCAGCATGGGAGCCCCGAACCGAAATAAATGTAGGTGAACGAGAACACAACCGCCGCGACCGAGATACAAGAGGCAAATAGAGTGTGCGTTATATTCCGTGCGATTTGCAGGAACTACTGATTGCCCAGCTGTTTGCTCCGATCAGCTTTAGCTTCAGCATTCAAGTGCCTAACTTAGATATTAAATTACAATATACAAAGATCGTTAAGCATTAAGTGTTCATACCCAATCCCGCAAGCAAACTATAGGAAAAAGAGAAATATAAACAAACAAAAGGAGAGCGTGAAAGAAGGCGGCCAGAACTTTATCAAGTGCATAGTATATCATCACAGCAAAACATTAGGATCATATGAATGTACGTGATCGTGACGAGTGAAGGCGATTTGTGTGTGTACAGTGGTCGCTTGATACCAAGAATCTCTATGATTGTTTATTATTTGACTTGTAAGTTTCTAAACATAATCAAGACTTTACTTTATATATCTAAATGAAAGCAATCAGCTTATTCTAAATTTATAAAAATCTTTTGTAATTTAACATTTAATTTAAAGTCTCATTGTTTTATTTTTATTAATTTACTTTATATATCGATTTTTGAGATAAAATTTAAATTTATAGAAATAACTAATTCAAATTTAAAAAAAACAGAAAAGGAAAATTGGCATACTCTATAAAATTGTAGTCATAAAAAACGGGGAGTGGTAAGAATCACTTAGAACGGATTGACATAAAAGTTAAATAAAAAAAAGTACATTCGTAAATAATATTATAAAATATTTAAATAGCTTAAATAGTATTAAAATCATCAAAATACTTTTAATTTTCCTACACAGAAAAGTATGCAATGAAATAAGATTTTTTAAAGATATATTGTAAAGCAGATAAGTTTTGAATTTAAAAAGATCCCTTAGGATGAAAGCGACTACTGCACCACTGACCATAAAAATTAGAGTGTGTAAGCTTGGATGCGAGCTCCGGCAATCTGGCGATGGAAAGTGATGGTGGGAAAGCTGGGAAATGGGGTGATGGAACAACAGCAAGCCAAACATGAGGGTGAGATTGAGATCGATTTCGATGCATCATCGGTGGCAGTGCAAAAGCGAAGGCTTTCTTCTAACCGAAGTTGTGGAACATATTTAATTTTGAGATTTGAATTTGAATTTGAATTGGTTCGTATGCTACTGTCGTTGTTTACCCTTGATTTCCACTGGGAGTATGTTATTGGCAATTTCTTATCTTTATTAGAAATGTTGCTACTACTTCTTAACAGACGTCTAGAGACCTCATCGTCACCACCTCCTCCTAGTCCTCCATGTCCTCCTTGTCCTCCGTTTCCTTCGGTTACACCGATGCCAGTGGGCAGGTGGTTTCGTCCATTTTGCAGTGCTATCATCTGCGCGGCTATGGCGGCGTCCGTATGATCACCACCTCCGCCGATCCCGTTGAGGTGCTCCAGTGCCGTCGATTGGCGGTAACCCGGTTGCCAGGCCAAAGCCGCATGCTCGGCAGCTCTGGACCTTGACTCATCGCCGGCCAAATCGACCGCCGAATGGTAGATGGTGTTACGCGACTGCGAGATCGATTTGCGATGAGCCGCCGCAGCCGCAGCCTCTGAATCCGCCAGCGATATGGTGTCGAAGTACAGGCTCTCCCGCTCGTCCATTTCCGATTCGGTATAGTCGTAGTCGTGGGTGCGGACTGCAACGAAGGTGTGAGATTAGTCGGAAGTTCTCGAAATCAGATGAGATGATATCAGATCAGATCAGATGAGAGGTGAGGCGGTGGTGCTGATGAGTTGTTAGGTTAGTTGGTTACATTTCCGTATTTGAATTACAATGAAAAGTGCATGATTGAGGAAAATTATAAATAACAATAACTACTTAAGTATTCCCAAGTATAACTAAAAAGAATTTCAATTCCATTTAATCATATAGGTACTCCTGAACTATTAAGATAAAAGTCAAATATCATTTTTATCATATTAAATCTTTTAAAATACCCCTGAACTTCCAAAAACGAAACGCCAAGTTATAAATTAATAAAGAACATCCAATTAGATGACATCACATAACACCAACGCCCATGAATAATTTGATCTTGGTACCCTTAGAAATACAACACATAAATGTTGGGGCACTCTTGGGGTTGCTTATAATTATTATTATTTATTATTATTTTATTTTTAGATTTTTATGTCAAGCCGTTTTGACTGCAGCAGCTACTTCCCGATTTTAAGAACTGTAATTATATAGAAATAAGATAGGTGGAAGCTAAAAAATACCTTTCGGTAATGGATTTAGAGTTAGGATAATTTTCCAAAAATAATTTATACTTAGTTCGAAACAAAGGAGTGACTAGCACCGTAAATATTAATAATTAAGTGAGATTAAGGGCGGAACTCGTTTTGGAATATCAGTTAATATTATCACCCAATATTAATTACTGATAAGCCTGGAAATCCAATGGCGATAGTGAGTCTGTTTTGGGGATGATGGAATTTGATGGGCCAAATTGGAAGCCAACTTATCGGAGGCCAGCTGTCGCTGATACCAGCCGCTCGACTCATTTAAATGCGGTCAATTACATAAGTGCCCCATAAGTGCGATATATAGCCGTGGAAAAATGCGTGTGAATGAATGAATGGGGTGGCAAAACAACTGATGGTTGGTGATGATCAGTTTCCGGCGCAGGAAACCCCCAGTACTAACTCAAAAACGGGACAAACGAAATCAAAACCGAATCAAGCTTGAAACAAAATCCCAAACAGTGCGGAAACTGGAAAGATCAAAACGATATATAGAACTTGGACTGTATAAACTGAAACAAGTTGGGCGATCCATTCGATTATATGTATATGTATGTATATATGTATGTATATATGTATCGTATAAGACAGAACAAACAAATTTGCATGACAACGGGTGCGAGCGATGTTGGGAATGGTTGTTTACTCATTAAATTAAATTATTTACCCGCCGAATACATGATTTTGGTGGCAGGGGAAGAGCAAGTTGAATGTCTTGAGGGCAGTTTTTGGAAGTCGATCGATCGCTGATCCCTCAGGAGTTGCTATCCTGATGATCCTCCGCCTGATCTCTTGTATCCTCGAGTCCTGGATTTTTCGGCACTTTCTCGGCGGCTGCGCAGCGGCACCGACTTCCACGCATAACGATTTTCGGACTGCCGGCAGCCAGAAAAGAGAGCGATTGATGCAGGATAAAAGAAAAGCTCGTGGCTCCACACACAGCAAATATATATAGTTTAAGTAAAAAAAAAAAATAAACGAGACTGCAACTAAAACCCAAGCACACACAGAGATTCACCAGCGAATGATGATGTCAGAGGGAAAAATATAACCGTAGAGCCAGAGAGGCGAAATATGCGTACGCTCGCGTTGTTTGGCGATTACTGAAAAAACTGAAAACAGAGGCAGAAATATACACATTTCGGGCTTGCCAGCCACAATAAACTGATTGCCCAAATAGGCGTGCAGCAGAACAGTGTCCAGAAATCGTGGGAAACTAGATAAAATACCTACTTATTCGTGACATTAAGACCCCGAAAAAAGAGGAACAATTAACCTTGATATAGGAAAATATTAACTTGTTATTATGCTAGCAAAGAAAGTGGACCATGTGGCCAGAACTTGAAGAAATGGTGAGCTGAAGACACCAACTTGAATTTTATTTCAAGCTGAAATTCGTTTTTTTACTATTTTCTATAAAAAAATTATGTTTGAAAATTTCTAAACATCCAAATATTTCGTTAACAATTTAAATGGTACAATAATGTCATGACTGCTGTATTAAAAAGGTTCTTAACTAGCTGAAATGATTTTATACCATTCAGATTTATACTATCAACTGCCACTGTAGTCATATAAATATTAATATTGAAAAAAGCGAGCGAACAAACCACTTTTTTCTCATCTTACAGAAAATAAATCTAAACAGTCGATTGTGGTTTAGAATTTGGATTCGTGTGTGTCATTATAAGATTCGACATCTATACATATGTTGGTTTACACAGCTTTTAATGCACTGCGATCGGAAGCTTTTTTCAATTCTCTTAAATTTGACGACGATAAAAAATCTTAAAATATTAAAAAAATAATAGAAAATTAAATGTTTAGAATTTGTACGATCGGTGCTAACAGACTTGACCCTTCTGAAAATTCCTAGGTATGGTGTACATATGCTTTAATCTAGTTTGAAGATTACAGAGACCAAAAAGACTCTTAGATCTAATACTTATGATGACAACATCTAAGGTTGAGCTGGAACTAGGAATTTTCTAATTTCTAATTTTCGTTATAATGAAAGAACAGATCTTTAACTAGCCGTTAATGCATTATTTTCTTGGGAAAGTGTTCTCCCGAATGCCGAAATACGACAGACACACCAGAAACAGCCAGAATCATCATAACCTTGACGGAGCAACCGAAATTAAAATCCCTGGGTGCACACGAATAATTTTTGGGGCAGAAGGGATTGGTTTAACATGTTGGCGGCAAAGGTAAAGGTCAAGTTTCCCCGTTGATTGTTGACAAATCAAAGTGCGAAATGATTCTCGCATTCGTATCGTATCTATAAGAACGAAACCTGTTTGGCATTGGTCTAATGGAAATTGAATCCATAAAAAGTGGGAGGAACTAGTCCAAGACACGCGAAACGAGGAAATACGCCGGAGAAAGCTTTATTCCCGAAATGATGATGATGATGATGATGATATGATAATGCTGATGATGCACTACACCTTCGGTTCTGTCTATGTGGACATTTCTATTTATAGCAAACTGCAGTGGCCGCAAATAAACGGAATGCCTGCCGGTGGAATATTGGACATTGTAGCTATAGAATATCGAGATATTTGTTAGGAACAAGGCGTTAGTTTAGCTGGCAACGTGATAGTACCAATCCATTTGCATTTTTGGACTCACCTGGTTTGTTGTCGTTGGCTTAGTTAGTTGACGGCCAGGGCCATTTCCAGTGCCTCCCAAATGCTTCCCACGCACTCCCGCCTTTCGCACAGCCGACAAGCAAACAGTTGAAATCGAGAGGGAAAAAGATAAACCGCCAGCAGCACTTGTTTTTATTAATTTACTTTACTTTACGCCACAAACGAAACGGAACGAGGCCAGCGTTGCCAGATGCACTGGCCTATGCCGTCAGCTGTTGAATGGACTAATCGCACTGCCTATCGATAGGTGGTCGGCGATATAATATAATATAATTCCACTGATTTAATAAACCCTGAAAATAATACCATTATTCAGTCGTCAGAACCTAAAACACTTAAAAGTTCCATAAATTAGGCGGATTATAACTTATTTTTTCGCTGTGAATAGGCTATAAAAACTGTTTCCACTTTCCCAAAACAGTGACTTGAGACTATTCGATAGCAGTGACTTGATTTGGCTGCTTTGCCATCCCTAGTAATGTTTTGATACGACGTTGTGAAAGATTAGGAATAAATTTGTGCAATAAATTGGGGCTGGCTGGAGCATCCTGGATGAAAGCGAGGCGCCATGGTGTACATCGACCACAGTGAGTGCAACGGCACTTTGCAGCAACAAAAAATGTAATATTCTTTTAACATTTGTTTTTGTTTCGATTCAACAGATGGGCGCGTGTGGGAGAAGCGTCCTTGGGATTGGCGACGGATAGTGGAGCTCTTTGTGGGGATATGGTTTGCCATCAAGCAGCTGTAAGTGTTAACAGAACGGCCAAAAGGGTTGAAGATCGGTTAATAAAGCACGTTTTCCCTGCAGATTCCTTACCTTCCTGGCTCCCTTCACAGGCACCGATAACCAGGCCAATCCACGTCGTGGAAATGGATGGGGTGGTGGAGGAGGTGGCGGCGGAGGATGGGGTGGAGGAGGCGGCGGCGGAGGAGGAGGTGGAAGGCCTGGGACAGGAGGTTTGAGGCCAAACCGCCGGATTGGACGCATCCAGCCGTCAATGAGCTGCAATATTCCAGCGGCGGGCGGATGAGGATAGTAGCGACATCCGGTTCCCAAAACTCTTTTGGGAGGATGTCGCGCCGACAAGAGGCTGGTCGCGCCAAGCAGCAACCCAAAGGACTCTGAAATCTCGGTTTATCTCGCCCCCGTGGCGCCCATGACGCAGCCCTCCTAAACTCGAACTCGAGCGGAGTGCTGCTGAACGCAACTAATCACTGATTTCTGAGTCGCTGCTTACGTGGCCGTCGTCGGTCCTATGAACTAATGAACGAGCTCCAATGTATTTACAGGTTTCATAAAATAACAATAAAGGATGTTAGCTTCGGCATGCCGAAGTTTGTATACCCTTGCAGTTCAAATACATACTTACCGTTTAATTAGCCTTCTTTTAGAGCTTCAAAGGCTCTATGGTTCCTATTTCAGGTATATCAGATGTATCATCGACCATTAATAGATTTTGTTTTTAAATTGTCAAAAATCAAAATCCTTTGAGAGCCATAGGATACATTTAAAAAGTTATCCGTAAAATGGTATTGATAACTATCGAATACCTCTGAGCTTTTGATTTGAAAATAAAACAAAACTAGTTTTATAAAAAACTGTGATTTTCGGATGACATCAGTGTAGGCCAGCCGATAGTTGGTATGCGTTTGTAGTAGCAACAGCTGCTTTGGTTGTCCATCCCTAAACACCACGTCAAGTTTTGTATACAATCTTAAAAATTTTGTTTCGGTTTCGGATTGGAAATATATCCGGAAATTGACAAGGTCTTGCCTGCTGATTGGGCTGCATTATGGCGTACGTGGATCAAAGTAAGTGGAAGTGGATGAATATGTGGAATCCAGTGGGCTAATCGCTTAGTTTTACAGATGGACGCCTCTGGGAGAAACGTCCTTGGGACATGAATCGTGTTTTGGCCCTATTCGTAGGAATCTGGTTCGCCATCAAGCAGTTGTAAGTTGTGGGCAATAAATTTCCAAATTCAGGGTGTTTTATTACATCATATTATTATGTTATTGCAGATTCGTATCTTTCCTGGCACCCTTCAGCGGTAACGACAACAACGGTGATAACTCCCGTCGCGGAAATGGATGGGGAAGTAGCAGCTGGGGTGGAGGAGGAGGTGGTGGCGGAGGAGGAGGTGGCGGTGGAGGAGGAGGCGGTGGCGGTGGGTATGGCGGAGGAGGACTAAGACCCAACCGACGAATTGGACGCATACCACCGCCCTCCCAATCCTGCAGTGCCGGTGGATGCTGCGGTTAGCCAATTATTCAAAGCATTTCGGCCCTAAGAACTGCTAAACCAAAATACTACTATACTTTACCCTGAAACACCCATCTCACCGCCGTGATGCAGCAACTTAAGTTTATAACTTTCTGTTTCAAATATATATTATAACTCGATTTTAGTCATAAGGTGTGGGATTAATGGAGCAAGATTCGAAACATCATAATATTGTCCAATAAACTTCCTAGTTTCTCAACTCACAATGAAAAAATTGGTCTATCTTTTAGATTTATCCATCTGGAATCGGAAATCTGGATTTATGACGTGATCTTTGGATCTAAGTATTTTTCACCTAAAAATAAATTCAACTGTCCCATCTATACCTTTTATACCTCTGTTCATCGGTAGATTTTCAATATTTTCTAACCACATTTTAATTATTAATCATTATAGATAGAGGGAATACCCCAAATGTCTATTTGACACTGCACAAACTGCGATCTGGCAACGTTGCCCGGCACATATGTTCAGTCTGGTGGAAAGAAGAAGCACAGATGCGGCGCCTGGTGCGAAATTGGAATTGCCGATTGTTACTCAACGCCAAATCCGGCCAAGAAATCGAACAAACCGGATATGCCGGCGTCCATCAGCAGACCAAGTCCGAATCCGAATCCAGTTCCCAGGAGGTAGGCGGAGGAGCGGGCGCGGCGGATAAGAATGGTTACGCGGCCAAGCACTGCATGAGTCTGGTGGAGTAAGTAGCACAAACCGCGGATTTAACTGCTCCCCAATCCTAATCCTTGAATCGTTCCATATTTTATTATAACTAGGAAGTACGACCACGAGAACTACCTGTGCACCCTGCTGCTTCCGAGGGAGCTGCGGCGAGCTGCCTTCGCTCTGCGAGCATTCAACGTGGAGGTCTCCAGATCGGTCAGCGGCCATGTGAGTGGGGGCCTGATTCTGAATCCATGGGGGTTACCTAAGATTTACCATATTCCATCTGTGATTTATTCATCAGTATTAGCTTTCCCGATATCCATTTCACATATTATCCTTTTTGAAAGTTCACAAACTTTTAACGATCTTGTCTGATACCTGAATTCTGTATAATCTATGTTTGTTACTTTATCCGCTTTCAGCAAATCGAGCCGCAAATAGCTCAGATGCGTCTCAAGTTCTGGCACGACTCCATAGACAAATGCTTCGAGGCCGAGACTCAGCGATCCTACGCCGAGGACCTGCCGGTCCTACGCGAACTAAAGCACACGGTGGGCAGCCGCAAGCTGAACAAGGTCTATTTGCGTCGCCTGGTCACGGCACGCGAACGTCCGGCCACCCAGGGATTCGAGACGATACGCGAACTTGAGGAATACGCCGAACAGGCTTTCTCCTCGCTGCTGCTCCTACTCTTGGAGGTGGGAGGTGTGCGTGACCTGCAGGTGGACCACGCTGCCTCCCATTTGGGCAAGGCCCAGGGAATCGCCACCATGCTGCGGGCCATTCCGCTGGCTGGACGCCAACAGGCGGTCTGCGTGCCCCTCGAGGTGCTCGTGCGGCATGGCGTCAGTCAGGAGCGCATCATCCGCTCCAAAAGCGACGACAAGGGCGTCGAGGAGTGTATATTCGAGGTGGCCAGTGCCGCCAACACGCACCTAAAGCTCGCCAGGCAGCTTCACGAGCAGGTGTCGCCCCATGTGCGCAAGATCTTCCTCTCCGCCGTGGCGACGGATGCCTATCTGGAGCGCCTGCGTCGCGCCAACTTCCTGTGAGTTTCTAGGGGAAACTATAGATATTTTTCTATTTACATAGTTAAACTTATTTTATTTTATATTATTTAATGCCTTGGTTATTTAAAATCACAGACTTCATCAGGTATTTGTTCCCATCCCATAGGCTAACCCACAAGAGCTGCGTAGGACGCGACTCCATGCTGCCCGCACGTCTATTCTGGAAGTCCCTGCTTAATCGCTACTGATGGCAGTTACTTTAGTAGTAGTTTAGGCTCAATGCCTTATTGTTGACTTCTTTAATTAAACTGTTTTAAAATGACTCAAAAGAAAATCTCTGGGATCGATGGAATCATTTATCTTTAGTTCTTAAATCTACAAGAATTAATTCTTAATTTAACAATTTTTTTGCTTCTTATTCTTTAGTTTTGGTTAATTTGCGATTATTATATTTCATATTTAATTTTTTTTTATTTTTTTATGTTTCTACATTTATTATAAAAAGAGGGTTAGGGTTCGGAAGGAATACTATCGATGACAGGTGATCCAAAGGCCCGCCCCAAGAAGGTGATATCGGAGTGGAGCAATACGATACCCGAATAGTACGGTAGTTGCTAGCTGATTTCAGAGCGTTTCAGGCGCAGTTTTAGTTTATTTTTTATGAATGTTAGAATTGATGTGGAAAGTGTGTGTTGGGTTGGAATATTTTTGAAAAACGGAGCAGTGCCAGAAGCGCTCAACAAGATAAGCACCGTTTTTGTTCTTTCTTCCCCTTTCCGTTTCTGGTTCCGGGAAAATTGTAACGCCCCCGCATTTTGAGCATGGTGAGTTATTTCATTTGCTTTTTTAACTATCTACCATTTTATATCCATATTTTTTCTATGTTCTATATTTTTCTTTTTTTTCAAGTTGCCTGGCTCTTTTCCCCTTTTTATTTTGCCCACTTTCGGTTGCAATTTCGGTGCTCCTCGCATATAACGGTCCTTTTTCGCCGCCTCTTTCACACGCAGCGCAGCAAGGGGGAAAAGAAAGAGAGAAGACCGCGAAATATACGAAAGACAGGCGTGTGTGTGTGGAATTACGGTACTTTTACACTGGTGGCCGTAAAAAGTGAAAGTCAGCCTTAATATTTAAAAATCCTGAAATGAAATAAAGTGTCAATAAGAATAAGTAAAGCATAAAGTTAAAAAAAGAAAACAAAGCAAAAAAAATAAAAACAAAATTAAAACTTATAAAAATACACAAAAGACATCACAAACATAACTAAACAAAAACCAAAAAAAAACTATAAAATAAATTAAAAAACAAAAAGTTTTCAAACTCAAAAGGAAACTAAAAAAATAAAAACATAATTAAATTTAGCACTAAGCAGCGATTCGTGCCGAGCAATTTTTTATACCCAAAACTCGAGCCGCGATAGCCCTGTAATAAACAAACTCTATGTTCACCACCCGAATAACCGGCGAAATGAAGATCTTTGCCGCCGATGTTGCCGAGAGCAGCGCAACAGGAACAGCAGCATGCAACACGCCCGTGCAGCAGCAGCAGCAACTCGAGTTCCGTTCGCGAATGTCGAACGGATCGCCCGGTTCCAAGACGGGACAATGCCATCTGAAATTCGGCAAGTACAACAACAAGACTGCCAATCTACTGCGCCAGGTGAACATTTGTCACAGCAGCAGCAGCGGCGGCAGCAGCAGCAACAACAACGAGGCCAACAAGGGCCAACAACAGCTACAGCAACTGCACTATTGCAACAACAGTCACTCGTGGGCACGCAAAAAATACTTTGGCAACGTCAGCAACAGCAGCAACAATTTGCAGCAACAGCAACCACAGCAGCAATCTGCCTACTACCAGCGACAGCAGCAGCAGCAGCTTCAACACCAGATTCAGCAGCAACAGGATCAGCAATCGTTAAGCAACAACAATAATGTGCTGATGAAGAATCAAAATAGCATACAACCGCTGATGTCCGAATGCAAGTCCAGCGACAGCAACAACAACTGCAGCACCACCAACAACAGAATGTCGGCAAAGCCAGTCAAATGGCTAAGCGACAACAACAACAGCAGCAGCAGCAGCAACATGAATACCAACAGCAACACCATTAGTACTAAGAAGCGTAACTCATCAACGGCAGATGTAAATGCAGGATACTATCGCAAGGTTGCTGAATCTGGAAACTCTGCGGAATCTGCGGCGGAGATGAGGGAAACGGATGCAGCTGCGGCAACAACAACAGATGCCTGCCACAACAGAAGTCCGCCAACAACAGGGACTGCTGGTAGGGAAACCTCCTTGGGTAAGACCCAGGACCTGGAACAGGATCAGACGAATCAGACGAATCAGCCGAAACAGCGACCCAGACAGCAACCCCTCAGTTTCTGGAAAACCAATTACCCGCAGCCAACCGCCAGCCAGCTGAAAGATGTGAGTGGGGTTTCGCTCAGGATGACTGTAAACTGCAATTTAAAACCATTAAAATATGACTGTAAACGATGCATCAGCTACACAACTGATGCATTGTTTACAATCATATTTAAATGGTTTGAAATTGTTTTATTTTTAATTTATTTTTGTTTATTTTATTTTTATTAATTAGCTATGACTACACTTTGTATATATTTTTCAGAAAAATAATTATATAAATATATAATTATAAACATATTTATTTTGCTACATTTTAGAAGGAGACGGTCGCAGCAGTTGTATCAGCCGCCGCAGCCGCTGCCTCCGAACAGCAGCAGCAGTCGTTGTCCTTCGAGCACAGACGAAACTCGGGCTACCAGCAGCAACATCAGCAGCACAACAACTACTATCAATATTACTATTCACAGCCCAAGCAATTGACCATTGCCTCGTTTTTGCAGAAAGAACTGCTGCCCGATAGCAGCGGCGAAAAGGCCAGTTGCAGCAGCAACAGTAGCAACAACAACAGCAATCTCATCAGCGCCAGCAGCAGCAATAGCAACAACTATTCACGACAGCAATACGGCCATCAATCGGTTGGTTCTGGCTACCAGCAGCGCTACCGAAATGCTCAGAATGTCTACCAGCAATACCAGCAGCAGCATCATCAAGCACAGCAGCAACATTCGCATCAGCAGTTCCGTCGGAAGCACGGCGACAACAGCAACAACAACAACAACAGCAGCAACCACAGCAGCGGAATTAACCAGAAGAAGATGCACTACAGCCCCACGGGAAAGAATGGTGATCCTGTAGAGAGATCTTCGAGAGATCCTGGGCAGCAGCATCACCAACAACACTTGCACCAGCAGCAGAAGACGATCGAGATTCTGGCCAGCAGCAACTTTAGTGCCATGCACCGCCGTATGCAGGGCGGCAACAATAACAAAAACGGCTACTACCAGCACAACAACTATCATCCGCTGACGGGGGAAAGCGGCACCACGCCCACCCGTTCGGAGCACCAGAACATCTATAATCTCACCTACGTTCATGTGGACATGGAGGCATCCGCAGCAGCCGGCGATGCTGGGGGAGCAGCACCGGTGGTCAAGCCATCGCTGCTGGGCGTCAAGCCGAGTATTTCCATAACGCCGGCTTCCTCTTCCTCTGCGGCCACAACGCCAACCACTGTGGTTGCTCCGCCTCCTGCTCATCCGCCGGCAACAACTGGCCATGTCCATAACATGTTTGCACCGCCACCGCTGGCAATGATTGGTGTCTCACCGGTCAGCACGCCAACGCCCACCAAAATGATTAGCTGCGCCCAGCTGGACGAGGCCATTACGTCGGCGGCGGCGGCCAGTGGAGACCAGTCCTTGGCCACGAGTCCCAGCTACAACCAAGCGGGTTCGGGTGCTTTTATTACTATTCCGCCCCAGCAGCAGCAGGCCTCTCATCTAATCCCGACCTCACAGCCACCGCCACCGCCGCCGCTGCCACAGATGTTTCATTTTCACTTTGCCGACGGGTTCTGTAATCCGGGACCTCCAGTGCCTCCTCATCCTCCCGTGTGGCCGCATTCCAGTTCGCCCTGCTACCCTGCTAATTCGTACGGAAATGGAAGTGGACCAGGTACTTCCCCCCACAATAAGGATGTGAATACTACGGTCGGATTGCGGCCCGTTTCGCCGGCTCTTTCCTCTTCCTCTCTTGGCAGCGAGTCGCACTGGAGCAGTCGCTTGAGTCACGGAGGCCACCTTTCCATTTCTCCAACTCCCAGTGCTCAGTTGTCACCGCATCCACTGCACCAGCAGCATCCGCCGCCGCTTTCCAACCACCATGGGCATCCGCATGGCCAGATGAACGGACATGCGATGAGCTCCTATATACCACACCGCCCGCCGCCACCGCCCCCGCCTCCACATCCACATCCGCCCATCTCATCGCCGACGCCAGGTGCCACAGCTGCTCCGTGGTACGAGCTACTCCTGCCCCCCGATCGCTACTTGGCCCAAGCTCGAAACGTAGAGGTAGCCGTCCAGCCGGAGAAGCTCATTTGCATGTGCAAGTACGATAGCCTTTCTGCCGAAATCTGGAAGAGATTCCGGGGAGCCCAGCAGACGCACAAAAAGTTCAAGGTGAAGATGCGTCTCTGGCGATACCTCTTCCTCTGGATGAATGTAAGTAGAATACTGTTTAAATTTTATAGCTATATAAAATATATCTTTCATACCATATATGTATCATACAGCAGCCCATGTTTGAGAGGTATCGCATCTGCCTAGTGGGATCGACCATTACGGGCTTTGGAACGGACTCCTCGGACATCGACATGTGTCTGCTGCCCGAGCAGGGGGCACATCCTCACCAGCAACAGCAGCACTATCACCAGCAGCACCACCACTTCCACAACGAGAAACGCACCGAGGCCCTGATCATCCTCACTTTGTTTAATGCGGTCCTGAAGGACACGGGTAAGGGTATCAACATAACATCAAAATCATTGATCTAGCATTTTATTACAAACAAAAATATAATATTTTTGTAGATTTTCCTTTTTTTCTGTAAAACATTGGTATTATCGATAATATATTTCTATATTATGTAAACATCGATGTTAATCGGAAACATCAATGTTTTTCTGACATTTTATTACAAACATAAATATAATAATTTTTTTTAGATGTTTTTTCTTTAAAAACATCGATGTTATCGTACGAAATTGTGAATTTATCGATAACATCGATATTTTTCAAGCTCTGAAGGATAACTATGGTATGGTATCTGACTTTGAATGTGTTTTGCAGAGGTCTTCCAGGACTTCAATCTGATTGAAGCGAGAGTGCCGATATTGCGCTTTAAAGATATCACCAATGGGATCGAGGTCGATCTGAACTTTAACAACAGCGTGGGGATTAAAAATACCTATCTGCTG
The DNA here is from genome assembly GCA_035046095.1 of Drosophila pseudotakahashii. Classification (NCBI taxonomy): domain Eukaryota; kingdom Metazoa; phylum Arthropoda; class Insecta; order Diptera; family Drosophilidae; genus Drosophila; species Drosophila pseudotakahashii. The sequence goes on from JAWNOE010000105.1 coordinate 22,340,018, forward strand.
CAGCTCTACGCCCAACGTAAGATTTGTGATTGTTACTATGGATTGATTGTGTTGTTTGTATTTGTTTATACGTTTTTCAATCCAACTTCCTATATGTATGTTCTTCTCGAGTGCCTGTCCTCTCCGTCCTAAATACGTCCTAGCAATAATTTTAAAAGGACATTTATAAGGTGAAAAATCATAACTATTTTACAAGTAAGTATTATTTTGACTAATAAGTTAAGCAACAATTAGTGATAATATTTTATTTTTTAATTATCAAGACAGTATGTTTTATGTGTTCGTTTGTTCAGATAGATTTCTAAAGTATAGTATAATAATATTAAATATTTTACATTACATCTTATATTTCAGTGGATTGGCGTACACGGCCGTTGGTGGTGATTGTGAAGTTGTGGGCCCAGTACCATGACATCAACGACGCCAAACGCATGACCATATCGAGTTACTCGCTGGTGCTAATGGTCCTGCATTACCTGCAGCACGCCTGTGTGCCCCACGTGCTGCCCTGCCTGCACACTTTGTATCCGGAGAAGTTCCAGCTGGGCCAGCAGGATTGCCTCGACCTGGATCTCATCGAACCGATCGAGCCCTACCAGGCGCTGAACAACCAGACGCTCGGCGAGCACCTGCTCGGCTTTTTTAAGTACTACAGCAGCTTTGAGTGAGTCCTATTCCAATGATAATAAAATCTAAAAAAATCGTACAAAAAGATTGAATTGGTTGACAATTTTGGTACTCAAAATATAACCAAGTACATTTATTCTAATTTTTCGCAAAAAATTATAATTATAAAGAATGTGAAAAATGTATCATTAGCTGCTCAAAACAGACAATCTTTTGGCGCATTTTATTGACTAATATTATTATTAAAAAACCAAAAAAGGATTTCTTTTGACCGAGATAAAAAATCTGTATTTTGGCCGAAACAATGCAAAAATGGTCGAAATATAAAGTGCCATATCTCGTTAAGCTCGTTATTTAATTCCCAATCGATTGGCATTTAAATTAAACAATTTTAATTTTTTGTCATTTTTTGCAAAAAATTATGATGGCACCCCTTACCAAAAATGTGAAAATTGGGTCCAAAATTATTTTTCTTAAATCAGACGGAAAGTGTACTAATATTAATTATTAGGTTGTTAGCTGCTCAAAACCGTGCGCACTTTTGATTTGGGACCATTTTTGTCCAATTTACAGCAAAAAAACGATTAAGAAAAATATCAAATTTGTACCAAAAATCAAAGTCCTGATTTTCCGCCCAAAAACAAATAGTATTTTGGACATAAAAATGGAAATATTGATCCCAACATGGAGTGTCGTACCTTGTTGAACTCCCAATCGATTGGCATTTAAAACTGGAAATTTTAAAATTTTTCCATTTTTCGCAAAAAATGATGATGGCACCCCTTATCAAAAATGTAAAAATTGGGTCCAAAATTATTTTTCTTAAATCATTATTTTAACCCGCGATTATTTAAAGGTGTTTTCTGATTTTATTTTTTCTGTTTCAGCTTCCGGAACTTTGCCATCTCCATACGAACTGGCGGCGTCCTGCCAGTGGCCACATGTCGCATGGCCAAGAGTCCCAAGAACGATGTCTATCAGTGGAAGGAGCTTAACATCGAGGAGCCCTTCGATCTTTCCAATACGGCGCGGTCCGTCTACGATTATGCAACCTTTGAGCGTGTGAAGGGTGTCTTTCTGGCCTCGGCTCGCCGCCTCGATCACACTCTCGACCTGGCCACCGTCTTTCGGCCCATCCACCATGTGCCACCCGAGAGCTTTTCCCAACAGCAGCAGCAGCTGCTCTATCCAAATCCCGGCCAGCAGAGGAGTGCAGGAGGAGGAGGTGCCGCTCCAATGTCCAGCAAATTGATCCCAGATGCAGCCACAACCTTTGCCGAAGCGACGGCAGCGAATGTCGCCTAATTGGTACTTCAGTTACTTTCAGAAAAATGAAGAAAATCAGAAGATTAAAGATAAATAAAATGTCCAACAATCAGAATGAGAAACCTGGTAAATGAAAATTCGAAAAATGCGAGAATGAACAACCGATTGCAATAGAATTTCAATTTCAATTTTAGCTTGATTGCTAACTTATCTTGTTAAATGTTATTATATTCACTTATTTATACTTTCATACACTCAATTTGTTTTATCGGATTCCAATTAATCATTGTAAACATCCACGGAGGTGAACGGTGTGCGATGTTCGTGTCCCTCCTCCTGTGGCGTGTATGTAGTATCTTTTTGAAAGGCAAAAATGTCACCCGAAAATGTAAAATTCCAAGTTCTGTAAAATAAAGTAACAACGAGCCAAACATGCAATATTCTCGAATGTTCCCATTTAATACACAAAATCCTTATTTGTTTCTCGCAAGGGAAAACTTAAATTCTTTATTTAGAATTTCCAAAAACAAAAAATGTTTCATTTTCTTGAATCAAAGAGTCGCGTGGGGAAGAATTAACTCACAATATATAGAAAAAATATACCATTTTCATATCGTTTTAAAAACAATTAACAGGCATCTGTAACTGCATTAATATTATTTTAAAATATTAACATTTTTCTGATCGTTGACCCTTCACATTTCTTTTCGGTTGGGCATGTTAATTATTGTGTATGGGTGTTTTTTGTATTTGGGTTGGAAGATCGCGAAGCGATCATCCGGTTTCCAATCTGCGCTGGAAAGTTGCATCCGCTTTGGGGGATCCGCCAGCGTTCCCGTGCGATTTAAAATTGTGTATTCATATTTTTTGAATTTGAATTTCTTTCGTCCTGATTTTTTATGTTTTTGTTTTTTTGTTGGGTGTGTGTTTGTTAGCGATTAACAAATGCATACAGAAATCGAAAAAAAGAGTCCAAAAAATTTACGAAATGTACAACATTTACGGCAATATGGTGGGGGAATCGGTGTGAGTAAACCGTTTGTGTTTGCGTTTTCTGTTTTTTTGTTTGGTTTTCGGTTTAGTGGGAAAGAAGGTTTAGAGCAGGAGCTAAAGATTGGCTGCTGCGCTGGAGGCCACAAGAAGGTTTAGAAGGTAAGCCACTTGGTGAATACGTGTCTCCTGGGCGGGAGTCGTTGCGTTCATTGCGCCTAAGGCTCCGATTGCGAGTCCTGGTTGGCAAGTTCAAAAGGGAAACGTGTCGAGAAGTTTGTCCATCGTCGTGGCTCATCCATCTCCTGATGAATGAACTCCCTTTGGAGCGCACTCGTGATGGCCAGTGGCCATTCATGGCCCGCGGCGTTTCGGGAACATCTGCTTCAGTGCCTCAGTGGCTGCAGCAGTGCATCCTGGCTGCCCTACAGTGATTTTCTCTCGATCTGTATCCTCCGCCTCTCCCCATCTCGCTACCGCCTCCTCTATCTCCATTTCCATCTGATTTTCATCTCCTTCACACTGTCTCTTCTCGTCGTCTCACCGTCTTTAATGTTACGCTCGTGCTCATGTTCCTAGGTCGCATTGTCGCATGTGTTCCCGCATCTGTCGTTGTTCCCTTGATAGTCCTCTTTGCTTTGTTCCTGCTGCCTACTGATGCTACTCCTTGATGATGACTTCAAAGTTGAGTTTCTTGTTGTTGTTGTTTCGTTTGGGTTTGCTTCTTGTTTATCGTTTGTAGTTGGTGCACCTCCGGCCGGATTCTCAATAAGGCTGTGAGAACTGATTCAAACTGCGTTCGCCCGACTGCAAAATTGAATGGAATCTAAGCAATGATTATTTAATTAATTATTAAGCTAACTCACCACATTAAAGGCCACATCCTGCGAGAGCAAACCATCCATCTGTGATATTTGCCCAAAGTCCTGCGATAGTTCCGGCTGCTGGGAGAGGGCAAAGCCGCTGGGCTGCGTCATCTGCAGCGACAGGGGAGCCGGCTGCTGGCTGAATGGAGTGGCAGCAGCACTGCCCGTGCTGCTCGCCTGTCCACCTCCACCAGCTCCAGCTCCTCTTGCCTCCGATGCTCCAATCGCACGCGATTTTCCCACGGTCTTTTGGGACTTTTTATTACCTGCTAAGACGCCTGCTGCAGCTCCTCCAGCTCCAGATCCAGTGACCGCTATTCCCGGCGAGAAATTACCCGACTGTTGTTGTTGCATGGCCCGGTTCTGTTTGGCCGCCATAATCGCCTGCTGGTGCTGGTTGTAGAACCGCGGCGGCAGATTGCTCATGTTCATGAACATGCCCACCGGCACGGGCATGTTGCCCAGGGCCGCCGCTCCGTGCTCGTTGGATATGTAGCCAATGGAGTCGTGGTGCAGGTGGGCAGCCGCCCAGCTGGGTCCATTACCTCCGCCAGCGCCTCCTCCAAAGTTGTTATTACCGCCGGCAGCGCCCTGGCCGAATCCCATCATGGAGTTGGAGGCACTGGGGGCACCATAGCCGAGGGGAGAGCCACCGCCGTAGGGACCGCCGCCACCGTACTGGCCACCGTTCATCGCCTGACCCTGGTGCATCTGGCGGCCCGGGCCACCGTAACCACCGCTGCGATCGTAGATGGAACCGGGCACCATCACCTCCTTGGCATCGGCTATCATGGTGGACATAAAGTGGGCACCAATGTTCATGCTGTTCACAAGCTTCTTGGGCTTCTGGAAGTGAATGAGCGACTCCTTAAGGTTATTCAGCGAGCCCTCGACCAGGACCTTGCGATCCTTGTAGAAGTTAAGCAGGTGGTTCCACAGCTGCTGCTTGGCCAGCACCTTGGGATTGCCCACAATGATGATGCCGTATTTGGCTCGCGTGAGGGCCACGTTGAGGCGTCGCGGATCGTTGAGGAAGCCGATGCCTTGGCGCTCGTTGGAGCGCACACACGACATGATAATGATGTCCTTCTCGCGCCCCTGGAACGCGTCCACGCTGGCGATCTCGATCTCCTGGTAAAGGCGAGAGTGCAGGCTGCCCTGGTATTGCATGTACTGCACCAGATAGGCGCGCTGACCCTCATAGGGTGTGATAATTCCAATCTGTTCCGGCTTAATGCCGGCCTTCAGGAATCGCGTCGTGATTTTCTCCACGTTGGCCGCCTCGGTGCGATTGAGGAACGAGGTGCCGGAACCGGCGATCTCCTCCTGACCCTGCGTCACCAAAAAGAACATCGGTCGCTCTGGCTGCGGCCATGGGAAGTCCAGCTTGAGGCGACGATCCTCGGCACAGACGCCGTTCTGCAGCGAGCCCTCGTAGAAGAAGTTGGACGGGAACTGTGAGAGCTCGGGATGCATGCGATACTGCACCTCCAGGCGGAACGGACGGATGCCCAGGACGACCAGGCGCTCGAACAGACTCTGCGAGAGGCCGGCACGTGCTGCCTTCTTGCACATGACCACCGGCCCCAGTTGACAGTGGTCGCCCACGAGGATCAGCTGCTTGGCGCCCAGCACCACAGGGACCATGCACTCGGGTTCCGTCGACTGCATCGATTCGTCGATCAGTATTGAGGTGAACTTGATGCGCGACAGCCGACCATCGCCGGCACCCACGCATGTGCAGCAAATGACATCGGCCGCCTCCAACAGTTGGTTCTCGGTGCCGCGCTTCAGGCTGCGATAGCGCTTCTCGTCCGCCGAGCTCAGCTCGCCGGTCTCGTCCTTCAGCTGCTGCAGCTTCTTAAGCTCCGAATTCGTCTCCATGTTGCGGATTTGATTGTGCAGCGCCAAAAAGCTGACTGGACTGTCGATGGCCTCGCGACTCTTGGCGCACACGCGCACCACCTTCAGATTGGTGCGATGGATCTTCTCCGTCAGCTGGTCGACGGCCGTGTTGCTGGGCGCACATACCAGGACAGTGCCGCTGTGCTGCTTGACCAGCTGGTAAACGATGGTGGCCGAGGTCACGGTCTTGCCGGTGCCCGGTGGTCCCTGAATCAGTGAAAGCGGTCGCTGCAGCGCATGCTTCACGGCATACACCTGGCTGCGATTCAAGTCTGGCAGATGCGGGGCGCTATACAGCTTGGGCTGGGGGCCGCGGAAGAGCACCTCGTCGTTGGCATCCGGACGGCCGTGCCCCAAGAGACGCGAGTATATGTAGTTCGACACTGAGTTGCGGTCCATGGCGAAGTTGCGCAGGGCGCGGGTCATGCGGTCGAAGGAGGTACACTTCCAGATGAAGTCCACCGAAAAGTTTCCAGTGCACTTGACGGGCGCATTCGAAGAGGTCTTCAGCTCCAGGCCGACATCGTCGCCAAAGTTGTCGGGCACCTTGATCACATGCCCAATTTCTGACCACGGATTGTATAGCTCGCCCACATAGCGCAGGCGCAGCTCGTCGCCGTGCATTAGCTTCATATCAGAGTCCGTTTTGGCCAGCGTAAAGTAGGCAATGGTCTTTTTGTTCAGGCCCACATCCCAGCGCACCTCGATGTTCTCCTGGGTGGCCGACTCCTTCAGCTTCTTGTCGTAGTCCGCCTCTAGGCGCACCAGCGGTCCAAAGGTCTTCTCGTACTGATACCCATCCTCGTAGCGCAGCAGCACCTGCGCGGGCTCCGAATCGATGCCCGGCTTCTCGAGGTCCTGAAACGTGGCCTCGATATTGTCCTTCCACAGCTCCTCCAGCTTGTTGATCTGGGCGGCCGATATTTGGCGCGCTCTTAGCTGTCCCTGCTCGCTGGGCTGCTTCACCAGCCAGGGCAGAAAGCAGCGGTCCGCGATCAGCGGCTTCCACTGCTCCTGGTCCCAGTTCATGTCCTTCAGCGAATTCTGGGCGGCACAAGGCTGCCGGCAAAGCAACACAACCACGGAATCCGCCTTGGCTGGTATGAAACCGAGAACGAACACGTTTCGCACGCCACAGGAGTAGCATTCGAGTATGGTCTCGCCCAGTGGCCCCTCGCCATGGAGCGTCACCTCGCGATGCTTGGCTCGCACCAGATGGTTGATGATGTGCGAACCGGAGGTGCTGCCACGTCCATTGCAGAACCATTTGCGGCAGTTGTTGCACATGACCACCGTTGCGGGGTCATGGATGCCGCAATACTTGCAGGCATGCGGCGGCAGCTCCTTGACATACGAACCGCCCGCCTCGTCGTCCTCCTCCTCGAACTGCAGATCAGCTAGGTCATTGGTGATGCTGGCCAGCCGGGGATGCGACGAGGAGTCTGTGCCAACAGAGCGACGGGGCTGCGGAAAGATGAGACGTAAATGATGATTTGGGCTCGATGAAGATTCGAACTCACTTGCAGCTCCAGCTGATCGTTCTGCGTCTGACTTTGCGATGTGGAGGGCATGGTGAAGTCGCGGTAGTCGTACTGCGTCGGCTGCGTATCCGCCCCGGGCAGCAGCTCGTTGTCGTCCATGTCCAGGAAGGAGAGCGCCGAGCTGGGCGCGTACGTGTCCACGCTCATAGCGCCGCCTGTGCCTCCTCCTCGCTTCTGCACCCAAGGTTGTTAATTTTGAGCTGCTTCTAAGGTTAGTTAGATAGTTAACTAGGCTGAATGCTTTATCGTTTCCCGGATGGCAAACTCACCTGCAATCCCCGCGAGGAGCACACGATTCCGAATTCACCTGGCGGAGGAGCGTGGCCGCGATGATTATGGTATGTGGTATGGTATGACACTATCGGTTTGGCGCTTTCCTTTCGTGGCAGCCTCCTTGGAACCCGCTTTTTCGCTAGCGCGGCCCTTGTGTGCTATGAATCGTTTGGGTTCGAGCGTTCCACGTTCGAGAAAAGCACGTAGGAGAGAAAAAAGTAAGGAATTGTCGCTTGTTTCAACAAATTTTGCCCGGCCTGCCGCAGTGTGTCGGCGATAAGAAATGTACTATTTATGCCCCTTTTATTTACTCAAATCTGCAAAAATACGGTCTCACTGGATAACATAGCCGTGTCGGTCACCCAACATTTTGATGAGGTAGCGAGTACACACACCTATCGATAGATTTCGGGCCGCACAGTGGGGCAAAACCGTTGAATTCCTAAATTGTAGCATTTCGGTTAGTTCCTTGTTAGCTATCCCTACAATTTCACTAAGTAGGAAAAAAAATTTTTCACATAAAAATAATACTTATTTTTGGCGTAACAATAAAAAAAATAGTCTAAGTATGGAATGTAAAACCTCATTGAAATTCCTACAAAATAGCATTTAAACCTGGTGCTTTTAATTTATTGCCATTTTTCGCAAAAAAATATACTTTTGTATAAAGTTTTAGTGCTCATTTTCCGCACTAAAAAAACAGTTTTTTGTCAAAAAATGGCAAAAAAAAATGGTCGAAATATAAAGTGCCATACCTCGATGAGCTCGTTATTTAATTCCCAATCGATTGGCATTTAAATTTGAAAATTTTAATTTTTTGTCATTTTTTGCAAAAAATCATGATGGTACCCCTTATCAAAAATGTGAAAATTGGGTCCAAAATTAATTTTTTTAAATCAGACGGAAAGTGTACTGATATTAATAATTAGGTTGTTAGCTCCTCAAAACAGTGCGTTCTTTTGGTTTGGGACCATTTTTGTCCAATTTACAGCAAAAAATCGATTAAGAAAAATATCAAATTTGTACCAAAAATCAAAGTCCAGATTTTCCTCCCAAAAACAAAAAGTATTTTTGACATAAAAATGGAAATAATGATTCCAATATGGAGTGTCGTACCTTGTTGAACTCGTTATCAAATTCCCAATCGATTGGCATTTAAACCTGGAAATTTTTAAAATTTTCCATTTTTTGCAAAAAATCATGATGGAACCCCTTACCAAAAATGTGAAAATTGTGTCCAAAATTAATTTTTCGAAATCTGCCGGAAATTGACAGGGATCGATTTATTAGTTTGTTAGCTGTTCAAAACAGTGCGCAAATTTCATTTTAGACAATTTTTGGCCAAGTTAAAGCAAAAAAACTAATAAAATAATCATATTTTTACACAAAACCCATTAAATAAATCTAAAAATGTGAACATTTTTTATTTTTTATATTTTTTGCTTTGTTCCTCTTCATTTACAAAAAACTATATATATAAAGGCAATAAATAATGCTAGGAGAAAGGAAAAAAAAAGTAAATGACAGATTATGGCACTCCATAAAATTAACTTTAGTTTATAAACCAGAAATAAATTGTTGTGAGAACTTGGGTAAGACGAACCATTCCATTCTCCTTTGCGATTTTTCATTATAAAATGGGAAAAGTTCGAAATTACTATTTGCAACCTAAAAAATATAACAAAATATTGAAATGTTTGTAAGTTATTTGTTTTGTTCAGCTTACTTTTTCTGCAAGACATTTCAACACACATATTTCGTTTTTATTCACTATAAAATTTATAGTAATATAGGTATGAGTTCCAGTAACTAATCGCAGAAATTTTAAATATATTGTTGATTGTGCTCAGAATTGACTTCAAATATCCAACAAACCTTTTTTACAGGAGAGCAGTATATGGTATAAATTTACTTGTGCTTCGGTCGAGACTCTGGATCGGTTTGAAAGTGCTGGTGATGTGAAAAGATATTCTTACTTAAATTGAATACATTAACATACATAAATGTGTACGTTTGTATGGATGTGCATATTTTTATCAAATTTCAGCAGCGAAAACCAAAAAAACCCAAAACTGCGCATACAGCATTTTTGAAATGCACTGGGAACTTAAATCTGTGAACATTTTGGATTGAAATTAAAATGAAACTATATCGAAACTTTGTTAGTGGGTATATTTATTTATTTATAATTTATTTCAGAATTGTTTTAGATTACTTTTACACACATATTTTTGTAACCAAAAAGCGAATTAAATATGTAAGTTTGTTGTTTATAAGGCTGCGTAGCATATCGGAATCGCATATTATTATTATTTATTTATTTATTTTATCAATTACACTTATAGTATATGTCTTGGACGGATTAGTACTATGTTACGATAAAATTGATAATCATGAGAAAGTATTGTGTGATCATCCTTTCAAAAAGGCATCAATCCAATTAGGGCCCCTATATCATCGATTTGTAATTTGTAATCTGTGATCTGCTGTCGTTTAATTGGGATACCTGTATCCAATTCCAATATTTATGTATCAGGAAGACGTTGCGTTTGGGAATACTATTCTGTAGTAATACTTTCATTTCAAACCTGCGTATATATATTTCAAAAGTATAGATCCTCGAACCTGTTCAAAATCGTGTGCATGTGGCAGTTTGATCTCTGTATATCATACATATATACATTTGTAACTAGAAACAAAATAGGATACCTAATTTCGACGATAACTTGAAAGGTATTATATTTAAATAATCAGAGAGGATAAGGATGCCTCAAGTTGTGACTGCTCATACAAATTTCCTATAAAAAAAAGATCAACGGCAGCGTAACATCTAAAGAACACTTTTAACTAAAACTACAACGTTCACATACCATCTTTTAAATTATCTATCTTGCTCTTGCTCTTATCTTTCTTTCTTTAGAACATATTGGATTAAATGCGAAATCTCAGTTGGGAGTGCAGAACACACGAATCGAATTACCACTTGAGAAAATTTGGAATTTAAGTGATTATGATCCTTCAACATCATCCGCTTCACGCTGACATTCAAGTGTTTCGTTTTTCGTTTAAAGTGGCTTACTTTGTCAGGCAATTGTAATTGGCACGTTTGTTAATTATTGTAAGGTTATGTACTCATATGACCCATTAATGCGAATTAAATATAAGGTTCGATCCGATCTGCCTCCCATCCTCGCATCCCCGCATCGCGAAGAGAATGGGAATGAGAATGGTGGCGGAACACGGGTCTGCAATATATAAGTGGAGTTTTTGTGTTCGAAAAACCCTGTTTTCAGGGGACTCTTCTACCACTTGCGAGGGGGCAAGGGCATCTCCTTCTCGGCGTGGTAGACCCTTCGATGGGTCTCCACATATTCACTCTGCGTTTGGGTCTGGGCCAGGATTCGCTCGTCGCTCCTTGCGGCCCTCAAAGCCAGCTGATTTGACGGCAGGGGCTGGAAATATATAATTTAATATATTAATAATATAAAAATAATTAAATATATAATATATGTATGCCTTAGGTTTATATCAGAAATAATATATTATATAATATATTGTGAGTGACTATCAGACGATCGTTACTAAGCTAAAGGGAGTGCCAGGAATACACTTTACACTTTTTTTTGGTCCTTTGAGCCGAGTAGTGGTCTCTAGTGGTCAGTGGTACAGAACAGATATGGAACCCACCTGTCTCGCTTGTCGCCTTGTGCGTGGAGTGCCCTCCGGGGAGGAGACCTCGCCCTCCACTTCCAACTCGTCGGGGGCGGTCCAGTGCTCGGTGAACTCGCTGGCGGATCGGGCCAGCGAGGGATGGCTGAGGGAGCGATGGAAGGAGCGCCGGTCGTCATCGTCGTAGTACTGCATCCGGTAATAGCTGCTCGCATCGCTCACATTGTCCGGATGGGCGTCCATCTGGGGGCGACCAAAGTCCACGGTCACCTCGGACATCGAACGGAAGTCGTTGTGGTCGGTCTGGTAGGAGGTGCGCGAACTCCTCCGCGATCGCTGTAGGTTGAAGGGTCCCCCTGGGCCAGTTCCCGAAGTTCCCGGTCCTCCATGCACTAGGATCATCCCGGGATCATTGCGTATGGTCCTCACACTCGATCCACCATCGCTGTCGTACTCATAGAGGGTGGGCAACGAACTGCGGCGGGATCGGGTGTCCCAAGGCTGCGGCGATTGCTTCTTGCCTCTTCCCTTTGGCATGCCCCTTAGCTCCACATCGGGATCATCATCGCTGGGTGGGGCCAGGATCCTAATGATCACATCCCAGGTCTGCGGCTCGAAGACATGCTCGTATCGGGTGTCCTGGCGAATGCGCTCGAAGTCCTCTCGGACCACCGCCTCGGTGAGCATGGTGCGCAGCGAGGATTGCGTGGTGATGATCTCCTTCCACTTGGCCCGATCGTCGTAGCTCAGCTGCAGATTGTTTGTGTGCACCGAACTCACATCGTCGTGGATGTTGGTTCCAACCTCTGACATTTCGGGCTCCTCCAAAATCCGGATAAGCACATCCCAGTTGGGCACATCCTTGTCCTGCGGCGGCACCTCGATGGGCTTCATATTGCCCACCAGTTCGGGGCTGGTCAGCTTCAGTTTGTTGTCATGGATCTGCGGTGGGATCGGCGGCAGACTCAACTCACTGCGCTCCATTTTGGGCGTGAGTGTTAGCCCCGAGGCACTGGAGATATCCGAGAAGTTCTCCCACAGCTGCTGCTCCCGATCGCTGGGATAGTTTCTCACCCGCACATCAAACTTGGGGTCTGGGATGATTTGAGGAGGAGGAGGCGGAGGTAGCGGTGCCCTGGGCTTGCTCTTGTATTCCGTTACCCTGCGCTTGTGACTCTCGATATCCTCGATGGTCTTCTTCTCGGTCACCGTGCGCAAATAGACATCGTCGACGGTGTGCGAGGTCACCAGCGGTGGCGCAATGGGTGGTGCCGGGGTCACCACCTCATCCTCATAGTAATGCATCGTATCCACCATTTCGGGAACTTCGGAGGACAGATCGGTGATCTCACTGGGCGCCCGACCATCGGTGTAGTCCGACCAGGTCTCCGGACGACCGTCGACCACCTCGTGATGGGTGCGTGTGTACACAGAGAACTTGGGTTCAATTGGGGTCACCATTGGGGCCACCATCTGGGGAGCTGGATGTAGCTCCGGCACATAGGTAAACTGCGAATGCATCGTCTCCACTTGGGGCGGCATTGAGTCCATCGTAAGCACACTCTCCCGATCCTCGTAGGCCTCCATAATGGTCGACAGATTATTGCGATCCGGTCTCAAGGTGGCCACACTTTCCGTATCCGAGGTCACCGGCGATGGTGGTGGAGGTGGTGATTTCTTTACCCTCACCTGGACATCAAACTTGGGTGAATCAACGACGGCACCGATGGCTACGGCCTCCTGCAAAGGAATCGAGTGACGGGTCATCGAAGAGCTACTGATCACCGCATTCGCCGAGGGCATCTCCTGGGCGGGAGCGTAGTGATCACTGTAGATGCTCGACGTTTCGTGGACGAAGGCCCGATTCTCGAAACTGCCCGCCGAACTGAAGGGCAGCGATCGCGTGTCGATCTCCTCGATCTCCGAATGCGATTCGCTGGGGTAATCGGACGGTATGAGGGCTCCCTCGCTGCTCGCCGACGAACTGTAGACCGCCTGGAGGGCGGCATGGGCACGCGGTATCTTGACGCCCTCGAAGGCACTGATGTTGCCCACACTGCTGCCGCTCAGCTTGGTGATCTCCGAGCCACTGCCCATGCTCATGGGCAGGCGACGCACCACCGGAATGCTGCGACTGCGCAGACAGTAGTAGGAAACCGCGAGGCCGAGGAGGAGAAGGGTCAGGAACATGATCGCGCAGATGATCATCAGTATCTGGATGCTCTTCAGCGGCGGCTGCAGCACCGAGCTGGTGGCGATCGGGTTAAGGCTGGGGATTCAGGGGGATTTCGATTAGTTAGGGATTGGTTTTCAAGGAGTCCACATGTTCAAAACGAAGTAACTTACATGGGCGCGGGAAGGGCGGGTGGCAGAGAGGGCACGGGCGGTGGATAGCGGCAGACTATCGTGATGATCTCGTCGCCATCCATCTCCAGATTGGCGTGGAATCGAACGATGATGTTGTTGGTGAACACACGGGTGGGGTTCTGGAGGAGATGGGATTGGGATTAGAACCTATCTTATCTTGTAGGATCTTAGCTTACCTGTATGGTGCCGCATCCCTTCAGCGGCAACTCGAGTCGGTAGCTGAGAGCTCCCTTTCCACTCACGCGGCAGGCACTGCTGCGATCATAGTCGGCCTGGATAATGCCATGGAACGCATCGTTGAACTTGAGATCAACCTGTGGATTGAGAACCGCCGGGTTAACTTGTGGATCCTCCAAGAAAGTCCAGAGATCCAGTTACCTGCATGGATCCTGCGGCGCAGTTGAGAGCGGCCTTCGTTCGGTTGAGGAATATCAGCGGACTGATGTCGTCTAGTTTGGTCACCTTTAAAACGAAATGAATGTAATGTAAAAGATTTCAAAAAACTCAATAAAATGTATACTTTCTTTCAATGCTTGGTACCCTTATATACATAATTATCTACCTATGAACCTAGAGACACTCCACCGCAAACTAGGTGCATTTTTAGTGGGAACTTTTAGTCACGCTCGTGCTCCATTTCGGCTGGAAAACAATAGAAAACCTGTGATTTTCCCTAGGATCTGTGCAACTAGCTCGGTGGAAAGCCCAACGAACGGCTATTGTTGATTCGAAGGCACTTCCACTTCGGAAGCACAGTTACAGTTACTGATATAACACTAGCTTACAAAATGAAAAGATGCAAATGGAGCAGACAAACGCAACTGTAATGTGTAATTTGGGGTTTCAGCTGCACTTCCGCATTAAAATAAAGGCTATTATTAAGCTAGCTTTGAGCTAGAAAAATAAATAAAATAAATAAATTTAGCTAGCTTTGAAAAAGAAATAAGTTAGCGTTGAAGGGACTAGAAAATTAATTTAAAACAAATAATATGATTAAATTAAATTAGCATTAAACAAAAAACGTAAATTAATATAATTAAAATGAAAGAATTAAACTAGCTTTGAGGTAGAAAAATAGATAAATGAAAAATAAAATAAATAAATATTATCTGAAACTAGTTTAAATAAAGTAAATTAAATCACCTTGCCGTCGAGAGTCGCCTCCTCGGGCAGTCCGTTGGTGGTGTAGTTGCCGCTGTCGCCGTGCTGCACATAATTCGACTGGGCCGCCGTCTGTCCGCCGAGGAGGAGGAGAAGGATCAGGATCGGGATCAGGAGAGCCCGCTGTCCTCTTTTGGCCAAAATCGGCCCTTGGTCCGGGTTCATTTCGCTAACAGCTAGTTTGGTGTTGGGCTAAGGGAATAAAATTAATAAATACAAAATTAATTTCCATTGGACCACGTTGTTATTCTGCCTATATAACCAACATGGCGTATGAGCAATAAAACCTTATATGGTCCTGTATGTTTCGGGAAAAAGAGACATACAGAGTCAGGTAACTGAATGGTTTTGATGAAATATTAGCCAGGCTTATGTTTAATTTTAAAACATTTGTTTTGTGGCTTTTCGTCTATCTCTCAAGCACCATAAACAAAAATATCAGACCATAAATCAGTTTGTAAGTTATAGCTATACAAAAATGTACCGTTTACCGTTTAGTTGAACCGTCATCCCAGTCCTCTAAACTAAACTACATACATAAACTACATATGTATGTACCTCGCCCATTGTATATTTCTTTTTGGCGGCCTTCTGTCAACGACCTTCGCCCCAAATATCTGAGATACAAAGATACAGATACAAAGATACATATGTAAGTATGTGTGATTCATGTGGAGCTCAGCTGGGCTAAGAAAAATAACAGAACCCATTTTTTCAAGCGTCTTTCGCTGGGATCTGAGCTCTAATGTATCTCTTTTTTGGGTTTGCTTCCTCTTTGAATAAGGCTTTTTGATTGGCAGATGTTCAGTGTTCAAGATTGATAGGTCAGCCAACTCGAATTTTAATCTGTCAGCCGCAAAATAAAGCAAAACGATTGAAATGATTTGTAAACTGCCTAAACAGAGTGAATTTACCATGAACAAATTGAGAATTTGTATAACCAAGTACATAAATTCTTATAAATTAATTTTTTTAGTTATTCATTAATTTATTTCTCAATTTATATATATATATTTTTTTTATTTTTAATTTATTTATATTTATTTTTTTTATTAATTTATTTATTTATTATTATGTTATTAAAAATCAACTGGGGCTATAAAGGCAACCAATCCACTTACACTTATTGCATAAAAGCCTCTTGGCACACGAAATACGAGAAAAGCCATTCGATTCGAGTAAAATCCGATGTAGAAGTTGAGACCAGACCAAGTAGACCAATATAGCCAGACGCCTACGACAATTTGGCCATATTTGTCAAGCAATCGCCTTGACGCGGATCCACCAACTGCATTGCGACAAAGCAGAAGCAAAAGCAGGCGAAAAGCGAAGCAAAAGCAAAGCCAGTTAAAGTCGAGCCAAGACAACGGCTAAAAGTATAGCAAAACCAGCAGGCTATAGCCGCCACTTGGCTAAAACTCTACTCGATATAAGCTTACCATTTTTTGCAAGAACGGGTTTTTCAGCCAGCCAGCCAGCCAGCCAGCCAGCCAACCAACACACAGATTCAGATTCAGTTTCAGATACAGATACAGATACAAACTCAGATACAGATACTTAGGAGGCACGTAGGAGCGAATTTTAGCCCTGGCAAGGTAACTTTATGGCTTTTCAGTGCACCTGGGCCGAAATCCTGTTGCCGCTGCTCAATTTCTCGATTTCTGCACTCGAAAATATGTACTTGTCAAGGTTGTTGTCACATTTCAATAGACAAATCGACAAACCCTCTTATCACTCGCCGCTGACTCACCGAAAAGAACTTGTTTGTTGGCTGTTGGTTTTGGTTTCACCGGAAACAGGCTATATGCTATATAGGCATTAGGCATTACTGGCCGCTTCGATCGGAACTTGTCGCATTATTGCTAAACTCTGATCTTTAAAACGCCGTCTTAAATACTATAGGGAAAAGTTTGAGGCTTTGAGAAAATCGTTCAATTATCTTTTCTTATGAAAATATTCTAAGGTCCTATGACGGATGTTGAGTCAGTTGTAAAAAATGCAATGACTCAGTCGGATGTGCCTATGGTTTGTTTTTTATTTATTTACCTGAGAAAAGTGTGTGTTAATGCTGCATGTTAAATAAAGTCCATACAAAATATTTTTAATGGTTCATATTTTTATATTAATTATTATTAATATTTTATTATTATATTGATTTATATTTTTTAAATTCTTGATATACATACAATACTTTGTTTAACATTAAAAAATCCATGCAAATATTATTTTTTTATCTGGCATAAACTTTAACTAAATGAGAAAAAAGTTTCTTTATTTTTATGTAACTTTTCTAATTTCCTAATTGCACTCGAAAATCATAGAAAGTCAGGTTTTATTTTTGGAGTACCTGGATTCTCGCGAAAATTCGCAATTAATTGGATTAGTGTTCTTTCTCATGTAAGAGAATTTTGGCGCACACATCTAAGATCGCAATGTATGTACACAGGTATGTTTACTTGTATGTACAGGCAGGCGAGTATCCGAGTATCTTTTGTATGCAGCTTCACAGGCGCAGTCACACACTAACACTGTCTCACCAAAAGGTATCTATAGATAGGTTTGCTTTGTCGCTCGGAAAAACTGGTATTTTAACTGGCTGCTCGCTCCGGGTCTCAAATACTCCACAACACAACACAGCACAGCAAAACACTCCACTCCACTCCACTCCCGTCCCATCAGATCCGAGCTATGGTTTAATGATTACGCGACGACTGAGAGTTGCCAAGGTATGAGTGCCAGTTGAAATACAACTGCACTGGGAGAAATATCTAGATTTATCTTTTATTGTATTATTTAAACGGAATTTATTAGGAAATATACTTTAAATATATATAAATAATTATTTATATAATCTAATAGTTAAAAGATGCCTTTTTGAAAAGCGGACAACATTAAGGTAATTTGAAGAATTGCTGTTGGTTGTTGTAGAATTGGGGCGGCTAATATCTATAAGGACAAAACGTTTGGTTGTCGTAGAATTCTGGAAGCTAATGACTAATAAGGCCGATCTTTTGGACATTGTAGAACTTGAGAGTTGTTGTAGAATTCAGGAAAATAATACCTATTAAGTCTGAACTTAGAATTACTTGCGTATAACTGCGGTGCATATTCAAGATTATCCCATTGTCTAGTACCGGAGTAAAGATTTAAGTTGTTTCTTTCGGTGTACGTCAGGTATGTATCGCGAACTCGGGCTGCGCATGCGCTGTGCGCTTATTAAGCTGTCTCCCTCTCTTTCTACTCTTCTCGCTCCCTCTCGCTTCCCCCAAAAGCGAGCTTGCCTCATCGGCATGCGTAAGCTTCGGAGACAGTGTTCGGTGTTCAGTTTTCAGTTTTCAGCGCTCAGTGCTCAGGCTCTGGAAAACAACAGCTTCTATGGCGGCGTTTCGACAGCATTCCAACTGGGCGATACCCACGCATTAACCATGAATACCTATACCTATACCTACACCTATATATGTACCTATGCACGTACAATCAGTTCTGGGGATCTACTTATGTATATATTGTCTTACAAAAGTTTTAAATTAGTTAGGTACAATAAAAAACAAATTATTATCCCACCCAATCCTATATTTTATAAATATTTTGCGTTGTAATCGTAGTAAAGCTATGTATTTCAATTAGGATATTTTATATAAACATTTTCTGAAATGTACTGAATCATTCCCATGGGAATTTTGTATATGAAAGCTAATTTATAAGCTATAATCCCAGAGATCCCAGAAAAATATGATTATTCATGAGTTTAAAGTGGTAAATTGGTTTCAAAATGTACCAAAATAATGCAAAGTGCATTGGGCCTGCCAAAATAATCATGTTAGGAACTAAAGGCAATGGGAAAGCATCTGTCTACAAAAGGCAGACGTCACGATAGAGATAACAATTAAATTTGATGAAATCATCAAGGCGATGAGAACTCTCCACTCCGAAACTCTGCCACACTTCCGCACACGAAAATCAGATACAATTGAGTGAAACTTTCTCGGCTTCTCGGATCAGAATAAAAAGCAATTTATTCTGACGGGGGATTACTGTACCTCTTCTTTTGTGGCTTTGTGTTTTTTTTGTGGGCGAAAGCCAAAGATTCTTTTGGTTCTTTTGTGAATTGGCCTGCTATTGGAAATATTAGAAACAGGGCGCCATTGTCCACTTGACCGCACTATTTTCTATATCCGCAATTTTTCTTGTTCTATTGGTTTAGTAAGGCGAGAATTCCTGGAATTCCTCGGTGATTTCAATTTAATATTCTGGGTATTAGGTCCCTTGGAAAAGTGTCACACCTCTAATTCAGTCAATGCCATTTGAATGCATCACACATTTTAGTTTCTGTGTAGTTTTTTAGTTTTCTTTAGTATTAGCACAGTTGCATTTATTAGCATTTTTTAACCCACTTGGTGTTGAATTAAAAACTCAAACAAACGCATATTTTTGTGTAATCAGTTTGCAGTTTTAATAGGTCATCATTGTTAAGCCAATTAATTTACACTTATTGTTTTTGATTTTAGTCAGTTGTTTTGCTTTTGCATCCTTACCAATTTACTAGCTCTAGAGTTTTGAATTTAAGAACCCCAGATGCCTAAATCAATATATAAAATATATGAATGCAACTTAAAAAAAACACAATACACTACAAAAAAATACAATTCCTGTCACAGAAGATCACAAAAGTTGTTTGTAAATTAGCCACGCAGAGAGGAAGAGCTTTCGCAAGTGAGTTACGGGAAATGGTTATACAAATAGTTATACAAAATAGTTATGAAAAACAAACAAACAAAAGGTTTTAGGTTTAGGTTTATATACTTTTTCCGTTCGAGTCGCGATTCCGACGTCTGGTTTTGTTTTTATCCAAATTTAAATAAAGGCCGATCTTTTTGTGCTTCTTTTTAACTGATTTTTTTGTGATCTGAGACCAGACTTGTCTCTAACACTGGTCCGTGCCCGAACGCGCTCTAGTGGATTACTCGCTGGCGACTGTTTTGGCCGCTCGCCAATCTGGAAAGCTGGCCCCACACACTGAGCACTGAGTCGGCCTTCTCGACTCGAGCTCGTCTCGTCCCACAGCTTTTGAGCCAAGTTGAGTTTTGAAGTTGAGGCTGGGTCTCTGCTCTGCTCTGGGCACTTATCAATACGTTGGTCTCCCATTTGCCAGTTGCCAGCCCACCAGAGGTGATAACTTGGCTACAAAAGTCAATATTGTATTTATCTTTTAACAGCTCCAAGAACAAAAGTGCAAAATAAAATGATCTCTTTATTTAACAGTATTTCCGAATTTCTGTGCTTTTTTTTAAGATTTTAATATTAATTCGATCTAGGTTACTTTGGCTACTTTCCGTTTTTTGGGGAGACCTTTATAGATTAGTTTAGATTTAAGTTTTAAGAATTAGATTCGATTATAAAACCGATGTTAGATTGTGATTGGGATATAGATATGATTTCAATTTAATTGCTGATTTTAAACATTATTTAATATTCATACAGATATTTATTATATTTTATTTTATTTTATTTTTATTATTTATTTTTTTTATCATTATTTTCATGTGCGATCTGGCTAATAAAATTCTACAGGGCCCAGCACTGGGTAATAGCCATATTCCCCGTCTCATTCTTTCTCGTGCAATCGTCTAACGTAATTTCAGCTCGGGTTTCGGTTTAAGCCGCCTCGCTCACCTTTGCTGGCTCACCTGGCTCACCTGGCTCAGCGATGCAAGACGAGAGCTCACTTGTCACTTGGGTTTGGGTTTGGGTTTGTGTTTGGGTTTGGAACCCCAAATGAGAGCCCTGTTGCCAAAACCTGTTGCGTACAGTGAACGAATTTCGTTTGGAAATAACAAAAGCAAATATTGGGTATACGGAGTAATATTGGTAAAAAATAAATGTATTGTTTTACAGATACTCAAAAAAGTAAGACATAGCTCATATTTTACGACTATATTTCCGTTGATACTGTAATAAAGCGGACATATTTTCTTTAAGTGTACTATCGCCACTCTCTTAAGCGCCTCACTAATTCTCTTTGAAGAACTTTTCTGAACCACTTTTGGGGATTTTGGGTTGCGTTGCTAGTAATGAGCTCCACAAATTTTCATTATTAGAATATAATTATTATCATTATGAAAAAGAAACTGTTAGAAAATGTTGTATTAGATTAAAAATCTAGGTTTGCATTGAAAATCTAAAATGCAATACAGCAAAATAAATACAGCAATACAATTATTCGATACCACCACTTTTCGACCCATTGAAAAAATCACACTTTTGACCCCGTTTTTCGGCTGTAACTTAGCCAAAAATGGTCCCAAATTTAAAAGTCGCACTGTTTTGGACAACTAACAATCTAAACTAACGATCCCCATCACTTTTCGAGAAATTTATTTTTTGATCAATTTTCGCATTTTTGATAAGGGGTACCATCATAATTTTTTGCGAAAAATGGAAAAATTTAAAAATTTTCATGTTTAAATGCCAATCGGTTGGGAATTTAATAACAAGTTCAACAAGGTATGACACGCCATATTTGGTCATTATTTCCATTTTTATGTCGAAAATACTATTTGTTTTTGGGAGGAAAATCTGGACTTTGATTTTTGGTACAAATTTGAAATTTTTCTTTATCGATTTTTTGCTGTAACTTGGACAAAAATGGTCCCAAATCAAAAGTGCGCACTGTTTTGAGCAGCTAACAACCTAATAATTAATATCAGTACACTTTCCGTCTGATTTAAAAAAATTAATTTTGGACCCAATTTTCACATCATGATTTTTTGCAAAAAATGACAAAAAACTAAAATTTTCAAATTTAAATGCCAATCGATTGGGAATTAAATAACGAGCTCAACGATGTATGGCACTCCATATTTTGACAATCTTTTGGCTAAAATACAAATTTTTTAGATCGCACTTTGAACAAAAATATCCGAATTTCATTCCATACTTTTTGAATTCAACGATTCTAGATCTTCAAAGATTCGTTAAAAATTTAGGGATAAATATACTTTCTAATAAGTTGCCTATTTCGATCATACAGTGAGAATCTCTCTTACGATACATCATATTTCCCAGACTATAAACAATTGTGTGTTTTTTGATAAATATATAAATTTATAAACAGAATAAATAAGATGAAGGAGGGCCGTTCAGGGCGCTCTCCTCGGAGATAACGAGAGATTGGTTTTTGGTGTGTTGGTGCTGGAAATGGGATGGACATCCATCCATCCATCTGATTTACCAGTCATCTTCGACATCCTTGGAGATCTCAAGGCGGAAGGAGGTCTTGAAATTTTGCAGCTTGCGTCGGCAGTTTCTGCTAAGCGGATTATTCCGAAGATCAACCAGAGCCAAAGAGTCACTGGCTATAGCCTCATCCGTATCAATTTCTAGGATATGAGATAAGATATCGTATTATACTCAAATTTTATATTATATTATTTAATATTACATTACCCAATATGGCATTGTCCTGGGCATCCAGACTGGCGAGACTCTCAAGCTTAAAGACTACTTGTGGTAGGACGATGAACGAGTTGTTGGAGATATTCAGCTTCGTCAACGCAGTCAAGCTGGCGAACTCCTCTGGCAGCCTCGAAAGTTTGTTGTGTGAAAGATTAAGATCTGTAAGATGAGTAACCATTTGTAAATTTTTGGGTATATATTATACATTATAGATAGCACTTCTCGCCGAATTATTTTAACGTCAAGTCGATCGGGGTGATTTTAGCTGATTCCCGCTTTTTTGGAATGGCTTGCATAGGGTAGTCTAGATGGGGGAGACAGGAGACCCACCTGTGATGGTGCTGAACTTTTGCGAGAACTTGGGTGAAACGCTTTTGAGAACGTTGCCACTGAGATTGCAGGTCACCAGTTCTGTGTTTCGCATTAGGTGATAGACTGCATCGGGTATCTGCATCAGCTCGCAGCTCGAAAGATCTGAAAGGGTCAAAGCAATAGTTATGAGACCTAAAGTATTGAATGAAGTCATTTAATAGGTTTTTTGGAAAAGAACGAAGCCAGCTGTGAAATAGCTTTTTCCTATCAAAAAGCTTCGAAATGATTATTCCAAATTTCAATGACGAAGAAATGTATATATCTATATAAGAACCAAATTTTAAGCAACTCCTACTCTTACCTAAATGAGCACTTTCGTTGGCATTTTCACAACGCTCAATCACCTTCACCACCAAGTGCGCCATCACAGCACCAGGTTTACATGCAATCCGTTGTAGGAACCTTCCTTATCAATGTGGCTGGCTATAACTATACTATATAATTCCCCTCTTTGTTTCCTCGATCTTTACGCTGGCCCACTGAGCACGTGAATGGAACGGCCTAAATATAAATACGGCATTTCCCCATCTGCGCACGCAACTTATTATGCGAAGAGAGCCGATATCGGCCGCTCTTTATTCTCTATATAATATAAGTGAGTCACCGCCGATCGCAAAAGCTTTTTCGGATATTCAGTATAAGAGCAGGGAGATTGGAGAGGAAAATTGCGGAAATTGCGTCTGTCCACACTAGAATATTAATAATAATAAAATAATATCGAGGCTAAAACTCTTATGATTTACATCATTAAATTAAGAGTTCTCTTGTTTTCATGTATTATCTGAACAGAACAAAATATAATGAGGAACTTATTCCAGAAACGCCATTTCGATTTTCTGATGTGACTAAATATTTTATTTTAAAATTTTAACTAGAATTAGAATAATTATATTTAATGTTTAGATTTTCGGAAAAACATTTAAAATTGTTTGTATTTACATTTAAAATTGTTTGTATTTTTCAAATTAAACTCTTATCAACTTAAGATTTTAAGTTTTTAAACAAAATTAAAAATGTATTTTTATTTTTCTGTACCTCCGATGACCTCCGATTTTAGAAAGCAAATGGCGTTGTTTTCACAAAATAAGTACTCTGGCCGAAATGAATAATTTATAGCGTTGTAAATGTCTTCTTTAATAATAAAAAAATCCAGAGAAATATTGGATTTTGCAGTTGTAAAATATATTGTTTGTATACAATTTTTTTATTTTAATAGCAAACTTGTTTTTTTTAGTCTCAGTAAGTTAAGACGTCATTTTCAGATATCTAAGTTGTATAATATCAACAAAATCGAAATTAATCACAAATCACAATCACATATTTATCTGTACGAAACACAGGTTGCGTATCAGGGAAGGCCAATGTCTTGGTAATTATTACGACCCCCACTTATCTGGCCCATTGATAATTACCTTTCTTTGTTAGCCCAAGACTGAAGAACTTTCGGAATACAATGCAGTGCATATAATATGTATGAAACGATCGGCAGCGACGCACTTTCTGTGGAAATTTGCAGGGGGAGTGGGCAGACCCTCAAATTATAAACAAAAATTGTTGCTTTCGAATGGGGAAGTCGGTGCGCAATAACTGAAATTGGCTAATGGCCAATTGTCCATACTACGACCTATATATATAGATGGAACAAACAGAACTGCGCCTCAAAAGGCAAAAAAAGACCAACTGGATGGGTCACCATTTCGAAAGGTGACCCAAACTTTCATTCGCTCACCCAGCCTTTGGTTCTCCTTGGCGTCCTCGCACCGCCGAACCACCCGGATGACTCCCTGCCCGGCGATGGGCGGAAAGGTGCCGATTCCACCGATCCTCGCTATATGAGGCGGTATACTAGGATCGTCCGATCCGTTGTCCTCGCTATCCTCGATGTTGCTGCTGCGGTTGTTTCGGTCAGTTCCATCGTTGGGATCGTTGTTGCCACCATTATTGTTACCATTATTACCATTACTTCCATTATTGGGGGGGATGTTTGTTATATCGTTGCCAAAAGGCCGCATTTTATTTTATTTGATCTTTGAACGGTTGGTATATTTCAAATCGTTTGGTGTCTCACTGGCTAATCACTCGAAAAAAATATATATATGTATATTTTTATTTTCAATTTTCAATCACTGTTTATAGTTCGAAATATAACTGTATTTCTTGTTATTTGAATTATTTGGATTATTTAAACGCGAGCTACTTCGCAAACCAACTGAACGTGACTCTCTTCCGCATTGAAATATTGAAAATGCTTTTTACTTTCGGTTTTTATAGCACGAAGAAGAAAGAAAAGCTGCGCATAACAAAACAAATGAAAAATAAAATGGGAAGAAAAACAAAATAATAACACACAATTTGGCTGATTTAATGGCACACCGAAGACACAACACTCTTTTTTTTTGGCTCTAAATCAATATTTATTTAGTGGAAATGATTGCCTTAGTTCGATAAGAACTGAACTGCTTGTTTATGAAATTAGCGCCAGGTAAAATAGATTATATATTGTATTTATAATAATTTAATTAATATTTAATTTAAAACTGAGTATTGGTTTCCATTACAAATTTGTTTGGATAAAAGCCTTGTTTTAATCCCTTCTTTAAAACGTAAGTTCGGAAAAAAAATAGTTCATAAAAAATTAAGACAAACTCCTCTCTTTTATTTAATTTTTAAATTTTATGTGTCAAACTTGTTCATTTAACCCTTTCAACCTCTTCCAAAGAGTATCGCTGCATCGTAGCAAACTGTCTTGTCATCCTAAGAGCAATAGCCTCTGATATAAACAGTCCTTCTTTCTCTTGCCAATAAATGAGCTTGTTCTAGCTGCGGAAAAGTGTAAAAGTTCAATGCAGAGAGAGAGAGAGGATCGCGCGTTGCACTGTCTAACAAAATTAGGGAATACGAAATTGCATTAAGTAATTAAAAAAACAAATATTTTAATAAATAATAGGTTATTTATGAATTTGTTAGTACCCATTTCATTTAAAATCTCTTCTTTAGTCTTCCGGGTTGCAACTTTTTGTTGACCAGTGTTATCAGTGTAAAACGGTCGAAATACTTATAGAACCGACATTTACGCATCAGCCGTTCTTTCCGTTTCTTTCCACTCAAAACAAGTCATATTGAACACCGCATTTCCATGTAATATATGTGTAAATATAATGTAAGACGTAGAGATCCTTACTTATTTAAGATAATGGCCAATTTCAAGGTCGCCAAGGCCATTCTACCCATTATCTTGTGCTCTGTTCCCATGGAGAATAAAACTAATTCCAAGTGATGGAAGAGAGTTCGCAAAAAAAGTTCATCACTGCACTTTCTATTGCAATTGTCTTGTTTAAAAGTAAAAATACTTTTAAATGGTTAATGTTATTTTTTAATGATATGTGCTCTTGGTAGAACTCCTGGTTTTGATGAGTTTGGCTCGAAAATTCGTTGTTTTAGTGCCAAATAAGTATTAATAAAAAGAGTATCTCTGTATCGAAACAATATAATTACTCGTTTCAAGAGCAATAGCATCTGATGTAGTCACTTCTTCTCTTGGCCATAAGGCTCTTTTGGCTTCGGAAAAGTGTAAAAGTTCAATACAGATGGAGAATTTTCGGTGGAAAACGCTTTATCACTCATACGCACTGTTGTTTTCGATCAAAAAGTTAGTTCAATCTGGATGCCACTTTCTACAATTATATTCAACTAACTCCAGTCAACGTCAAAAATGTTTAATTTAATTTGCACACACGATTTTTAAATATTATATATATTATACACATAAATTTAGCTATAAAATAATAATGAAATATCATTAAAAATGTGAAAGAACCTAAGGTAAATTTGGTTAAAAATTTTTATTATTCGCCAAAACAAGTTTGAACGCTATAGATACCATTGATGTTTTGTATTTGGGTTTGAGTTTGGGTTAATCCCAATGTTATGTATTTACAAATCGGTTTCAAAACTGACAAATAAGCGTATTTCGATTGAAACGAATGGCTAAAATTGAAATACTTCTAGGTAAGTATGCCACAACACGAATTAAAAATGCCCATTAGTTCACTAACACATTTCCAGTCTACTACTTAAGATTATGTACGACGATACCACTGACATATCTTAGATTTGGGTTGTGGGTATCAGACTGGAGCTTGAATAATATAGATATTTTCATAATATTGTTTCGATAATATTGATGTTTTCGAAAAAAAATAATAATTAAATTTAATTATATTTATAATAAAACGTCAGAATAATATCAATGTTTCCAAAAAACATCGATTTTAGAAAAACATCGAAATACCGATATTTTTCAAGCTCTATATCAGACCCTTCTGATACCCCACTGCCAGTACCCTACTGCAGGACCACTCCCTGTGCATGCTGAAGACCAGTGCACAAGTACAGCATTATAATGCTGAGCGCCTGAACCCGTTCATCCGATCTGTCCGATTTCCAGGGCGACTGTCCATGGATTTCCGTCGCCTTTTCGGCATCATTCATCTGGGTGTAACCCTCGGTTTCAGCATCTAGAGCTACCTTTAGTTTCGTAAGCTGCATAGATATAAATATTAGATAATGGATAAAAATGTTTTATATATATTATATTTCATTACCAGCTCGTTTATTTTGGCCACTCGCTCGTCGGGCGGCAGGCCAACGTATAAATGTTTGCTGGTGCTCTTGGCCAGGTTCATCAGATCCTCGTTGCGGGTGTGCCGGACGATGGGCTCGGTGATGACGATCACCTGCTCGAAGCTGAGTTCCGGACAGTCCAATGGCAGGGCCTCCAAATGCTGGGTGACGCTCTCGAAGGGATTCGGCTGAAGACCGGGTGCAGGAGTCGCCTCCTCCACTATCGATGATTTTCTGCAACATTTTTAAGAGATTAAGAGTTTAAGAGTTCAACAAGCATTTATTTCAGTGTAAACTCACCTCGATGGCGTGTGCTGGGGACTGGGTGGCAGGCTCTTGGAGTTCATCTGCTGACCACCACTGCCCGTTAGCGAGGACACGATGCCGGGTATATCGAGGTTGCTAGCCTGCCGCTTGATGCCCTGGGCCAGCATCCCGGTGAGACTGGATCTGTGCACATCCAGGCCAGCCGAAGCGGAAGGGGTCTGGATGGATTGGCCCTGATCGCCGCCAGATGCTGCCGTTGATACCACTGACGAAGCCACCGAAGCAGTCTCGTCCAAAAGAGACGATCCAGTAGTGCTGCCATCGAGGATCTCTGGATTGTCCGGATCCGCCTGCGTGATGGTGAACTCCGGCCGGCTGATCATCGCCGAAGTGGAGCCGGAACAGTCCACCGGACCACAGACGGTGGCCATCTGGCACTTGACAATGCACTTCTTGTGGCACGACATGGAGCACTCGCGGCACTGCATGGCGTCCTTCAGCCAGATCTTCTTGCCACAGAAGTCGCACTGCGTGGCCCGATGAAAGTGGGTCCGCACGAAGTCATGGGCCCTCGGAAGGGCCGAAGTCTGGGCATTCGAGGAATCGCCGGAGCCTGTAGCTGTGGAGCTGTCCGCCGCCGGGGTGCTCATCACCTTCAGGAACTGTTCCTCCAGTGCCACTCGATCGTTTCTGCATTTATGGAAATTAAGAAATAAGAATGCTTTTTAATATATGAAATGATTAAAAATCAAAGTATTTTCCTCATCAAAATGATTTCGAGAACACTTGTTCTCAAAAAAGTAAGAAGAGAAAATTCTCTAATAAAGCAGATGCTCTTGATTTTTCTTCTTCAAGTTCTCTAGTTTTCTCGTTTGCCAAACTATGAGCTTACCTAGTCTGCGACTGCGACTGGGACTTGGGACTGGAGCCACCTTTGAGGGAACCTTCGCCCAGCGTCAAATTGGGATTGCCCAGCCAGGAGAAGCCAAACAGAATGTCGCCAAAGCAGAGGTTCGGATTGAACCCAGACTGATTTGACAGGGGATGCATCTTCCTAAGGGATAAATTAGATAATTAAAATACAAAATAGAAACCAAAAAACTTTAAAGAACACCTACACGGCCTGAAGCGATGCCGGATTGAGGCTGATCTGCTTGAGACATTGGTTCAGACTTGTCTCGGAGCACTCGACCAGGATCTGACCGATCTGGACATTGTGGTAGCCCAGAAGGACACTCTCGCCGGCGGACGTCTTGCCGAAGACGCAGACGTTGAGGAAGCGACTGGAGTTGTCCAGCTGAAAGCTGCACATGTCGTCCATGTGGATAAGCGGACTGAAGGCGCAGTCGATGGTCGAGTGCTGGTAGAAATAGTTGACCGTTAGCTCCTCTGCCTCTTTCTCTTTCTCTTTGTCCTTATCTTTGTCCGTAACTTTGTCCTTATCCTTCTCCTTATCTTTGTCCGTAACTTTGTCCTTATCTTTGTCCTTATCCTTATCGCCGGCATCTCGGCTCATGGTCTTCTTGATGGCCTTGGCTATGAGGTTGGACTTCTTGGGCGAGTTAGTGGGTGTGCCGCTCAAGCTAGGCTTCACCACCAGGTGCTTGGGCAATGGCGGATCAGCCACTTCCGCTTCCGATTCCACCATTCGGTTCGGCTGAGGAAGATCCCCCAGCTCCTCGTACTTCTCAAAATCCTCCAGAATGGCATCGTTGCGAATGATACCCGGAATGATGCGTTCAATTCGCAGACTAAAGACAGTGGCCTGCAGCGTCCTGACCACCTTGGCGATCTGCTGAATGGTGGTCACCGGCCTGCCCTCGATGGCCACCAGGACATCGCCTGCGAGGAGATTGGATTTGCAAGCCGGGGTATTGGGTAGAACCGATTCTATGCGGACCACCTGGCTGCCGCTCTGCTTGAAGACGATGCCGATCTGCTGGTTCTTCGCCTTGTGAATGAACACGTCCATCGAGATGAGCACATTGCGGCTGTCCCTTTGATTGGCCTCGATGAAGGGCACCGGAGCCAAGGTAATGGTGCAGTAGGTCTCGCTGGCCCCTGGATAGGTTATCAAACGGGACAGCTCCGCCAGCTTGACCTGCAGCACGCCGTTCGGCTGGATGTCACAGTCCGCCACATCCGCATCCACATCCGCGGCGGTCCAGTGGAAGAAGGGCTTGTAGCGCAGCTTGTAGTTGGGCAGCGTGTGTTTCCGGCGCACCGCCTTCCGGATCTGATTCGATATCAGATTAGTAATGTTCGACTGCATCTGGCGGCCCTGGTACTTGGACTCGATGTCCAGTATCAGCTCCGGATCTCCGAGGAAGCTAATTGACCAGTGCGTGTAGGGTTTCCGCGTGAACTGCAGACGCGCCATCCCCGAGAGCTGCTTGACTGTTAAAAACATAATAGTACAGTAAACTTAGGTCTAGATATATCATCATATATATCATCCTATATCTATGAAGAATAACGATACACAAACATAGATCTAGATATATCAGCATATCATCATATATTATCCTATATCCCTAAGATAACTCACCCTTGAGGGTTATGGATCCCTTTTTTCCCAGCACCATGTCGGCGTCAATGGAAGTTGTGAAGTTGCCCACATAGTTGATGTCCAGCAGGAGATCCAGGTTCTCGATGCGCTGCTCGTCCTTGTCCAACTCCACGTTGTGGACCGAAAGGGACCGGATGTCGGGAAATTGGTCTCCCAGCTCAAGCTCTTTGATCTAAAAGATGTAGATATATAGAGATATATATACTATCTAACAAGATGAGACAGGTTTGGATCACAAA
Source organism: Drosophila pseudotakahashii (assembly GCA_035046095.1). NCBI lineage: Eukaryota > Metazoa > Arthropoda > Insecta > Diptera > Drosophilidae > Drosophila > Drosophila pseudotakahashii. The sequence continues at coordinate 22,370,208 of JAWNOE010000105.1, forward strand.
CATCCTTCAACTTGTTACACTTATATTGAATTTGTATACCCACCGTGAGCTTATCTAGAAGTTTTCCGGTGGTAGTCTTTGTAATCAGTTCGTCCAGTTCGATGGACAGCTTGCGGTAGAACCATTTCCGCACCCGGTTAGAGTTCTTGAACTCGTGGAAGAGGAACTGCATCACGAAGTTGAGTGAGACCAAGGCCGAGGCTCTCCGTAGGCTCTCCTGGTGGTTCTCACATCCATTACCGGCTCCTCCTGCTCCCCCTCCTCCGCCGCCCATTCCGGAATTGGATAACCTCTTCAGATTCCGGGCCGTTTGCTTGATGTTCTATAGATGATGATAAAGAAATAGGCGTTATTATTACAATAAATATAGTATAACTACTCACCAATGGCAGGGTGTATTTGGCGTTCATCTGCTTCTGCTCCTCGCTTTCATCCGGTAGATTGGAGAACTTGATAAAGATGAGATATTGCAGCAGGATCATCACCACCCCGCCGATCAACAGGAAGATCAAGCAAAGGAGCAGTATGTTCGAAATAGGTATCTCCATGGTTTCTCCTGGTGAAATTCCTCTCACTCGTTTGAAATATTGAAATATATCTCAGTTCCTCCGATTCTTCTGTTTGATTCTGGATCTCGAAAGCCGAAAAATCTGATGTCAGTCTTTTCAATTACGTTCTGGATGTGCTCGTGCTCGCATTGTATCGCCCAGTTTTGGTGTGTATTGCTTTAGCCCTCGATTTCGATTTCGATTTCGATGCCCCATCCATTTGGGTGGTACTTCTGTCGATTTCGCCAATATGAGGCTGGTTTCCAGCTAGCTAGCAGTTAGCTGTAAACTGACAATTGTTACAACCACTGTATGGGCGACATAAAATCAATATGTATTTGCAGCAGTGGCTGCGCCTTTTTTTGCTTTCGATGCGCATGTCCCCGGATCAGCTGGTAATGGTAACCTGGTTCCTGGGGGTTGATTTACAGCCCATAGCCCATCTGGAGCCCAGCAATCAGCCGGACCTCACAGCCCCAGCTGTTATGTTCTGCATGGAACCCACTTTCGAACAGCCCCTATAATGGAAGCTCTATAAGGGGGGTTGCAGCACCCAGATCGGCCATGGGTCATTCCTTTGCATCTATTTTCGTTCCACTACCTAAGGCATTCGAATGGAGTTAGATATCTCCATATCAGTTGATGGCCATGGGAATTTTACTCTAAACCTCTTATATATAAGAGATGATTTGAAAAAAATAATGTTTTTACATACAAAAGTACACTTTCTAAAAACAATCAGTATTTTGCACGTATCAATGGAAATAATGATCCAAAAATTAAATGTCATACGGTATGACATTAATTAACAGTTACTTTATGACTTATAAAACTGAAATATAAAAATTTAAAACTGGGAAAAGAGTTATTATTTCTATATTTAAATTTTGTAATCCAAAGTAAATTTGAGTATTTGAGTTCTACACCGAACAAAAAAATGATCAAAGAAACTAAACTATTCGTATATTAATTCCAAACTATTAATTAAAATATATATTTTAATACATTTTAAATTATATTTGAATACTACTTAATACTTTCGGGAGTGTTATAAATTACACCCAAAAGTATGAACTTTATAGTATTTAGTATAACATTAATGCTACAGAGTTCAAAGTTTATATAATTCGGTCGTAATTTGATACCACACTTTTATTGTGGAACAATTATATTTTTAATACAACGAGTATCAAGATGGCCATGGCATGAAGTCAGGAAATTGCTCCGTCATCCCACAAATTTGCCCAAATTTCAGCATCAAATTTGCTGTTTCAAAACAAGTTTCTGGGTTTCTGACACCAGGCGAACAGAATTAGCAGTTGGTCGCTGCTGGTAATTCTCACTTAGCTCTCATAACGGTTCTTTTTTCAAGATGGCTGCCCTTTGCATGTTTCTCCTCCCCCACCGACCAATCAGAGTCGAGCTTACTGGAAGACAACCGTTAGTTTAAGGGAAAACGCAAATTAGAGATGGGCAACTACGTTGTTCTTGTGTTCGTGTCACGAATTGGGCACGACAGGCACGAGTTTGTATGGAGCGTGCTAAAGAGAGGCCATCTCTAAGTAGAGCGTATAAAACTGACCGTACACCTGCTATCGTTTCTGTTCGCCTGGTATCTGAAATCCAGAAATCTCACTATTTGACCGAGAAAAATGTTGCTGAATGCTAACGGAAACATTAAAATTTATATTTATTTAGCTTATTAACTAAAAAAAAAGAAATTGACAAAGAAATGTAATGTTTTAAAATCAGCTGAAAAGCTGTTTAATTTTTGGAGAAGTTATAACTAAAACTTCTATTTTGTACCAAAAAAACAGATATTTATTAAAAAATTAGTATTTTGGCCATAATAATGGGAATAATTATCCGGATGTGGAATGTAATACCTCGTTGAGCTCGTATTTTTATTCCCAATCAATTGGCATTCAAACATAGAATTTTTTAATTTTTAGCATTTTTTGCAAAAATTGTGATGTAACCCCTTATCAAAAAAGTGAAAATTTATCAAAAAATAAATTTTCCGGAAAGTGATGGGGATCGTTACTTTAGGTTGTTAGCTATTCAAAACAGTCGGTCTTTTAGCTATGGGCCTTGATTTGTCCAAATTACGACTAAAAAACCAAAATAAAATTATCTCTTTGCCTAAAATTCTAATCCATATTTTCAGCCTAAAATATCAGTATGCTTACGGAAATTTAAAAAATCAGATTATAAATCAGTCGAAACAATTTTAATCAATTGCTCAAAAGTATGCTATATGTATTTTGAGGTCATGAAATCGAGAAATCGCCCCGTCATCACACAAATTTGACAAAATTTCTGCTTCGAAATGAACCAGATTTACAAATTTCTTGAGTCTTGACACCAGGCGCACATAATCCGCAGTTGGTCGCTGCTGTTTATTCTGACTTAGCTCACATAACGGTGCTTTTTTCAAGATGGCTGTCGTTTGCACGTTTCCCCTCCCTCACCGACCAATCAGAGTCGAGCTTACTGGAAGACAACCGTTAGTTTAAGGGAAAACGCAAATTAGAGATGGGCAACTACGTTGTTCTTGTGTTCGTGTCACGAATTGGGCACGACAGGCACGAGTTTGTATGGAGCGTGCTAAAGAGTGGCCATCTCTAAGTAAGGGCGTATTAAACTAACCGTTCACCTGCTATCGTTTCTGTTCGCCTGGTATCTGAAATCTAGAAATCGCACTATTTGACCGAGAAAAATGTTGCTGAATGCTAACGGAATCTTAAAAATTTATATTTATTTATTTAGCTTATTAACTAAAAAAAAGGGAAATTGACAAAAAAATTGAATGTTTTAAAATCAGCTGAAAAGCTGTTTAATTTTTTTTTTTGCCAAGCTATAACAAAAAAAGGAATTTGAACATTTAAATTTTTACCTATTTTGATCAAAAAATAAATATTTCCAAAAGTGGAAAGAAATCAGTCGGGTTTTCAGTCAACACACCTATATATATCTAATGTATTTTAGAACTTTGTTTTTATTATTTTCATTTTTGCGGGATTAACGCATATTTAAAATAGTGATTTATTTGTCCTTTTAAAACATTTAAGTACCTTTTTATTTATATTTAGACACAGTTTAAAAGTTATGGCCAAACGATTATTTTTTAGCTAAACCCTTTTCTTATGAGTGTTGTGACAAGGAAAATAAAAAGTATACAAGAAATTGTTTTGTTCTAATATTTATTATCAACTATAATTTTTATTATCCAAACGTTGTGTTAAATTTAACTTTAACATATTGTTATTCTTTTATATTGGATGGTTTTTGTAAAACGTTTATTTTAATAGTTCGTTATTTTTTGGTTAAATGGGTAGGTTTTCGAAAAGCTTATATACACACAATATAAAATGTTGCTTTACTGTTTACAATCAGTCTCGTTTTAATGTTTTTTTCCATTTTAAAGTTTCATGATCATTATCTAACGCTATTTTATACAAAATATATATGATAGTTACTAAATTACAAGCCCATAAATTGGTAATAATAGTTGGGTGAATAAAAATACATCGGTATAGACGCAATAATAATCGAATATTAACCAATCTTACAGTCGTTAGGAATACAATGTAAACGTGATCCTATACAGTAGTAAAAATAGTAAAATATATACTATATATCAGCCTTAAATCTAGCTAACTAACTATTTTGTTGTATTCTTAATTGACACATCAAAATGTAACGTCTTGCAGCTCGTTCTGAGCCTGCGCCTGCATTTTGCACGTATGTGTTCGATGCGGCGCCGATGAGGACCCAAAGTTATGCTGCTGCTGATGTTGTTCCCCACAGTCGGATGGCGTTTTCGGCAGAGGTAGCGATCGTATTGAGATTTGCGAGAGGTGCTGCGATTGGTGTATTTGAAAACGACCCTGGTAGTATAGCGTTGACATTTGCGAGGGGTCTATGTTCACGAGAAAGGGCTGCAGGTTTCGACTGTGCTCCTTAAAAATGTCCTCCATGTGCAACATGCAATCCTGCACCTGAGCCTGTTCGTAGAACAATCATGTAAATGCAGGATAATGAAGGGAATCACTCCCCAAAACTCACTTGCTCCACGCTAGTCAGGTCGGTCATCAGACTCAACAGGAAGTGCAAGTTGTGACCCGACCGCAGATGCCACTTTAAGCCATTCATCGAAGCTGCAATGCTCGATGCAGCTATTGTGCTGGCCGAGAACTTGGCAAACTTGTGTTCTTTTCAAACAAACCAAAAAGGTAACATAACATCAGTATTATCACATATTATATTATATTATGAGCATACCTTTTGCCGCCAGCGATATAAATGCCTGAGCATGTCCCCTGACCTTTCCAATGTTTATGTCCGGGAAGTTTTTACTTCCTATCGGAAGGCGCATCATCAAGAGCTCAAGGAAATCCAGAGGAGTCACAGACGAAAGGTCCCAACCCAATCGGCTCAGCACATACAGCTCCCATTTCTGAAAGAGAGAGAAACAATTTTATTTAAATCATAAGGAAAAAGTTATAGGACAAACAGGTGGTGCTTACTATCAAATCGTCCTTGTATATGCTGTTGTCCGTATAAACAACCAGCAAATCCACCGAAAGTGCACGACAGCTGGGCTCACGGAGCTTGGAGGCAAGTAGAAGACAGGCAGCAGCCAATATTTGCAGATGGGTCTTGCGCACCGATTTGCTCGAAAGAAATCGATCCATGTAATTCAAGGCCAGCAACACGACCTCTTCCTGGCAATTTTCCTCAGCACACACCTGTAGATAACGAATAATAATAAATTAATTAATTAAATATCTCATCAAAGAATCTGAGTGACTAGAAAAATATAACTTGAATAAATTAAATAAATACCATTAAATGGTATGGGCATTGCTTTCTCAGGAAATAGTATCACAAATAATTATTTGGATTATAATCCAATCCAAATACAGTTTTTAATGGAAAATACAGATTTTTGGAATATTATTAAAAAATATTACCAAAATCTGAGTAAAAACCTGAGTCTGAATCTCTCGAAATACTCACTTCCATCATCCATTCGGCTACAATTTTTCGCATTGGCGGCGTAATGTCCTTCTGAATGGCGAAGTACGTGTCCACCTGGTCCATCTGGTGGTGCTTCTCCTCGGCCTTGAGGGCATTCTCTAAGCACCGATCCGAATACAATGTGGGATCCCCGATGGCTGTGTTGACGTTGTCTGTTGCGGGTGAATCGGCTGTTTTGGACAGTCGATCGTCATATCGCTGGGATTGGGATTGGAACTGGGATTGTGATTGTAAGAGCGATTGTGATTTCGGTTCCTTGCTGATATAACGTACTGGGTCCGGTACTGATGGTTCCAATTCTTCTTGATTCTTTGCGGTTTCTTCTACCGATGCGTATATATACACAATCTCCTTCATATTGCACACAACGGCGTTGTTGTTCTGGTTGAAGTCCGAAGGACTTTGCACTGGCTCCCGGTCGGGTTCGGGATCGGAATCTGGTTTTATCGATGGTGGATATGGCGCAGACACAGACATTTCCTGTTGGCGTTGGTTAAGGCGATACAACGATGAATCAGATTCAAAAACTAGGTTCTCCGAACATAAAAGATCCATTGTTTCTTAGAGGTTCGGTTCGAGGCACCCTTAAGCCATTTATGTGTGCCGAATTATCAGAACTCTGGGCAACTCTGGGATATAGAATACTGCGTACAATACGAGCCGATCGTATGTACATATATTGCAGCTTTTTCTTCACATTCAAGTATTCATTTTATTATTATATATTATCCTTCAATGGCATATATGCACATACATATGTAAATACATACACGCACTACTTTGATTTCCTCTTATGCACATTACATGTCTTTATTTACATATGTTTTCGACCTGTTGAAAAATAAGTCTTTCATACCCATGCATATGTATTGATGTACATTGTGCATACATACGAATATATATATTTGATCGATTTGATCGCCAACAAGCCGAATAACTTGTGCTATAACCGGAATAAACACATTTCGACGATCTCGAATTATATCCAAACTGCGCCGAACTCCATCTGATGGAATAACTCAGTTATTCGGGAAAATATACTCGAAGTTGCACACGTTTGCCACTTAACCGGCGTGGACAAAGCATTTATATGAACCAGCTAGTTACACCTTATAATAAAAAGTAACTAGTTCACCTGCGTTCGCCGTTATAGCCTTTACTCACTGTATGGAGGCGAAAAATTATCGATCTTGAGCGCATCGATTTATTGTGGATTATTTAGAAGGTAGATCGATTATAAAATATAACAAATATTTTAACTATATCAACATTTTTTTATTGTTAGTATATAATAATAATACTATAATATAGAATTAATTTATAAGCCATGAGAAATAAGTCATGGGAAATTAATGAAGGGAAAGTATTCTAAATTTAAAAATATTTGTAAATAAGTCCAAACTGTTTCTTTTACATACGCTCCATGGGATTATTGTTATTATTATATGATCGATTAAATGGAAATCGGTGTTTCACATCTCTGAAAAATTCCACCCATTCCAGTGGATTGGATGAAAATAAAAATACTAAAAACTAAATAAAATTTCGATAGGCCCGATTGGACGATAATAATTCAGACGTAATCGATAATAAAGCCATTCGCTGCAGAGATCAGTTGATCTTTTAAATTTTTTCAACTCAACCTAAAAATCTGTATTTTAGGCGAAACAAATGAAATAATAGTATGGAATATGGAATGTTATACTTTGTTGAGCTAGAAATTACATTTCTAATTGATTGGCATTCAAACCTGGAAACTTTTATTGTTGTCCATTTTTTGGTAAAAAAAACATTAATAAAGGTAACCCTTATAGAAAAAACAACATTTAATCAACAAATTTAATTACGGGAAAATTATGGGGATTGTTAGTTTATGTCATTAGCATTCTAAAACAGCCGTTCTTTTACGAAATTTTGGTTAAAAACAGGTCACAAGTGGGCATTTTTTACCTAACATTTTAGTTCTTACGGTTGGAAGAGATTTCTATAAAAATATCAAAAGGAATATTTTGAAAACAATTATAAAACTTTTATATGTTTTATAAAAAACATTACATTAGATTAAACACAATTAACCTAAGGAACTCCTCGTCAAAAAATATATGATTTTAATAGATATCACTTGGCTTCAACTGTTTGTCTGTAATCATAAACAAATAATAAATCTATTTTATACGTAAAAACAGTAAATTAACTCTAAAATATGATCCCTAATTGGGTTTGTTTTTTAAGGATAGTGCTAAATAAGCTGGCAAATTAGTATATCTCGAGTTAAAAGCTCGATTTCCAGAAAAGAAAAGCTCAAGGATTCAGAGAAAACATTGAACAGGACACGAGAGAGTTAAGTTTAACAGTCGCGTTTACCGACATCGTTTTCCGACCAAGGGATGCTGTAATGTAATCTCCGGAAATTTTATATTCGTTATATTCTCTAAGAAGACAAGAGACGTGCAGTACGAAAATCATTTTTCTTTAACGTAAACCCTCGACAAAAGTGTGTGTTCAAGAACTTACTATTCTGGTTGTTCTTGGCACTCGCTAAAAGGCACTAAAAAGTGCATAATTTTAAATAGGTTCTTAAAATTCTTGTGTTTAATATGCATATGTTCGCGTGTGTGCTGCGCATGACATACATAAATACCAACAAAGTCCTGCAAATCGTATTCACACTCAAAGGACGACTCTTCAAACCTCTATAAACACCTTTGTACACATTTATGAAAGACTTAACCTTGTGCCAAAGCCCACGCAGTCAATAAATAAGCGTTGGTCCATCTAAACTCTCCAGTAGTGATATGAGAAAAGTGCCGCATGTGATATTGGTTCCAATGTCATTAAAGTGGGAGTCATAGGATATTGGACCTACAAAGTGTTAGCCTTCCACTTGGTCACAAAGCGTAATACAAAAAATATTGAGGGAGTAACAGTGACGACAAAAGAAAGTACATTTTTTTGATGTGAATGAATAATATAATTACATTTAAAAGTTACATAATAACAAAAGAACAAGGATATATTTAAAAGCATCTTACTTAAAAATATATAATATATGCTTATTAAGTGACACCCACGCTTGAAATAACTTCGGTTGAGTATAGAATACACAACAGATACATCAGGTGGGCGGGATTCGCGAATGGGTACTCCCCCCTCCAACACACCCCTCTATCCCACCCACCCACACACACCCACCCACAGACGCACAACTTTTTGTTATACATGTAACAACAAGACAAAATCATGAAGTGAATTTCATTATTTAAAAAGTTCCGCCCCCGAAATAAAAGTCTAGATCCGCCTAGGGAGCCGCAAATAAGTTATACGCAAGCGCTCAATCGAAAAATCTCTCTCTCTCGTAACAGAATCGTAACAGAAAGCAACAACACAGTAACAGCACAGCAGCATCCGCTTAGCAGAAGCAGAGCAGCAAATGCTTCGGCAGCAGAAGCAGTAAAGCTCGCATACCGCCACTACATACGTTACGTGCCTATGAGTGGGCGGGTTTGTGTACATGTCTGGACATGTATTTGACAGCCTTTCCCTTTTGGCCATTGGTATGCTTCGTGTGGCTCTGTAAGTACTCGACTCAAATCGCGGGGGATATCTGTTAACGCCTACGTTGCACACAGGACCACAGAAAAAAAACAAACAACAAATATAATCCTTGCAAGCTAACCCAACCCACTTTCAAAGCCATTATCTTCTAAGTGATTTGGTTTTCAGTTTTCAAATATTCCTATTCATATTTCAAACAAGAAAAAATATTTTTTAATTTTAACTGCCACATTTTTCAAAGAATAGTTTTTATAATAATATTTTTTTTGAGTCTTTTAAATTTTAAATTTTTTTTATAAATGTACATATGTAAGATTGCAAAATATTTATCTACAGATATAAATATGGAAATTTTTATTTAACTTCTGAATTTTAAATGCCACATTTTATACTTTATTGTTTCCGAATTTATGTTTTTTTTTTTTGTCAATCGATTGATTTTTGGGGGAAACCTTTATAGATTATTATTATTTTACTTATTTTCAAAGCCACCAGGTTGAAACATTTTGCCTCGATTCAAATGAAAAGATAAAGAACTAACCAAAGTATTTTGTATTCGACTAGGTTTTGGTCTAGGCGACTTGACGAAATTTGCTGTCAAACGTAACGCGCCCCACTATGGAATACACCCGACAAACGCACTGGGTCGTTGGGACTGGAATAAGCACAAGCAGTTGCACTCCGATGCCAAGCAGATCGGGCATTTAGAGACGGGTAACGAGTCGCGGGAGGACCAACTATCGGAGGAGTTGAGCAAGTTCGGCGAGAAGCTCCTGCCCGTCTCCAATTATCCGCCCTATCAGCATAATAATAACGAGGATAGGGATAGTCAGGAGGTGCATTACAGTGGCGAGGGTAGATTGCATACGATGGAATCGCCCGTACCATCAAAGGCACGAGCACCGGGTGGTGACACTCCCAAATTTCGTAATATCGGTGCCCAAAGGGGTCGAACCGAAGTTGGAGGAGGCCTTCGAGAGACTGATCGAATCAGTTCTCGCGGGCGGGATGGATTTATAGGCGGAGCCAACCATAAACAGAAGCCCTTCCGCGTCAATCTGGCCGTCCTGGTGCAGGATGATCCTAGCCAACCGGGCGAGACGTCGTACGCTAATTGCCAGAATTCTGATGAATCCGACGAGAATTGCCAAACGGAGGATGGGGATGCTGCGATGCCCAATTTGCAGAGGGACTGCGAGAAGACAGGGTTGCATGTGATGTGCCCACGCACTTTCCGATGCATCAGCAAGTATTGGCTCTGCGACGGTGACGACGATTGCGGTGATTATTCGGATGAGACGCATTGCGGAGCTCGAACCAATTGCACGGAGGATCAGTTCGAGTGTCTAAATGGCTTTTGCATTCCAAGGACATGGCTCTGCGATGGCGAGAACGATTGCAAGGACTTCTCCGATGAGACCCATTGCAATCGCACCAGCTGCACGGAGGAGCACTTCACCTGCAACGATGGCTACTGCATCTCGTTGGCATTCCGTTGTGATGGGGAGCACGATTGCAACGATAACTCCGATGAACTGAAGTGCGCGGCGGTAATTAACAGCTGTCCGGAGGGCGAGTTCAAGTGTCGTGGGGGACTGGGTGGTGCCGGTGGGCCCAGTGGTCAGTGCATCCTCAATCGCTTCCGTTGCGATGGGGACAACGATTGCGGCGATTGGAGCGACGAGGAGAACTGCCCCCAGAAGCCGTCGCTCTGCACCTCTAACGAGTACAAGTGTGCGGATGGCACCTGCATCCCGAAGCGCTGGAAGTGCGACAAGGAGCAGGACTGCGACGGCGGCGAGGACGAGAACGAGTGCGGAAGTCTGGGCGCGGAGCATCCGTTGACCTGCGGATCTGACGAGTTTACCTGCAACAATGGACGCTGCATTTTGGTATGATCCATGCTTAGCTTTTAATCCTAATCTATTCTAATCTTCCTATTTTGTTTGGAACACACAAACAGAAAACTTGGCTTTGCGATGGCTATCCAGACTGCACTTCGGGCGAGGATGAGGTCGAATGCCACCTACAATGCGACCTAGGACAGTTTTTATGCCCAACCAAACAAAACATAACCAACCTCAAGTGAGTAAAGGGTAATCTTAGGTCAAACGTTTCAATGTTTTCTTAAAAAAGGAAGGTAGTTACAATATCCTAGATATACTAGAAATTAGGAAACTCATTTTTTCAAGGACTAGCAATATTTGTATATATTTATTAGGTTTTTTGTGTTTTTTTACTTTTGACACGTCTTAAGCAATATTATTGGTTCTTTTCAGAATATGTGTTCATCAGAAACACATTTGCGATGGACACAACGAATGTCCCGCTGGCGAGGACGAGGCGAACTGTCCCAAGGAGAGAAAGTGCCTGGAGCCCAGTCCGTGTGAGCAACTCTGCATCGAGACCAAAGCGGGGTTGGATGAGTGTGCCTGTCGACTGGGCTATGTCATGGACAAGAACAAAGTCAAGTAAGTAGATCTATCACACCTTAGACAGGTTTAACTGATATTAAAAAAATGCCTTAATTGATTAGCTGCACGGATATAGATGAATGCCAGTACCTGACCAGTCCGGTTTGTTCGCAAAAGTGCCACAATACCCTGGGTTCCTTTAAGTGCTCCTGCGAAACGGGCTACATACTTCGTCCAGATCTGAGATCCTGCAAAGCGCTGGGTGGTGCGATGACCCTGCTGGTGGCCAACCGCTGGGACATACGGCGGGTGACGCTCAGCAACAACCGATACACGGCGATTGTCAAGGGACTGCACAATGCGATCGCCTTGGACTTCCATCATCGCAAGGGACTGATGTTCTGGTCGGATGTCTCTACCGATGTCATTAAGATGGTCTATATGAACGGAACCCGAGTGCGGGACGTCATCAAATGGGGTCTGGAGTCGCCGGGCGGCATAGCCGTGGACTGGATACACGATCTGCTATTCTGGACCGATTCGGGCACCCGACGCGTGGAGGTGTCCAATTTCCAGGGCAACCTGCGCACCGTCATTGCCTCCTATGACCTGGACAAACCCCGCGCCATTGTGGTGCATCCCGGCGAAGCGCTGGCCTTCTGGAGCGACTGGGGACCGAATCCGAAGATCGAGCGTGCTTTCATGGACGGAACACAACGAAAAGTAATCATATCAAAGGGCGTTACCTGGCCAAACGGGCTGGCCATAGACTTTCCCAACAGCAAGTTGTACTGGGCGGACGCCAAGCAGCATGCCATCGAATGTTCCAATTTGGATGGCAGCGATCGCAACAAGATCCTCAGCACTCACCTGCCACATCCGTTCGCCCTGACCCTCTTTGAGGACACCATGTACTGGACGGACTGGAATACGAAGACCGTATCGGCGGCCGACAAGATAACGGGCAAGGAGTTCCGGGCGGTCCACGAAAACTTCCACTTTCCCATGGACATCCATGCCTATCATCCGGCACGACAGCCCGAGTATGCCGATCGCTGTCAGAAGGATCGACGAGGTCTGCGTGGTGGGTGTTCGCATTTGTGCTTGCCCAACAAGACGTCCCGTCGATGCGGTTGCCCTATTGGACTATCCCTGAAGGAGGACGGTAAGACCTGTAAGAGTACGGCCGATAAACTGGTACTGGTGGCGCGGCGAAAGGACATCCGACTGAGGCACCTGAAGAACAATCAAGCGGATCCCAGCGAGGTCGATATGATTGTGCCGTTGGACAACCTAAAGCATGCCGTCGCTCTGGATTGGTGCAGCGATACTGACTTCATCTATTGGACCGATGTGGAGCGCAGCACCATCAACAAGGCTCATCTCAACGGAAGCTATCAACAGAGGGTCGTGCACTCAAACCTAGTCTCTCCTGTCGGCTTGGCCCTGGATTGGATAACCGATAAGCTTTATTGGACCGACCCGTCAACGAATCGAATCGAAGTGGCCACCACAAATGGAAAGATGCGCACCTTGCTCATATGGGAGAAGCTATACAAGCCACGGGATATCGTTGTGAACCCGATTGGTAAGCAAACACTTTGTAGTTATATATACAATCATATGTTCTTATACCAGTCCAATCACCATTATCACTGCGGCACTCTATTCCTTTTGTACTAACTTTTACATTTCGTTTTTGATTAAGATGGCCTCATGTTTTGGTCGGATTGGGGTGATGATCCTATGATCGAACGTGCCAATATGGACGGACATGATCGCATTACTATAACATCAAAGAGGCTAATATTTCCCAATGGATTGGCGATTGATTACGAGAAGAGTAAAATCTACTTTGTTGATGGTGGCACAAAGACCTTGGAGAACATGAACTTTGATGGCAGCGGCCGACAAGTAATACTAAGTAAGTAGTCCAATATCCAATCCTAAAAAGAACCGAAATTACATTAATCTCAAATCCGAAATAGATGGACTTGGCCATCCTTTTGGCTTGGATGTCAACGAGGGCCGAGTGTTTTGGACCGACTGGGACACCAAGTCGGTGATGAGTGCCAACAAGCTAACTGGCAAGGAAACCAATGTGATTATCGCCAATAGTACAGACCTCATGGACATCCGGGTCTTCCATCGCACCCGAAGGCGCATCTTCAACGCCTGCGATAAGCTAAATGGCGGATGCTCCCACTTGTGTCTTCTGAATCCCACTAGTTACACCTGTGCCTGCACGGTGGGAGTTCAACTGAAGGACGATGGGCACACATGTTCCGAAGGACCAACACAGTATATTCTGTTTGCCCACAGAATCGATATAAGACAAATATCACTGGATTTCGATCACCTCATCGATGTTGTCCTTCCACTGCCGCCGATCTCAAATGCGGTTGCTATCGATGTCGATCGGAAGACGGGCAACATCTTTTGGTCGGACATCATTGAGAATGTGATCATGAGCTCGAGTCCGGATGGTCTGCACGTGCATAAGGTCGTCGGTGACAGTCTGGAGAATCCCGATGGACTGGTTGTCGATTCGATCGGTCGAACTATCTATTGGGCCGATGCCGGTCGCCACACCATCGAAGTGGCAAGTTTGGATGGAAGCAATCGACATGTTATCGCCTACAAGGATCTGGAGTCGCCACGTGGCTTGGCCCTCGACTATGATGCTGGCCTGTTGTTTTGGACCGACTGGGGTCACTATCGCAAGATCGAGCGATCCCATTTGGATGGCAATGAACGATCCCGCATTGTAACCGCCAATCTGGGTTGGCCCAATGGTCTGTCGCTAGATCTTAAGAGCAAGCGAATTTACTGGGTCGATGCACGTCTCAAGACCATCGACTCGTGTGATTATACGGGGAATCAACGTAAGCTCATTATGTCATCCCTCCACCATCCGTATGCATTGGCTCTGTCTGAGGATAACATTTATTGGACCGATTGGAAGTCGAAGGCCTTGCATATGACCGAGAGACGGAATATAAGTGCTAAGCGCGATATAATCACCAACATCGACGGTCTGATGGACATCAAGGTCATCTATCAGGATCAACCGATGACCGATAATGTCTGTGGATCGAATAACGGTAACTGCTCGCACCTCTGCTTGCGTAATCCATCGGGATTCTCCTGTCAGTGCCCCATTGGATTGCGATTGCGTCAGAATAGCACAACGCAATGCCAAAATCTACCAGAGGTAAGCTGCTTCTGCTACCTAGGAAATCTAGTTCTATAAATTATAAACTATTTTATCTCAGGACTATCTGCTCATCGCTTTGCGTTCGGGAATTGGTATGATCTCGTTGAATTCCGGAGATTTCATGGACGTCGTTCTGCCAATAAATGGAGTGCATGGAGCAGTCGTTCTTGACTACCACTACCGGAAGAACTTGCTCTTCTTCGCCGATGTGAATTTGGACGTAATTCGGAGGGTTAATCTATTGAATTTTACCGAAAGCAAGGTCATTGTCGGCACCGATGTGCTGACGCCCAACGGAATAGCCGTCGACTGGATTGCAGACAACCTCTATTGGTCCGATACGGATCGGAAACTAATCGAAGTGTCTCGGCTGGATGGGGGCTCTCGCAAAAGGATTATCGAGGATAATCTGGGCGATCCGCGTTCATTGATTGTGCATCCGAAAAAAGCGTACGTAGACTTTATATTTGAAGTTGTAGTGTAGTGTAATTACCTGCTGTATCATTTCAGCTATTTGTTCTGGTCAGATTGGAGTTCCCCTGCTAAGATCGAACGTAGCTACTTGGACGGTTCAAATAGAACGGTGCTCATAACATCCGGTATTGGCTTTCCGACAGGCCTTACAATAGACTTTAGGCAAGTATAAACCTATTTTTAACTACTACATAAAAGAAAGGCCTTTCAAAAAAGGCAAGTTCAAGCGCCAGAAATAACGGTTTGATTTAGATGTCTTAAACGAAAAATCGAAATTCTAAAATAATTCGAAGACTGAATTGATACAATTATGGAACCCTAAATGCTCAAACATCATATTATAAATTTTGTAATAATTTTATTATTATACAGCAATCGGCGGTTGCTTTGGGCAGACGCCTTGGAGGACAACATAGGCCAAGTGGACTTCAATGGCAAACGCCGTCAGACTATTGTTCCTTATGCACCGCATCCATTTGGTCTTACCATGGTAGGGATGATTCGTTGTAAGAAATATGCCGTCGTAGTACTAATAGAACCCTTATCATGTCATCTAGTTTGATAGCAGCATATTCTGGACCGATTGGTACAACAAATCGGTGTACCGTTCTCAGCGGTTGCCCCGGAGCGGATATGGTAATGCGTTCGAGGTGCGCGACGCTCTAAGCGGAGCTCTGGATATACGCGCCGTTTCGCTGAATCGTCAACCCAAGAGTTGGAATCACTGTGCCCAGGACAACGGCGGTTGTTCACATCTCTGTCTCTACCGCTATGTCGACTACGTTTGTGCTTGTCCGGACATTGTGGATCCCAAGGATGGGGCATGTTCGACAAAGCCCAAGGTTTTGGTGCATGCCAATTTGGAGAACGATCAGCTGCTCGAATATTCCGACGAGTCCACCGACGATTCCACACCGCCCGACCTGCTGGGCGAGTCCAGTAACCATGGCGACGATAGTCACACGAAAAAGAGCGACCAGGAACGAGAGTTCTTTGTCCTTGTGGCGCTGGGCGTGGTCATTGTTATGGTTGTCATCATCATACTCGTTATCTTCAGTAAGTGAATAATAATGTTCCAGGGGAGGCAGAGAAAACAATTTGTAAACCAACAAAAATCGTGCTTAATACTCTTGAAGGGATGGCCTCAAACCATTTAAGATTTCTTTGGCACCCACTGTACTATTATCGCTTTTTGATTTCACTCACTGTCGTCTCACTTTCTTGCAGTGCTCGCCTTCAACACGAGCAAGAAGAAGAACAAACGAAACTCCCGCGGCTCCAGTAGATCTGTACTAACCTTCTCAAATCCGAACTATAACGTTGATGGTACGCCAATGGAGCCAAAGACGAATATATGGAAGCGATTTAAATACGACAAATCTCATGTAAGATATGAAATAATACAATATGAAACCTGATACTGATACAACTTCGATTCTCTCAGCAGGAACGAGCCGGGGTCTATGAAGAGCGTAGTCTGACCACAGAGACGGCTTCCTCGAGCCTTTTTGTCCCGACCCCATCGCCGATGGCGTCGCCCTCTACGAAAACAATCCAACTGACAACGCTCTCGACTATCACATAGCTGGCATAAATAGTTAATGGCCCTACATAAGTAAATCGTGGAAACCATTTATCGATTCATGCAATTGTGATTAATTTGATTGTAAATGTGGAAACCAACTGTTTTGTTTATTTCCTTGATTTTATTTGCTCTGTAACCCCAGTAGTAAATTTCGTTAAATTTATTCGGTTTTTTTTTTGTTTGTTGTAAGTGCAAATGTGTCCTGTTAAAGATCAAAGGGGGTTTTGAGATAATACGAAAAAGAAATATATTATATAAAATGGAAATGATATAATATTCAATTATGTAATCACTAAATTATTTTCCTATTTTTTAAATAATAAGTAATAACTATTAAGTAATTCGGGTGCTTCAACTTTGAAACAAAAAGGATATCCTACTACCAGGCGCGTTTCTTGTTTGCTGATCACAAATTACAAAAAATGACCATAACTTGGTTTATGTTTATGTCTGATTTCGCCAATGATCTAATCATTGTTAAGTCCAATCATAAACACAGTGTGTGTGCGGAAGTTTTTGAGAGATTTCCCCAGCAAAAAATTCCATTTTCATATCCTAGCTCTTGTTTTACAAATGTTCTAGGCTGTCGATCCTATGTCTGTATGCAAAATTGTGCAACGTAATTAAACGAAGAGGCGTCGAACACATTTTTCGGAGCCCAACATTTCATTTCAAGAATGTTTTTTGTCACAATACGAAAACCGCGGGCTTAATTCTATTCAGGGCTTCAGCAAAATATCTGGTAACTTAAGTTTTCTATCCGTGTTTGTAAATATATTTTTTGCTTCCAGATGTATGAACTATTAAAATACACAAAAAAGCATTCTTATATTTGCTCAACAAATTTGGGGCAATATGATTTTTTGTCTTTTTCTGTTAACCCTAGTGAATTCGATAAGATTTCGGAAATTCTACTCAGAGATTGTAACTTTTGTAAGAGGCTTCCTAAAAAGATTTAAAGGGTTTGAGGTTTCAAGGGTGGAGGCAAAAATGTAAGGACATGTTTACCATCGGCGTTGATCATTCTGGATAACCGTGTGGTAATATCTACATTAAATGTTGTTACGAATTTACTTAGTGTACTTGATGTGTTTTATTTTTAAATCTTAATCACTAAATCAGCATCATCGTTGGTTTCTCTAAAAACGAAACATACATTTGGGTATTTTTCATACAAACGTAAGTATTGCTTAGCTTTTCACTGCACTTTTTCTCGGATTAGAATGAAACCGGCTATATACGAATCCGGTAGAAGGACAAAAGGTCCTTAAAAAGCTTTATTGTATCGAACTTTACAAAAGCTATACTGTGCTTTTCGGTCTTTATGCTTGCTTTCGGTTGTTTGCTAATGACTTAGCTCACTAACTTCCATCTATTATAAACTAGATATCGTCGTACCATCCACACAAACAAACTAATAGAACAAAGTCCAAGAGGAGTTGTGACCTAGGTCAAGCCGGAAAGCCAGCGTTTTCCGGCAAAAGCTCACCGTCTTTGAGGTGGATCCCATTCCAGGATTCCAAAACCTAGGTCAATGCTCCAAAAAAAATGCATCGTACATTAACTCTTCACTTTCGAGTTCGTGGGCTTTGTCTTGATCGCAATGCGATCGGTCTATGGTTTTTTTTTTCGAACGGCTTCTCCTTTAAATCCATGCTACATCCCTAACAATTCAAATATAATTAAAAAAGCTCATAATTACCTAATTAAAAAACTCCTTACGATTTAAAAATTTTTCTATACTTTTTCCGCTACCTTGATATATGATTTTCTTGCATTATGTCCTACAAATTATTTAATTTAGTGTGCCCCATAATATGTATGTGTTTTGCATGCTCTGTTGCGAAAAAAGGGTTTTTTGTGACTAAGGAACGGAAAATAAAAGGCGTCTCGACTTAATTGCAACATGCTTTGCGCATGGCGAATACAAAACTGTGCCAGCGGCTATTGAAGCTGCATCTGCATTATATAAAGCATGTCACAACGTGCAGTGCTCTCAATACGGACTAGTCCGAATAGTGATAAGGTGTTCGTCTATATCCAGGAAATAATTATTTTCATTATTACCTACCGTAAACCTAGCGTAAATATTTAAAATGGTTCGTAAATTGCTAGCTCCACACTTGATTACCGGGTAAGTTAATCATTCGAACGCTAGATTTATAATTTAGATTTGCTAATCCCATTATCAAATATAAGTAAGTGAAATAAAATTAATTTAAGAGACGTCTCCAATAGGCTAGGCTTTTGAAATCACTTCTAAATCTCAAAATAGGTGTCTAAAAGTATACAACAATATAAATTCTTACAAAAAGACGCCTTTGCTATATTCACTGCTCAAAAGTGATTTTATTTCAAAAGCTTATGTATTCTTGTGGCACCCCCCAAAATATTAATTTATGCCTACGCACATAAGTGGCACATTTTGAATACAAAGTAGGCTACATCAGCCTGTCACTTACTTAGTTTGACGGCAGGCAATCAATAAAAGTGGGCAAACAGTTGATTGATTTTATAATTCCTGCACTCTGGGGCGAAAAGTGAATGAACTGAAGGAGGGAAGAACGGAAGAAGCCGAATATAGAACATCTACTTTTCAGGATTTTGATCTACTGCATCTGTATAGGCGTGGGGAATAGTACTATCCAGTCGCCAACTCCATCGGATCTACTGTATATCAAGGCCCTAGGCTCGCCGTCTGCGTTGCTGACCAAAATACCGAACATAACGAATGAGTTCAGTTCGAGGATATTCAATTCAATTCAAACGACAGCTCGATCGATGAACAACAGAACTCGCAGTTATTTCCCTGAGTCCCTCTCCCATCAAAGTCGTAGAGTTCCGCGAAAGGCCTCATCGGCCGATATGCTGAGTCGCAACATATCGATGATACTGGAGAACCTACTCAAGCGCTACGAGCAATCGCAACTGCCCACCCATGGACAGGGCGTTCCGACGGTGGTCCAGACCAATATACTAATCCGTAGCATGGGTCCTGTTTCGGAACTGGACATGGACTACTCGATGGACTGCTACTTCCGGCAGTACTGGAGGGACAAGCGGCTGAGCTTCAAGGGACCCATCAAGAGCCTGTCGCTTAGCATCAAAATGCTCGACAAGATTTGGCGGCCAGACACGTATTTCTACAACGGCAAGCACTCACAGATTCACATGATTACCGTGCCCAACAAATTGCTACGACTCGACCAAAACGGAGGTATTCTGTATTCGATGCGGTACGGTCCTATGTCCCAAATTATTATATCATTTATTTTAAGTAAATAATATTAATAATACCTTACATAGACTAACAATCAAAGCCACTTGTCCCATGGAGCTGCAAAACTTTCCCATGGACCGGCAATCCTGCCCCCTTGTCATCGGAAGTTGTAAGTTTTCCTCACTCACTACCTTTTCACTCATATCTCATAACCTCAAACCCTTCAGACGGTTATATCAACCAACAGCTAATATATGAATGGAAAAACCAAGATGATGCCGTCTCCTTTGTTCCGGGAATGACTTTAAATCAATTCGATCTCATCAGCATGATGCATCGCAATTCTACAACTGTGCGACGCGAAGGTGACTTTTCGGTCCTGCATGTAGCGTTTAATCTAAAGCGTCATACTGGATATTTTCTAATTCAAGTAAGTAAAAGGTTTGAAACTTGGAAATTATCGATATTTTCAAAATTATCACAATATCGTTTTGGTAACATCGATGTTTTCAATGAAATTGAGGTATTTTTTCAAAAGATGGGCTACTATGCGTAACGTTGACGGCATACTTTTGAGCACCTTTTTAATCCTGTATATATATAAAACTCTCCCTCAATTTTCAAGAAGTTTTAAGCACAGCGTAAACCAGTAATGCTACAACTTTCATATTTTCATAAGATATTCTTATTGTTGTATAGACTTTAGCTACGTACTGAGTTCTCTATTATATCACAGGTGTATGTGCCCTGCATACTGATCGTGGTTTTGTCGTGGGTCTCCTTTTGGATACATCGCGAGGCCACAAGCGACCGAGTCAGTCTGTGCGTGACCTCGGTCCTGACCCTGTCCACCATTAGCCTCGACTCGCGAACTGATTTGCCCAAAGTCAAGTATGCCACCGCCCTGGATTGGTTTCTGCTGATGAGCTTCCTCTATTGCATTGCCACATTATTGGAATTTGCCGGCGTCCACTACTTCACGAAACTTGGGAGCGGAGAGAGTCCTCAAGTGGAGGATCAGTGGGAGGACATCTGCATAGCTCATAGCTCATTATCGGATCAAGCTGCTGATGGGGATGGTGATGGTGATGCTGACTCGGACTCGAGTGATGGTACCGAAAACGACGAAAACGAGGGGGCGGCGAGTGAATCGATTTGTGCCTGCAACCAAAAACACGATGCTCTTGGCCTGGAATATGAGGTTTCATTGCAAAACTCATTGGCCGGCGCTGGTTTTCTCAAGCGCAATGCCATCTTCTGTCCAACATATAATGTAAGTAAGAGAAACCAGAATCCAGAGATTCGCAACTCAGCCTCCTTTCTTTCGTGACCAGGATCCATCGTACATACTGCCAAACACCATGGAGAGAACCACTCAAACGGAGCCGCCGGCGGTCTCGCGATTGCACCAGATGTGGATGTGCCTGAAGAGCGACAACAGTTTTCGGAGGCAACGGGAGCGCAACGCAGCGGCACAGAAGAGCGAACAGGGAGGCGCCAACTGCTATGTGAATAGTGTATCCCTGATCGATCGAGTGGCACGAATCGCCTTCCCCATGTCCTTTGCCTTTCTCAACCTGTTGTACTGGTGGGCCTACGGAATGTATAAAAAGGAGTTCTCATGGTCCAATATGAAGGCATAGATACGATGAATAAATGTTTATAACAATTACCAGAATTATATAAATACAATTTAATAACTTTTAATGTGAGCTACTTTACTTCGGACTGGGTGATAGATCCTCGATAAAGCATGTGCGGATCCACAGAGGGCGATTTGGGTGATAGGTCACTCTCTCACTCATTCGAATGAGTGTGGTATTTAAAAAGTATGCAAAAAAAATGTATTAGTGTTTCTCGATAGTATTTTGGCTAAAAAGGTTGCTTTAGCTTAAAAAATGAGTGTTTTGATCAACTAAAAACCTGAGCTAACTCTCTACATCACATTCAAGACTTAAAAAATTATATTCAATTTTTAAGGGGTAATAAAACAGGGTTTCTGCAAATTCCTAACGATAATCTATTTAATATATTTCTGAATAATCGATATTTAAATTTATTTATATACTTTTTGTTAGAAAATTTAAAAACAAACCCATGAAGCTTTTCAAGAGCTTAGCCCAACGACCGCAGGGCGTCGCTTTCGAAAAGCACAGTCCCATTGCCGAACAGAATGGAAAGGCAAAAGGACATTCTGGGAAAGCAGAAAGCACAGGCCTCTGTATGTATTTGATAAAGCGAACAAACTTGGATAATAGGGATGCGCAATGCAGGTCAAGCCGAGCGAAATGAACTCACCCGAGAAGCTTCTGCACAAGCATCTCTATAAGCAATTATTCATTAGATAGATATAGATACTGTGGGTGCTCGCACGCAGCAGTTCGAGGCTACGCGTTAACCAGGACCAAAATACAAAATACAAATATACAAAGTATTCGGACAGGACAGGACAGGACAGTACAGGGACGGGAAAACGAAGTGCCAGCGGGAAAGGGACAGGAAACGGAAAAGGAACAGGAACAGGAAAAGGAAAAGGGAACAACAGTGATAAAGATAAAGATTAAGTTTGCCAATGCATAAATCTGAGTGTGCGATTGCAAATTCCCCCTTTATGGGCTAGTGGTGGTGATAGATTGATATGGATGAAAAAGGCAAGACAAACCGAAGCTGCTGTTCCAAATGCATAAGTTATATTCGAATTGCCTGCACTGGATTGTAATGTGATTTAATATCAACATATATATTTCATTGTGCTTTTGTCTACCTACTTTCGGCTTTCGTTTTTAAATGTACACCTCCACATGAAGAGTATATTTTGGTGTTTCGATACTTATTTTCATTTAGGACAGAACCGAGTATTAGCTTGAAATTTAATCCGAGAAACGAGACCTCGAAAATGTGTTGGATAAAAAATGAGAACAAAATCGGGGTACACTAATCATGCGATAGAATAAAAACAAGGACACTAGCTCGGCGTTGCCACCTATTTAGGGTGTTTTAAAACGAGCAATTAAATTTAAGGACATTCAAATTGACCAATTATAATCTTTACAATTTTTATTTCACACACATTACATAATGTATGGGCCTTTAGATAGAATGTCCCCAATTGTTTACATTTTTTAATGAAGGATTCCGTGGTTTTTAAATTTGTACAACTCGCAAAATATATTAACTTGGAATTCACAACGCCTTCTACCTGAATATTTTGTATTTTATATATTCTTTATTGCCATCCACAGATCCTTAAAACATGCCAGGGTAAAGAAGCCAAATGCATTTGATTTTGCTGCCGCGATGAAAGAGGACAAGTTGGAAATGACAGCGCAATCGATTCCAAAAAGTTGAGACCCGAACAACGACACAAGCAAAGGCTGTCAATATGACATGTTGTACGCGCGTCGGAGTAACCTGTAGTCTGTTCTTCTTCCTACTGGGCGCCCAGCTACAATTGATTCGGTAGGTGATACATGTAGAACATTAGGGCGGTCCACATTTGTATGGATATTTGTAAGGTCTTAATATCACCCGCCTATTAAATGTTTAAAAAAAAAAACTGTCATACATGTCGTATACGTAATTTTTAAGATCATTTCATAACGCCTAAGTCTGAAAATAAAACTTGTAAGTTTTTGAATTCAAAAGTTGCTCACCTAAATCTTATATATATATAAGGGTGAGCATAAGATTATACTTTTTAGATCACCCAAGTGTTTACACACATACTTAAAAAAAATATCCTTTCGAGTGTTTAAGTCTTCACCTTTACTACCTCTTTAGCTTTAATTTCCCTCTCTTTCTCTTTTTGTAACACTTTTTTTGTGTAGTTTCGTATAATTATGGAATTGAGTTACCTACTTATAGGTGTCTTCGAAAAGATGTGCTTGCCGGCCGCCTTGAGAATGTTACGCAAACGATATCGAACATACTCCAAGGCTACGATATTCGACTCAGGCCCAATTTTGGCGGAGAGCCCTTACATGTCGGTATGGATTTGACCATAGCCAGCTTTGATGCCATATCAGAAGTTAACATGGTACGTTATATTTATATGGATATAATCACTACGATTAAATATAAACCCTTTTAACCTCTAGGATTATACGATAACAATGTATTTAAATCAGTACTGGCGCGATGAGCGTTTGGCATTTAATATCTTTGGACAATATTTTGATGGCGATGATAATGACGACGGCATCAGTGACGTGCTAACACTATCGGGTGACTTTGCTGAAAAGATATGGGTACCAGACACGTTTTTCGCTAACGATAAGAACAGGTATTCTCTTGAGAACAACTTTGTTTCAACTGAACCTTCAACCTATTCGCCTAGCTTTCTGCACGATGTCACTGAGAGAAATAAACTAGTGCGTCTGGGCGGCGATGGAGCTGTCACATACGGCATGCGGTTCACCACGACTCTGGCGTGCATGATGGATCTGCACTACTATCCACTGGACTCCCAGAATTGCACTGTGGAAATAGAGAGCTGTAAGTGAAACTCTAGTCAAGTTAAGTAAAATTACGTTATAGCAGGGGTGCTCAAAACTGCATACGGACAACTACGGAGGGCGACACAAAGTGAAATCGACGTGTGCCCAATGCAAAGTAGGCGTGTGACCGCAGACATGCTTTGTGAATTATGGGCTGAGTTATCAAATCGGTTTTGGGATAACCCAGAGATACAGATACTATCAACCTAACTACGTAATTACTAATTGCAGATGGCTATACGGTCAGCGATGTGGTCATGTACTGGAAGCCAACGCCTGTGCGCGGAGTGGAGGATGCGGAACTGCCCCAGTTCACCATCATTGGCTACGAGACCAATGATCGCAAGGAGCGACTGGCCACTGGGGTCTATCAGCGACTGTCGCTTTCGTTCAAATTGCAACGAAATATCGGTTACTTTGTTTTCCAAACGTACCTGCCCAGCATTCTGATTGTAATGCTGTCGTGGGTCTCGTTTTGGATTAACCACGAGGCGACAAGTGCCCGCGTGGCTTTGGGGATCACCACAGTGCTCACCATGACCACAATTAGCACCGGTGTTCGCAGCTCACTGCCTCGTATTTCGTATGTAAAGGCAATCGACATTTATCTGGTCATGTGCTTCGTCTTTGTATTTGCAGCCCTTCTTGAATACGCCGCCGTTAACTATACTTATTGGGGTAAAAGAGCTAAAAAGAAAATAAAGAAGGTCAAAGATTGTTGTCCAGGGAAGATCGGTGGGTTTAGTTTACAGACATATGCATAGCTAAGATTATAATTATTAGTATCCACATCCACAGGAAAGAGCGAAAGATCCGAAACGTGTTCGACGACAGAGGACATAATCGAGCTGCAGGACGTCCGAATGAGTCCTATACCCTCGCTGCGAAGGGGAACCTACAACGCCACCCTCGACTCCATTGGCACCGAAACGATGAATTTGGGCAAGTTTCCGCCAAGTTTTCGAATAACTCGTAATTATGGCACCGGACACAGCCAGCTGAGGCGTCGAGCACAGAGGGGTAAGGCGAAAAAAATAATTTCCATTTCATTGTAATAATTACACTATCGATTCCCAGGAATTAACGCCCGCCCACGCATGTTGCATGCCCTCAAACGCGGGGCCTCTGCTATTAAGGCCACCATACCGAAGATCAAGGATGTCAATATCATAGACAAATACTCCCGAATGATATTTCCGATAAGTTTCCTTGCGTTCAACCTCGGCTACTGGCTGTTTTATATTCTGGAATGATGATGTATGCCAAAAACGAAAAACAAAAATGAGTAATTAATTACCCTAGCAGAACAGAACCATAAGATCCGAATACAACTTTTTATAACCTCCATAATAAAGATTGACTTCGCCATAATATTTGGGCGTACCTGAAGAACCAGTGGTATCATGCTGGTTTGGGAAACTACAAAATAAAAAAAGGTATTCAAGATAAAAAATATAAACTCCAATAAGAATAACGCATAGAATTTCAGTTTCTACTGTTTACTACTCCAAGTCGCTTATTGCTAGTCTTACTTAGCTAACCACTCTACGTTATTCTGCATCCATTGCCAATCCGCTCCTCCACTCGAATTCACTCAAAGAACCACCATTGGTCACCGAGCTCATCGTTAGCTCTAATATGGCGAGGACTCAGGTTCGCGTGGTTTGAATCCACCGCCGCACATTGGTCGATCACACGAAAACGCTGGCCAAAAGTCCAAAATCAATGTTAAGAACTCAGGGCTATTTCACATACAAAAGTTGACAAAATCGAGAGAAGAAGCAATCACTGCAGAAACAAAAATATGATTCTCTGAAGAAGAAAAAATAGCACATACAAATTTTGCTTTTCACGTTTCTCCCCGGTTTTGCATTTTTATTTCGAGATTAATTTCAAAACGTTTTAATAATTGTCAACCAATCTCTAAAAATAGTCTTAAGCTCGAGATAAAAATGGAATGTGAGTGTAGAAAACAAGGGAAACGCGTGAAAATGTGATATGCAGGAAGCCCAATTGCAGCAGAAAATCACATTTTTCTCACTGTAGTTTTGTTCTTCGTTTAATTCTGTAAACCAGTGTTATAAAAACTAGACACTAATGCTGCTGCTGCTGGACATACCCGAACCATGGACTGGTTCTCATTTGAATTTGAATTTTGATCCGCCATCGAGGATGCGTTTGTCGCGATGTGATCACCACCGCCTATGTGACTTACAAATTAGTAGGAGTTGCAAACAAAAGGTTTAAAAACGGAACAAATCAAATGATATTAGGTAAAAATACACACCTGTTAAGTTGGCGTTTGACTTCGGCAAGTTGACCACATCGCGACGAAATGTTGACAGGTTTTGGGTGAACCTAAAAAGAAAAAAAGCACAGATAGTTGTAAAAACATATATTATACATATATTTATAGAGATAACAAGCAATGAGCTAACTTCCAATGCGGATATTTATTATCCAGGAGTGCTTGTAAAGTCACAAAATCGAAACCCTGCAAAACTCACTTTTCTTTGTTTTTACTGGAAACATTTCGTTCAATTCCAACCATCAGGTCATCGAACCATTGAGCCATTGTCTGTTGTTTTTCCATCGGCTGCCCACAGATAATTCTATCTTTAAGGGATCTGTTAAATAGATAAGTTTTAAACGTTGCTATAAAGAAATATATATAAATCATCATACCGATAATAGTCCTCATAGAGTAATATAAGTACCAGCAGTGGTCGTGACATCGACCACTGATTTCGACAGTCCTCAGCCAAAACGTTGTTCAACAATGAGGACATCATACTCTGAAGCAACTCAGAGTTAATTTCAACAACCTTAAAAATGAAATAAATAGTTAGATAAAATAGTTGTGACTATATTTTAATACATACCTTCAAAAATTGCGCATTTTCTTGATTTAAACTGCGAAGCTTTTTGTTTGGAAATGTAGAAACTTGAAAGGAATTACAGAATTAGTTGTATGCCCATCTCATTTTATATATTTTCCGATCCTATTTACCTTTCATCTGTAGCTGCTTAAAGATGTACGAAACAATACTATCCAAAATTGTGCAGCAACTTATATAAATGGCTGAATCTAAAATGTATATTTATTGTAATATATAATATTATTTTATGGGTTGTATTTAGTTTATAGAACCCACCTAATGCCGCAAGTCCTTTAGTAAGGCTTTTTAGTATGTAAACGAATGCAGAAGGCTCCAGGGCTGCCAAGTAAGAAACATGATCTTGTGATAAGCAATTTAGTAAATTGTAATAGGCGGTCGATAACTTTGGGTATTCCTGAAAGTAAAGTAAAGTTTAGAACTAGTTTTATAATTTATCAGAAAATTAACCCACCAGTAGATCGTTCTGTTGTATAGAGAGTATTAACTTTGCGATAGTATTCAGTACATTGTCCAATGTATCATCTCCATACAGTTTGAATACGCCGCAATTAACATAATTTCCACCTAGTGAGTTCTTTAAGATTAAGAAGCATATGGCAATTCCTTTAAGTCTCATCGGGTACAGTCGATCGCGCGGAACATCCTGATGCAGAATGCGGTTGCCGTATATACAAATAAGTTTCGAGGCCTCGCGAAATAGGAGAATGCCCATGGGGCTGGACACATTGCCCGCCAGCCTTTGGGTGCGGCAATGCACCAACTCGGCAAACAGTTTCAGCACAGGTGTCGTAACGGCAGGATCGTGAGCCCACAGTTCCATTGCCCGCAGCAGTATGGGCAGGTAGTCCGCATAGTAACTGGAATGGATCGTTTGAATATTATTGCAACTCAAAATCAGGGTTAAAATCTATACGCACAGCCATTCGAAGAGCATGGTGTACTGAATGCGGGCGTTCAGCGGCAGAGCCAGGCCACGAAGGTCGCGAGCCAAGCCGATGGTGGCCTTTTTGGCCTCATCATTAGGAAATATATTGGTGTCCATCAGCACAGAGCCAAGGGACTCGAATTGGTCTACAAAATAAAAATAGAATTATAATCTGAATTTATATCAATTTAAAGGTATGAACAAAAGAACAGACTTGTTAAAGGCTCCAGGAAATTATAGAATCTCTCCTCATCCTCGCCCAAATCAAACATCAGCAGGCGCCCCAGCGAAGTGTAAAACATGGTGCGACATCGCATTTCACTTAGCGTAGAATTCGTTCCTAGGAATGGGAAATGTTCGCTGGTGTGATGCGTTAGCATAAATTGAACCTCCTCCAGACGTGCCAGCTTGCGCACAGAATTGAAGTGCACAGAGAGATCGGAGAGTAGCATCAGGGTTTTGGTAATGATCGGCTCGGAGCGTCCCCAAAACTTAAGATTTGTAATACTGAAAGATTAAGATTCGTAATAAGATTAATGAGAAATCAAGCTCTAATCCAACTTACATTTTACGGTTTATAAAACTTAAAAGCATCTGCTCGTCACTCAGCCCGAACACCTCGCTTAGTCTCTTGTACACGTTGGCCTTTTGGGCCTGCTCACTGCTGTGCATTTTTCGCACCTGATCCAAGAAGCTCAGGATAGCCAGCTCCAGCTTCTCGCAGCCAGCCTGGGGCAGGCGAGCATCGGTTAGGCTCATCAGTTGCAGGACTCTTATCACAAGCTCTGCGTCCATGGTGTCGTGCTCATCGCTTGTTGTGACGGAAAGACGACCCACTATGGCCGATCCGATTATATACACCAACCACGTTAGCTGCAGCTCGTGTATGGTGATATCAATAGGATTGGCGTTGGGCGTCTGCAATAGATTCTCATACTCACGGGCCTTCTGGTCAAAATGCTGAACGAGAAGACCACAAGTCTTGTTATACTCGCACCTTTCGATCACCGACAGCTGCTCCAGCTGCTGCTGCACCATGCACAGATCGTCCAGCGGATCCTCTAAATTGTCACGCACAATCACGGGCACTGCATCTAGGCGCGAATCAATGTACGCCTTTATCACCTCCGGTGTGTAGGTGCCCAGCAAATGCGGATCCGGGGACTTGACATATGGTACCGAGGCAACCATACGTTGCCAGAGGGTGAGTAAATAATGTACACTATTTGGTGCAAAGAGCCACAGCTGAGGGGGAATAAAAGGTAAGGTAAAGGTACCAGTTTCCCCCCTAAAATCCCAATACATACATGCAGTGACTGGACAGTAAACTTAGCTATCAGTTCAATTGCTTCGGGATAACATGGCACCGCTATAAGTTCGCCCAATTGATAATTGGACTTGAGGCGAGCCAGCAGACGGCAGAATTCATGATAGTTATCTGGGTCACTTAGGCCCTAAAACGAAATGTTTGCCAAAATATAGGGGATAAATCGGTTATGGCGTACTCACATGCAAGCTGGTCAATATATCTCGTACTCCTTCGACCAAATGCGTTAGAAATTTCGTTCTCTCGGAATTACTAAAAAGAGACCGACGCACAGATGTCATTTGTACCAGGCAGGATATGGAGTAGCTAGCTAAACCATTGG
This sequence comes from Drosophila pseudotakahashii, assembly GCA_035046095.1. NCBI lineage: Eukaryota > Metazoa > Arthropoda > Insecta > Diptera > Drosophilidae > Drosophila > Drosophila pseudotakahashii. Next base: position 22,400,234 of record JAWNOE010000105.1, read on the forward strand.
GCAAAATTTGGTATAAATCAAAAAAAAGTTTAAGTGTGTTCGAATCTAAGAATGCAGGGCGCCAAGCTGTGGGTATCTACGTATAAGGTCAATTTAATAGAGAATTGAAATGAATTATTTGCATTTGCGTACATACCTGAACGTTGTTCATATCATCCGCGGACTCATCTGTGGAACTGCCGATGAAGTCAAAGCTCAGGCAATTTTTCGTTAGGCGCAACACGTGCGATATTAGCCTACAGGGGTAAAAGAAAATATATTTCAAATGAATAATGAAAAAGTTTGAATATTATTATTAGTTAAAGAACAACTTAAGAACAAAAAAGTTAGGATACTTTATAGGGTAAATACAGAATTAAAACTCTTAAAAACCAAGCATACATATTTTACAAAAAAAAACATCAGAAATAACTCACGCTTGTTGCGATTCGTCCATGAAATTAATATTTTTGCTATTTTCGCGGGCCGTGATCAGCAGTGAGCAGGATAAGAGAAAAGTGTCGTATAGCTGCTGGTCCCGGTAGGAAGTCGCTATTTTTCGATTTTTCGAAAAGGACAAGTGGACGTCCAGCTCCACAATAGAGTTCATTTCGCAAACCAGTTGCGATAGAATTTGCACGCCGATTGTACAGTGCTCAACGGAGCCCTAAAATGAAAAAACAGAAAAAAAAAAATAATGATATAGTAGATCATAGTAGTGTATGGTATGATATAGTATGGTATATGGTAAAGGTGAGTATGGTATAGTACCTGCAAGAACTTTTTGACATCCTCCAGCAGGTTCTGGAACACCATCTCGCCCTTGAAGGTGTCGAACCAGCCGAACTTGGTGATCTTGGCCAGAAGAGTAACCAGAGCCTGAACAACAAAGTGCTGCAGGTTGGGTCGCGTTGCCAGGTAGTTGAGGGCATAGCTGCGTATGTCGATGCGCTGCTCGAGACTCAATCCCTGGATCAGTTTTGTAAGCGTGGAGGCGGCCAGCAGCTGGGCGTAGCTAGAGTCGGCTCGGTCCAACAGCAATTGGCACTTGGGCAGCGCATCCTGGCTGTTGACGAAGGTCACGAGGGCTTTTTCCGCCTCCGCACGAATGCTAATGTCGGTGGCCTCGTAAAGTTGCTTGCAGAGTACCTCCAGTTGTTGTATATCCTAAAAGGCCATTAAATATCATATATTTGCATACTTTATGTTAGGAACGCTAATTAAATACATACCATAACGATGAACACCGGACGACTGGGCTTAAAAAAGCAAACTGGTCAATTCGGGAAACGCTTCTTAATCCCCGGTAACTACGTCTTAGATCTAACCGCTTTTGAGTGTTTCGGTGTCTTTAAAACTTCTTCAGCGAAATTAAAGGCATGGGGCATTTGGTAACTACGAGCCTACTTCGTTATTTATATTTTTTTAGTAAATTTATAAATGAAAACAAAACGCCAAGTTTTTTTGGACAAGTGTGACCAAAACAAACAAATTATAATTAGTTGGGGTATTCACGCACTTGTTGCAACTGCAGTCGCGTGAACGGCGCATTATCGCATCAGTGAAATACGCAGCATGTGGTTATTATGTTCCCAATAAATCGATCCGTCCGCAACAGTATATTTGAAAATGCGAAAAATGTTGCGATATTTCCCTACATCATGTCTTATTAATGCATAACTAAACCTTACTTATAAATAATTAAATAAAAAATTTCACAATTTTAGCAGCGCCAAGAACCGTCTAGAAAAAGGTTTCTCCTTTTTTTATTTCTCCTGCCCAAGATGATTTAAATAGTCAGAATAGTCAGCACCTAAAATGAACGATCACAAAAAAACATTAAATCTGCATTTATAATTTATTTGTAAAGCTGAAAATAAGTAACCATAGTTTCACATCTTTAAAAATCCCAACCATTCCGCTAAGCACCAAGCTCAGTGGGATTATCGTATTACACATTTCCCTGAACTGAAAATCGATATCTCACATAAAAAAAATTAAGTAAATACGTATAAAAAGTTTAAAAAAAAAAACAAAAAAAACTCATGAAAAGGCCGTCTTTAAAATATATTATCGATAATTATCGATTTTTTGTCTAACAATTTTGTAAAATAATAAACGATACTTAAAACCAAGTACAAATAGGGAAATAGATTAAATATAAATTAACTATCTGGGAAATTTTTATGAATCACGGTAAAACAAAGAAATCTAAATCAAACATTGCAATCGATAAATGTTTTTTTTTAATTGAATAGGGTTGTGGTGAGTACCACCAGCCAACAATTTAGCACCTGCGGACAGGTGATTGTCGATGTCGGAGATCTGTTAGCGTGGAAAGACCTGCTGATCTGCCTATATGTGCTGAATGTTTTTAATTTAATATTTACCTTTGCGAGGAGCGGACCTAATTCGGATCGAAGGACCACCTGACCACCGAATCTGGATAACCGAATCAAAACTGACCCATCAATACTTTACTTGTTTATTTGAATAATCTGGCACTAGGTGGACCACCATTAATAAGTTCATTGTTACGTACAAAACACTGTTTGGTTTTATAGTATTCGTTGTTTTTGACAAATATTTAAGTAGATGACATTGTGTATACATCAAAAATAAAATGAATATATTACAAATATAAAGATTAAAATATCATACACACATATTGTTATATATGACCTTCATTAATACAGCATCTTAATGTAAAACAGATTTAGATTTTATTCAGGGTTCAATAAGCGGTTCTATGTTTTATTTAGTTCGTCAAGTAGTATGCTTTTACTGAAGAGCTGGGTTTTATTGTCCTCACAGACTGAGCGCACAAGCCTTTTATTCCGTGGCAAGCAGCGAAAAGTTCTCAAAATTCAGCTTACCTTGTATAGACTCATCGTCCAGGTCTTCGGTGCTGTTGGTAATACGTGCTGTCCATGAAAGAAAATTAATTTTTATGAGATTCTATATAAGATAACGTAAATATATATACGCACTTCTGGACCCCTTTGTTGAACTGACCCCCATGGAACTTTGTAAGCCTCCATTTCGGCCATATAGAACATTCTCCAAGTAGGACAGACCATTGTTATTGACAATGTTTAAGCCAAGGCACGTCTCGATTTGTTTCCAGCGATGCAGCCGTTCCTGCAACTCATTTGTCACATCTCCCAAGGCATTTCGTGCCTCAACAATGGATCGATCGACATCATCAATACTTTTGCCGTGCGTGGAAACGAATGCGCCAACCAAACTCGAACGCTTCTTCCGCAATTTCTCACAAGCCTCTCTGGCCGACTGAAGCTGCTTCTCAGCCGATGTGCGTTTCTTCTGATGATTCTTACTCTCTAGTTCATATGTGTATTGCAGCCACGATTGAAGCTGTGGCGGTGGTGCCCAGCAGTTATCAACTAACTCGAATTCGGCACGAGACAACTCATTTCGCAGCATCTCGATTTCCTTTTTTAGCTGCTGCACTTCCAGATCCGAGTTCGAAGAACTGAGTGTAGGCGCTTCTTTGAGACGCCTCTCCAAATCCATTTTCTCAGTTGCCACATTTTCCTGCTCCATTCTGGCTCGTTCTAGTTCCTGTAACATAAACAAGAATATTAAAAAATCAATTTTAAATATTCATTTTAATATTTATTTAAAACAAACCTTCTGCATTTCCTGTAGACTTTGTTCAGCCCTCTGCAATCCCTCCATATCTTGGGCCATTCGACGAAGATGACGTTTGGCATTCTTATTCTGCTGGTAGGCGTACCAACATCCAATAATAGCACTGAGCAACAAGGTAACCAATATGTAGTCCTTCCAGCGGGTACCAGTTTCTATAAAAAAGGAAAAGGATCATTAAATATATTAATATTTTGTATTTAATATTTTATTTATTATCTATTTCGTATAATTTCTATAACACATACATTAAAACCATAAATATTTAATAATAGAGTAGAAATTACCTCGCGGTGGCCCAAAAAGAACAACGTCCATAGCCTTTAATGAGATTTTTTGCTTATGTATAGGATCTTTTATTCCAAGGACATTGCCCACATACTGAAGATTATTCACAGCCAACCTAAAATGCAGAATAGAATTACAAATCTTGAAATAAATAAAAAACTATAAAGAATTGTAAGAATATAGGTATAAACTTCGGCTGGCCAAAGTTAGCTTCCTTTCATGGCTTTAGAGTTTCTAAAAAAAGCAAAAACTTAAAATGATGTGTCATGATGAAAACCAAATTTGGTCGCAATTTTAAATAGAATATTTAAATTTAAAAAATCCTTAGGTTCAAAACGATTTATAGCATACCTTGGCAAAGCAGCTCCAGTGACCTTATGTAATTTAAACAGATCAACATATTGGGGCAGCTGAACAGATTGTGCCAACCAATCTGTCGTCTGTTCGATGGTCCAATTATGCACCTCTGATCTCAGCCAAGCCTCCCACAGTTCTTTGACCGATATATGCATATCGTCATTAAAGTGAAATGCTTTCTGCCGTTTTTCATAGCCCGAGTCGTACTTTAATTCCTCCCGTAAAAACTGTAAAGTTTAAAAATGAGAACATAAAATACGTCAATGAAATGTTGATAGCTTGAAATTAATGAGGAGAAATGAAACAATAAAGTGTGTCGTATAGAAGGCCTCTAATAAACTGAAGGACTCAAAAGCTGTAAGTCAATTGGGCGCTTGAAATATTTGAAACCTGAGTTCTGGCGGTACAATATTATTTCCTAACAAGAAAGGAAGCTATGTTAGGCAAGCCGAGTTTTTTATATCTTTGCAATTATTTTTAAAGGCATTAGGGCTAATAAATTAAAAAATACCAAAATTAATGCATCTATGCATAGAGTCGTACAAATTCAACTAAAAATATTTTCAACGGAACCTTTAGACAGAAATTATTTAAATTTTAATGAAAGTCTGTTTAAAAAAATATATACTTCAATAGTTTTTATAAATGTACACAGTTATGAATATTTGTTTTAGGGTCAAGGTAACCAATTGGTAAAGTTGCATGCCGAACATTTTAAATCAAAATAGCATTAATAATTTCATTGTTACAACTAAAAAGTAAACGAGATATTTAACAAAAGCAAACGTCCTTCTGCAAAACAAAAACTCACGACTATAAGTCTGTCCATTGGCGTTTTAATGTGCTGATCCGGTTCAGTGTAATGAAATTTCTATATGCTTGCTAGTATCGGGTATAATTTGTGTCAGCTAATAGTTTCTAGTCATGGAAACATGATTTTGATATACTTTGTACTTTAAGATCAATGGGCTATATAACATACGTCATCGGATTCGCTCAAATCGATGTTTCCATTGTCATCATCATCAAGTTGCCGATGTAGGCTTGCAATAGCCTCCATGCCGAAGCGATCCTGAACATTTCCACTGTAGCATTCAAAATCATCAGCAGCACACGCGCCATCTGCTGAACCGCTTCCCATGGAACCTGTTGAAAAGCGGATCGATTAATAATATTACATAAGAATAGTAATATTTAATAATATTATTACATTAATTGATTTATAAAAAAAGGCTATAAGAAAGTATAATACATACATTAAAAACATAGGTCCTTGAGATGATAGCTAGTAGTAGTGTAATTTAATACAAATAAAAACAAATTATAACAAAGAAAGCTAACTTTGGCAAGCCAAAGTTTACGTACCCTTGCAGTTATAACAAAAAATATATTTGTGTCGTTCCATATTATTTCTAGGTTATAGCTCAAAGTCATTAGTTTTTGTCTTAAAAAATAAAAGCACTGCAATCATGTAAATCAATGTCGTCATTATTCATATTTAGAAAACAAAATTGTGCCGAATTGGCCTTTTAATAAACAGAAAAAACCTATTACTGAAATCAAATTAAACGATAACGAATGCAAGTAATATTTATATATTTATTTATTTATATTTAAGAACAGCGAAGTTTTACCAATTTGGCCAGATTGTCGCGTATAAATTGTCCAATCGTTCCTAAGGCAGCTATATGATATAGTCGTCCGATTGCGGCCTTTCCGACCTATATTCTACCTGCAATAGAAAGAAGACTATTGTTAAAGTTACATCCATCTGCCTTCAAAACTGAGATACTAGTTTGCTTAGAAACGGACGGACAGACAAACATACGGACAAGCTTATATCTATGCTTACATATATCGAATAATTTCACTGCGTTACAAAATGCTAACCAAAATTACAAAGCCCCCTGCAAGGGTATGTGTATCAGCTAGGTAATATCTATTTAGTTCAAAGTATTGTCAATCGTTTTTAATCGATTAATTGTTGGTGTGGGAAAAGAATCGCCTTTTTTTGGGTCAATGTAATATTGGGTTAAATTTAAACCTAAACTTACGCATTATCCTATTAAGAGTTAGTAATAACTGGTTTTTCCAAAGAAAATATAATCTGATTTCAAGCCGACTTACTAAACTCATTACTGACAGCCTGGGACATGGCTTCGCTGAGGAGATTGTATGAGCTCCTATGCAGATTTTGTTCAAGATGCGTGGAGTGCTCTCCTCCACTTCCGGCATGCGATGCTGCGACATGGGTCGCATGTTCCGACTGAGAAGTGTGCAGACTCTGACTCCCAGTCTCATGAGACGAGTGACGTGAGGCTACATTGGGATTCTGCTTGTACTGATGTTGCTGCGTGTTGTAGCGATTCGAAACGACGGAAACTGTGTGCGATCCATGATCCTGCGAACTTATGCTCTTCAGCACACAGCATATGAATATGAAAGAATAGTTCCAAATGGTATCCTTTCGCATTGTTGTAAATGTGCGGACTTCTTCTAAATAAATGATCGCATACGTCTCCCTTGTAATCAGTAATCGGTTCGGATTTTTTCAGGTTTACAGCTCACATTTGTTGGTCGTGAATATCATAGTTTTATCAAATGATATCCTGAAATAATGTAGAAATTAAATATCAGAAAAAGGTTATGTGTTATATATTTAATCCTAGTTCGATTCGGATTTTTAAAGATTCTAATTAAGATAGAAAATACTTTTCGTATAGTATGCTTATATTGGAACCTTTTTCCACCGCTGGTCTTGTGCCTTGTACTACATAAACTACAGTTTCTAGAATTCTAAACGCATATCCTCTTTCTCTTATAAATAAAATTGATTAAATAACCGAGAAAAGCCAACTGTGTGCAAAAGTATTATTGCATTCGCCAATAAATAAAGATTTACTGGGCGCAAACCTCAGAGGCTGTTCTATTTGTCCATGAGATTCGGTTTAAGGGTTATTATAAGATAACCGCTAAGCGCATATTTGCTTTGAAATCCAAATTATGGCGAAAAAACGAATGAGTAATAGAATAAAGGAATTTTGTTTTTCTCGCCTAGCCAAATATTTGGGGAGTTATTTGAGATTTGGATTTTCTTTGTTTTTTTTTTGTATTTTCCTATAATTGCATTCCATCGTGACAAATATGCGTTTTACATTTGTATAATTGCAATACATTCAAGATCATTTTTGATTTTGAATTAGAAATAGGTAAGTGCGTAAAATACAGTAAAACCATACGGATTTCGTTATAAACTCAACACATAACGGTACGTTTACTTGTCAGCCTCTAAATCATAGGCAAGGCTTACTGTATAACTGTTTTTTTTCTAATTTTTTTTAATATTTTTAATATTAGACATTGGATACTATATACGAATGTACATATGTAAGTTTCGGAAGACATCAGCATTTGTTTACTTCTAAAAACGTAGAAAAGTGCGAAATTCAACGATCTTGGGTTGTTTTCAGCTGCGTTATGAGGGCACAATTTACAATGCCATTGCTAAACACTTAATAACCACACATATGTGGATGCCCAGTGGTAAACTTCCATAAGTTTTTTTTAGACCTCAAATAAAAATAAAAGCACTCACACTAAATCACTGAAATAATGAAATTCCTCTCGAGAGTGACCAGTCTACTGAAAGAGCAAATATACACTCGTCACTTTTAAAATTGGTAACGCTTTTCCTGACGATAATTTAATAATAGTAAAATGGTCATTTTTGGACCAAATTTGTAATCCCACCTATATAATAATAACATGCATTATTTGCAATTAAGCATTTGAGCGAGTTCGGTGAAAAAAGGTTAAAAGCAATGTTTCCACTTTTTCAAATTTTCGCGTTCTGCCTATCGAAATACATATGTCATAGAAATTTCTTGCAAATAGAATTAGAACTAATGTACGGTATAAATCCAATCTTATATGTTTGGAATAGACTTTGGTTATTTTGAACCCATTGACTGGCCATTTGAAGTGGAATGATTGGTATTTTTGAAATACACGGAGCTATGCTTCGCACTCCGCACAATCGATTTCACAGGAATTATCGGAATTCTGGGATGATTACTAACTCTAAATCATATGATAAGCAGAAATATTTTAGGTCTTCACTTTTATGCTCTACCCTAAATATATATCAAAATTCAATTTTCAACTTCGATGACTGATTTTGATGCTCACCTTTATGGCCAACCGAAAAGCTGTTTGTAATTTATTTTCATTTCGTTTAAAAATAAAAACTAATTTAAAATTAAATTAACGCAGTGGAGAGCATCCATTTTCTCACAAACGCGATTCTGAGACAGTGAAAAATGCCAGCAACTATTGCCTAACGCGTAGTTTAAATAACAATTGATTGCTACAGAAGTTGTCAGCGCGAAAGACAATATTAATTTAATAATTTACACGTAATTCGAAGGCAACTTTGTCACACGGCGAATACTTATTAGCATTAGAAGCGAACCAATTGGCAAACGATTTTGGCATTTATTTGTTGATAGTGTATGTGAAGACAAAACAAACGAAAAGCACATCGAAAAAAAGATAAAAACGCGCGCATGCAGCATTTTTGGTTAAAATAAACATTAATAAAGTGTACATTTGAATGGAATGCTCGAGACGCGATGAGGGAGAATGAATAGGAACCTTGGTTAATGCCCGTAATGTACAAATTGGTGTGTTTTTGTGGCATATTCGATGCACAAATAGTGTATTGTTAAACAAGACTCTGGAGCTGCTGATACATTGGTACATAGCATAGCTCACGCGCACAGGACACCAGCAGTCCTAACATAAAATTCTCGTTTCACATCCACTTTGTTACATAGCGAATAAATCCAAAGCAAAGCTAAAGTTTCGATTCCTTGGCCAAACAGGTATGTATTCGCATTCACAGGGATATACATATGTACACATAATGCGTACATCCGAATGTTTACATCCTTATTACTAAATATAGAAGGTGCTGAAATCTGAAATCAAAGTATTTCCAATTGTGCAAATTGCCAGTGGATATGTATGTATGTATGTGGCTGCATAAATGTACGGCATGTGAAAATTCGCATGGATTTTCTCATAAACTTGTACGTAGGATATTATTTATTTTCATATAAATAAGCATATATGTGCATTGTACACCTGTGTGTATGGATGTGTGTGTGTGTATATACAGTGGTTACCAGCTAAAAAGGAAATAGTGCTATGTTATATACATATATTAAAGTACCGCAACTTTTTGACAAATAAACCCACCAAGGAAAATCAAAGAGATACCGAAAACAAAATATCTGAACAAAAAAAATTACCCAACAAAAAAGTTTTATTAAGTGTGGTTATCCCACATTAATTGAATACAAATAAAATCTGTGTTTTCATAAATGGGTAAAATTTAAAAATGTTCACTTTGATCAGGAATCGTGTACATATTTAACCTTAATTTTATTATTATAAATAAATATTACACTTTTCCTATTGGATATTTTCATTTTCCAGATTTTATTACATCTATCTGAAATCAAAAGGATTTGTTAAAATTTGGTTAAGTCTGACGATGTAATAGAAATTATAAATTAGAAATTAGTGTAGAAAACCTCATATTTTTTCATAATATTGTAAAAATGCATCGAAAAATATTTGAAAATATTTAGAATATTTTTTTAAAATTTGACGATGTAATAAATATAAGTTCATAAGTGTTAGAATGTGTAAAGTACATATCTTAATTTATTGAAACCCCTGATTTCTCTTTCTTTTATATTCAAAATAAAAATGTATATAATTCACCGCAGGATTACAAGGATCTTTAAATGTGTGAATAGTTTTGAGAACAAACGTGCACAGTAAAGGCGCCAATATATTTTGAGCGATACGATGACCGGCGTTACCCAGGAATTTTGTGTACGCTGGAACAGCCATTTGGGGAGCATTGGGGCTGCGTTTCCGCAGCTTTTGGCGGGCCAACGCTTTGTGGACGTAACACTGGCTTGCGAGGGCACCCAGGTGCACTGCCATCGCCTCGTCCTGGCCGCCTGCTCCACCTACTTTGAGGCGATACTGGCCGAGCATCCGTGCAAGCATCCCGTCATCATATTGCCCCGTGAGATCAAGCTATGGGAGATTCAGGCTCTGGTAGACTTCATGTACAAGGGCGAGGTCAATGTTACGCAAGCGGGTCTTGGTCAGTTGCTTCGTTGTGCCGAGCAGCTTCAGATACGCGGTCTCTACGGTTCCGAGGCGACGATAAACTACAAGAAGCTTCATCAGGCGAGCCTCGAGGCTGGAGCCAAGGATCCAGTCGTAGGCACCCAGCGAAGCATTAAGCATGTGGACAGCATGGAGACGGATGATGCAGCCACCAATTCAACCACCTCAACGATAACCACCTCCTCCGCTTTACCAGTTAACCAGCAGCAGCATCAGCCGACAGTATTGAAGCGCCAAAATCAGGATGTCCGCCAGCAGCAGCAGCAGCGACCGCAGTTAAATGGCAGTAATGCTCAACAACAGCCAACATCCAAGGGCAGCCACTCGAATGCCCCGACCGAAGACGACTCCGGCGATGAGGTGTCCAACAATTGGAATGCCTACGGGGAGCCTTTCGAGGATGTGCAGGCGGTGGCCAACAAAATGAATGCCCAGATGTCCCTGCAGCAGACGAGGTTTGTTGTCAGGTTTATTAAAGGGTTATAATTTCGCTTTTATAACGTATATATATTTGCAGAATACAAATGCAGCTGCAGCAGCAGCACTATTTGGATTCCCAAATTGAGGACGATCACAACTATGTAGCCGCACACGACGAGAACAATGACAGCAGCAGTTTTACTGCAGGAATGGCTTCCTCCGTTAGCCTGGACACTGATCTCATCGACACATCGGCCAATACTTCCGGAGGACTACTGAGCCACAATTCGATCGATGGCTATACCTCATACAAACGCGTACGACGCTCGGAGGCATCGCTAGCACAGGCGGCCAAATGTGTTTCGAAGGGAGAGACATTCCAAACGGTCAGCAATATGTTTAATATTCCCGTCTCCACCATTCGTTTCTATATGGCTCGAAAGGGTATACTGCCGAAACGGAAACGCGGACGTGGTGCTTCCCATGCCGGCAACATAATAATCACAACAAACTCAGGAAAACTTTCAACCGTCCCTGCAAGCGCAACCCAGTCTCAGTCCCATCTCCAATCTCAATCTCATCCTCAGTCTCAGCAAATGTCCTTGGACTCCCTGCAGCTAAAGGCGGGCAGTGGTAGCAATAGTCCGGCTGCTGCAACGGCCACTTCGATGTCACCATCATTTGATATGGCCACGGCAGCGGATATCGTGCCTTTTCACCTCCACAGTGATGCGGCGGCGGCATTCAAGCTCAACGATCAGAAGCTGCACATGATCTAGGGGCAAATATTGATAAAGAGGGAGTTTTCCAAGCAGTTGCTGCTTTCCTTTTAATTTTTTCATTATAATTGTGGGATCCTTAGTCATAACAAAATAGTCAACAAAATTAAATTTATTCTTAGATTTATTTGAATACGCTTTGAAGTTAACAGTTCACATCCTTGGTTGATTATACTCACTGTTATTCAACCATTATTCATCATCAAAAATATTTCAGAAATTATATTATATTAACAGTAGACGTATACTCTTCAAGGACTATGACTTAAACTTGCGTAAAAATTTTAAAATCTGTTTATTGTCGCCCCAGTACTCTAAGAAATTACTGTATTGTTAATAAGATAAATAAAATCAACCTGGAAACTTTTACTAGGTTTTTGTGTGATTGCAAATATATAAGATGACAATTCATAATAAAATCAAAGGTCGTAAAAGACATAATCATTGTGCTTACAGCAAAAGAAATATAATATATTTTGTGGTATTATTTGCCAAATACCCCGAAATGTTGAAAGCAATATGTATACTTTCAGATGTTAGTTTGTAAAGCAGAGAAGGATAAGTCTCCGATCCTGTAAACTATATATACTTTTGTTCAGCATCATTTTGAGAGTAGATATATAGTCATTCCATTTTGGGCCATATCTTAAAGTAAATACGAAAGCCGCTACTATGATAGACGTTGTGAAAAAAGTATTAAATGCATAAGTACTGTGTACGAGGAGGAGGCTTGGCAATAAAATTTTAAATGCATTCAAAGTAACAACAAAATGATGTATGGCGTTTTCACCCCGTTTTCGCGGCGCGGCAGAAGATCAAATATTTATATATTTTCACAATTAATTTACTGTAAATATTTTTGAGAATCTTGCAAATATTTGGTCAAACTAAAATTGTAATATTTGATCTTCAACCTGAGTAGTTCGCTAAAGACCAAATTAATTATTTAAACTACTGCTTTGTTTAATTTTGAATTACTTTTTTTGTGATTCGCGACATAATTAGAACTTTTTGTATCGATAGAAACTTTATATATAACGTCAAATAATCGAAATTCGCTTTATCACATCTGTTTTTGATTTTGATTCGATGATTTATTATTGTGAGAGATCAACGATAAATTGTCTAGTTTGTCGACAACGCTCAGTATATATTCATTTCAGTAATATTTTAGACTTTTTTTTAATAGAGTAGTAAGGAAAAACAAAGGACATTTTCTGCTAGATGCTAACTACATAGTTCGACGCCAGTGTAAACGCATTATAAGTCCTTAAGATCGACTGGTTATCGAACGCAAAAGCTGACCTAGTGGAAACGGGAAATTACAGTATATTTTACGGTCACACTTCATACGGTCATACTTCAAGGCTAGATGTAAATAGACGCACACGATTTCAATTCATTTTGTAGAAAAACATGTCTCAAGGAAACAATACTGCTGACAAGGGGCTGCCCTGTGACCTTTACCTGGACAAAACGCTTCAGGATGATGCACATATGCATGGAATTTTGAAGACCTTCTACGGTAGCATTGAAGTTCTGGAAGCGGACCTGGAAAAGGCACTGGCGCTCCAAGCAGGACGCACATTGACCGCAAACGAGCAAATCAAACTGGATAGCTACCTGGCCTACCTGAATAGCACATTGTTTTGGATACACCTGAAACTGCAGGGCGTAGATGTCTCAAAGGTAAGGATCTATAGGAATATCATTTAGCGGTGGCCAGCAGAAGCAGCGCACTCGGCCCGTGGGCTTGCAAAAATACCTCTGTCGCTGCTGCTGAAGCTCTGCGACAGCGCTGTACGCACACATAAAATAGAGCACCGGCCGACACTCAGCTTCTGCTGGCCACCACTGCTACAATTCATTAATAAATTTATTACATTTTAAAATATAATACTTCATTCCAATTAGCATGGTGTAATGCACGATTTGGGTCGCGCCAAAGAACTACTTGCCCGCGATAAGGAAATAAACGCGTCTCTGGCGGCCCCGAGATTGGATATGCAGGCTGTCAAGCGATTTATTGCCGCCGGAACGCACACGCGTTTCGTGGACATGGACGGAGTTATGGTCACCGAAAAACAGTATAATAAACGTCTGCAAGCAACTGAGAAATAAAACAGAAACCAACAACTGAGAATATATTTACTTATGCATAAAACACTTTATTCCCTCACCATACAAATACACCATTCAAATACACCATACATAACTCATAACTCAGGTTAGTAAAACATTTTGCATAGCCTTTTGGGGATTATTTGTTAAATTTGTATTTCTGTTATTCTGTACAATTCCATTTCCACCCATGTACATGGATCACCTAAAAGATCTAATAGTTGTGGCTATCTTTTGGGGATCAGCCGCAACATAGTTCTCGAAATATTATCCAACCCTCTGGTAAATACTCATAGAGTGAAGAGCCCCCGAAATTAAGACAAAATAATGTTGTAAAGCTGGAAAATAATTTTAATTCATACGTTTCTTTCTAAATGGCTTAATTTACGGTACAATACGATATATTACTGATGTTTCAAAACCGATAAATTAACATTAGCATTTTCCTTAAATTTATGTTGATCATATTCAATACTTTAACCATACAGATATTAATATTTCCGATTTAATTTCTTCTGTTTTTCTTTGTTGTTTTCTTGAATTATTAATTATTTATGTATATAGCATTTTTGTTTTTTGTGTTTGTTTTTATTTTGGTTTTTTATTTGTTATTTTTTATTTTTTTGTTAAGATTATTGAACGAGAACTGGCAATATAGCCCAAAATTTTCTATCAGTCGGTGTAAGATTGCCCCAATAAGGGGGTTTTTAAAGCCCGGGCTGGGCCCAGTGCACAATTGTTTTTTTCCTGCCGCTTATCCGTGACCATCGAAATGTTCAAGTTCTCTACACGTCCAGCAAAGGATCGTATAATTTACTAACTAGCATAAATATTATTTTTTTTATTTTGTTATTTACAGGCTGCGTTTTGTGTTAATTTCACTGGCTTTTTGGTTTTATTTTTTTTTTTTCGTGTTTTTCTTGAAAGTTTTTCCTACTCGAACGTTGGCATTGCTTGGTCCGAGGTATGCAAAAAATATGTAAATATTTCCCAATTTGTATCTTTTATTTCGTTAATGCTGTTGCTGTTTTGCTGTTGTATTTTCATCATCTTTACGAGTATGAATATAAATTGGGATGTACTCACTTAATAATTGTTATTAATCTATGAATAAAGTATGGCTATGTATTTACCACTCACACATAAGAATACACATTTTTTGTTGCTTGTTAAGTTGTTTTCTGTTCTGTTCTTCTTTTTTTTACTCCTTCTCGTTCTTGGGTTTTTTTACGTTAACTAGTTTGGTTTTTTTGTCTTCACATTTACATTTATATACTTAACTACTTAAAGTTAAAATTTATTTATGTGCTTATACACGAGCAACGTATTTGTAACTATGCTAAAGTAATCATAAAGGTCGATACAAATTTCATTTATTCATTATTTAGAGAGAAAGCTAGCTGCGCGCTGGCTCCGGGCACATGTGAGTGGAATGTGGAGTGGGCGTGGCTGATTCTGATTCTGTTTCTGAATTGATTGTTGATCTATGCGCGATTCTGGATATCCTGATCCTGATCCTGATGATTTAGATAACAATATCAATGCTTATATTCCGGGTAGCAGCCATTCTCGATGATTTGTTCGGACTGACTGTTGTTGCTGCTGCTGGTATCGCCTGATTGCTGCGGATGATGATGCTGTTGCTGATGCTGATAAATTGGCAGCTGTAGGAGCTGCTGCTGATGATGATGCTGACTTGCCGTGTCTGCTGCTGCTGCTGCTAATGGCAAACCGCGACGAATGGGCGGCTGGATAACACTTCCACTGCTTTCCGTTTCCGTTGAGGGCGGGGATGGATAATAGTCCCTCTGACTTACACTTATACCATTTGGGACGATTGGCAAAGCCATTATGGAATTGTTGGCTACCGCCGTCGCCGCTGAGCCCGCCGATCCCGATGCCGATGCCGCTGCCGCTGCGGAGGATTGATGATGATCGCCGTGGTGCTGATGCTGATGTTGCTGCTGATGATGCTGCTGTATAGCCCCCGAAATGGGTCCGACGTCGATGTATGGTTGGGAATCCGACATTGTACCGGATGGCGGCTGGTCCAATACCACGACGGATACCACATCCTCACTCGCCCACCGGGCTAACTGTTGTTGAGCTTGAATAAAGTCATCACTAGAAAATAATAATCGTAGCAGGAACAACGGCACATGGTAAGAACAAAAGGGGGCCATCGGGTAGAGGAATGGGGATCGGATCGGTTAGTTGACAGGTTTAGGAGGACGGGTTTCTAATGTATAATATTGATTTTGCTCCATATAGTCTCCAAATCAGATAAAGCAGGTCTTTAACTCTGCTTGAAATTGTTTAAACAAAAAGACATCTAATTATGACCACAAACTAGTCTTAAGTTACACGAATCGGAATCAATCAAATCAGAATAAAATAACTAGGAGTATATATACATTAATTTGTCCACTTTAAAGGCCAATTATACAAGCAAAATAATCCAATTGTGTGGGACAGCAAATGTGGGATTTAAACAAATAGAAAACCTTTAGTTATAAACGATGCATCAGCAGCTGACCTTTTTGGTCAATGACAGATATAAAAGGATCGTACAACTGAGATACAACAGAGGAGGATTAATAATAACAAATCATCATAAAAGAAGACACAAAATAAAATAAAAATGAAGAAACAAATAGAAAACCATTGCTGTACTTTAGTAATAAACGATACATCAGCAGCTGGCCGTTTTGCCAACAACAGATATGAAAGGATCGTACCACTGAGAAACAACAGATAATAACGGAATCATCATAAAAAAGATGAAAAGAAAAGGATAACGAAATGGAGAAAAATCCTGTAGCTGATGCACCGTTTACAGCCGGCACTTTGCGTCGTGGGAAGGACAATGGTAGTGGTAATGGCCTGGTAATGGAACAAACAGACAGAAATAGAGGCCAGGACTTACCTCTCGCTATCTGGTGTCTCGTGGCAGTCGAGCCGAGCGTCGACCACTTGGTGGTGGTCGGCGGTCTCGTAGATGCCCTCGTCATCCTGCTGCAAATGGGTGTGCGATGAGTGGTGCGACGAGTGCGGACCGTGCGTGGCGTGTCCGTGGGCATGGGAGTGGTGCGTGTGGTGCCCGAATGCGTGGGGTGAATGCGACTGGTGCGGCGCGTGGCGTCCCGAAGATGCCGGCTGTCGGTAGCGTCCACCGAATGTGAATCGAGACTCCTCATCGGAACGGGGACGACAGCTTCTGCTGTAAGACGCATGAATTGTAGCGGTTTTCTGAGATTGTGGTATTTGCTGATTGGAGCTATAGAGGCGATAAGGATAAAGAAAAGGCAAGCAAATAATCGAGTTATTTAGTGGCATGGGAGTTAATGGAGGGAGGGTTTGGGGCTTTAGGTTTTTCCTTTTTTTTTCTTTTTTTTAATATTATTCTTTTTTTTTTTAAGAGCCTGAAACCGAGACCAAAACAGAGACCGACGATAGCCATGAGGAACTTAAGAGCAATGTCAACGCATTGGTTAGAATGCTTGTTTAAAAAAATGTGCAAGTGATTACATAAATAGGAAAACGATGTGAAGTTCAAGACCCTTAAGAAATATGTAAGACCACAAGAGATGGTAGTTAAGTTAAGTTTAGTTAGAGAGTGGGAACCAACCTTTATCACACAAGGTATTCCAGCCTGAAGCCTGCAAGAAATGCGAATATAAATTGGCATTGGCTTGAGTTACATTTGTAATATACTGCAGTACAAACAAGCAGTGGCTTTCATGCCTTAATGTTAGGTGGTCAGTTTTTAGTTTTCTGTTTAAAGTAACATTATGAATTTGTATATGCTTTTTAATGAAGGTATGAAGCTTTTGTCTTCGTTAGTTTTTATATATGAACATGTTAGATTAGATACTCTCAAGCCATCAAATATATTTGGGTAATTAATCACTTGCTCTACGTTTTGGTTTTAGTTATGGGTTGAGTGGAAATTTTGGTATCACAGATTTGACTATTGGTAAATTATAAACGCGTTGACTATTAAGAATACATTTGGTTGGTTAATGGGAAGCAACTGTTCACTGCCTACGTTAATGCCATGTTACAAAGCAGATAGCAAATACAGATAGTACAAGGTGTAAAAACTTCTAGGAAATTCACAGCAGTTAATCATTTATGTTCAGGTGTATTACAAAAAAATGTAAGATTTGTAATATAATATTTAATATTTTTCATGTGGACGAGACAAAACAAGACAAGACAAGACAAGACAGGACGCGACAAGACAAGACAGGACAAGACGGGACAGGACAGGACAGGACGGGCTTTTCGGGTGTCTGACTGACTCGGTGCCAATACTTAATACTTTTTTGAAAGAGGTTTTTTACGGTACGGTGATTGAGTTCTGAAGCAGAAATAACACTAACCCTTGAGATGACTCACTACAAGCTGCGGAACTTTCTAATCTATAGTGTCGATCGGCCTCTGTTTCCGACATTCGTATATCCTCGGATCCGCTGGGACTCATGTGACGGGATGAGTGATGCTCTAGCTGCCTGATAAGGTCCTCCAAATTCCGTATACGCAGCGGTCCCGTCGACGGGGCATCGTCATCGTCCAGCTGCTGCTGCTGCTGCTGCGCCTGCAATGGCATCACCGCCGACGATGGCTGATGCAGCTGATGCTGCGACCGATGGTGATGGAGCATCTGCCCGCCATGCGGCATACCCCCCGAGATGGACGTCGATCCGCCGCCGCCACCCAAGCTCGACCCCAGTCCCATGCCAGCGAGTCCGGCGCCGCTGCCGTCGAGAATGATCGCATGGACGGCGGCATTGTCGCAGATATTCTCCCGCGAACTCGACTTGGAACCGATTTGGCGCTTATACTGCTGCTGCTGCTGTTCGGAAGCCGAGTAGCCCAGCTGCGAGTTGTTGCAGTCCTGCAGCGTCTTGCGCAGCATCTCCTCGCTCAGGCTGCCGCTGCCGACGGGCGTGTTGCCGGTTCCAGTGCCACGATGCGTGGCAGCATTGCGCAAAGCCTCCAATATGTCCTCATGATAGCCGTTGAGACTCTTTAGTGTTCGCTCCACTTCCGAGGCCGCTGCACCGCCGCTTGTGGATGCCAGGGTGCCGTCTTGGGTTATAAGCTCGAGGTTATCGGACTGATTGTCATCGCCCCATTTATCTTTCAGCTGCTCACCGTGCACCAGGCCATAGCCGTGCTTCTTTAATATACCCTTCTCTGTGTGTGGGCAGCCAATAATTAAGTTTGCAATAAGTTTGAAGTTAGTATTTGGTATTTAGTTCCAATGTGCATGTAAAGGAATATACATATGTACAGAATTTGAGAGGTAGAGGTAGAGAAAACGCGAGAGAGAGACTGCAAAACAGCGATTATAGTGGATAGGATGACTTATACTTATATGCACAGGATGCACAAGAAATATACCTAGATTTATTTGGCCTTGTTCTTATTATACCAAAAGGATTCCTAATTTAAGTCGAATGTTAAGCCTATTTTTTACCCCCTTTTTTCGTTTGCATATTTCTAATCATTATTGACATGCGAGTTCGATATGTGCAAAATGAAAGAAATCGGTTAAAATACCTATAAATAAGTTAATAATTATTAATTATATATTAATTTTCAAAATACCATCTCAAAAGAAAAACTTGGTTTAGTCTTATATGAAATATAGGTTGTAAAACATATCTAATATTATATTAATTATATTAATATATGCTATAATAAATCGACTCGACTGTTGATGCTGATTAAGAATATATATACCTAAAAGGTTATCCTCAAAAAGGAAAAATAATGAAGAAACTTATTCAATTTGGTAGTTTCGAATATTTCAATTTTAAATAAAAATCTTGACGCGGAGTTTAAGTTTAAGTTTAAAATTTGTCAATATTTACATAACATAAGAAGAGAAAACTTTTCAGACATTTCCTAGGCATTATCAATTCTAAAGAAAGGAAAAATGAATTTCTTAAAATTTCATTTTATCTGTTAACGAAATTGCAATTTCATTCAAAAAGTAACCGTCATTTGGTTTACGAATATGTCCCACATAAAGTTGTGTGTGTTTTAGAAAGTCCTCGATAAAAAAACAAATATCAAAAGGGCATAAGAAGCTTGTTGGGTGGGTGTACGTATATATAAATAACACATATGTTCGCTGAAAATAAACTTATGATTGCTATTGAGAGTATTCATGTGTAAAACTCTAACTGCAATAATAGAAGCTCTGAAGAGTACAAGCAGTAAACGTTAATCAATTATTGTTCTAATCAAAATTAGGCTGTTAACATGGAAGGCGTCTAAACTTTTAAGCGGGAACATAGAAATTACATAGTGTCTTTTTGAGGGGAAATTCCCGTTCACCGTGACGAAAAAATCGATTTTCCTAGCTTAGCTTGAGTTCATAGGCTTTTGAGTTTGTATGTGTTCCAAATTTTAAATGTTTTTTGATTGTGTGAAAATTGTCAAGTCCCCAGGATGATTAATTTTTGAATTGAGGACTCGAAAAAAGTCCTCTATATAGATTTTTTTTTTTGAAAATGAAAAATATTTGAAGCAATTGAACGAGAACCTCCCCTTAAATGAAACTCTAAATTTATAATCGGGTATCTCACTGAAATCTCAAGATAAATTGAAAAGCTCCTAAAAATCCGTCGGTGTCCCAAAGATTGAATCTGAAACGAACACTTTTGTAGACACCAAGCTTGGACTTTTAGCTGGAATTCGGATCTGCGAGGTTTCTGTGACACCCCCTTAAGCCACTTGGTTTGTGAATCTAGTCTAAGCATTAGTATTTTAAATATTGTAAACATAAAGTATTAACCTGCATGTGACTGATCGTCCTCGCCACATGACGTGTAGCGTCGTCCATGAATGCCCTTGTCCCTGTGAATGATAATAATGAAATAGGGGCATTTACCATGCTCGCTCGAAAGAGCGTGACCAAGCAGCTGAATCTGGTTATAAACGATGAATCAAGCTGGCTTGTTTTCTTTCTTCATCTTCGAAATTGTTCTGATATTGCACCTGCAGCAGCAGATCATGCTTTGTGATTTTTTTTCCAATCTTATCAGATTTTATTATCGTTTAATGTGGAAATGATGTTGCTGGTGTATCGTTTAATGTGAAAATGAAATGGCTGATGTATCGTTTAAAACCAGCTACAGTTTTCTGTGTTTTTTTTTTTGGTTTTTCTTTTGGGAGTACGCACCTGAAGCCAGTCTGATTGGCATAGACTAACTTGCTGGATCCATCCAAGGAGACTTCCTCAACGGAATGATGGTTGGGTGCCGTCGCCGCTCCACCGTAACTTTTCGCAATCGGTTTCTTCGAATAGGGCGGGTCGTATTTTAGCGTAGTAGTCTTTCGCCTGTGCATCGGTGTCCATCGGTACCCACATTCACATCGTCGTTGTAGTTGTAGTTGTTTATTCATTTATATGCGTTATATATATTATAGATTTTGCATACACTCCAATGTATATAGTATGTGTAATAATTTAGAGCGTAAAGTTATGCGTTATGTGTTTTACAGATATATGAAGTCAGTTATCGTATTTATTTTATTGAATTATTCAGCAAAATCAATTTAACGTCAGAGTGTTTTTTGTAATTGTAATTATGGGGGGCAGGAGGCGTGGTTAATGGGTAATCGTAGGTTTGTATATGTTTTTTTTTGGTTTTGGTTTGGTTCAGTTTGGTTCGGTTAGTAAATAAATAAAAATGGTTTGTTTGAAGAGTATGAGGTAGAAACGTGCACACATACACACGCATGCACCCGTGTTTTTTTTTTTCAATTTTATAAATATATTTTTTTTTATAGTTTTACGTACATGCGTGTGTATTTTGCGGGCCCCGTTGAATAATATGTTTTTTAATTTGCAGAGTTTTTGATTAGGATTTAATTTGTAATTTTATTTTGATAAACACCGATTTCAATAGGTTTAATTTGGTTTGGTTGTTGATTTTTTGAGTTTTGTTGGATCATTATATTGATGTTGTTGTTGATTGTTGTTTGGAAACGAAATGTTGCAATGAGAGTCTTAATTAATCAAATGCTTACAGATTTTGAATAAACATTTTTAGGTTGAATAAAAAGATTTTTGTTATGAATTGTATAGTATATGTTTTGTAAGAAATGAACACACACAGTTATACGCCTGGTCTTAAAAAATATATTTACACCCATACATGCATATTTTGAAAGATTTTTAAAAAGGATAAAAAAGCTACATTGCTTCGGTAAGCCGAAGTTGTTATATGTACCTTTGCACTCATTATATAAAAAAAGCAGTCATTGTTTTAAAGGTTATGTTAGTCAGGCCGATATCTCATCCATCAGTTAAATTTAATGGAAGCTTCAAACTTTAATATTCCATACGGTTTCAAAGTTTTAATCCTACGTTAAATTTAACAAAGGCATAAGACTTGTCTGGTCTTTTTATGTACAAAATCGAATTATCATTTTCGTTGCAAGGGTATATATATTCGTATATATACACATTTTAAAAGCCATTCAAATTTTAGAAAAAATAAAAAATAGAGGCCAAGATTATGGAAAATACGAGTAATAGCATTGGAGAGTAGAAAAATTCAACACGATTTTTTACAGTAAATAAACACAAAATGAATATTAAGCTCAAAATAAGTTTAAAATAATTTATGACGAATTTAAAGGTTAATAAAATACGAAAATATTAAAACAAGAAGAAAGGATACAACACTTTTTTGATGTCTCACATGCGAAATGTAAACTAATCCCGATAAATCAAATGTAAGGCACATGCATCTAAGCGCAGTGCGTCTTAAACTTGAAGTGAGGCCCTCGGAAGGTAGTACATACGAATAATTTTGATTTGAAACAAAAATGTAATCGAAAAGCTAATTGAATCAAATTGTTTTTGTTTTAAAAAAAGCCACCGAACGATTTTCCAACAAACTCCGCACTGTGAAGTTTTGAAGTTTTGTAAAACATTCATTCTCGGCGGACGTGTTTGTACATGCACGAAAAGTAGTAATGTTTGAAATGGTTAACCGGGAATGATCAGTAGCGATTGTAGCGACATATATCGTTATTTTGTACTTTAAGTGTTTCCAATTTCAATGTAGTTTCGACAGTAGTAATATATATGTAGGTGTATTCGGTTTCCATATTGATTAGGGGCCTTTGTATATGTAATTGTACTGTATTTGTATCTGTATCTGTTTCTGTATCTGTTCCACAATCTGTAACTGTTCGTGTTTTTATGTTTTCGTGATCTGTATCTGCAGGTGTATCTGTATCTGTATGTTTTGATCCCAATGTTCATACCATATTACACAAACAAAACATAAATGCTTTATGTGTGTACATTGTATTCGTATTCGCATTCATAAAGACGGCTTTTCGGAACACAGGAGGCTTACTCTGCAGAAAGCACCACCATAGCTCAAAGTCAGTTTCATCTATGTTGGGCCCTAAGCGCAAAGAGAAGTCGAAAGTCGCATCGCAAGCTTTCGCTTGGATATGCTATATGGTATATAGTAGAAGATATTGGCAAATACGTCGTATATTTCTACTCTTGGCTTTGGGCTGCAAGTTAGCGGCGGGGCTATACGAATACTTAAACTTTAACTGTTACTTTAACTTTAAGTTGGGGGGGTCGGGTCATGTCTACAAGAGTATCTACGAAAAATCTATCTACAGAGCACACTTTTTGGTTAATATGCCCCGTGACTCGGGTTTCGGGTTTCGGATTTCGGTATCGGTTTCGTACTGCAGGTATTATGTTTAATGGTGGTGGCAGAAACAACAGCATTATTTTTCTTGTCGATTGGATTATACATATATATGGATATAGTTTGTCATGATTACAGTGCTGGACAGACTAAACTGAACAAAAGTAGTAATGAAAAACGTCAACGAGATCACCGCCGTACTGACGACAACGATAACATACACAAATGGCAATCCTTTGTATAGCCGCTTTCAAATTATGTGCTTTTCAGACTCAAAAACTATAATAATTTAAAGCCAGAATCGGTGACTAACTAAAGGATATAATTAATGAAATATGTTCAATCAAAAATATGAAACCAATATATCACAACTACTTATTTTGTTAATGTAACCTTATTTAGTCTTATATATATTTAGTTTTTAGTTTTCGTTAAAAAAAAACTGATAAAATAATGTCTTTGTTGGATCGTCAATACCATTTTTTTTTAAAGAAGTTACCCGTAAGTTTGTAAGATTCTTGAAGATAATTACTGAAATTTCAATCGATGATTGGAAAACTTTTTTAGATTTTAATTTTTTTTCTGAAAAACAGCGATATTATCGATAGAATAATCTAAAAATATCGATTTTTTCAAACTCGAATTCTTTACTAGGCTTAAAAAAATTTTTATTTCTGGATTTATGAAATTCCTAACGAAACCTGAGATAACTTGATATCAGAGAATATTGATGCGAATGTTGGTTTCAGAGATTTGCACCCACCTATTTATGGATTCAAAAATACATATCTATACTTTCCACATTCCCAAAGTTAAGTTGGAAAATTTGATTTCGACCATTGAAAATGTTAAAAAAGTGTGACTATTGCAATCGCTTTTAAATAAAATAATGAATTTATATTTAAAAAGTTGTTTCTTTAAGTTCGCTATTAGGGAAGATTTGTACTTAGTTTAAAAACTGCCACGATATTTCTAAAATTTCGAAAAAATATTTGTTTATGAGTGTTCGAATTATAAATATGATATATAGAGAGATGTGCAAGTGTGAGGTAGAAAGTTGCGTACGCGGACAGAATAATTTTAAATAATTTATTTATTGCTCCTTTTAAACAAAAATATCAGCCAATTTTAGTGAAATACAATCAATAAAATATTTAAGTAAATCCAGCGTACGCAACTGAAAATAGATTTGAGTTATTACACTGAAAGAAGTAAGTACTTTGGTTTTCTTTTTTTATGAAGCTTAACAAAACTTAACAATGACAATGGTTTTAATGCAACGACACAGACAAATTTATCAAAATGCGAAACAAAATAAACAAATTTACTAAAGGTTTTTTTTTCATATTTGCATTTGCAAGTGTTTTTTTTTTAAGTTTTTAAAATACTTTTATGTTACTTTTTTTGCTTGTTCTTTTTTTTGTGGTTGTAATTTGTATTTGTATTTAAAGCTGGCTTTTTCATTACTTCTTTTCAACTAACCTTAGACACAGGGAGAAGTTTCTATGTACTACAACTGACCTGTAGCACAATGCCATCAAGGTGAATGTTATAAAAACGAACCCTACAACTGACATTAGAACACCGACTAGGAACACTGTATTTGAGCCGTGGTAGTTCTCTATACGAGAAATTTTCAGCCAAGTTTTATAGTTATGTGCGCCCCAATGTAATTGGTTTTCATTTGTGTGCAGTTTGTTCGAGTTTTTGTTTGGTTTTGATAGTTCGTATATTGGAGTAATACATTCGAGTTGTTTAGGTTCATTTTTTTTTATTATATTGCGTGATATTTTTCGTTGGTTTACGTAGTGATATTTTGATATTTCGAGGACGGTATTTCGTAGTTATTCATTTCATTATTGCAGTTGGGTTGTGAGTCAGCCGAAAAAACAAGGAAATACAAAGTTTTGTTGCATTTGGGGGGAAATAAGATATAAAAGACATCTCACACATTCTTTTGGGATTTTTTTTTTTCGATTTTCGATATTAGATTTTCTTTTCATTTGTACTGCTTTTTCCTTAATTCATATGAGTACATTAAACATAGATTTATAACAACGATAACATGCATACATTGTAGTATGTGTTCTCATTGAGATATTTGATTTTTTGTCACGGATTGCCAAGGCTTTTGAAATGGCCAAAAACGGATAATCGATTCTCACAATTGCTTAAAAGTTAGTTTTAGTATCCTTTCCTTTGTTCGCCTTTCTATGACAATGGTAATCATATTTGTGCACATCCAGCTTAATTACCACTAAATATGAGCATTTGATATTGGTCTTACCTATAATTTTCGAAAAAGCTCAAGTTACGGAAACAGTTTGTGCTCAAACCTTGAAATATTATTTAGTTTTTTTTTTTTAGAACAGATAAAACTCTGTTATCGATTACTACGTTTTTAAAAATTCTGTTTTGTAAAAAGAAAAAATTTACTTTAAGTGTATTTTTTTTAACAAGGAACCAGTTTAGAATCATTTATGGGAAAATATCTAAGAAGTATAAAAATTGGGTATCATTCGTTCTTTAAATTGATTAATTCTTACTAGATCGACATCAAAATACCCTTGAAAATGATAACAGGAAAGTTAACTTCGACATGACTTGGTTTTTATACCCTCGGAGCCTTAGTAAATACTTAGTCTTCACCCAATTTAATAAGAACAGGGTACAACACATTTTATACAAATATTTTCAAATACAAGATAATAATTAAAAGTTCCTTTGATGCATTTTCAATTATTTTCAATATCAATTAACCCTGTTTTTTTTTTAATTTTCCAGTATGACTAGGCTCTTTAGCTTTTTTTTCGGTCTTCCAAATATTTTATTATTGCTCCCATTTTGTGTTCGTAAGTCGATAAATGATGGCTGATTAATGTGTTCTGGTAGTGAGTGTACCTACGAGAGGTGTGAGCATAAATCAGAATATAAAAAATAGGACCTAACAAAGTATCATGTTTAACTGTCAATAATATTATCACGTAAATGCATAAATAATAATTTTTGTTCTTAATTTATTTCGAATTTTTGGCTGTGTTTTCGGATATGTTCTTATATATGCATATTGTCATAAATAATGTGGTAAATCATAATGGAGATTATAAAAACCCAAACAAAAAATATCGATATTATACATTTTGTAGATTACGACGACAAATTACAAGCACGTACAATTTTGAACTCATAAAAGCACTACGAATATTTTACACACAGCGATAAATCCAAAGGGCAGTCAAAAAGTAAAATGTTTAATGTGAAAAGAGGTATGTAAGTGTATGTAGTCACTCCGTGTAAATAAATGAGATAGTATGTGGCAAAGATTTATGTACAAGCATTTTTTGAATGTGACAAAAACTTTTGAACAAAGTTAAAAGATTATTTCTGCGAAACTTGTGAGCAGGAAGTACCCTAAATGTATATTTAGTTTTAGTAGCCACCTAATTGAAGATTAAGTTGAAAGTGGTCTTATGATAGGTAAAACCAAAGTTTTTATCATCTAATAGAATATAATAGAAATTGAAATCTTTACAACATTTAAAGAGAAACTGGTCTATTATCACCAAAAATAGACTAGATAAGGAGGACAGGTGAAAGGAAAAGCCGTTAATTTTTTTGTTTAAACATTTATATTTGTTTAAACATTACGACCCACGTGTAAGGAAAATCAGAGAATCGATTTCATCACAAGTTTGACGATATCTCCATTATAAATTAAAAAACTAACTATAAAAAATGTATAAGTTCCTGACTAGGAAGAACAAGACATCTCTGACCATACAAAATCCTTAATTTAACTAATTATTTTAAAACGTTTTGTTTGAAAACTAATTTTATATCCAGGAAAATATACTTTCTGGAGTTGGCACTTCCAGATATTTTTTTTTGCATATTTTTAGCTTTGTACGAAAATGTATTCATTAAATATTGAGGGAAATGAATTGATATGAGAATATGTACGTGTATACTTATGTGTTGGTGATGGTAGTGTTGCTAAATTCATAAGAGGAAGAGCTTGACTTGCTCGGTACTCTACCTGTAGCAAACGGCCAGTGTTGCAAAACTAATGAAGACACATTTGACGATAACTGTTAAAATGATGACCATGGTTAATGTGCTGATCCTATTTTGGTCAGAGGTGCCTGCAAATGGTGGTTGCGTTTTATTTTTAATCAAAGTATATATATATTATATGCGCCATTTTTCGTATTTCGGCTGTAAATTACATTGTAACATTTTCCGAAACTAAAAAAAAAAACATAAAAAATATACAAATTTTGTGTTTGGTTCGCATACAACATTTGAAAGGTATCCGTTGATATCCGAAGTCATTTGATTCACTCAAAATACCCGCTACTCAGACTTGTATAAAAATGTTTTGTAAATAATTAAGTATGTCTCACAGTTCCTTGCTTGAACTTTTCACACGACTGTGCCTAATCCATTAGTGGTATTTTTCTTCAATGTGCGAGGGTATAAAAACTTGAAATATCTAAAGTTACTTTCCGTTAAAGTTAAAACAAAAAAAGTTTGTTGATTGGGACTCTTTCCTCTTTCATTAGAACAGAAAAAAAGTAACCAGTGTGAGGCCCATTTTAACTTAAAAACATAACAATAAAGTTTAAAGTAATACAAAATAAATAGTTTTTGAAAAATCGATGTCAAATAATTTGTTAAAGTGTTCGAACCTACAATTTTTTTGTTTTGATTGTGACAAATCTCCGACCTGACTACCATTGTCATACAAGTAACAAAACTGAATTGCATATAATTGTACCCAATTATTCAATTGTAAGTAGCCAAAGTGATTAAACCAGGCGGCGATACTGACCTCGTTCAACAATACTTGGTTGGTATTGAGCAGAGCCCTGCGTGAACCTACTCCATCACAGTATGTAGTGCAATGTCTTAAGGTTTCAATACTTTTTAACTATTAGATTAAACATACTGTTCGATTCAAGCAGAGCTCTAGTACTTAGGTAAATATCTTGGGATACAATAGATGGGATTTGATTAGACCAGTTCCATTCGATATTATGGACTTGATGCGTTCGATTAGAAGCCTCTTCCAGCTGGCGCAAGATAAGATACAAGATACTAGCATCGCTGAATTTGACACTCGATAGTCGACACTCGATGCCATAGTCATTTCTTACCATATGGGGTTTCTTTCTTTTCCATCTTGATAGGGCTGCTCGTGGTGGGCGCATCGGTTGGCTGTGCCGTTGTCAGCAGCACGATGGCACTGCAGTCGTTGCCGCCCCATCCCATATCGCAGTGGCAGCGGTTTGTATTCGTGCAGACCTGCAATTTGAATTGTGAAAATATGCAAAGTGTGGTCATGTTAATGTCTGTCGCATGTCGCATGGTCACATTGCCATGTTGCATGTCCAATCATGTCTACATGTCTACATGTTTATGGTTTGATGGTTGATGAAGAAGCACCATCTAGGTTTTTATGAACTTACGCCGTGTTCTGAGCACTCTTGACCCTGCGAATTCACCGGGCACTTGGTCTGATCCACGTGGGGAAAGAGACTGACACACGTTTGGTTGAGGCAAATCAAATTATCACCGCACGGCGTCCCATCCTTGACCAGGCCATGTTCCGGATAGCTGTTGGAGCCCACCTGACCGCTAGTCGCCCTGTGAATAAACTCAAACGATTGTGAGACTATCTTCATCCGGACTTCACCTGATCTCCCTTCCCCCAGTTTGACTGGTCTTTGCTACGCACTTGCATTCGAACTCCTGGCCCTTAATCGAGATGATAGTCCGTGAGTAGAGCTGGTCGATGCCATCGTTAGTGGGCTGTCGTTCACCATCCTTGCACTGCAGGGTTCCACACTGGACGTTCCTGGGGAAAATAGCCAAAGAAGAAATTCATATCATTATCATTATCAAAGTAGATCATGTCTTCGAGAGTGTTAAATAACTTGCAATGATCACAGAGCTATTTGACTACAGTCTATCAAAAAACAGGAGAGATCAGATACACGTTACCAAGCAAAGGGTAGTGCGAGGTAGATGATGCATTCCATCATTTGCTAATAACTTTTTAATGAATGCTCCAATTTTAAAATGTTCTTTTACATTTTGATAAGTATAAATAAACACAACAAAATAATATTAAAAATCTGTAAAAATTTGATCGCCAGGCTTTGAAGTACTTACTCGGGTTCGCACTTAATGTAGTGCTCATTGGCATCTCGTCCGCAATGTCCGTTGATTGAGCCCTTCGAATTGAACTGTTCGTAGCATTGGCGATCCGCCGCGGAGCCCCCATAGCCCCATATTGCCTCACATTGCAAACTCAGCGTGGGGCAATAGCCTTGAAAGCAATAACCTAAGGGACAACAGACATGTGTTGGGCAAATGTGTAGGGTAATTAAATTAGTTATCTCACCTGAGACGCCGGTCTTGCTAGTTCCGCACGGAGAGCCGTTCTTTTTGAAGGCATCCGACGGACAGTGACCAACTTCGCCGTCGCAATACTCGGGAAGATCGCACTCATTGTTGTTGGAGTCACGACAAACGTAATCCTTCGAGCGCAGCTGAAATAGGATGGGGTAAATGCAACACGAACATAACCATGAACCAATGGCTATCAATCAATAACTTACGCGGCATTGGTCACAGCAAGCACCGCCGGCACACTGGGCCTCTGATTTCAATTTGCAAGTGATGCCATCACAGCATGGGTCACTCGAACACTCCTCGAAGGTACCACAGTCGCACTCCTCATCTTCTTCAACCACTTTATTGCCGCAATTTCGGCGTAGCTCGATCTATTTAATTACAAAAAAATTAAGAAAAATAGTTGAAACATAAAAAAAAAAATAAAAGTGAATTTCTTCTACGTCGCTATAATTCCCAAACGGTTATAGCTTTGTAGTTCCCAATTGATCAAAGCTCACCTCATTTGGCTTGTTCAGCAAACACAGTCCGTGGCCAGTCCGCAATGCGTCAATGTAATCCTTTTTACTGCACTCGGAAAATTTGTATGGCTGCACATTCTCCTGGCCCACAATCGACTGGGCCATGATGCAACCGTGCCAGTCACGGCAAAAGCACTCCTCGCCTAAAGCAAAAATGAAATTCTGTTTTGGCAAGTACCGTACAAGGGATAAAGGCTCAGATAACTCTTACGTCCGTCGTCGTGTCCCATGCCGATGTTATGGCCAATCATGTGGGCCATTGTGCCCGCCAAAAGGTGCGGCTCGTACACGTTCACATCCACGCTGATGCCCACAGCTCGCGGTGTGCAAACAGTTTCGGGAACGGCCATGCCAGCCTCCCCGCCAGCAAATGTCTCGCCACTAAATGATAGGAAAATAATACAAAGTAATATAATATATAACGATTTTTGCCAGGCTCTAAGACTTACGTGAGTAGCTGCGTTGTATCCCGCTCGATTTGAAACAGATTTCTCGAGGTATAATCATTAAAGTTGGATATTGCCTTGGTTATATCCTTGCTGCCGTCGATAACCGCTTGATTTTTGCCCCAGGTCTCGATGTACACAACCGACACACGGGTATTCAGAGTGCGAAAGTACTAAAACAATGTAATATATATATAAGTAATAATGTTTATGGGTAAAATATAGAGTTTCAAAAATATCGTTATTTTCACAATAACGTATCGATAATATCGATAATCTAAACATAACTATGTTATAATAATATGTTTAAAAAATATCGAGGTTACCGATAAATATTGATGTTGGAAAAATATCGAAAGTATCGAGTATACTTACCAGATCGGCTATGTTGGCAACCTGTATGGCATCGTGGATAACCTCCGCGCGAGTACTGCCATTCCGCTTATCGAACATCGCCTTGTCCACAATGATGGCGGTCTCAATGTACTTGGTGGCCTCCCTGACGTCCCGCTTATTCCGCCCCGCTCCGCTCTGACCAAGGATCTCCTCGACGACGCCCGCGACTCCGGTGGACAAGTGCTTTGTGCGACGCGACAGCCGCCACGAGTCCAGATTGCCCGAGTTGGCGCATCCTTTGTTCGCCTTTGTGCGGGCCTCGAAAATCACATGGGGATGTTTCTGTTTTTTTGGGGTAAAAAAATCAAAAATCAAATAAAAAACAAAAATAACTACATTTCCTTACCGATAAATCTCCGCCATAGAAGGGGTGAATGACGAACGTCTCGTTGCCGATGTGAATGACGCCACTTACACCGTTGCAGGTGTGGAAGGCTGCGCTGGCACCAGGATAATCCTTCACGGTCCCATGGTAGTAACAGTGCTCGATATCCTATAAGGATATGGAGGAAATTAAATATTAATATGAATATATAAAAAGGAAGAGAATTTCGTTTTTATAAAATAACCACATAATTTTGCTTTCGTTGTTTTTTCTTTTTTTTTTATTATTTTGTTCATCGTTTTTATTGTTCATTTCGTCTTTTTTTATTTATATATATATATTTTTTCTTTATCATCTTTTTTTTCTCCTTTTTTTTTTTATTTTTTTTATTTTTTATTTTTTTTTCTTTTTTTCTTTGTTTATTTCTTTATTTTTTTTTTCTGGGCCTCAATTTAGATACTTATCTAGAGGATTGTGTTACTTAATATCGCTCTCGAAATGTTAAAACCTTAACTCACATGTCGGTTGCCATCCACAAGATATCCACCCACGTGGTAATGTTTCTGTTGTATGTTTGGAGAAAGAAGTTGTCTGCAAGAAAATATAGATATTTTGCAATATATAATATTCAGATATTTATGTAATAACTTACGAATTGAGCTCCAAGTCCAAACGAAATTTGTGATTAAATGCTTTTATTAGCAGCGATGTGCGATGAAAGTGTTTCTATACGCAGGGAAAACATTTACATTAGTTACATTGATTAGGTTAAAAAGTGCATATGATTTTAAGAACCTACCTTTGTTCTGCCCCTGTTAAATCCACTGTCGTCGTGTGGTCGAGGTCTTTGTCCCGGCTGCCAGAACATAAAATATATACTATTGATATTCAGCAAAGATAAGTTACTTCAAACATCTCTCACCTTTGGCAGACTGACTTCTCGCGTGGATATGCCCATCTTCTCGTGATGGCGCAGTTGTACTGGATATATAATTTGGTAATAGTGACCACCAATTCGACGGACAAGCTCTTGATTTTGCCTGTATTCTTTAAGTAAACGTTCCACTTCTCCTAAAACAAAAACACAAAGTTAATGAAATCATAGCACTCATTTACGGTTGTCTTGTAATCCATCAGTATATTGTTTAAGACAGTTAAGGTATATGATATACATATAAAGATATGCCGTATAAAGAGATACACTTACCAACAGGACTTTCTTCATTCCAAAATGAATCATCTAGTGTGTAATCTGCTTCTGCAAGAAAAAGATTGTAATTTATTTTATTCTAGAGTCCATTGAACGAATGTACTTCAATAATTGTGGAGGTTGTACAAAAGACGAACTAAAAATTATGACATATTATTTTTTAATGAAATATAAATTCTTGGAAAAAATGTGATTTTTCGAAAAGAGACCTTGTTCGAAATTAATTCGTTATTTATTCTATAAACGAGTGAGATTTATGAAAGCAATAAAAAGTAAACTAGATACCTCTCTGATGTTAAACGGACTGACAAATGTATACCAAATTACAATGTAGTCTGCCATTTATTAGGGGTTTTTCAACAGAACCAGTGGTGTCCCATAAGTTGAGAGGCGGGAATTTTAAAAAGGTCACTTTTGACTTATTAGCCCCGCCCTTGCATTTTCACAGGATACCATTTAGTTTGTAACCCAGTAAAACCCCGTTTTATTGTTAATTAAAAGATAATGGATCGGTAGGGTTTCAGAATCCAAACGCTTTGCCGAATTTCGTATGCTACGGTAAAGCGTAGGAATTCTAAAACTCTACAACACCCAAGGTGCATTTATAACAATTTGATACCCACACTGGTCATAATGAATAAATAAATAAAAAACCTAGCCACTGAAATAAAGTATTAATTTCAAGTGTTATCTGGTATGATTGTAAACTATTTTTTTACAATACATAAAATATGTCTTAATAATCCCTACTTTGTAACCTTTCTTGTATGGGTTTGCGAGATTAAATCGAAACTAGATAGTTTGCTACGAAAATTAATCGTCAAAATCAAATTCGTATCGATAATCAATATATCGATATATCGGTTTTTAATCAACAACCATGGAATTTAAGCTTTTCTATATATATTTCGAATGGGAGAATGAAAGGCAAATAAGGATTTAGGATCTTCTCTTAGATATAAGATACAAGGATTGGTGATGGATACAGATACAGATACAGATACTAATGAAGTATTCAACTTACCCCCCGCAGATGTGACGAAAGCGCACAGCTGAGCAATGATGAGGATCAAATTGGCGATGTTCATCCACATGACGGCGGCTGCGATATTGTGATCAAAAGTGAAGTTGTCCAATCCAGCAGCCCCACTTCTAAGTCTTAGTTTTCTCTCCTACTTGCTCTTGCTCTGGCTCTTGCTCTCAGTAATAATTTATAGAAAACTGCCTTCATATGGTACTTAAAAGCTATCCGTTTGCATTAGTTAACTTTCGGTATCCCAGTATCTTTGGGTATCGAATTGATTTGCAGTAATCTCCTTGCAGTTCTACACCATCCAGCACTTCAACCAAACATTTGCATTCTCATTTGGTATTTGGTATATGGTATATGGTATAGGACTTTGCTGTGTGTCAGTGGCAGTGGTTTTGCTTTTGCTTTTGCTTTCGTAACTGAGGCTGTGATTTGGTTTTTGTTTCTGGTTTCTGGTTCTCAATGGCTTGCAGATTCTTCTGCTGGGATTGTGCATTCATCACACGGCGAACTGGCTTGGCTTGGCTTGGCTCAAGGAAGCTCGGAAAAAAAACAAGACAATGGATATAAAAATCAAATCTAATATTCACTCTCTGGAGCGTTTCGCAAAAACGCCTTTTTTTGTAACAACCGTAGCAGGATTAAAATGCATCAAAATCCGCCCCAAGTTCTGAGCAAGCGATGTCCTTTGTTGCTGCAAATAAAAGATGGATTCAGTTTAAAAAACAGCTTAAAACGAAATCGAAATGAAAAGGATTAGTTTAAGAATAAGAACTATTTCTCTTTGTTTGGATAATTTGAAAACCAATATATTATTTAGAAAATTTCAATTTCAAAACCAAAATATTCCGAAATTCTTTTGAATTACTTTATATTCAAACACCTAAAAATATCGATAACCTTTTTTCTTAAAAAGGTTAAACAGTTGTACATATTTGTAAGAAGTTTGTTTTGAATTTAAACAGAAACTTAAAATAAAACCTTAAAATATTTAAAAAAAAAAATGTATCCGCTTTTGATATTTAGATCATTTTGTACTTTTATAACCACTAAAGTTCAATCCAAATTTGGCACTCACACATATCTCAAAATTAACATCAATCACTGACATCCACAAATGAATTTTTCTAATTTCCATGTTTTCATTTTTTCAATCTAAGTTCCGGCTTTCTTTTTTCTCCGTTTTTATTTTTATTTTAAGAAATCAGATAAAAGATGTTTGTTCTTAAAAGCCCAGGCTAAATCTGTTTAGAGCTGTGCATGAGGGGATTGCCCAACCGAAACTAATGAAAAGCCACGTTGGCACTAAGGTGAATGCGAATGTGAATGTTGAGGTGAATCTGAATTTGAATCTGAGTCTGAGTCCGAATCCGAATGTAAATGTGAATGTTGTTGGGGACCGGACAGTGAAGAGCACACCGAGGCCACAGCCGACAATTTTAATTTGCGCTAATTAGGCAAGGACAGACATTTAGCGGTGACAGAGAAATTGTAGAAAGCAGATTCAATTAGCAGCAAAATCCTATTAAATAATTAATATTCATTAGGCAGTGGTAAGCAAGACGCTTGCATTTCCGAATGATTGGTATTTAGTATTCGAATTTCGAGAATCGATCGATTTATCCCGAAATCAATTAATTAAAACAACTAAGCTTTCGATTTTAAACAAACATATTTTGTAAATAAATATATTTTATATACCTACATATTACCTTTTTGAGCTTTTTTTCAGCCTATTATATTTAATTTGTAATTTTAAATTCACACACCTTATAAGGTTTATTTATACCGGCTGCTAGAACCCAGATTTCAGCAATCGTTTGCACAATCGTACAATCAGAGACTAAAAGGCAGAACAGAAAATAAGTACTTTATGGGATCGAAGGGGAAAAATGAGAGCTGCGCTGCTGACGACAGCTTTTGTTTACATTTCGAGAATGGAAAATGTCCGCTTTGCTTTTACCCATACGTATGAGCAATTACTACGAGCATTTGCTATAATTCTACCCATTTTATATCCCAAAAACTTATGCAATCAAGGAATGTCTCCTATATTCAATTTAAGGAAAATACAAAATCTTAAGCTTAATGTAAATAAAATAGTTTATTCTTATAAAATTCGAAGGATAATTAATATTTGTTCGGCTTGGCTGAGATTCAACAGGTTCCCCGCAATTTTCCAAATGCGAAGCTATAATTTATTGAATTTTCTTTTATGGGCGAGAGCATCGTCAAATTCAGGTCATTTCGGCGGGGAGACAGTAAGATAATTTATTGCGGCAAAAAGGGGATGAGAACAGGGATGGGGAAAGGATAACAGCGGGAATAACAAAACTTTTGGGTAAACATTTTCTTTAACTACGGCCATCCATATAAGTAGGTGAACCAAATAATAATATTTTCGATGATGGCGGCGTTATGTCATCCATCGGTGTTCGGTATTCAATCAAATTCCGCCCCGAAAAATGCCACCTTTAAAAATGTGGGTGTTGCAAATGGGTGTGGCTAAACTTTGAAATAAATAAAATTCTTAAAATGTGATAGCTGCAAATATTTTGGCATTCTAGGTAGAAACCATGTAGATACAGTGTAGATACAATGCAGATGCAATGTTTACCCACAATTAATGTACATTTTTATTTTTTTGTTTAAATACCGGTCTGATCTATCAGATATTAACATGCATATATCGTCCCACCTTTTAATTTACGGAATAGCTCATATAAGAATTGAGTTCCTTACAAAAAAGAGCTAGTCAGCGGATATGCAAACCTGCGAATTGCCACATTTTTTTTCTTGGTGTCGAGGGCGTCCACGGCAGAATCAGCATCAGAATCGGAATCAGAAACAGAATCAGAAACCTTGGGCAGACAACCAAAAAACCAGACAAGCGGCAGCTGACAAGAAAATAAATAAATAAAGGGATGAAAATTAAGAACGCGAGAGTCGTCGGCTGGCTCTCCAGTTCTTAACTGCGCAGCCTCCGGTTTGGTTTTTCCGTCTAGGCAATGCCAAAGATGAAAAAATGCACATGTGTATAAATCTATTAGCCAATAAAATTACTTATGTCTTCACAATCAGAAAAAAAAAACAAAAGGTACAAAGGAACCCGAGGAACGAAAAATGTTTGCGACTTCACCAATTAAAACTTTCACTTTATCACATTTAATCAAGTTACAAAATCAACTTTATTTTAATTGATTACTTTGTGGCACTTCCTATTCCTATGTTTAACATTTTACATTATTCCGTGACTCCGAGAAGTTTTACAAAGTACCCAGCCATTAAATGGGCAAAAGTTAATAGTTGTACACTAAGAAAAAATGCATTCTGTCTGCCTAACATTCATTTAAATATATTAAAAATCATATATGTTCTTATGGGGACTTTTTCTATTTATCTTTTGATTTATTAAACAAGGAAAAACGACTAGTCTTTTATTAATCTCGGCAACAAGTGAGCTCTAAATAACGCGTGAAAGAAAGAATGAGCTATTTTTATCTGTAATTAACTGCTTTAACCTGCTTTCTATATCGGTCAATCCAAAAATGTGGTTCTTACTGATTTGTAATATGTTCTAAGCAGAAGAAGAACAAAACTTTGAAATTGAATTGAATCCCCGATAATATTTCCACTTCAAAAGATAACTACGAAACCATTATAATATTTTATAGTAAGCTTATTTCTTCATCTCAAAAATAAATCTAAACACAGTTCGTAACTAAAAAAAATTGACTTTTGAGAGTGAGCGATCTGGTAACATCATGTCAGCTTTTCCAGATCGCTGGCTATTTGGGCGTTGCCACACTGATTTACAATGAAAAGATCTAACAACTTAGGGCCGTTTTCTCGTCCGCATGTTAAATTTAAAGTAGGAATAAAGCATAAGAACATATGGATACTTGCAGTTTAAAGCTTCCTTTAAATTTAACAAGCGGTCGAGAAAACGGTAAACATTTTCTTTTTTTTTTATATGTTTTTGATGACTTTGAACACTTGGAGTCTGGGATTATTCGCATACAATGTTTTAATTAAGATTGGAAAGTACTTCTTAACCTAACAAAAGGTAAAACAAAGTTGATAACAAGTACTACAATACAAAGTAGATGAAATATTTCTTACTGTGCAGGAACTCGGGTAGGTGGGTCAATGGCAACGCATGCCCAGACCCAGAATAATTGCGGATAAATGTGTCTTGGCAGCAGCGGTAGCAGTAGAAAGGAGTGCTGCTGCTGCACGTATTTAAGAAAAAATGTGCCCCCTGACACACTTAACTTGCACCGAGAATCGGCAGACTCCTTGCCCAAAAATCGAAATCTAATTTTTGGAACCCAGTCCCTGCGTGCCAATACACTGGAGAGGAGAGGGAGAGGAAGAGACCCGAGACCAGAGACCATAGACCAGAGAGTATCCCATCCAGAGCAGATATGCATTGGAATACAAAGTGTGGGATAAAAGCATTTCTGTATCGCTATTATTCATTGGTCATGCGCAGTTAGCCGCGCCTCATATTTCCGATTTTAAGAGTCGCGAGCTGTAGGACATGGTTTCGGAATTCGGAATTCGGATTGGGATTGCTATTTGTACAATATTCGCAATAATGGTTATGTTTTGACTAAAGCATACATTTTCCAACTAATTATGGCCCTGAAATATATCCATTTCCATCTGTATCGCATGTATACCACTATTTTCGGTTCGGTATATGTATGAGATGGGATACTTGAACGATATAGTACCTATGTACGTAATGGAGTGGCACAAAAATCATTATGCTCTGGGTTCTCTGGTTTCTGGGTTCTCTGGGTTGTACACTTGTTTATCTGGTTCGACCACTACTACTTACCTACGGAAATTCGGAATTCGAAATTTGCCACAATCCATCGAAGGAGTTTAGTTTAAAGTTTTAGCTAATTATTTATTTATTTAATTATTTGTTATCCTTGCGTTTGTTTAGACTGGCGTATAATTTTACATTGTACTGCTTTATGAACACACTCAGTTTGTTGTTTTTTTGGCCAAACAGTAAAAAAAATATGCAAAAAATTTGTCATAAAATATGTATTTTATGATCTTCTCTTCTCCTTTCGCTTTCGCTTTCAGCATATACATATAGTATATATATATATATATATTTATTCTATTTTCTATTTATTTTTCCCATATTTGATTAAAATGTGCTGGTTTTATAGCCGATTTTGAGTTGCGTTGCGTTGCTATATCAATCATTTGATTCTTCGGTTTGAATTATTTGTTGAGTTTTCACATTTTGGCCAACCGTTCGGCGTTTCTTTTTCTCTTTTTTTGTTAAAAGTTCACGGTGTACTGGAGATGTTGGAATGTTCAGAATCTGTATGTTATCTGTATGTTATATACTTCTTTTTTGGCCAATATAATTCAGTTACACTTATTTTCCTGGATCTTTGGGGCGCCGACTCCGATTATATTCCTCAATTAATTATTGCTCCGCTGGCTGCTGGCTGCTGGCTGCGAACTCGGCTATTCTTCATCTTGCACTCTTTTCTTTTCTTTACTAGATTTAAAACTATCGCCGTGGCCGTATCTCTAGCCTCGCTACCGCTTTCCGCAATTGCAAACAACGTTCTAAAGCTCTCGAACACGTCTGCAGGATTTGGGCAGGCGAAAAAGCGATGGCCAGAGCCAGCTCGACGCAGTCGCAAAACCGGAGGAGAGCGACTCCGAAAACGACTCCGAATCGTAATACAAATCCCGGTCATCCCGTCATCTCGGCATTGTCATCTCAGCATCTTCGGCTTTCTCTTGGCTTTTCAAATTCTCTCGGCTACTTCTCGGATCCTTAGAATTGGATTCCCATTCGGATTCCCATACGGATTCGGATTCCGATTCGGATTCCTCTTCGGTTCGGTTCGGTTCTCTTGACCGACTGACTCTCCTTTCTCCTCTCAAAATAAAAAACCCAGCCAGGAGTCGAAGGCCCCGACCAGACTTACAATCCCGGGTACGTCTGTTTATGCCCGTTATGTAGAGCAAAAGGGTATATTGTATTCGTGCAAAGGTGCGTAATTGTAAAAGGAAGTAAAGTGTATGTGTAGGTACACTTACATATATATTTAGCCATGTCTGCTTTAGCCTGCCTGTCTTGCCTGAGATCTTGGGAACTATTTTTTTTAGCTAGGGAACTGGGTCCAAAGATGCCACATTCCTGAGCGAAAGTTGAACTCAAAGATTGGCCACACCCCCCAAATAAGTACTGAAGAGCAGCCAAAACTGACCTAATTCAAATGGTAATATTTATATTTATTTATATTACGTTTCTATATGTGGAAAAAATTAAAGACACTATAAATTCCATTGTTTTGACCAAAAGGTTTGGAAAAGAAGGCTTAAAATGAAACATCATGTGTTCTCAATAAAAATATTTATCAAATAATTTTTTTTTTTTTTGTTCTTGTTTGCCTTTTTAAAAAATACAAAAATTAGACAATATTTTTTTATAAGTTTTGGGAAATTATGGTCAAAAGGATCATTGTTTTCGTAATAAAATTCTACCTCAAATGACATTCCTACCCAAATATTTTAATTTTTTGCCTTTGTTTGCCTTTAAAAAAATATGGTTAAAAAAAAAAGGTTAAAAAAAATGTATATATTTTAACTGTGGTGCCATTTTTGGCTTAGTTATGAAAATAAATGTATTTTTCAAAAGTTAGTTTAATATTAGTCAAAATAAAGCAAAAAGTCTAAAAATCAAGGATTTTTAACTATATTATTTCAAAGAAAAATCGTATTTAATTGGATTTAAAATCAGATTAATCCCCTTGAATTTAACCGACAAATACTCTGTGTTGGAGAATGCGTTTGATCAAAATTTAATATTAAGCGTTTAATGAGGTAGTGCCAAAGGTTTGGGTGGGTGGTGAGTATGGCTATTGTATGCAAGTCCTTTCTAAAATATTTACCTTGTAATTATGGAAAATTATTAAAAGGGGTAATTTTGACGCACAGTAAATTCTCTTTCATATTTCGTTATCGCTGGCTGCTTGGGTTGCTATAAAAGTGTTGCCGCCTTTGGGCAGCCATGTCACTTGATAGTCAGAAAGACATGTTCTATTCCTATCCATATAAAGCACTTCGTTTTCCCATTCAGTGTGTTTGGCTAAAACTGAATGGCTCTTGGCCCTTGTCGGAAGCGTCAGCAGGAGTAAAGAAAAACAAACCTTTTTATGGCAATTCATTTTTTGCCACTGCTTATATAATATGGGCGTGGTATGTCATCACCTCCGTTGGCATAACAATAAGTTATCAAACTGGTTTTTTGCTTAAAAACCTTTCGGATATCATAATAACGACGGAGAACTGTTGCACGACCTTCATGGGAGTTCTAAACTTTGTTCGACTCATTCACTTACGGCTCAACCAACGCAAATTTCGGCAGCTAATTGAACATTTTTCATACGAAATTTGGATCCCAGAGTGAGTCGAAATAAATAGAAAGGAGGTGGAGGTATTAAATCTTTCTTTGAATACAAAACTTAAAATGTTTGCATTTAAATTTAATATTTAATATTTTGTGTTTATTCTTCAACAGCAGTTCTAAAAGCAATATTGCTGCGGAGTGTCGCAGGCGCATGATCACCTTTAGCATAATGACAGCTTTGCTGTCGTGCTTGATCATCATGTACTGCGTCTTGCCGTTGGTTGAGATATTTTTTGGTCCCGAACTCGAGCCCCAGGATAAGCCCTTTCCCTACAAAATGGTCTTTCCATACAATCCCCACGGAAGTTGGATCAGCTATGCACTCACCTACATGTTCACCTCGTACGCCGGAATCTGTGTGGTGACCACTTTGTTTGCAGAGGACACCATTTTTGGATTCTTTATCACCTACACTTGCGGGCAATTTCAATTGTTACACGAACGAATCAACAAATTATTTAAGGGAATACCCAATACGGAATTGGCAGAAAACCTTCAACTGGAGCGCCTCAAACGTATTGTTGAAAAGCACAACAATATTATCAGGTTATATTTGTTTAATTTCTTTAAGATAATGTAATCTATTAAAAACTTATTTCTTTCTTAGATTCGCTAAACGGTTGGAGGACTTTTTTAATCCAATTCTATTGGCCAATCTTATGATTTCATCGGTTCTTATTTGCATGGTTGGCTTCCAAATAATAACTGTACGTACTATAAATACGAAAAACTTGTATTTCGGAATTTATTACATTACTTTTTACTTTTTAATTAGGGAAAGAATATGTTTATTGGGGACTACGTTAAGTTCATCATCTATATATCCTCGGCCCTTTCGCAATTATACGTTCTCTGCGAGAATGGAGATGCTTTAATAAAACAGGTTATTAAAAGTGATGGAATCCTTAAAACATATATTTCATATACATTTATTTCCACAACACAGTCCACGTTGACAGCGCAAATTCTTTATGAATGCCAATGGGAAGGTTCAGATCGAATCGAGTCGCATTCGTATAGACCAACAAGCAAGCGAGTCCGAAATCAGATATGGTTCATGATACTCTGCAGCCAGCAACCAGTGAGGATAACAGCCTTCAAGTTCTCAACTCTGTCCTTGCAAAGTTTTACGGCGGTATGTATCGCTTTTGGATCGTCATTTAAAAATAACCATTAAATTACATATTTTTCCAGATATTAAGCACGTCAATAAGCTATTTTACCCTACTGCGATCGGTTTACTTCGATGACGAAAAGAAAAATGACTAAAAATATACCTACTTAAAGTAAAGTAGTGTAGCCTGTATTTAATAATCAATACTTGTATTAAAATATAGATGCATTGGAAAATTAAAATTTTTCCATGTTTTCACAATTTTTTCATAATTTTTAAAATTGTTT
The DNA here is from genome assembly GCA_035046095.1 of Drosophila pseudotakahashii. NCBI lineage: Eukaryota > Metazoa > Arthropoda > Insecta > Diptera > Drosophilidae > Drosophila > Drosophila pseudotakahashii. The sequence continues at coordinate 22,442,963 of JAWNOE010000105.1, forward strand.
CACACTTTTTTGTTAGTTCCGCCACATTTTCCTCAGTCAACTGGTTGGATTTCTGGCTTTTTAGATACCAGGCGAACAGAAACGATAGCAGGTGTACGGCTAATTTAACACGTTCTTACTTAGAGATGGCCTTTCTGCGGCACGCTCCATACAAACTCGTGACTGCCGTGCCTAAGTCGTGACACTATCGCAAGAACAGCATGCTTGCCCATCTCTAATTTGTGCTTTCCTTTAAGCTAACGGATCTCTTCCAGTAAGCTCGACTCTGATTGGCCAATGGCTGGCTTCCAGGCAGCCATCTTGAAAAAAGAACCGTTATGTGAGCCAAGTCAGAATGGCCAGCAGCGACCTACTGCTAATCTGCTCATTCTGTGCGCCTGGTGTCAAAAATCAAGAAATTTGTCTTGAAACGCACAAGTCGAAGATTACGGTAAATGTTGATCATTTTTAAGCTGAATTTTGGGCAAATTTGTGGGATAAAGGGGAAATTTCCTGACTTCGGGCCAATACAATTTTTATACTTTGGAGAAAACCTCAAAAATTGTAATTTTAGGTTTGAATTGAGAAGGAAGAAGAAACGTAATTCCCTCCCACGGTAATAAAAAACCCGAATTAAGTTTTTCTTATTTTTAATGAATTTCTCAGATCAGACAAACAAAAGATCACAAATAGTAACTATTAATATTTTGGTAATTAAAATATGCACTACCCATCCTTGATTTAAATATCGTTCTTGCCACCGCGCGCCGAACTGCCAGCTGCAGTAGTAGTCGTGTTGATAGTAGATGCACTGCCGGTAATGGCACTGGCCTCCCCAACCACCGATGTTTGACCCGACGAGATCCCATGCTGGATGAGGAAATCGTGCTCGTTCTTGGCCTGGCGGAGCCAGTTGCGCAGATCGCGGGTTCGCTCCACCAGGCAGGTGGTGTAGTTGACCGCCCGTGGACTCTGCGAGACAATGGTGTTGGCCGTGAGGATAGCCGCGCCCATGGAGCTCTGCATCCGGCCGGCGGCCAGCTGGCGGTAGGTCTCCAGTCGGTCGGCCAGCGTGGGTATCGAATGGGGTATATGAACCGCGCCGGTGCCCTCGATGATATCATCGGAAAGGGAAAAGTTCTGGGTGGCAGCAGAGTGCTGCTGCTTTAGGACCTGGGACCAAGCCAGATCGCGTGGCGATAGCTCATGCTGCTGCTGCACTTGAAGCTGCTGCTTCTGGCCAAAGATATCCAGGATTTCTCGTATCTCGGCATTGAGTATCTCCAGATTTTCAATGCACTCGTTCGACTCCTGCTGATAGTAGTCCTTCTTCTGCTTGTGGAAATCTGCGGCACTGGCCAATTCGGTGCTGCTGAAGCCCGAACTCGAGTGAGACGATAGATCGCTGAGGGTGGCCGCATCATCCATGGTGCCGCCCAGGTCCAGGATGGACTTCTCCTTCTCGTAGATGCGCAGCAGGCTCTGTTCCAAGTGCCGCAGTCTGATGATCTTCTCGCCGAGCAGCGAGCGTGTGCGGTGCAGGTTCACCTCCATTTCAGTCAGTTCCTTTTCCTCCTGGATGAGCTGATCGATCGAGTGTTTCGGCGAGAACGCGGTGATCTTGCGCTGCTGGCTGATCTCGCGCTGCCTCAGGCGGAAATTGGTGCGCTGCGTTCGCAGCGATTCCTTCGCGCGACGCACCGAATCGCGTTCGAGGTGAATGCGATGCTTGAAGAACTCCAGTTCGGAGCCGACGCCATTGGGCTTGAGATGGGATGAGATGGTGTCGGTGAAGGGGTAGCGCAGATGGTACGGGGCATCCAGGGTGTTCTCGGGGAACTGATCCTCGAGGGCCTCGAGCTTTTGGAGCTGATGGCGCAGGTTCTCCACTGGGGTGCAGGGTCGCTCGGTTCCCTTGGTTCCGGCATAGCTAGTGGTGTCAGAATTGAGACGCGACGTCGATGCCGATTTGGTGCGCGAAAAGACAATCCTACTGAGGCCCGTCGTCGACTCCTTGGTTGTTGCCTGGTTGCTGTTGCTGTTGTTGTTCCTCTCCAGACTTGATGGCACAGCCACGGCACCCAAATCCCGCGAAGAATTGCCATTATCGCTCACCGTTCTGGCCGAGAGTGCGCCACTGGCGGACTTGAGAAACGGCCCGTAGCGACCATTGTTATAGGTATTCGATAGCGTCGTATCCGACTGGCTGATGGAGGTGTTGTCATCCTGCTGCTGCTGCAGCTGCAGCTGCAATTGCCTGATGTTGTAAGAGGTCGAGGTCTTGGTGGCCAGCTGATGACCCTTCTGAGGAACGGGAGGTTTGACCACTACCGCCTCGCCGGCGATCGCCTGATCCGAGTAGCTAAGCGATCGATTGTCGCTGTTGCCCGACTGCTGGTGGGGCTTCTGGTAGTATCTCTCCATTGAACGCTCCATTTCGTTGCCGCTGGCGGATTTGGTGCTATGATTATGGCTATGGCTATGCTGGGGCACCATTTGCGCCTCCCTTCTCCGATTGCGTCGCTCCAACGAGAGCTTAACATCCGTCTTGAGCCGCACATACTTCTCCTTGAGGCACCGGTACTTGTCCTCCAGCAGCCGCTTCTCGCAACGCACCTTTTCGTACAGCCGCCCCTCCTCGCCGCCCTTCTCCCGCTCCCGGAACAACCGCTGCTTCTCCGCGTCAAGCTCGCGGGCGTACTTATCGCGCAGCTGGGAGAGCCGGGTGACCTGCTCGCGGCGCATCAGCTCCTCCTCGGCGTGCAGCTCGCGTTCCAGATCGCGCAGGATCTCCTCGTGGCTGCTCTGAAGGGTGTCGATCCTGGCCTTGTGCTCGCCCACAAGGAGACTCCGCTTGCTCTGCAACTGGCGCTCCAGCTGCCCGCGACACTTCTCCATCTGCAGCTCGAAGGCCTCCTCCAGTTTGTGCTGATGGGAGGTGAGTCGTAGATCGTATTCGTGGCGGAATCTCTTCAGTTTCGCCTCGTGATCACGCCGTATGGCCTCGAGGTCGCCCTCACTGGTGGTCACTACTAGATTGCCAGGGGAGATGGCCGGTTTATCCGACTTTAGATGCAGCTGCTCCAGCTCGTAGCTGTGCTTACGACCCAATTCTTCGAGGTCGAAGGCGTTGTTGCCGGCTAAAAGTCCCGACGAGTCCTGTTCGGACTTGTTGATGATGAAGCTGCGCACCGAACTGCCCTTCGAATCGGAGTCGGTGTCATCGTAGAATAATTTGGTTGCTTCGCACTCCTTGGTTTTAGCAGCAGCAGCTTCTACTGATCCCGATCCTGATTCCGACCCTAATCCTGATATTTTAATACCATCTGTTGATTTAGTTGTAGACGACTTCTTTGAATCCAATAAAAAGGGGTTCAGACTGTAGATGCCCTCCATTAGATTCGCCTCATTCTCATGCCAAAGGTCAACGGGCTCCTCTTTGTCAACCAAATCCTCATCTTCGTCATCATTTTGACCATCCTCGACCACCACCTCAACGTCTCCATCATCATCATCCTCCGAGTTCTCGTTCTGCTTATAAGTCTGCGTCATCTTTGTCGATAGTTTGTCCTCGGGGGAGCATTTCTGATCAAGATTAAAGCGCACACTCTTCTTGTCCTCCACCTCAATCGCTGGCTCCATGCGATCCAATCTGCGACTTATATCGGTTATACTGGAATCGCGCAGGATTCCCTTGACACCCGAAGGCGATGTATAGCCATCGCTGTTGCTCTCCAGTTGCCGACGAGTTGCCTTTTGGAACATGGCTATTTTACCACCAACTCCTTCGTTTTCCTCCGTACTCTTAAGTTTTCCGTTCATTTGGGCATTGGGATTTGTAGTACTCGTAGTAATGGCCTTCGGTTTGGTGACCTCAAAGCCAAGCTGATAGAAACGTCCAAAATCCTTGGAACCCGAGTCCAAAAATCGGCTCTTACCTCCGCTCAAGAGACTTGGCCACTTGCGGGCCAAATTATTGAGGGGCAATGGGCCCGGGGAGGGTATCATCTCATCGATGCCCTGCATACTACGTATGCCCGAGTCCAATTGCGATAGATCATCCGAGGTGTCGCCCACCCCAGATGTGGATTCCAATAGCTTATGACGCCTGGCCTGATTGACCAGATCGCGATATATCGCATCGAGCGGATGATCCCATTGCGACTCTTTGGTTCGCGTATTGTGATAGTAATGGCCGTTTTTCTCCTCTGAGTAGCTGTAACGATATTACAAAATGTATATTATAATATTACACTATTACACAATTTTTAATTTTTTTTAGTTATATATAGACATTGAATTATACGCTAAAACGATTTTTAGCAATTTCTGATTAAAGATAAATTGTTCTCAAAAATTCAAAATTAGTTTTTGGCTTAACGAATTTGGACTTTTTATTTAAGTAATTTTACTTAAACTAAAACAAACTCAGTTCTTGAATTTGAACGTTAAAAATACTGTTTTGCACATAATTCAATGTCTAGCATATTCCTCACCATATCTTCCAATCCAATGGCAATGCGGCCATCAATCCTTCCTTGGCAAGATACAGCAAATGCTGTTCCCGTTGGGGTTCGATTCCAATCAAAGAGGCATATTCGTTTATTTCTGATAAAAATAAAATAAAACATTACTTAAGAGGCATTACAAAAAAAAATAGTTATCTGTAAAAAAATCCAGTATTCCAAGACATGCAAATCCTTGATGGCTTTAAATTGTTACATCATTACGATTTTTTTTAAGTGTAGCAGTGCAAAAATATAAATTTATCTTTTCCCAACAACAAACATAATAAAAACAATGGAAACAACTTTTGTTTTACTTTTAAAATACATATATGCTTTGTTAAAACCAGCAGAATGAACTTAACCTCTATAATAAAATGGAATTTTACTGTTTTATACTTATTTTAACGGAACCAAAAATTACAATTTCCATTGCTTATAATTCGTAATAAAAAAACATAGATTTTCACTCTGCCCACAGTTTTTAAGTCCTGCTTTAAAAGAAATTAAGGGTTTTCAAGTCCTGCATATATATGGTGCAATGTACAACACACATCCATACATATGTACATATACATATGTACGTATTTAGATGTTGGAAAATGTGTTAATGTCCCAATTTTCTTTTCTTGGGCGTTACATTTTAAAATGAAATAAACGTCGTTGTTTAAGGACCAATTTATAGCTGATTTTATAATTACAAGATTTGGGTAGTTTTTTCCCGAAAATGCCTATATTACACCTGCATAAATGATACCTACAACTATGTACATACATTAGGAAAAACTTACCCTCTGATGAAGGAAAACACGCCTCGTCGAATACCTCCTCGCAAATCACCGATGAGCCCTGAGATGATGATGATGTTGTTGAGACCGCTTTGGCCATTTGTTGTTCAGTTGTTGCTGCTGCTGCTGCCGAGAAAATCCTCTTGCAAGTACTGGTGGTTGTCATTATGGGGGAACTTTTCTTCACATTCACTAACCGAACCAAATGAAGTTTTGAGCTGACTTTTCCGTTGATTCCGAAGTTATCCGTACTCAAAGTGTCGCTCAATATATTTGCATATATTATTATATTTTTCCCATTTGACAATCATAATTTTCCATATTAATCCTCAGTGAATGCTGCCGACTGACAGAGTAAACGGCAGAATAGTCTCCGATGCAGTTTGACCTAAAAATGAAAATATAAATACCTACTGAGTCATCGAATATACTATATATGGGTATATGGATATGTACGGAGCATGCTCTGAAGGCGGGTTGCTGGCCAATTATTTGGTTGGCAACAGGATATTGCTATTGCACCGAGTTTACGTGTCTGCGCAGCCTGACGGCAGGCAACAATGAGGTCCACCTCGTTTTCAACCACGAAAACAACCAAACAGAAACTCAATAAAAATACTATTGTCAAAATACTGCTGTTATCCTTTTACTTTGCCAAGTGGTGGTGTACTTTGTTCTAGATTTGCTTTTAATTCGTTATTTGTATTCAAGTTCTGTTACTTTGAAAAACGTAATTACCGGAAACTAGTATCCGATCCTGGAAAAAGGGTGTATTTTACCCCATACTATTACATTATCCTTACCACAAGAACCATCTGTTCTTTTTCGATGTTATCGTTTATCGGACAATCCTGCTTTTAAATGGATAGAGCTTTATATCATTTCTTCATTTTTTTACACCTTTTTTATATATTATTATTAAATTATTCCCTTTTTTTTTTTTTGTTAATTATTTAATTTTGATGATCACATTAAATATTTAATTTATTATATGCAGAAATACTAAAATCTGGCATATGAAGAGAACATAGATTCAAACTAGCCATTTACTACTTTTTAAAATAATTTTTTTTAACTCCTTTAAATAGTGGATATAGAATATACATATATGTATATGTAGAATTCTACCATTTAATTATATTTAGCTTATGGAAACTGATATGGCAGAGATGTAAAGAGAATTGATAATTTTAAACAAGAGTTTTAATTATCTCGATCTTCTACATTGCTTATAATTTTTCACGATATATAGAAAATAATATTATATAGAACCATGCGAATAGGAACATTGAATACAATTGGCACCGAAAAAGCTTACAGACGGATGTGTCGCTGTGAGAATGGAACATAAAGCTTATTTTTTCCTATCGATAATGTTTTAGTAAGACCTTCGATGAGATGGTGCCAGATATTTTACTTCAAAACAATTAGATATGTTTAAAACACCTCTCAACCCTACCTGAAAATAATAATAATAATATAACAAGCAGCTGCCCAGCTACATAAGAGTACGCGAACAGAGTTATGGCCGGCATAAATAACTACTCTAGCTTAAAGTACGTAATAGAGATGACCTCCTGTAACATTCTAATAAATAACAACCGTGTTCCATGCCATTTATAGATTTCAAGCGGAGCGTGGACTTCAAGATCAGCTGGGAAACGAGCATCATCGGGCTAGGGACCTACATTTAAATTTACCCACGACCTCTAGCCCTAGCAAACACTTGGTGGGGAGCAGGTATTCCATTTGCATCCATTTGTTAAATTACATAAATTCCCCAAATCCCTTGAATCATCAGCATTGAAGGCCGCGAAAAGTCCATTGTGGACCATATAAACGAAGATCAGGATGCCATAGCCAGGATCCAGTACGTGGACTCGGATAATGCCTTATCACTACCGTTGGGCAAGCATAAAGTGCTAGACAAGTATTCGGATAACCAGGAGGACGGTAGGTGCAGCAGCAGCAGCTCCCAAAAAATACCAAAATAATAATATTATACTATATTACAGAGACATCTGTGCGAAAGTACTTGGTCGTGGGCGTCCAGTGGGTCTCTTTGGTCACCGAGAACCTGCTGAGCCATCCGTTCGTCGTGCTGCGTCGCCAGTGCCAGGTGTACAATGCCTCCAGACGCTACCACCTGCATCCCTTCCAGCTGCTGCCCAGCATTGTGCATTTGCATAGAAGGCAGGGACTCACCACGCTGTGGAAGGGCGTTGGCAGCTGCCTTTTGGTCCGCGGCATGACTGTGGCCATAGATGACTTTGTCTCGAAACTGACCAGCTGGCCCAAGGATGTGGATAGTAGGACGACCCTGAAGCGCTTCGGACAGCATGTTCTGCTTAAATGGTAGGGCATTCATTGTCTCCCATATCTCGCCTAATTCCTCTTTAATATACAGCATAAGCATCGGACTGGTGGTGCCCTTCCATGCTGCTTCGCTCGTCGAAACGGTGCAAAGCGATATAGCCAGCGAGAAACCGGGACTCTTCGACGTTTTCCGGGAGGGAAGTCTGCGCCTCTTCTACTGGAGCTCGCCGCAAAAGGGACGAATGCTGCCCGCGTGGGCTCTGATCGGTCCGAGTGTATCGTTTGGCATTACCAAGTACCTCTTCAATCTGGTCATTAGGGGCATTTCATCGCGCATTATGCGCCGGCGAATAACGGTTACGAATTCTCAGGACAGCAGCCAAGGCGGAGGAGGAAAGTTTCACGACACATCGCTGGAGCATCAGAATGCGGAAATATACGCCAGCCTCATCGCCATACTAACCACTGAGGTCATATTCTTCCCGCTCGAAACGATCCTACATCGGCTGCAGCTGCAGGGAACACGCACGATAATCGACAACCTGGACAATGGCTATGATGTAGTCCCCATTCTGACCAACTATCAGGGCGTCGTGGACTGCTATCAAACCACAATTGTCACCGAGGGTGTTTCCGGCCTGTACAAGGGCTTTGGGGCCATGGTACTGCAGTTTGCAGCACACGTGGCCGTCATCAAGCTGGCCAAATGGGTTGTGAATCAAATTGCTGAGGTCGTTTCGAATCGGCCGCCGCAGCGAATAGTGCAGTACTATAATCTGGATGGCATTGCCGGCAACTCAAGGTCCACGACCCTGTCGCCCAGTCTTTCCAGCACCGAAATGGAGGAGAACAGTGTTGGCCAGACTTCACTAGATTAGTTTTGATTGCTAGTCCAATTATTATATGCATATGTAAATTATACGAGATAATTTAAATGTCCAAGTTGCACGTTGTTTTTCTGGGCCACTTACGTACATTGTAAAAACACAAAGTCACACGTATATCTTGAGTTGGGCACACGCCCCTGGATTCAAAGGGTTGAACAACATTTTCAGGTTTAAATATATGAACAAATTAAACAGCTTTCGAAGGCAAACGCACGTTGAATGAAAAAAGCGAGGGAGATAAAACGTAAAAGTGAAGATTGTCCTGTGCGATCGTTCCTATGGCAACTACATACATGCATATATGTATATGATATGGTATGGATATGGAACCGTTTGCAAGGCAACCAAACTGAACTACCGCTGAATATTTTTACCTAGCTTGTACGTTAGGCATTTATATCGAAAGGCATTTATTTGCAATGTCCTTTTGTGGGCCAGAAAACATCAGTGGGTATGTACAACAACTGAACGTTAACAGAACAATATTTAATATGTTATGTCGCTTGATGTTTCACATTTTAAATTTTCAGTTCCCGATCGTTGCTTCCTTATTTTCTATACCACATCTGGAGCGTCTTCATCCGCTTGACCTTCTTCTGGAGCTGCAGGACGCCGTACATGAGCGCCTCGGCGGTGGGCGGGCAGCCGGGTACGTAGATATCGACGGGTATTATCCGATCGCAGCCGCGAACCACCGAGTACGAGTAGTGATAGTAGCCACCGCCATTGGCGCAGCTGCCCATCGAGATGACCCAGCGGGGTTCGGGCATCTGATCGTAGACCTTTCGCAAAGCGGGTGCCATTTTATTGGTCAGTGTTCCGGCCACAATGATGACATCTGCCTGGCGGGGCGAGGCACGAAAGACGACACCATAGCGATCCATGTCGTAGCGTGGGGCGGCAATGTGCATCATTTCGACGGCACAGCAGGCGAGTCCGAAAGTTAGGGGCCAAATGGAGCCCTTGCGGCCCCAGTTGAGCAGATCGTCCAGGCGGGCCAGCGACCATTCCGCCACGGAGGATTGCTTCGTGCCGAACGGTGAGTAGCCCTTCTTGGGCAACGTTTGGGCTACTTCGGCGACCGGAAGGGTTTGTTGTTGGCGCACCAGAACCAAATTCAGAGCGGGCAACACGGCGGATGAGGATCCCGATGCGGCTCCCGATGCCTGTGTGACCTTTTGTAGAGCCCGGGCCAGGGTCGATGACATCATCGCCGAACGCAGCATTTTGGTCCTGATAAATTAAGGCTCAAGTTATCCTGGGGCACAGTGCATTTAAACATTTAATACCTATTTATGTAACTTCAACTTATTTCGTTTCGTATTTGGAGGGTATGACCGCTGCTGGACTGCTGACAAAATACCAACTGCATCGCAGAAACGTACCAAAATACACCACTTTATTTCAGAAAAATACCAACCTCATCACAGAAACGTGCTAAAATATACCTAATTATCTACGAAAAATACCAACTGCAATTAACGATTTAATAGCCCATTGTCATAGTCCCATCATCCATCATGCCGCTTCCACACTTTCCACCGTTGTCATGTTTCTATTTCAAAAACAGTCGAAAGTCTAAATCGTTGAAAATGCAACAAAAATTTTTAGCAATTCTGTGAGCAAACCGATATTGTACACATTGCATTTTCAAACAGCTGTGATAATCGAGTATTACTATAAATATAATATAGTTTTTTATCATTGTCTAAAAAGGCAAGAGCTTAAACTATAAATTCTTATTTGATTTTGAAGGAAATAATGGGTACTAATGATACTAAAATGATACAGAGTTGCCATGGCTTCTAAATTAAAAAAGGTGACAATTCTGTATGGAACAGCTGATAAACAGTTCCATAATTCAAATTATTTTATAAGTTTTTGTTTGAATTATAGGTCAAAAATCGTAAAAACTTAAAATTAAGTTTATATAACTTGTGAGATCGTTGAAGAATATGACACTAACACTAAACATTGTTCACCTTCACAATTTTGTTAGATATTTTCCCCATAAAATCGACATCCCTGTTGATGCCGATTGAAGATAAATTTTATAAAGTAAAAAAAAACTTCATTGATGATTAATTGCTTTTGAATTTTTGCTTTATTTTGTAATATATGTGTTGATGTAATTCAGTTATCGTCTATTGTTACAGCGGCTTGGGTAATGTAATGCTAACAATTGAATGGTAGTAAAGCGATAAATCAAAATAAAGCGATTGCGGTAGTGCTAGATGGTTTTTACGATTAGCACACTCTTAAAAACTAAAGATCAAAGAACCACTTGTTGAATTAACTCGATAATTTATATTTCATTTTGAATTTGTAGATTGCGCTTGCATGATTTTCCGTTTCAAATGTACTACTGATCAAGAGAGTAGCTTTTAGATTTTTTAGATTTCATCAATGTTAATTACGTCCTCCCCGTCCTCCTCGTCATCGCTCGCCTGCTGTTCATCCTGTTCCCGTCGTCCCGACGAGTTGGTGTATTGTTGTATATTTGTACCTTCCGAGTCCTCAGAGGCGTCTTCCTCAGAGTCTCCGGAATCTTCTTCCGCATTTTGCAGCCACAGGATAAACGGCTTTACCTTCTCGTGTATCTCGGCAGCAATATTCTTGGGCACATGCCGTTTGCTGACCTTCTGCGCCCACTCCAAAATGACGGCTTCATCAAGTATGTCTAAATCATAAAACAGTTTAAATATCCCAGCCACCTTGCTCATTAGTGTGGTCTTATGTAGCTCGACAGTTTGCTCAACTCCACCGATTAAATAACGCTGTGCCTTCGGATTGTTAAGTGTGAAGCGAAGCAGCAAATTGCGGTTCTTAGTCACGTCCTTGATAATGTTCTCGGAGAACAGAAGCTCAGCCAGAACCAGTGGCGATTTGTTAAGGATATCCAAACGCTCCGCTTCGATCGACAGTTCCTTGTGGGTCTGAATTTCATGCAATAGGTTCTTGGCCCGCTTGTCCTTCACCAACTCATAGAAAAGATCGATGCGCTCCTTTTCGGTTTTATCATAGTCATCCGAAATGGTCATGCCCTTAGCACCATCTGTCAGATCTTGCAAACGAGCACGTATAGCCTCCTATTATTTAAATATAAATATTTATATACATAGATTCCTCTGAGCCAAAGTGTAAGTATTAACAAGAGAGAACGCTATAGTCGGGTGATCCGACTACGGACTACGAGGGAGACGGAGATATTCATGCATCAAAGCGACAACTTGCACTCCTTGAATATTATTATTTGGTCATAACTTTTTACTCTACAAGTAACGGGTATAAAAAAAAACAAAAAAAAACAAAAAAAAACAAATAGAAAAGATAGGAGTGTGACCGCAGTCATACCTCGTCACTTAAAAAACAAGAGAGAACGCTATAGTCGAGAAATTCGACTATCAGATACCCGTTACTCAGCTGAAGGGAGTGCGAGGGAGATGGAGAATGAATGGTCCGATTTAAAAAATTTCTTCTACATTTTGATAGGTATTTTTAAACACAACAAAATTGCATTTATACTTTCCCTAAATCTTTAAAGATGTGAGCGCCAGACACATTTTAAAGGAGATTGTGGGCGTTAGAGTGGGCTTGGCGCCCTGCTGAAACAAACTTGCGCTGCGTAGGAAGCCCAAGAATATGTGTGGTTAATCCCAACTATCTAGCTTTTGTACTTTCAGAGATCTCAGCGTTCATACGGACACACAGACAGACGGACATTGCTAGATCGACTCGGCTAGTGACCCTGATCAAGAATATATATACTTTATAGGGTCGGAAACGCTTCCTTCTACCTGTTACATACTTTTGCACGAATACAATATACCCTTTTACTCTACGAGTAACATGTATAAAAACAAATGTGATTCGAGTGCTTATAGGCTGAGAACCTCTGATTACATATACTTTAAGCAAGAACGCACCTTCGAAACATCCACGCTCCATCCCTCATCGTCGTCATCCTGAGAGGTTTTCTCCGGAATGGCTGCGCTGATCTCGGCCTCAGTTTGGCTGGCCCGGTTCGTTCCATTGCCGCCATCCGACTCACCGCCGGAGTTGTTGCCCATCGAGTTGTTGGTCATCGAGCCATCGGCATTGTCGTTCTTATTCTTATGCTTCTTCGAGCGCTTTCCCTCGGTAAGCGAAGATCCCTGGGCGGCCGGATTTAACGATGGAGGGTTCTTCACAATGAACGTGTTAACTTTGTGGTTGACCTTCAGCAGACCGTGAAAGCCGCATGCTTTGCATGACTGCGAAATGGTCTGGTTTTTTGCCGAAACAGTCAAATTGGTCTCCGGATTGTCGCACTCGGGGCACAGGACAAACTTCCGAATGAAACCATCTAAAAGATCTTGTAGCTTGTTCACATCGTGCGATCCATTTACCACAAAGCGTTCGTTCTGAAATTAGGATGAATCGATCATATAAGCTCTGTAGATATAAACTAAGGAATACAAGATAGAGCTTGAAAATATCGAAAACATAGATATTACGGAATCAGTATTGTGAAAATATCTATATTATCGAACCAATATGATGAAAGCATTGAAAATATCGATATTTCTAGAGCTCTAATACAAGATACATACCTTGTGATCGAACAGAGTCTGGGCGCCCAACTCGCAGCCAAAGTATTTAGTCGGATAGGTGGCCGGGCGTCCGATGGCCCGGGCCACTTCGGCCATGTTGACGAGAACGGTCTTTATGCCGTTTCCCTTGCCCTCGACCTTCGCCTGCAGACGTGGCATCTTATAGCGATAGAAGATGTCCGTCACACTGCGGTTAACGTTTACGGTGGCCATTTTGCAGCTAGCTTTTCGTTTCCACTTTCACGGATAATGCTTATAGTTCGGGCAATGGCAATGTTCCTACTATCAGGGGTGGCCAGTGGTATCTATTGGTTGTATGTGGATGGGGAGAATTTATTGACTTGAATAGGTCTTTTGCTAGTTTGTGATTTGTTGTCCCGCTTTCGTTCCCGTTCATTAAATTTGTTTTTTTCTATGTGTTGCCGCTGCTGTGCTGTGTTTCACTTATTGAAATTTAGCGACAATAAGCATGAATTTGATGTATCCTTCCGGAACCGGGAATTAATTGTGCTTTATTCGAAATTCAAACAACGGTGTAGTACTCAAATTTGTGGTAAATTCTGTAAGAATTGCTTGAGGATAATATTCTTATAGTTGCTGTTTCGCAAAGGTATTATTTTATTGCTCTGTTGTTATTTTGCTGAAGTATTGCGGTTGGATCTTTGCCTTGGTAATTATTCAGCTATTCTATTTTTCCGTTATTATATGTATAATTAAATATATACATATATATATATATATAAATAAATTTAGGTATTTATATATATATACATATATTTATTATGTAAATTTACCAGTTTAAGTCTTTAATAAAAAAATGGCAAAACAGCAGGCTCATGTGTACCTGAATGGCTGTAACTTCCGATGTCTGTTACTCGAAGTCCTGTGAAGGCAAAAGTTTAAAAAGTGTTCGTTAATCGTTACATACGTTTGTATATACCACACAGAAACCGAACACACTTAACTTAACAATCTTTCATACTAATAACATAAAAAAACACAAATCTATTCGATTTTATATGTATTTCAAGTTAACACTCACGACTCTTATAAATAAAATCTATAAACCATGAAAACTATTGTCGATTTATCATACAATTACAAAAAATAATTAACTTTGATCTGTTATCCGTTTTATACTTGATTCATTCGCACACTTTCTTTTACAAGCACATTTTAACTAAAGTAAATCCGGAAAGAAAAGTCTTATTAGTCTTCGTACACCGAAGAAAATCCCAATTTTGCACCACTTTCTCTTGGCTCGAAAATGCAATCAATTTTCATCGGGTATTACAATAACTATAAGATCTAAGAGGAAAAATACCGAGTGCCCCTGAAGATTCAAAATTAAATATTCGTGTTGAAGAGAAGCGGTTTTCTGAATTTGAATTTCAAATTTTGAATCACACAAACACGTAGTCTTGAAATCAAAATCGAAAGCACACCATACCAATGCAATTGTTAACAACTATTTGACTTACCGGTGACTTATAGTTCGCCCTTTTGAATTCATGCACAGCTCGAACCCTTTACTCCGTTTTTTTTCAATAAGACGTGCGGTTTTTTTCACTGGTGTTTCTGAAAAAAACAAAAACAAAATGGTTTATTGGATTCAATGGTTAAACAACTAACCCTTTGTACTGCAAATTTTTTACTTAAGCTTTCTGGAACCCACAATACAATTACGCATGCAGTCAATTAAACACATAACACAGCTGATTTGTTATATTTTGTATCGCTAACTACAACTTGAATACAAAGTAATTTCGAAGCAATCACACCAAAAGGCGGTTCTGATAATAACTACAGTAAAAACTATATGCGCTAGTCAGCAAACTCTTGTTTTATCATAGATATTAACTTTTCGAAACGGAGGGAAGTAACCGCAAAATGAAACAGAGAATTTAGGTAGGTATGTCTCAAATAGGTTCTATTGATATTCCAACTAAATTGAATAAACTGACAACTATTTCTGTACCGGTTAGATTTGAATTCCAAATTCTTAGCCCTCTTTAAACAGGGAATTATTTGCATTTAGTTGGAAATTAAAATACCAAAGTTGAGTTGCTTGTACAGCCTCTTGGATTTATTTTCAACTTGAAATATATGTTAATATATGTATGTTCAACTTGAATATATAGTTATATTCCAGGAATAACGCCTGACAAACACAACTTTTCGCATATTTTCTCTTATAATATGTAATAGAGATGTATTTTTTTTCCAAGTTTACATATATAATTATTTTTAAAGATAACCCTAGAAATACTATTATTTAACTACTAGTGAACTAAAATTGATTTAAAAAAACCTATTGTTGAGATAAATCAAGTTCCAGGATTTTAAAATATTCAATAGGTTCCTTTATCTATTTGTCTATTACTTACCACCGAATCTTTCAAAAGTCATATAAGATTTTGTTTTCCCTCCTTTGGGGTGCGCAATGCCAGTTCGCAAATTAGACAAAGATTTCGTATCTCTTTGTTAAGTCAATCGAAAATTGACTCGGAAAATATATATATATGGATAAATCAAAAACAAACAAATCGCACACTGCCTTCGGGAAATTGATAGGGTTTTCAGCAGTTATCCAATGCTAATATTCAAAAATATTAGTTACGCTTTGGGGCGCTTTAATATCGCGGAAAATTTTAATTCTGGTCTGTCAACTATTCTGAAAAAAAGGAAAAGAGAATGAAATTAGGAATGCGCATGAACAAACATATGTATACCACTCTATGTAAACTATGTATTTTCTTACTTCAAAATAGGTTAATTTAACATTAAGTTTACATACATATGTACATATATGTATCTTTACTTATGTATTTAAATACATTCCATACATATATGAAAAAATAACCTACACTATTTAAAATGTAGAGGGTATGAATGTTAACACATAAAACAGGGGGTTTCTTTCTGTTTTTCAGATTCACACTTGACTCAAAGTTATTAAAAGTTATGGAAGCTCATTTGTTCAATATATATATATGCACACACATATGTATATACACATGTACATTTTCATGCACGTATGCATTTACATATGGATGGAATTGAGCCACGCCATTTGAACTTTTGAGGTTGTGTTTCGCTTCAGTCACAATCACTTTTCCATACCTTTGCCTCGAGCTTTCACCAACTCGTTACCGATTCCAACCAAAGTAAATGAATAATTTTGCTAAATAAACCGTTCAGGATATATTTTCTCCAAAGTACGAACATACGACTCTACGTCACTGCACAATATGACCGTAGCAATTCCAGCAGAGCTGCACTACCATATTCGATACGCCACAACGATCATTATGGCCCTTTCACACTGCCGATTCGATTTAATTTAATTTAAATGCGAAAAGAACGTAGAGCGTTTTTCCTACTGGCCTTCACTGCACCACAGCAATTACATAATGCACGAGTCAAGAAAATGCTGATAGTTAATAGTCGATGTTGATGCGGTTGATCCACGAAATTGTTCGACTCATTCATTAGAGCATTCATCAGAGGCTTGAAAGAAACAAATACTGGGATTTATTTGGATAAGATGGCATGATCACCTAGAAATTTAATTAATTCAAAAACCTTTAACTGTTGAAATCATTAAGGTTCAAAGCTGTAAAAATGTGTTCTGCCACGAAATCAGACATTTTCAATAAGTCTTTAAAATGTTTTGGGCTGTACAAAGTACATATTTAATTGTTTTCAATTGTTACTAAAATTCCAAAAAAAGACCAGAAGTGTCTATCGGTTTTTACAATTTGGCTCTTTAATTGCTTATTCCAGCTGACATATGTCTGTCTTGCTCGAACCTAAATTGCTATAATGAACCACATAAAGAGCTCAGTTTTTTGAGATTTCTCAATTAGAAAACCTCAAAGAGATATTTAAGAAATAAACTAATAACCTGAGAAAACTAATCAGGCTTTGTTAGTTTACCTAACCTCAGTCTACTACATCAAAATAATTTCAAAATGATGCATACGTTTATACGTGCCTGTTTACTTTGTTATCGGTACAGAAGTGGGCACGTAATATAAAGGAAACTGAATAAAAGTATCTATTTTATAGTTAAAATATATTTATTTCTTTTGATAGTATTTATCGATATTCTTATGTTTCTGGAAAACGCTGTTCATATCGATTTATTTTTCTGCGTATACAGAACATACTTTCCTTTCATTGTATTCCAAAAAAATAATATATTTATATACTTGCGGAAGTTTACAACTGCAAAAAATGTGTCGCTAAAGCAGAGTGGACCGAATATAATATATGACCTGCTCGGAATATATAAAAAAGGCAATCACGATAAAGAAAAGGAAAACCGTGAGTATGGGATGTCAAGTGGACGCTACTAAATACTTACATGCACATATAGGTATATCGATATGTACATACATCTTGTTATAAACAGTTTAAAATATTTTCTGACGTAATAAAATCACAAAAATTGAAACCAAAAGCCTTTGGAACTTTTGAAAATAATATTCGGCTGGATTTCGAAGAAAAAACTTGTATGCATGTATGTATATACAGATCTAGGCAGGTTTTACAGAAGCTCGATTATTTTTTTTTTTTGCTATTCTCCTACCACAAAACATACAAGTGTATATTTGTGTGTATGTATGGTGTGTACGTAGAGCGTCATTTAATTCGGAATACAGGACAATTAATCGTACAAGTTTCAGAAAAGTTTACAGAAAAATAATATTTAAAAATATTTTTTAGATAGTCCTTCAAATAATGTACATTATACAAACATATATTTGAGAAACATCACCCCCAAAAGAAATCCTGCCTCATAAGATTGCGACAGGTGGAGATTATTGCATTTCTTGGCCATTTAAACAAAGGCGTTTCTCCAACTTTCAGACGCAGTTTTTCCCCATCGGAAAAGAACACTTTTTATGTGCTTTTTTAAATCAAAGTTTACAAAATAATAAAGTTATGTTAGTATGTGCTAATATAATAATAATCAGTGCCTCGTTAGGAATCCAATAATACTTTTAGAAAACATTGCTAAAGCTTCTTTGTTTTCCCTTATTTTTACGAAAATAGCTGGTTTTTTGCATTGAAGATTTAAGATTTAAAGCGCTTGCCGCATTTATATTAATTTAATTATTTGAATGTTTCTTTATTGCTATTCTTAAAAACATTACATTTAAACCAAAATTAACATCAAAATTATTAGCTTATTTTTTATACAAACTTATGTATATTTTTTGGTTTTTTCAGAAATAAGTATTTCTATCGGGTTGATATAGTTCGGAGAATCATGGAGGATCCAAATCGAATGTTGGCTCACACCGGTGGCATGATGGCTCCCCAGGGATACGGATTGTCTGGCCAGGACGATGGCCAGAACACTGGCAGCGAGAACGAGGTGCGCAAGCAAAAGGACATCGGCGAGATATTGCAACAGATAATGAGCATTTCGGAACAATCGCTGGACGAGGCGCAGGCCAGAAAACATACCCTCAACTGTCACCGGATGAAGCCGGCCCTTTTCTCTGTTTTATGCGAAATCAAGGAGAAGACCGGTATGTTCTAAACAGTACTACTCATTATAATCTCCCAACGGTCAGCAATAAAAAAAAAACTGATTTTTAACAGTATTATTGAAGATTTTTTTATGATAATATAGATGCTTTTAAATTCATATTGAAGATATTTTTATAATAATATTGAAATTATTTTTTGATAAAACATCAAAAAAAAACTTAAATTAAAGCAAAAAAAAATAAAAAGCATGATTGACATTTAATAAAGAAACGTTTTCAATTGAACTATTTTTCAAAATGCTTTTTTCTTTAACTTGGTTTTCTAGTCTTTGTTCTTTTAAACCTATATCAAAAATCTAGGTTATTTTTTGAATACGATTTCACATTAAAATCACTTCCTGATGGTAATTCTTATTTATTTTATTTTTTCTAATTATTCTGTCACTATAGTCCTGTCGATTCGCAATACTCAGGAGGAAGAGCCGCCAGATCCGCAACTGATGAGATTAGACAACATGCTGATTGCCGAGGGCGTGGCCGGACCCGAAAAGGGAGGTGGCGGAGCGGCGGCCGCATCGGCAGCTGCGGCCAGCCAGGGTGGCTCGCTGTCCATAGATGGTGCCGACAATGCCATCGAGCATTCCGACTACCGTGCCAAGCTGGCGCAGATTCGTCAGATCTATCATCAGGAGCTGGAGAAATATGAGCAGGCATGCAATGAGTTTACCACGCATGTCATGAATCTTCTACGCGAACAGAGTCGCACGAGGTGAGTGCAAAAAGCTGTTCCTTAATGCCATCGAGCATATATGTATGCTAACCGTATATTTTACAGACCCATTACACCAAAAGAGATCGAGCGAATGGTGCAGATTATACACAAAAAGTTTAGTTCCATACAAATGCAGCTGAAGCAGTCGACCTGCGAGGCTGTGATGATTCTCCGTTCGCGTTTCCTTGACGCTCGCCGCAAGCGCCGCAACTTTAGCAAGCAGGCATCCGAGATCCTCAATGAGTACTTCTATAGCCATTTGAGCAACCCATATCCATCCGAGGAGGCCAAAGAGGAGTTGGCACGAAAGTGTGGCATCACGGTGGGTTATTCACTTTAACTGAGAAGCATTTCAGCATTATAACACACACATTGTACACCTTGTGCTCTGCCAGGTCTCCCAAGTGTCCAATTGGTTTGGCAACAAGCGCATTCGCTACAAGAAGAACATCGGCAAAGCACAGGAGGAGGCCAATTTGTATGCGGCCAAGAAGGCTGCTGGCGCTTCACCGTATTCCATGGCTGGTCCTCCAAGCGGGACAACCACACCAATGATGTCACCCGCTCCGCCGCAGGATTCAATGGGTTATCCAATGGGTTCGGGTGGCTACGACCAGCAGCAACCGTACGACAACAGCATGGGCGGTTACGATCCAAATCTCCATCAGGATCTAAGCCCCTGAGGATCAGGGCTGTAAGTGAGCCTGCTCCCAGCCGGAGAATCCCTCGTACTACAGTTGCGGTCAAAATAACTGCATTGAAAATATCAATCGATCATGCAGTTTCTTCTTTCTAATTATGTAAGTTCTCTTTTTGGAACAAGGCGCGCGTTTTTTCTTGTTTGCTAATTAATTCTGCTGTTTTTTTTGCCCCCGAGTCACAAATAAGTTTAAAAATTCCCATAAATTTAGATATAGTTGTAGAATAACAATACGTAATAGCTAGTTTGTGCTTGCTAGATTTTGGTTCGTGGAGAACAGGAGCTCATATAAAGGAAAACAATATTTTAATCAATATCAGGGGTGTAACAGAAATGTCTTTGCGCGAAATTCGGTTGGAATTTCGTGGCAAGAGATATCTGTTTCACCCCTGATTCTGAGAATTTTATATTGTTACCTATGAATGGAAGAATTTTAGCAGGATAATCTTGAAATTAAATATCGAGAAAGTTTAGATGCGCGAAAAAAGAAAAACAAATACATATTGTATGTATGCTTCTTTTCATATTTGATTCAAATGCAAATGCATGTTTGCAACATGTAAACTGTAAAGTAAATACGTAATAATTTCTTTAAGCAATTATATTTTATAACATAACGAATGTATTACGAATGTAAAGGGAAAATAATCAATGCAGAGACTTTAGCTTATATCCATTAACCATTGAAAACATGTTCAAAGAAACTCAATTAAAAACTCGTGGTATACGAATAGTTTCACTAGGAACGGGGAGGCACAATTTTTCAGGGCTTTTATTTTGACCGCAGCTGTGTATAAATATATTTTAATACTAATTAATTTACCTACATTTGCGGGTATATACAAAAATATTGCATGTGTAAATCATACTATGACGGTTCTTTTTGGCTACAGTACGTATACGACGACAGCAAAATAGTGTTTACTAAATTTAAATCTGTACGAAATACGAAATTTTTAACTACGAACAATACGAAACTAAACCATGTATACGATGTATATCAAATAAATAAATAATACATGTTGTTGTTATCCGCACACGTCAAAACTAAATACAAAATATTTGAAATGTAAAAACGGTGAAAATTTTGAAAAATATTTAATGTCTCATTTCCATCGAAAGACGAATTGTTTCTGCATTAATAAGGTTTTGACAAAATTTAAGGAAAACACATGTTTTTTTTTGCAATAAATAAAGTATTATATATTAACTATTGCTTTTAAAACTGATTTTTAATTTTAATTGCATTGGCTAAAAATAATTGTATTCTTTTTGATAATTCAAAGATATTTTATTTTCAAAGAAAAAATCGTCTTTCGCTTTGAATGAAATATGCAGAATTTTTTGCCTAAATTAGAACGGATATTAAAACAGACTATTTAAATGAATACAAAATCGATTATTATTTTTACTGATAAATAATATATGTCTTCTTCGCCCGTATTTCGCTCACATAAAACGGTCAAATGAAACCATTCGATGTATTTCAGTATGATAAGGTATTGCATTAAAAATTTTGGATAACAATAGAAAAATATATAAATACACAACTTTACACGAATAACAAAATAAATAAATAAAAACGAAGTATTAATTAATGGTCTTGATTGGAAGATTTGTAAGCGGTTTGCTCTATTTTATGAACATTGTACATGCAATAGAAAGGGACGGAAGATTGTCTCTAGGGTGACGATGTACTTTTAAGGACAAGGTTTTTTGACAATTCTGAATTCCTAAAAATTTTCCAGAATGTAGGACATAAATAACAAAATAAGTTATTTAATATTTTACTTCAATCAGTAAAATGAGCTGAAGACGTTTTCTGTATTTTGTTTTAGTGCTGTAAAATGAAATTACGTATTTTTCAAATTTGCATTTGTCATTTTAATTTGAAGCATGTTATAAGTAGAGATCGGAAAATATCCATAACCATACTCGTATCTTTTGATTTTAAACGATACATTTTTCTCAAAATTTGAAAATTAGATTTAAGTAAAAATAAATTTTGATTTGTTGAAAAATGATTTTAAATTTGTTTAAATTTGACTTTTAAGAATACTTCTTTGCATATAATCCGAGGTCTTGTTAAAAAGTGTACATTAGTCTTTTATTTTAAAATCAAAACAGCTATTTTTAAAATATATTATCAAAAATTTAAATTTATAATTAGTTAAGCTTTGAAGGTATTAATTGACTATTGTTTTTCGTTTGTCTTGTTGTTGTCGAAATGTATAACACAAGTAAAATCTTGTTTCTATTCATGCCAGTAAGTTTTTAGAATATATTTTTAAATTTTTAAAGATCAAATTAATCTTTTTTTTTTTGGTATTAAGTTACTCTCAACCTCGAGCAGCTGAGAGAATTATTTGGCCTCCTCGTCTAAAAACGGGTTAACGCCATCTCCACAAATTAATCTAGGGAAATAAATTTGGGACCTATGATGTCGTTATCTTGACACCAAACAGCTCGGTATATTTTCTAGTATATTTACTTGGTATATATTTTTCTCCTACCGATACTGCTACATCGGATCCCATCGATACCGCTATCGATTACCAAGTTATATTTCGGTTTTCGATTATCATATTTCGATTGACAACACGTGCACGAATTTTTAAACTCCCAGCGAGTTTTTTTTAACTTTATTTACTTTATTTACTATTCGACTGGAAGAACAAGGCTAACACACAATGGGCAAGAAGACGAAGGTTGGAAAGACGCGGAAGGACAAGTTCTACCAGCTGGCCAAGGAGACGGGGCTGCGATCGCGTGCCGCCTTCAAGTTGATCCAGCTGAATCGCAAATTCGGCTTCCTGCAGCAATCGCAGGTGTGTTTGGATCTCTGCGCCGCCCCTGGAGGATGGATGCAGGTGGCCAAGCAAAATATGCCCGTCTCCAGCATCGTCATAGGCGTGGATCTCTTTCCCATTCGCCCCATTGCTGGGTGCATTGGCCTGGTGGAGGATATCACGACGGAGAAATGCCGCCAATCGCTCACCCGGGAGCTGCAGTCATGGAAAGCCGACGTCGTTCTGCACGATGGAGCTCCAAATGTGGGTCGTAATTGGTTGTACGATGCCTACCAGCAGATCTGCCTGACCCTTAACTCGCTGAAGCTGGCCACCCAATTCCTGCGCAGCGGCGGTTGGTTTGTGACCAAGGTTTTCCGCTCCAAGGACTACAATGCTTTGCTCTGGGTCCTCAAGCAGCTCTTCAAGAAAGTCCATGCCACCAAGCCGAGTGCCTCGCGTAAGGAGTCCGCCGAGATCTTCGTCGTCTGCCAGGGATACCTGGCACCCGATCACATTGATCCCCGTCTTCTGGACTCCAAATATGTGTTCGAGGAGTTAGATCTCGATTCTAACAAGAAGACCAGCAGCCTGCTGCATCCCGAGAAGCAGAAACGCATCAAGGCCGAGGGCTATACGGCCCAGGATATTGCCCTCCGCAACGAACTGGCTGCCAGTGACTTTATGAAGGCCGAAAATGCCCTCGCTGCCCTGCAGGGCATCGGTTCAATTGGCATCGACGATCAACGCATTGCCAAGCACAAGAAGACCACCGTGGAGATCCTAGAATGCTGCAAGGATCTCAAGGTATTGGGACGCAAAGATATCAAAGGATTGGTCCAATGGTGGAAAGATGTCAGGGGACTGTTTGTTAAGACCGAGGAGGCGCCACTCGTCGTTGGCGATCCAAATGAGGAGAAGGTTAAGAAGCCTTTGACCCAAGCGGAAATCGAGGACATGGAAGACGCAGAGCTGCAAACGCAAATCGACTCGATTGTGGATGAGGAGAAGAAGGATCTGAAGCGCAAGCGCAAGAAGACGCTCAAGACAAAGGCCAAGCTGCATGAGAAGATGAACTTGAATATGGTAATCAAGGGCGACGATGGTCCCGTCGAGGAAACCGAGCATGAAATCTTTGAGCTCAAAAATATCAACACCTCTGCGGAGCTCGACGATTTACTGGATGTTCAGCCCGATTTCGCTGTGGACGACAGCCAGCCCGAGCAGGCCAAGCTGCCGAAATACAAGTATTTCGATAAGGACGAAGGAAATATCAATGATGATCTAAACTACGATGATGATGAGGAGCAAAGCGAAGCCGCCTCAGAGGACGACGACGATCAAATCGATGGTAAACAAACGGGCCTGGGCCTCAGTGACGATGATGATGACGGCAATTCAAAGGGTAAAAACAAGAGAAAAAAGCGTTCCGAGAATCCGCTAATCAAGTCGAATGATTTTCGCGATAAGAACACAAAGCGGGAGCAACGCGTACAGCTTTGGTATGAGAAGGATGTCCTACAGAATATCCAATCAGATGACGATGAAGAAACCTACGATCTGGATAATCTGGCCAAGGAGTACAAGGCCAAGGGTGTCTCCGTTTTGGGTGAGACTAGCACCCTCACTGCGGACGCAGATAATGATGTGATCCAGGGCAAGAAAGCCAAACGTCGGGCACGCCATGAAGCCGCCAAGGAGGATAGCAGCTCAGAGTCATCCGATTCCGAAGATGAAGAAGCTAACAAGGATGGTGAAGAAGATGGTGAATCGACAACAGGTAAAAGGCACCGAAGATACATATATTTTTTTTCATTCTTTTTTCGATCCGATAACAAAACTAAAATGTTGTATATATTTGAATATTTCAGATCCCAAGGTAAAGAAGGTTCGCTTATCCGAAAATGAAATGGCCCTGGGTGCATTCCTAACACGCAACAAGAAAACGCGTCGCGACCTGATCGATGCCGCCTGGAATCGCTATGCCTTCAACGATGAGAACCTGCCCGTTTGGTTTGTCCAAGATGAGGATGAGCACATGACCAAGCCGGCGCCAGTGCCCAAGGAGCTGACCGCCGAGTACCAACGCAAATTGCAGGAGGTCAACGTGCGTCCCATCAAGAAGGTAATGGAAGCCAAGGCACGCAAACATCGTCGTGCCACAAAACGCTTGGCCAAGGCCAAGAAAATGGCCGAGAAGATTATGGAGAACTCCGATGCCACAAACCACGAAAAGTCCAAGCAGCTGAAGAAGGTGTACAAAAAGGCACAGGAGAAGAAGAAGGAAGTCACATATGTGGTGGCCAAAAAGCAATCGGCAGCTCGTCGTGCCCGCCGCCCACAAGGTGTTAAGGGTCGCTACAAGGTCGTGGATCCTCGCGAAAAGAAGGATAAGCGCTCGATGGACGTGAAAAGGAAACGCGAAAAGGGAAAGGGTGGAAAGGGTGGCAAAGGTGGTGGTCGCAAAGGCCGTAAATAAAATGTAAATCTAACAAAGAATAAAATATGTATAATTATTAGAGATATTAAAAATACGTGTAAAAATTAAATGGTTTTTTTTTATCTCCATATACATTAAAAATAGGAATTTTTAAGAAACTGTTATTTAATTAATGCTTAGAGTAATTCTGGGTAAAAAAAACAGAATTTATTTCTGCACACTATATAAATTACTGAATTACTCCAAGCAAATCCTTTGCCACGCCTCGAAATGAGCATCAAAAGTAAAGATTTTTGCTTTTTATCATCAACACTCAAGTACTTATTTTCTCAGTCGAAAGACTCCAGATTATAACCATAACTGACATATAAAAATGCAATATATGTTTTCAGAGGAAGTCTTTTGCACTCTTTTGTATAAATTCATTTATTTATTTCGATTTTATGCGTTATTTTTCTCGAAAAAAATGTATGGATTTTGGATAAAAGTTGTTTCTGTAAATTTAAAACACAATATCAAAAGCAAAACCATGTCTAATTTCTGAGTTTTTTGCGGCTATACGGAGAGTACTCCGTGTAAGCTAGTGTATTATAAGTAATTTTAATAATAAATAAATGCATATACCTGTCAGTTAAATATAATATTTCATTTCATATAAATAATTTTTATAAATGATATTCTTCTGTTTACTATTCCAATACAATTCAACCAGTTATTATGAGTTCTTATTGTTATTATGTATTCTAATAGTATACACATATAAATATTTGTTATAAAAAGGTATGAAGGGACTTGTGTAGATAAGAAGACGTTTATTATCTTTATTTTAGCTGATCATCTCGCGGTACTTCAGTTTATGCTTGGTCAACATGTCCGTTACTGTGACCAGCTTCTTAATTGAAAGTATGTTGGATAGCTCGTGAAGTTCTTGCGAATGGGATACACAGATGTGATGTAAGGTAGCCAGCTCGCGCCCTTGGAAAGTTATTAGAATAAAAATATGATTGTTTGTCATTATTGATTAAAAAATAAAGGAACCCCGGCAGATATATTATTACATAAATTTCAAAAGAAACTACATTTTTTAAAACCATTAAAAAGAATACAAAACAAGAGAGAATGCTATAGTGGAGTGCCACGACTATCATATACTCAGTTAAATGAGTGTGAGAGAGAGAGAGTGAAAGTGGCGTGGCGCCATCTAGCTCATCTAGCCATTATTTGCTCATAACTTTTTAGTGAGTGGCTCGTTTTATTAAAATTACTTCATTATTATTATTATCACTAAGCCAAACAAAATTGCATTTACACTTTTACAAAATCTGTAAAGAAGTCGGCGCCGGGATATTTTTAAGGTCCTATAAGGCGATTGTGTGCGTTAGAGTAGGCGTGGCGCTCGGCTGCGTAGAAACCCATAGAATCTGTATGGTGAATACCGAATTTCTAGCTTTTATAGTTTTCGCGTTCTCAGAGTTCACACGAACAGACGGACGAACGGACGGACAAACGGACGGAAAGACGGACATGGCTAGATCGACTCGGCTATAATAATTAAAATAATTAATCACCGTAGTAGGTGAATAGTTTGCTTTAAATCAGATAGAGTAATAACTGCATTTTATGAACTACTAAATTAAAATCAAATAATCACTTACCAGTGTCTTGTGAATTCAGATTTGTACTTTGTTCGACAAACATTCCAAGCGGTTGATTAGGATCGTTAACGGAGGACAGTTGATCCAAGAAGACAATCATGCGTTCCTTGTTCTTTAAAATAAACGGATTGACAACCTCCATGTATTGTTCCTAAAAATTGTATAAAACGGAGAATTTTAATTGCGAAACAGAATATAAGTGCACTCCAATCACCTTGCCGCCAAATTCAATCAAGTTGGCCAAATTTTGCAGACACTTGGCGACCATGACCAAAGAACGAGTGGCAGCCATGGGTGGCGTCTCGCTGACCAGGCCAAATTGTCGTGGATTCAGCAAGGCTGGGCATAAGAGGCGCAAGAATATAAACCCGGAGACGACTCGGGTGCGAA
Source organism: Drosophila pseudotakahashii (assembly GCA_035046095.1). NCBI lineage: Eukaryota > Metazoa > Arthropoda > Insecta > Diptera > Drosophilidae > Drosophila > Drosophila pseudotakahashii. Next base: position 22,470,280 of record JAWNOE010000105.1, read on the forward strand.
CCAGCCGCTCTGTCGGCCACTTAGCCATCACAGCCTTTTGCAGGCAGCTGCAAATGAAGCGCACATTCCGGGGACAGGCGTCCGGTGAAGTGAATATGGACTGGGTGACCAGATCAAGGATTTGCAGCAGAAACTCGGCATTCGTGCAGGCATCATCGTTGACGTCCATTTTCGTTGGATTCAGTTCGGCCGACTGCTTGCTCTCCAAAATGCGCTGAACCGTTTCGCTAACCGCAGACTGTAGAAACCCACTGCATTCGGTTCGCATATACAAATCCATTAGTGTTGTGGCCAAGGAAGCGCCCCGGAAAAGTGTCGTCGTTTCGTTTTCGCGAGTCACCTCCGCCTGGCACAGCATTCGAATTAATTCCGTCTCGCGTTTCTCCTGCCGAAAGACTCGCAACAGAGCCGTTGCCAATGGCACTCGATCGTTGTGACAGAGCTCCGCAAGCGCCTTCACCGCATACAGCTCCGGTTCAAGAAGCAATTGCTGCAGTGGACTGTACTCCTCGCAGGGCATTATCAGATCGTCGAGGTAACGCATACGCAGACGCAACGAGCCCCATTCACCCATCGGCGTCATTCCGGTGAGCTGGTACCAGCCCTCAGTCTCTTGGCCATTCTTCAGACTAGACAAATCGATGGTTAGCTCGGCCACTTCCGAATCTTTACCGCGTTTTCCGCGCGATATTAACGTAATAGTTAGGGAGACAACATCTGGGGGAACGTCACTGCAAGAGAATAAATTGGAGTATCAGAAAATATTAACAAGAGAGAACGCTATTGTCGAGTACCTTGACTATCATATACTCGTTACTCAGCTAAAGGAAGGGCAAGTAGTTAATAATTAACTCATAACTTTTTAATGAATGGTCCGATTTTAAAATTTTCTTTTACATTTAATGCCTATTAATTAACACAACAAAATAGCTTTTACACTGTTACAAAATCTGTAAAGATATGGGCGCCAGGTTTTTTTCTTTAAGGCGATTGTGGGCATTAGAAAGAAAGCCCTAGAATATCTATGGCTAACTCCAACTTTCTAGCTTTTATTGTTTCTGAGATCTTAGCGTTTATACGGACGGACAGATGGACAGACGGACGGAATATATATACTTTACCTATTAAATCTACGAGTAACGGGTATAAAAATAGAAACGAGCAAAGGTAAGTTTCGGTAATACTTACTCCAGTACAAATTCCTCCTCCCAAACCGGTTCGGGTGCAATTTTGACACGTGTTTTACCCACTTTGACTTGATTGAGTGAAATACTGCAGTATGGATGTGGCACTAATTTAAATGGTAAGCGATGAGCTTCAAGCACATGCAGATTGAGACAACGAAGTTCGCGTAGTCGTGAGACCTTCTTCTGGGCACGACTCAGCTGGGAGTCGCATTGCGCCTTCAACGAATTGATCCACTCCACGTAGCTTTCCTGACTAGGAGCACAGAGATATGTCACAGTGGCCAAACAGGGCAGAGCCCTTTCGACTATTTGAAAGCAATAGGGACGCTCCCAGAGGGAATCGTGACATTGATAGAGGTACGCACATGACAAATCGATCAGACCCTTCGGTTTGGTCTTCTTCGGATTGTCGTAGAAGCAAAGTTGCGTCTCGGAGCCATCGTTGATTAGAGCGAAATATAGTTGCTTCCATTTCGTCGTTTTGTCCGATTTCTTGTTCAAATGCCCGTGATGTTTGATTCCCTTGATCTTCTTGAGCCCGATTTGGTCACGGCACTCGCGCAGTGTGGCATATATCTTTTCGGCCGCCTTTTCCACAACATATTGCTGATTAAACTCTGGCTGTATGCCATTGACAACCGGATGATTGAGCGAGTGACCCTCGACAATTTGTTCCTTGCGGTAACGATTTATCACCGCATCGAGGCATTCAAATGTCCGCCCACCCATCAAATATCGCACGCCCTTCTTCTCGATGCGAAATCGTTGGATCTGGTTGTTAATATGGAAAAAGAGGGAGTAATCGCCTGGTGAGTTATCGCTGGGGCGAACCAAGAAGCTTCCGGGTCCAGCTGGAAGGAGAGGGAAGAAAAAAACAAATAAAATCGTTAAAATAATACGAGATAGAGGCAAATCTAAGTTGTCTTCCTTTCTTGTTTTCTTATCATTTTATGAATAGACTACAGGATACATACCTTTAACCAACATATCGACAGCTTCGTTTTTGGTGCAATTCGGATGAAACCACGGAAATACGGTATTCGGATCGATAGATACATCCAAATCATCCACAAGTTCTCTGAAAATCATTCCCTGCTCGCCCGTACGATGGGCAGTGACCCACAGCCATCCGTCGCCCATGTCATTGTGCACGAAGAAAATATCACCTTTCTGGAAGCTCAGCTCATCGGTCTCTGGCATTTTTGTATAAGGCAGGATGGCAACGACTCGCTTCTTATCATTAACTGGCTCCGGCGGAGCCACTGGTATGGCCAATCGTTCGCGCTTTAGTAGGTCACTGCATGAGGTATAGTAACCAACCAGATCGCTCAACGATATGAATTGTCGTCCACCAATATAGAAGTCTCCGCACACAGCTGTAATCCTATGAAAGATATGAAGTAAAATGTTATATATATGAGTAATATAACGATCATCAAAAAGCCTAAAAACGTAGCTACATATAAGCGAAAAAATCACTTACCGAAAATGGTTTATGCCGGTACGCCCATAATAACTTAGAACATAGGAGCCAGGCTTGCGGTCACTTTCACGAACTGCTCAGCATTAAAAAAAAAACTATTTTAGAACCTTTGCCACCTTAGTTCACTAGTTATACACACCTAAGTAGCTTCCCAGTTTACTGCTTCCCCGCAGACGTGATTCAGCAGAGTATCGATCAAGTCGTCCGTGGTACCATTCACTTTCGGGAGGAGCAATTATCGCTGGACGTTCACCTTAAACGACACATTTTTTGGGAATATAAAAAGAAATTTAGTCAGAGGATGGTTTCAAATACACAATATCATAATAAATTAAGAAATGCAGGCGTGCTCAGCCCATAAAGCGTGCCTGCGGTCACACGCCTATCTTACGTTGGTCACACTTCGATTCTTCTATGTCGATTGATTTTTTTTCTCGTCGCTTATCCAAATGCTAATTTCTTTTTGTCTTTTCCATGGCGTGCTTGTGATTTTCTTTTAATTGTGTTTGTTAATGCACTGTCATAAGGCAGTTTTGAGCACCCCTGCTTTTAAATTCCACTTACCATTTAGCATGTGTGGTCCATCGAATTCATCGTGATCCAATTCCTGCGCCAAGTCACCCAGATCAATGCCCCCGGCGGCCATCATGCCGCCCAATCCACTCATGCCGCCCAGACCTGCCAGGTTTCCATCATCCGAACAGCCCGTCGGCGATCCGGGCTTATCTTTCTGGATGACAACATCTATGTTTCCCAAGTGAATTAGGTCCGCCATGATCTTTCTTTATGATCTCTGCTCAGTGAATGGGAATCTTAGTCTATATTTTACTTCCAGCGAAATTCGCTTTAATAAAAGCCACATATAGCAACGATGTCTTTGCGTTTATTTAGGAAAAACGGAAGCTTTGGTGATTGTAATCAGTTTTCCGTGATGATTATGTGCAAAGCTGTAAGAAAAAACAAAAAATGTGTTAACGCCTAAAATGTTTCTATAGCATATAAAGAAAATTTCGCAGTTCTATGGTCTCAAAAATTATTTAAATTAGTTTTATTAATCCACTTCATAATAAGATTTCTTATCCGAAGATTATTTTTGAAACCAATTAAGAACAAAGTGGGCATCATTAATCAATACTGACTTGGAATTATTACTGAAATTTGTATGAATGGTTATACCTTCCAAGTGAAAGTTTCTAAGGGATAGAACAGTAAGCAATTTATGAAATGGCTTACCATAAATTCACAATCTTCGCCATATCGTTAGCGGTAACCACGCAAAACAAACTGGGATAAATTCACTAGTATTGTCCAGTTAAAGTTAAAGAATATGAAGGATTTGCGTAGAATCTTATCCGAAGGCCCCTCTGACAAGGACGTTTGGGAACTAACAAATTTTGTTTAGGAATTTCTGCGAATTAGCAAAACGAAATAAATTAAACTGCTATACTAAGGAAAATTCTAAGTCGGGTGGAAAAACTACAGTGATAGTAAAATAATTTGAAGTACCTTTGATGAAGTCTTTAATAAAAACCAGCACCAAAAATGAAATAAAATAACTATTGTACTTGGACAACTCAATGGAGAAGTGGAAGAGTCCCAAACCATATGGAAAAAGCAGACTGATAATAGATATTTTACAAGTGCTCCAATTAAAAAAAAGTAATATATAATATATACATCAGCTGTTTATGCTTGGTTTACGTTCTGCCTTTCTTTAATCAGCTGTCAATAGTTTTTTCTCCTTTTGCTTTAATTTTAAACACATGTTTTTTTATGTATTTATGTAAAGCTAACTTAAAGCTCTTAATTTATAGGAATTTTCCCTATCCAGGAAATAATATTAATTTTAGAAACGTTATATTTTAAATATCTCTCGATTTAAAATATATATTTTGTTGGATAATGGGATATGAGGATTTCAATCAAAGTTGAATCAAATACTTGAGGTTGACATATGTATGTATTTTGTAAGTGACTTATGGCTTATTTGAATTAAAATCTTATAGAAGTATTCTTTCTTTTGTAAAATTATTTCTTTTTAGTAATATAAAAAGAATTTCCATTGAACAAATAATCAGTTAAAAATTCCTTTTGTTTAATGCATTCTTTTAATGCTATAGGTATGCACTGCATCATATCGTTTTATTACTTTAACTTTGAAGTTGCATTTAAATTTCACCCTTGGGCAAAATAACCTGCCACTGTACATCACCGGCCGTCTTGATTTACATACCTACATAGACTTTTTCAGGATATTCAAAGCTTTGACAAAGTAAGACTACCTCCCGAAGTTGTATATCTTTCCCGTTACTTATTGGGTGGGGAGTGAAAAGTCTTCATCCATATACATATGTATCGTTTTTCAACTAGAGCGACTGCTGCACCCTCTCGTACATCTGTACATCACATCTATCTAAAACACAAGCAATTAATATGAGCCACACACCACACACAAACTTTAGGCTTAGCCCTTTTTGCCAAACGAGCCGACACTCAAAATCATTCGGATTCGGTTCTTTTCTTCATACATACACGACCCGAAGAGTCATCATATCATCGTCATTATTATCATCATCATTATCATCGAATCGACATCATCATGTCTCATGCGGGATGAGTACTGGGATTGGATTCACAGCTTTTGGGGCAGTGTTCAGTTCAGTTCCTTTGAAAGTGAATCATTAACACAGCCACTCATTTCTCCCCAAAGAAAAAGAAACAAAAACCATCTACACTATAAAGAACATTTGTCGGGTAATGCGCGTGTGTAAATATACATATGCATATACATTGCACTGCAGTACAACACCAGACTAAAACAACAAAGCACGTTGCTGGCAACCTTTATTTATTATTAGCTTATTTTATAATATTTATAACAATATCAGTTTTACAACAAATTAAAATTTCTTCCGTACCGATAGCCACAACCCGATAGAATTCAATTGCCAGTGATGTGCGGAAACATCGATGCATCACGATGCTTCACTAATCGATGTTTTTTGCGATACTTTCCGATGCTTTGTGTTGCCTGTTTCGTCCACTTTGTCGCTTTAATATACCCTGATTCCATTAAAGTGGTGTTTCACATTTAAATATCAAAACTAATTTGAGAATATTAGTTTTTAATAAAAAAAAAACCAAGTTCAGAATCATCGGCTATATTGTTTTTTCAAACGTTGTGAATTAAATACCAAGAAATTACTTTATTTACAAAAGGAAATGTTGATAAATTGGCATTAAAATATTTGAATATTTAAAAAATAATACTTAAAATAAACTCTATGGCCGTACTACGATTGTGGCTTCGATATTCTCCTATTCGATTTAGCTATTCGATATTAAATGGCAAATGAGACCAGACTTTCCGTTGATTTTGTGCGGCAAACACAAAACAAATATGAAGTCTTCATTGTGAAATATATCATACGAACACAATCTGTGGCTTTTGGTAGGAGTACGAACGAGAGCTACAACCATAAACATAAGAGAAACAGATAGTTTTTACATGGAAATTGCAAGGGGAAACGGTATAAAAATAAGTTAGTCCATCATGTCCAAGCGCCAACGTGATGGGCTTGATGCCCCGGCAAAGAGGGCGGCGAAGAATCGGTTCAAAAAGCTGGTCCGAACCGTAATTCTGAACATGCAGTGGCTGAATGAGGCCACCGAGGACACGGGAATTTCGCTGAATGTGAAGAAGAATGTTGCCATGTTGGTTCGACAGAAGCGCAAAGTCGGCATGATGACCATGGCGGTAAGTCAAAGAAACTCTACATATACCAGATATTTCAAAACACTATTCAACATATTTTTTTAGGAGAAATCTCTACTACGCACTCCACATTCCACACGGACCGTCGAAGACAGAAAGAAACTGTGCAACATTGTTGCAAATCTGGCGTGCTTTTCTAAATTTCCACCAGTGGGTAGTCCTTTCCTTTTTCCTAGCTTTTGATTTCATATTATATTTGTAAGACCTGCTGTTCTGTTCCCTTGCAGAAAGTCCGGGCCCGTCTTGTGCCACATGTCAAATTTATGGCGGTGACTCCCGGGCGCGTTATCATGAAGGAGGGAGATTTTCCAGTAACGATCTATTTCATAATCGCCGGAGAGGTGGAAATGTCCAGGAATGTCAGAAATAAGGTAAGATTTCTGATTATTATTTTCAAATTACGCCATTAATTTATATAAGGAAACTATAACTAATTGGGAATTATAATCAACATTGTCGATAATAGTGATTGTTAACTGTTAAATTTAGCATTAGGCTAAAAACAGGATAAACCACAAGTTGCACAAGCTACTGACCAATTATAAAATTACTAAATATGGTTTTAATCGCAACGCTGTGTTTAGGCCACCAAGGGCTATGAGCTGCAATCGGAGGCTATCTTTGGACCCGGCGATTGTATTGGCGACATCGACGTCATGGAAGACGCTCCCAGGACCAACACTTACATTGCCACAAGTAAAGCCGATCGCTTTTTAGAATTACATACATATATTTTAATCATATTTTCTGTTAACAGCTAATTGCGAGCTCCTGGCTGTCTTCAATACAAACTACCGATATGTCCTGCAACCTCATATGCAAAAGTTGTGGCTGGAAAAAAAGGCGGCTCTACGGGCTCTTGATTATTTTAACTTTCTTAACGAAGAGCAGGTATGATGATAGATAGATAGTACATTAATCCGAATGAGTTTATAGGTCAATAACCATCATGTTCATAGATTGTAAATGCCAGCAAGTATGGAACCATTCAGCAATTCGATCCCTTGGAGACGATCTACACTGAGGATTTGGGCTCCATGAGCTTTGTCTACTTTGTTCTCAGTGGCGAGTGCGTCGTGCTACAGTGCCTTCATATGAAGGTGAACATGATCGACAGGGAGAAGGTTTTTGAGCTGGCAATGGTACCTAAACGGGAGACTGGAGCCCTCGCGATGCAAGATGGTAACAAGGCCAACAACGAACCATTTTTCGACGTTAACGAGTACATGCAATCCAGTTCATCGCTGGATGAGAACAACCAAAGCAAGAAGAGGGGGGTAGGTGCTCAAAATCAAGAAAGAAAGCGTATAAAAATGTTTAATGGAGATTAACTTGCGTATTTTTACATTAATTTGTTTATCCTACCTATGGAAGATTTATAATATAGTTGTCCGATTTTTATTAAATTTAATTCGAAATTCAGAAATATTAAACAAATTATTTTCACAGGAGTACAAGATAATTTGTCCAAAAACACGGAAACTATAATTTTGTCTCATTTTTTTTAGCTGCGCAAAATGGGTCTCAAAGAGATACAGCGAGCTTGTGCCGATATGAAAAAACCGCCACCTAGAAGATCAACCAAGGACACAGGACGAAATCGTCAACGACTGCGACAACTACGACTACTGCGGGAGGCAGAACGGCAGGAAGTGCGGGAGGAGTACGAGTTGTATATATCGGATGAGGGCGAAGAAACCTACGATATGTCCGAAGATGTCGCGGAGGAACGGTTGAGTGATAATTCCGGCAGGCGGTCGCCAATTTCAGTCATCAGCGAAGCAGGCGGCGATGTGGAGAGCGAGTCGGAGGAGGGTTCGGAAATCTTCACAGCATCAAGCCATTCACTTCAGACGACTGTCGACGAGTCGAATGGCCTGGAGCACTATGAAACGCATTTCATCGACGTTGGTTCACTAACCTATGGTGGGATCTTCGGTTTGGGGGAGAAAATGCATCATCGTGTCATTATGGCGAGGACAACGGTACAGTGCATCCTTATACCGAGGTTTTGGCTCTTTGAGCCAGCTCAAAATCCTGGTAACATTTGGCAGCGACAGCGTTTCTATATCGAATGCAATATACCAACCAGAGAGGATTTGTACAAGGACTTTCTCAAAACACGGAAGTGGGAGAAGTTCAGACGCGACTACATTGAAAACATACTAAACTCCGATTCATTGGCCAACTTTACAAAGGTCGAAGATATCCCAATCATAAGTCGCATTGTGGAGACAAAAGCTGACGAAGCTTGAGTTCCTCCGCATAAGTAATTTACTTGCCGTTTATATTTATACATTTGCAAGTATTTCCAGCATTTTTCAAAATTCATTGGAGCCATGAAAAAGCGAGGTAAAGGAATTCTTCAATTCCAATACCAAGATATCGCTTATTTACGAAAAGCATGTAATTGTAAAGCAGTACTTTAAGTTTATAAGCCTGAAATTGAATATATGAGCACTTATGTACAATACTTTCAGCTTTTCGTTGAATTTAATGTTATGTAAGATATTAGGAATACTTTTTATATATATTTAATATTATTTTTTATATTGTATTATTTATTAATCGATTGAAAGGTAAAACATAAGATCTTACACTTTTGTATCCCTCTCAGAGGGCTAAATTTTTACACAGTTTTTGTTTTGTTCTAAAAACGTGGGTTTTTTATTATTGTTTTGAAGAGGTTTTATAATTTTTTAAATTACAATTAAGCTTATGACGTATTCACTGCCTAAGATATAACGGAGTAGTTCCATTTCTTGAATTAGAAAACATAGATTTTATTGTTGGGAGTTGAGAGTTGTAACTAATGGCATTTAAGCGTCTATTCTTAAATTACAGAGCATGAAAATTCAATTTGAAGTAATTATTTATCAATGAACCCTTGCCAATTTTACTGGTCGCAATAAACTAAAAACTGTTTTAGCCGACATATTAAGTAAGCTTGAAAATGCAGTTGCTAATCGGTTTTTGGGTTACTCTGGCCTTTGTTATTAATATTTTCGCAGGTAAGTAGTAAATCTAAAACTGTGTTCTCTGACTGAAAAAACATTTTATTTTATTTTCAGGACTCACTGATGGTCCAAATAGAATACTTTGGATAAAGGATCAAAATTCAAATCGAAACATATATTTATCCAAGTCATTGGCTTCTTATTATAGACGCTTTGCTTATTTAAATTATTCTAGGTCGGCTATATCATTTCGTAAAATTACCAAAATATCATTATATAGTCAACTTAATCAAAAATCCATAAAAACCTACAGACATTATTTTAAATTTATGAAATCGAAAATTAAAAAAGATCCCACATCTCGCAATAGTTTATGGGTAAGTTTCAGACATTAATTAAAAAGAAATTCATTTATATCTGATTTTGCATTCATTTTTTTAAACAGAAATATTGGAAGGACGGTATCTTCAATTATTACTTATGTTTAAGTAACCCGTTTAACACCATCAACAACAACAAAATTGAAAATGATAAATTCATTAATAAAACAAATGTGCAATTAAAGATAAATCAAAATGAAGTTTTTAAAAATGAAATATTGTTCAAAAATACTAAAAAGAAATGTTCTCCTATTGAGAGAAAATTTATCTTAACGCGGACTGGCAAAATCCTATATAAAATAAAACAATTACAGTGTTCTATGCAATTTATAAGTAAGAAAAATACTCGAAGCACAAAAACACTTAAAAGCACAAGGAAATTACATGGAAAGATACATCTAAAGAGCCGCGTACCAAGGGTGAGTTGTTGTGAATGGTATTTTTTATGTTAATTGATTACTTAAAAACTGTATTCTAAGGTGAATAATTCATCAAGTGTATGCCGAAATACCTTAGAAAGTAGCGGCAGTTCAAAAAGGATGGTTATTGCTAAAAAATCAGTCAAATTAAAAGTGCAAAGGAAATTTGTGAAAAACATTCGGTTCTTTCTAAAAAACGTACAAAAATATTTTTTTTATATTACTAAACCAATTCTACAGTTGTTTTTACCAAGTCGGAAGCTTTCACCAGTAAATAAGCCTCAATATGCCCTTCAAAGAAACCAAAAATCCGAAGCTGAGTTCTTTGAATATTTGTCGGCGAGGAAAACAAACAAAATATATAACTATTTCCACTATTTAAAAAAAAACGCAAAAAAAAGTACCATTTCCCGAGAACTATTGGAAAAACATAGTTATTCCCATTTGGAAAGGAAACATGAATACTTGAACAAAAACGTAACGATGCCAATCATTAAAACGACAAATTTAATGAATGTGGTTACCAAAGGAAATTTAAGTGATTCACAGTTACAATCAATAACAAGGACGAAAGGACCAATAATGGAGGCATCATTAACGAAATGGCATCTAAACGATACCATTGAAACGGAAAACTTAGTATTAAAAGCAAGGAACCACGTAATATTACAGGTTCAGACGACTCCCATAAATGGTGCAAGCTTGAAACTATCATCTACGGACTCAACATCAACATGTGAATTATGTATAGAATCAACTTACCCTTTGGAGAAAGATTGTATTGAATGCTCGGAATTTGTATCAATAACTTCTAGTACAGAATACCCAGAACCGCCATTTACTACAATATTTACAGAGTCTTGCGATCTTTGTAGTGAGTTAAGTAGTACAACTACCTTTTCAGAGGATGTTTGTATTGAATGCTCTGAATATTTATCAACACAGCAAGTTTCAGAGTGTGAATTATGTATAGAATCAACTTCCCCTTTGGAGGAAGTTTGTATTGAATGCTCAGAATTTGTATCAATAACTTCTAGTACAGAATACACAGAACCGACATACACTACAATAATAACAGAGTCTTGCGAACTTTGTAGTGAGTTTAGTAGTACAACTTCCTCTTCGGAGGAAGTTTGTATTGAATGCTCTGAATATTCCTCAACAGAGCTAGTTCTTAAAAATGAAACAAAAAATAATCATACAGATTTTCAATCAACAACTGCTAGCTTAAAATTATCAACTTCGGACTCAACATCAACTTGCGAATTATGTACAGAGTTATCATCAAGCTCGGATGATGATTGTATTGAATGCTCGGAATTCGTATCAGAAGAATCACCATTTAGTACAAAAAATCAGAAATTTATAACGAAACACTCATCTAAAGAAACATCTGTACTTGCTCTTAAAAATGAATCAACGAAAAATCGAACAGTTTTTCTATCAGCGCCTCCCATATACAGTACAAGCTTGAAATTATCAACTTTGGACTTAACATCAACTTGCGAACTATGTACAGAGTCAACGTCGCCCTCGGATGAAGATTGCATTGAATGCTCGCAATCGGGATCAACAGAGCAAGCGATATTACTTTCCAGTACGAAACATACGGAATTTATAACGAAATACCCATCTGTACTTGCCCTTAAAATTGAAACAACAAATAATCCAACAGTTTTTGAATCAACTTTGCGAACCAGTGAGAGAAACAAATCAAAATCAAAAACTAAAGTGGTAAATAACAATGAATTGACATCTGACATAATAAGTACTCCATATGAAACAACCATTGAGTCCCCTAAGACATCTGATAATATTATTAAAAAGGAAACAACACCTTTGACAACGCAAACTTCAGAAGTCACGAAAGGTATACCAGTAAGTGCATCTCAAGGAAAAGGCGTGACTTCGAAGAAAATGGTGTCGTCGAAATTGTCATCGCTGGAAATGTCACCATCGTTAATAAGCAGTAAACCACCAACTCAAAGTGAATACAGCCAGTCACAACGTTCAGGAAAATATGAAACGATTCCAGCGACAAAAACTTCAATTACGGAATCTCTGATGCCATCAAGTACAATATTAGGTCGTTCTTTGATAATTTTAAGTACAGAAAAATATAAAGTAACGTCGGTGAAAAAGGGTATACCATCAAAATATTCGACAAACATTTTGGTTACAGAAGAGAGTGAACCTCAATCAAGTGTTATAACAGAATTTATATTTGTACAGTCAAGTTCTCCCGCTTGCGATTGTACCTGTCAATTGAAAGAAGGCGAAGACTCCTGCATCTGCGAATGCATTTCTACACGAAGCACTTCTAAAGGAACAACTAGTATAGCAGAACTACGTACAGAAATATACGAAACCACTTCGGAGGGAAAAGAAACGATATCGGAGTCTCTACCGAATATATCGAAATCTTCACCCCATTCCAGTGCATTTTCCAGTAACTCATTTCAAGATTCGAGAACAGAAAAGTATAAAAGAACTTCAGTAGAAAAGAGTAAACCATCCAAATATTTTCCAACTAAAACTTCGGGTACAGAAGAAATTAAAGTCACTCAAGAAGTAATAAGCAAACTGTTGAAATCTGAACCACATTCAAGTTTCATAACAAAATTTCCGTTGGTACAGTCAAGTTCTCCCGCTTGCGATTGTACCTGTCAATTGAAAGAAGGCGAAGACTCCTGCATCTGCGAATGCATTTCTAAACGAAGCACTTCTAAAGGAACAACCAGTATAGCAGAACTAAGTACAGAAATATACGCAACCACTTCGGAGGGAAAAAAAACGATATCGGAGTCTCTACCGAAATTATCGAAATCTTCACCCCATTCCAGTGCATTATACAGCAAATCATTTCAAGTTTCGAGAACAGAAAAGCATAAAAGAACTTCAGTAGAAAAGAGTAAACCATCCAAATATGCTCCAACTAAAACTTCGGGTACAGAAGAAATTAAAGTCACTCAAGAAGTAATAAGCAAACTATTGAAATCTGAACCACATTCAAGTTTTATAACAGAATTTCCGTTGGTACAGTCAAGTTCTCCCGCTTGCGATTGTACCTGTCAATTGAAAGAAGGCGAAGACTCCTGCATCTGCGAATGCATTTCTAAACGAAGCACTTCTAAAGGAACAACCAGTATAGCAGAACTAAGTACAGAAATATACGCAACCACTTCGGAGGGAAAAAAAACGATATCGGAGTCTCTACCGAAATTATCGAAATCTTCACCCCATTCCAGTGCATTATACAGCAAATCATTTCAAGTTTCGAGAACAGAAAAGTATAAAAGAACTTCAGTAGAAAGGAGTAAACCATCTAAGTATTTTCCAACTATAACTTCGCGCACAGAAGAAAGTCAAACCACTCAAGAAGTACTAGGCAATCTGTTGAAATCTGAACGTCAATCAAGTTATGTAACAGAATTTCCGTTTGTACAGTCAAGTTCTCCCGCTTGCGATTGTACCTGTCAATTGAAAGAAGACGAAGACTCCTGCATCTGCGAATGCATTTCTAAACGACGCACTTCTGAAGGCACAACAAGAATAGTAGAAGGTGGAACAACTAGAATAGCAGAACTACGTACAGAAATATACGCAACCACTTCAGAGGTAAAAAAAACGACATCGGAAAAGTATAAAAGAACTTCAGTAGAAAAGAGTAAACCATCCAAGTATTTTCCAACTATAACTTTGCGTACAGAAGAAATTAAAGATACTCAAGAAGTAATAAGCAAACTGTTGAAATCTGAACCACATTCAAGTTTTATAACAGAATTTCCGTTTGTACAGTCAAGTTCTCCCGCTTGCGATTGTACCTGTCAATTGAAAGAAGACGAAGACTCCTGCATCTGCGAATGCATTTCTAAACGAAGCACTTCTAAAGGAACAACCAGTATAGCAGAACTAAGTACAGAAATATACGCAACCACTTCGGAGGGAAAAAAAACGATATCGGAGTCTCTACCGAAATTATCGAAATCTTCATCCCATTCCAGTGCATTATCCAGCAAATCATTTCAAGTTTCGAGAACAGAAAAGTATAAAAGAACTTCAGTAGAAAGGAGTAAACCATCTAAGTATTTTCCAACTATAACTTCGCGCACAGAAGAAAGTCAAACCACTACAGAAGTATTAGGCAATCTGTTGAAATCTGAACGTCAATCAAGTTATGTAACAGAATTTCCGTTTGTACAGTCAAGTTCTTCCGCTTGCGATTGTACCTGTCAATTGAAAGAAGACGAAGACTCCTGCATCTGCGAATGCATTTCTAAACGACGCACTTCTGAAGGCACAACAAGAATAGTAGAAGGTGGAACAACTAGAATAGCAGAACTACGTACAGAAATATACGAAACCACTTCGGAGGGAAAAAAAAGGATATCGGAGTCTCTACCGAAATTATCGAAATCTTCACCCCATTTCAGTGCATTTTCCAGCAACTCATTTCAAGTTTCGAGAACAGAAAAGTATAAAAGAACTTCAGTAGAAAGGAGTAAACCATCTAAGTATTTTCCAACTATAACTTTGCGTACAGAAGAAAATCAAACCACTACAGAAGTATTAGGCAATCTGTTGAAATCTGAAACTCAATCGAGTTATGTAACTGAATTTCCGTTGATACAGTCAAGTTCTCCCGCATGCGATTGTACCTGTCAATTGAATGAAGGCGAAGACTCCTGCATCTGCGAATGCATTTCTAAACGAAGCACTTCTAAAGGCACAACAAGAACAGTAGAAGGTGGAAAAACTAGTATAGCAGAACTACGTACAGAAATATACGCAACCACTTCGGAGGGGAAAAAAACGATATCGGAGTCTCTACCGAAATTATCGAAATCTTCACCCCATTCCAGTGCATTATCCAGCAACTCATTTCAAGTTTCGAGAACAGAAAAGTATAAAAGAACTTCAGTAGAAAGGAGTAAACCATCCAAGTATTTTCCAACCATAACTTCGCGTACAGAAGAAAATCAAACCACTACAGAAGTATTAGGCAATCTGTTGAAATCTGAAACTCAATCAAGTTATGTAACTGAATTTCCGTTGATACAGTCAAGTTCTCCCGCATGCGATTGTACCTGTCAATTGAATGAAGGCGAAGACTCCTGCATCTGCGAATGCATTTCTAAACGAAGCACTTCTAAAGGCACAACAAGAACAGTAGAAGGTGGAAAAACTAGTATAGCAGAACTACGTACAAAAATATACGCAACCACTTCGGAGGGGAAAAAAACGATATCGGAGTCTCTACCGAAATTATCGAAATCTTCACCCCATTCCAGTGCATTATCCAGCAACTCATTTCAAGTTTCGAGAACAGAAAAGTATAAAAGAACTTCAGTAGAAAGGAGTAAACCATCTAAGTATTTTCCAACTATAACTTCGCGCACAGAAGAAATTCAAACCACTACAGAAGTATTAGGCCATCTGTTGAAATCTGAACCTCAATCAAGTTATGTAACTGAATTTCCGTTGATACAGTCAAGTTCTCCCGCTTGCGATTGTACCTGTCAATTGAAAGAAGGCGAAGACTCCTGCATATGCGAATGCATTTCAAAACGAAGCACTTTTGAAGGCACAACAAGAATAGTAGAAGGTGAATCCATCCAGACAATACATACAGAAATATACGAACCGACTTTGGAAGTAAAAACAGTGATTTTGGAGTCTCTACCGCAATCAAGTTCCACCTTACCAAGGTCTTCAACCCGATCGAAGGCATCGGACATTTTGAGTACCGAAAATTACGAAATTTCAGGGTCATTACCACAGTCAAGTACTCCGACTCAAATTTTCAGTTCAGAAAAATTCGAAACCACTCCAGGGAAAAAAACATCAATTTCGGAAACTCTACCGAAATCAAGTACTATCTTATCGAAATCTTCACTTCATTCTAGTGCACTATCCAGCAAATCATTTCAAGTTTCTAGTACTGAAAAGTATATAAGAACTACAGTAGAAAAGAGTAAACCATCCAAATATTTTCCAACTAAAACTTCGGGTACAGAAGAAACTAAAGTCACTCAAGAAGTAATAAGCAAACTGTTGAAATCTGAATCTCAATCAAGTTATATAACAGAATTTCCGTTTGTACAGTCAAGTTCTCCCGCTTGCGATTGTACCTGTCAATTAAAAGAAGGCGAAGACTCCTGCATCTGCGAATGCATTTCTAAACGAAGCACTTCTAAAGGAACAACCAGTATAGCAGAACTAAGTACAGAAATATACGCAACCACTTCGGAGGGAAAAAAACCGATATCAGAGTCTCTACCGAAGTTATCGAAATCTTCACCCCATTTCAGTGCATTATCCAGCAAATCATTTCAAGTTTCGAGAACAGAAAAGTATAAAAGAACTTCAGTAGAAAGGAGTAAACCATCTAAGTATTTTCCAACTATAACTTCGCGCACAGAAGAAATTCAAACCACTACAGAAGTATTAGGCCATCTGTTGAAATCTGAACCTCAATCAAGTTATGTAACTGAATTTCCGTTGATACAGTCAAGTTCTCCCGCTTGCGATTGTACCTGTCAATTGAAAGAAGGCGAAGACTCCTGCATCTGCGAATGCATTTCAAAACGAAGCACTTTTGAAGGCACAACAAGAATAGTAGAAGGTGAATCCATCCAGACAATACATACAGAAATATACGAACCGACTTTGGAAGTAAAAACAGTGATTTTGGAGTCTCTACCGCAATCAAGTTCCACCTTACCAAGGTCTTCAACCCGATCGAAGGCATCGGACATTTTGAGTACCGAAAATTACGAAATTTCAGGGTCTTTACCACAGTCAAGTACTCCGACTCAAATTTTCAGTTCAGAAAAATTCGAAACCACTCCAGGGAAAAAAACATCGATTTCGGAAACTCTACCGAAATCAAGTACTATCTTATCGAAATCTTCACTTCATTCTAGTGCACTATCCAGCAAATCATTTCAAGTTTCTAGTACTGAAAAGTATATAAGAACTACAGTAGAAAAGAGTAAACCATCCAAATATTTTCCAACTAAAACTTCGGGTACAGAAGAAACTAAAGTCACTCAAGAAGAAATAAGCAAACTGTTGAAATCTGAATCTCAATCAAGTTATATAACAGAATTTCCGTTTGTACAGTCAAGTTCTCCCGCTTGCGATTGTACCTGTCAATTAAAAGAAGGCGAAGACTCCTGCATCTGCGAATGCATTTCTAAACGAAGCACTTCTAAAGGAACAACCAGTATAGCAGAACTAAGTACAGAAATATACGCAACCACTTCGGAGGGAAAAAAACCGATATCAGAGTCTCTACCGAAGTTATCGAAATCTTCACCACATTCCAGTGCATTATCCAGCAAATCATTTCAAGTTTCGAGAACAGAAAAGTATAAAAGAACTTCAGTAGAAAGGAGTAAACCATCTAAGTATTTTCCAACTATAACTTCGCGCACAGAAGAAATTCAAACCACTACAGAAGTATTAGGCAATCTGTTGAAATCTGAACCTCAATCAAGTTATGTAACTGAATTTCCGTTTGTACAGTCAAGTTCTCCCGCTTGCGATTGTACCTGTCAATTGAAAGAAGACGAAGACTCCTGCATCTGCGAATGCATTTCTAAACGAATCACTTCTGAAGGCACAACAAATATAGCTGAAAGTGAATCCATCCAAACACTAGGTACAGAAATAAACGAAACCACTCCAGAGGGAAAAACTTCAATTCCGAAATCTCTACCACCATCAGGTACAACCTTACCAAGGTCTACAACCCAATCGACTACAGTTTCCAGTTCTCCGTCTCGAATTCTAAGTACAGTAAAATACGAAACCACTCCAGAGAAAAAAACATCGATTTCGGAAACTCCACCGAAATCAAGTACAACCTTATCAAAATCTTCACTTAATTCTATAGCATTATCGAGCAGTTCATTTCAAGTTTCTAGTACAGAAAAGTATATAAGAACTACAGTCGAAAAGAGTATACCATCCAAATATTTTCCAACTAAAACTTCGGGTACGGAAGGAAATAAAGACAATCAAGAAGTAATAAGCAAACTGTTGAAATCTGAACCACATTCAAGTTTTATAACAGAAATTCCGTTGGTACAGTCAAGTTACCCCGCTTGCGATTGTACCTGTCAATTAAAAGAAGGCGAAGACTCCTGCATCTGCGAATGCATTTCAAAACGAAGCACTTTTGAAGGCACAACAAGAATAGTAGAAGGTGAATCCATCCAGACAATACATACAGAAATATACGAACCAACTTTGGAAGTAAAAACAGTGATTTTGGAGTCTCTACCGCAATCAAGTTCCACCTTACCAAGGTCTTCAACCCGATCGAAGCCATCGGACATTTTGAGTAGCGAAAATTACGAAATTTCAGGGTGTTTACCACAGTCAAGTACTCCGACTCAAATTTTCAGTTCAGAAAAATTCGAAACAACTCCAGGAAAAAAAACATCGATTTCGGAAACTCTACCGAAATCAAGTACTATCTTATCGAAATCTTCACTTCATTCTAGTGCACTATCCAGCAAATCATTTCAAGTTTCTAGTACTGAAAAGTATATAAGAACTACAGTAGAAAAGAGTAAACCATCCAAATATTTTCCAACTAAAACTTCGGGTACAGAAGAAACTAAAGTCACTCAAGAAGTAATAAGCAAACTGTTGAAATCTGAATCTCAATCAAGTTATATAACAGAATTTCCGTTTGTACAGTCAAGTTCTCCCGCTTGCGATTGTACCTGTCAATTAAAAGAAGGCGAAGACTCCTGCATTTGCGAATGCATTTCGAAACGAATCACTTCTGAAGGCACAACAAATATAGCTGAAAGTGAATCCATCCAAACACTAGGTACAGAAATAAACGAAACCACTCCAGAGGGAAAAACTTCAATTTCGAAATCTCTACCACCATCAGGTACAACCTTACCAAAGTCTACAACCCAATCGACTACAGTTTCCAGTTCTCCGTCTCGAATTTTAAGTACAGAAAAATACGAAACCACTCCAGAGAAAAAAACATCGATTTCAGAAACTCCACCGAAATCAAGTACAACCTTACCAAAATCTTCACTTCATTCTAATGCAGTATCCAGCAGTTCATTTCAAGTTTCTAGTACAGAAAAGTATATAAGAACTACAGTAGAAAAGAGTAAACCATCCAAATATTTTCCAACTAAAACTTCGGGTACAGAAGAAATAAAAGTCACTCAAGAAGTAATAAGCAAACTGTTTAAATCTGAACCTCAATCAAGTTATATAACAGAATTTCCGTTTGTACATTCAAGTTCTCCTGCTTGCGATTGTACCTGTCAATTTAAAGAAGGCGAAGACTCCTGCATCTGCGAATGCATTTCTAAACGAAGCACTTCTGAAGGCACAACAAGAATAGTAGAAGGTGAATTTATCCAGACAATACATACAGAAATATACAAAACCTCTTCGGGGGAAAAAATATCGGTTTCGGAGTCTCTATCGCAATCAAGATCCACCTTACCAAGGTATTCAACCCGATCGAAGCCGTCTCACATTTCAAGTACAGAAAAATATCAAAGCACTCCAGAGGATAAAACAGCGATTTCTAAGTCTCTACCACAATCAAGTTCAACCTTATCGAAATCTTCACTCCATTCCAGTGCAGTATCCAGCAGTTCATTTCAAGTTTCGAGTACAGAAAAATATATAAGAACTACAGTAGAAAAGAGTAAACCATCCAATTATTTTCCAACTAACACTTCGGGTACGGAAGAAATTAAAAACACTCAAGAAGTAATAAGCAAACTGTTGAAATCTGAACCACATTCAAGTTTTATAACAGAAATTCCGTTGGTACAGTCAAGTTCTCCCGCTTGCGATTGTACCTGCCAATTGAAAGAAGGCGAAGACTCCTGCATCTGCGAATGTATTTCTAACCGAAGTACTTCTGAAGCCACATCAAGAATAGCAGAAAGTGAATCCATCGAGACACTACCTATAGCAAGATACGAAACCACTTCGGGAATCAAGACAACGATTTCTGAGTCTCTAATTACAACCTTAACAAAGACATTAATCCACTCGACTACAGTATTCAGTAGTTCACCTCAAATTTCGAGCACTGAAAAAAGCGAAACCACTCCAGAGGAAACAACTACGATTCCAGAATCTGTTCCGCAATCAAGTACAACCTTACCAAAGTCTTCTAGCCCTTCGACTACACTATCCAGTACTTTATCTCAAATTTTGACCACAGAAAAATACAAAACCACTCCAGAGGAAAGAAGTACAATTTCCGAATCTTTTCCGCAATCAAGTACAACCTTGCCGAAATCTTCAACACAGTCGAGAACACTATCGCAGAGCTCATTTCCTGTTTCGACCACAGAAAAGATCGAAACCACTCCAGAGGAAAGAATAACAATTTCGGAATCTCTTTCGCAATCAAGTAGAACCTTACCAAAGTCTTCTAGTTCTTCGAGCACAGAAAAATACGTCTCCACTCCAAAGGAAAGCAGTACAATTTCGGAATCTCTTCCGCAATCAATTACAACCTTACCAAAGTCTTCTAGCCCTTCGACTACACTATCCAGTAGTTTGACCACAGAAAAATACGAAATCACTCTAGAGGAAAGAAGTACAATTTCCGAATCTTTTCCGCAATCAAGTACAACCTTGCCGAAATCTTTAACACAGTCGAGAACACTGTCGCAGAGCTCATTTCCTGTTTCGACCACAGAAAAGTTCGAAACCACTTCAGAGGAAAGAAGAACAATTTCGGAATTTCTTTCGCAATCAAGTACAACCTTACCAAAGTCTTCTAGTTCTTCGAGCACAGAAAAATACGTCTCCACTCCAAAGAAAAGCAGTACAGTTTCGGAATCTCTTCTGCAATCAATTACAACCTTACCAAAGCCTTCAACCCATTCAAGTACAATATCACAGAGTTCACTTCGAATATCAAGGTCAGAATTATACGAAACCACTCCAGACGAACAAAGTACAATTTTGGAATCTCTTTTACTATCAAGTACAACCTTACCAAAGTCTTCTAACCCTTCGACTACACTATCTAGTAGTTTAAGCACAGAAAAATACGAAACCACTCTAGAGGAAAGAAGTACAATTTCCGAATCTTTTCCGCAATCAAGTACAACCTTGCCGAAATCTTTAACACAGTCGAGTACACTGTCGCAGAGCTCATTTCCTGTTTCGACCCCAGAAAAGTTCGAAACGACTCCAGAGGAAAGAAGAACAATTTCGGAATCTCTTTCGCAATCAAGTACAACCTTACCAAAGTCTTCTAGTTCTTCGAGCACAAAAAAATACGTCTCCACTCCAAAGAAGAGCAGTACAGTTTCGGAATCTATTCTGCAATCAATTACAACCTTACCGAAATCTTTACCCCATTCGAGTACAATATCACAGACTTCACATCGAATATCAGGGTCAGAATTACACGATACCACTCCAGAGGAACAAAGTACAATTTTGGAATCTCTTTCGCTATCAAGTACAACCTTACCAAAGTCTCCTAGCCCTTCGACTATACTATCCAGTAGTTTGACCACAGAAAAATACGAAACCACTCCAGAGGAAAGAAGAACAATTTCGAAATCTCTTTCGCAATCAAGTACAACCTTGCCGAAATCTTCAACCCAGTCGAGAACACTATCGCAGAGGTCATTTCATGTTTCGACCTCAGAAAAGTTCGAAACCACTCCAGAGGAAATAAGAACAATTGCGGAATCTCTTTCGCAATCAAGTACAACCTTACCAAAGTCTTCTAGTTCTTCGAGCACAGAAAAATACGTCTCCACTCCAAAGGAAAGCAGTACAGTTTCGGAATCTCTTCTGCAATCAATTACAACGCTTCCTGAGTCTTCAACCCATTCGAGTACAATATCACAGAGTTCGCTTCAAATTTCGAGCACAGAACAATATGAAACCACTCCAAAGGAAAGAACTACAATTTCGGAATCTCTTCCGCAATCAAGTACAACGCTTCCTGAGTCTTCAACCCATTCGAGTACAATATCACAGAGTTCGCTTCAAATTTCGAGCACAGAAAAATACGAAACCACTCCAGAAAAAAGAACAACAATTTCGGAATCTCCTTCGCAATCAAGTACAAACCTACCAAAGACTTCAAGGCCTTCGACTACACTATCCAGTAGATCATCTCAAATATTGAGCACAGAAAAATACGAAACCACTCCAGAGGAAAGAACTGCAATTTCGGAATCTCTTCCGCAATCAAGTACAACTCTACCTGAGTCTTCAACCCAATCGAGTTCAATATCACAGAGTTCGCTTCAAATATCGAGCACAGAACAATATGAAACCACCCCAAAGGAAAGAACTACAATTTCGGAATCTCTTCCGCAATCAAGTACAACTCTACCTGAGTCTTCAACCCAATCGAGTTCAATATCACAGAGTTCATCTCAAATGTCGAGCACAGAACAATATGAAACCACTCCAAAGGAAAGAACTACAATTTCGGAAACTCTTTCGCAATCAAGTACAATTCTACTTGAGTCTTCAACCCAATCGAGTACAATATCACAGAGAACGCTTCAAATATCGAGCGCAGAACAATACGAAACCACTCTAAGAGAAAGAACTACAATTTCTGAATCTCTTTCGGAATCAAGTACAACCCTACCTGAGTCTTCAAGCCCTTCGACTACACTATCCAGTAGTTCATCTCAAATTTCGAGCACAGAAACATACGAAACCACTCCACAGAAAAGAACTACAATTTCGGAATCTCCTTCTCCATCAAGTGCAACCTTACCGAAGTCTTCAAGCCCTTCGACTACATTATCCAGTAGTTCATCTCAAATATTGAGCACAGAAAAATACGAGACCTCTCCAGAGGAAAGAACTGCAATTTCGGAATCTCTTCCGCAATCAAGTACAACGCTTCCTGAGTCTTCAACCCAATCGAGTACAATATCACAGAGTTCGCTTCAAATTTCGAACACAGAAAAAGACGAAACCACTCCAGAGAAAGGAACAACAATTTCGGAATCTCCTTCGCAATCAAGTACAAATTTACCAAAGTCTTCAAGCCCTTCGACTACATTATCCAGTAGTTCATCTCAAATGTCGAGCACAGAAAAATACGAAACCACTCCAGAGGATAGAACTACAATTTCGGAAACTCTTTCGCAATCAAGTACAATTCTACGTGAGTCTTCAACCCAATCGAGTACAATATCACAGAGAACGCTTCAAATATCGAGCACAGAACAATACGAAACCACTCCAGAGGAAAGAACTACAATTTCGGAATCTCCTTCAAAATCAAGTACAACCCTACCTGAGTCTTCAAGCCCTTCGACTACACTATCCAGTAGTTCATCTCAAATTTCGAGCACAGAAAAATACGAAACCACTTCACAGAAAATAACTACAATTTCGGAATCTCCTTCTTCATCAAGTGCAACTTTACCGAAGTCTTCAAGCCCTTCGACTACATTATCCAGTAGTTCATCTCAAATATTGAGCACAGAAAAATACGAGACCTCTCCAGAGGAAAAAACTGCAATTTCGGACTCTGTTTCGCAATCAAGTACAATTCTTCCTGAGTCTTTAACCCTATCGAGTTCAATATCACAAAGTTCGCTTCAAATATCGAGCACAGAACAATACGAAACCACTCCAGAGGAAATAACTACAATTTCGGAAACTCTTTCGCAATCAAGTACAATTCTACGTGAGTCTTCAACCCAATCGAGTACAATATCACAGAGAACGCTTCAAATATCGAGCACAGAACAATACGAAACCACTCCAGAGAAAAGAACTTCAATTTCGGAATCTCCTTCTCCATCAAGTGCAACCTTACCGAAGTCTTCAAGCCCTTCGACTACATTATCCAGTAGTTCATCTCAAATGTCGAGCACAGAAAAATACGAGACCTCTCCAGAGGAAAGAACTACAATTTCGGAAACTCTTTCGCAATCAAGTACAATTCTACTTGAGTGTTCAACCCAATCGAGTACAATATCACAGAGTTCGCTTCAAATATCGAGCACAGAACAATACGAAACCACTCCAGACGAAAGAACTACAATTTCGGAATCTCTTTCGCAATCAAGTACAACTCTACCTGAGTCTTCAACCCTATCGAGTACAATATCACAGAGTTCGCTTCAAATATCGAGCACAGAACAATATGAAACCACTCCAAAGGAAAGAACTACAATTTCGGAATCTCTTCCGCAATCAAGTAAAACTCTACCTGAGTCTTCAATCCAATCGAGTACAATATCACAGAGCTCGCTTCAAATTTCGAGCACAGAAAAATACGAAACCACTCCAGAAAAAATAACAACAATTTCGGAATCTCCTTTAAAATCAAGTACAACCCTAACAAAGTCTTCAAGGCCTTCGACTACACTATCCAGTAGTTCATCTCAAATATTGAGCACAGAAAAATACGAGACCTCTCCAGAGGAAAGAACTGCAATTCCAGAATCTCTTTCGCAATCAAGTACAATTCTACCTGAGTCTTCAACCCTATCGAGTTCAATATCACAGAAAACGCTTCAAATATCGAGCACAGAACAATACGAAACCACTCTAAGAGAAAGAACTATAAATTCTGAATCTTTTTCGGAATCAAGTACAACCCTACCAAAGTCTTCAAGCCCTTCGACTACACTATCCAGTAGTTCATCTCAAATTTCGAATACAGAACAATACGAAACCACTCCAGACAAACGAACTACAATTTCGGAATCTCCTTCTCCACCAAGTGCAACCTTACCGAAGTCTTCAAGCCCTTCGACTACATTATTTAGTAGTTCATCTCAAATGTCGAGCACAGAAAAATACGAAACCTCTCCAGAGGAAAGAACTACAATTTCGGAATCTCTTCCGCAATCAAGTACAACTCTACCTGAGTCTTCAACCCCATCGAGTACAATATCACAGAGTTCGCTTCAAATATCGAGCACAGAACAATATGAAACCACCCCAAAGGAAAGAACTACAATATCGGAATCTCTTCCGCAATCAAGTACAACTCTACCTGAGTCTACAACCCAATCGAGTACAATATCACAGAGTTCGCTTCAAATATCGAGCACAGAACAATATGAAATCACCCCAAAGGAAAGAACTACAATTTCGGAATCTCTTCCGCAATCAAGTACAACTCTACCTGAGTCTTCAACCCTATCGAGTACAATATCACAGAGTTCGCTTCAAATATCGAGCACAGAACAATATGAAACCACTCCAAAGGAAAGAACTACAATTTCGGAATCTCTTCCACAATCAAGTACAACTCTACCTGAGTCTTCAACCCCATCGAGTATAATATCACAGAGTTCGCTTCAAATATCGAGCACAGAACAATACGAAACCACTCCAAAGGAAAGAACTACAATTTCGGAATCTCTTCAGCAATCAAATACCACTCTACCTGAGTCTTCAACCCAATCGAGTTCAATATCACAGAGTTCGCTTCAAATATCGAGCACAGAACAATATGAAACCACTCCAAAGGAAAGAACTACAATTTCGGAATCTCTTTCGCAATCAAGTACAATTCTACATGAGTCTTCAACCCTATCGAGTTCAATATCACAGAGTTCGCTTCAAATATCGAGCACAGAACAATACGAAACCACTCCAAAGGAAAGAACTACAATTTCGGAATCTCTTCAGCAATCAAATACCACTCTACCTGAGTCTTCAACCCAATCGAGTTCAATATCACAGAGTTCGCTTCAAATATCGAGCACAGAACAATATGAAACCACTCCAAAGGAAAGAACTACAATTTCGGAATCTCTTTCGGAATCAAGTACAACCCTACCTGAGTCTTCAAGCCCTTCTACTACACTATCCAGAAGTTCATCTCAAATTTCGAGCACAGAAAAATACGAAACCACTCCACAGAAAAGAACTACAATTTCGGAATCTCTTCCGCAATCAAGTACAACTCTACCTGAGTCTTCAACCCAATCGAGTACAATATCACAGAGTTCGCTTCAAATATCGAGCACAGAAAAATATGAAATCACCCCAAAGGAAAGAACTACAATTTCGGAATCTCTTCCGCAATCAAGTACAACTCTACCTGAGTCTTCAACCCTATCGAGTACAATATCACAGAGTTCGCTTCAAATATCGAGCACAGAACAATATGAAACCACTCCAAAGGAAAGAACTACAATTTCGGAATCTCTTCCGCAATCAAGTAAAACTCTACCTGAGTCTTCAATCCAATCGAGTACAATATCACAGAGCTCGCTTCAAATTTCGAGCACAGAAAAATACGAAACCACTCCAGAAAAAATAACAACAATTTCGGAATCTCCTTCGCAATCAAGTACAACCTTACCAAAGTCTTCAAGCCCTTCGACTACACTATCCAGTAGTTCATCTCAAATGTCGAGCACAGAAAAATACGAAACCACTCCAGAGGAAAGAACTACAATTTCGGAATCTCCTTCGCAATCAAGTACAAACCTACCAAAGTCTTCAAGGCCTTCGACTACACTATCCAGTAGTTCATCTCAAATATTGAGCACAGGAAAATACGAGACCTCTCCAGAGGAAAGAACTGCAATTTCGGAATCTCTTTTGCAATCAAGTACAACTCTACCTGAGTCTTCAACCCAATCGAGTTCAATATCACAGAGTTCGCTTCAAATATCGAGCACAGAACAATATGAAACCACTCCAAAGGAAAGAACTACAATTTCGGAATCTTTTCCGCAATCAAGTACAACGCTTCCTGAGTCTTCAAACCAATCGAGTACAATATCACAGAGTTCGCTTCAAATTTCGAACACAGAAAAATACGAAACCACTCCAGAGAAAAGAACAACAATTTCGGAATCTCCTTCGCAATCAAGTACATATTTACCAAAGTCTTCAAGCACTTCGACTACACTATCCAGTAGATCATCTCAAATGTCGAGCACAGAAAAATACGAAACCACTCCAGAGGAAAGAACTACAATTTCGGAATCTCCTTCGCAATCAAGTACAACCCTACCAAAGGCTTCAAGGCCTTCGACTACACTATCCAGTAGTTCATCTCAAATATTGAGCACAGAAAAATACGAGACCTCTCCAGAGGAAAGAACTGCAATTTCGGAATCTCTTTCGCAATCAAGTACAATTTTTCCTGAGTCTTTAACCCTATCTAGTTCAATATCGCAGAGTTCGCTTCAAATATCGAGCACAGAACAATATGAAACCACTCCAAAGGAAAGAACTACAATTTCGGAATTCCTTTCGGAATCAAGTACAACCCTACCTGAGTCTTCAAGCCCTTCGACTACACTATCCAGAAGTTCATCTCAAATTTCGAGCACAGAAAAATACGAAACCACTCCACAGAAAAGAACTACAATTTCGGAATCTCTTCCGCAACCAAGTACAACTCTACCGGAGTCTTCAACCCAATCGAGTTCAATATCACAGAGTTCGCTTCAAATATCGAGCACAGAACAATATGAAACCACTCCAAAGGAAAGAACTACAATTTCGGAATTCCTTTCGGAATCAAGTACAACCCTACCTGAGTCTTCAAGCCCTTCGACTACACAATCCAGTAGTTCATCTCAAATTTCGAGCACAGAAAAATACGAAACCACTCCACAGAAAAGAACTACAATTTCGGAATCTCTTCCGCAACCAAGTACAACTCTACCGGAGTCTTCAAACCAATCGAGTACAATATCACAGAGTTCGCTTCAAATATCGAGCACAGAACAATATGAAACCACTCCAAAGGAAAGAACTAGAATTTCGGAATCTCTTCCGCAAACAAGTACAACTCTACCTGAGTCTTCAACCCAATCGAGTACAATATCACAGAGTTCGCTTCAAATATCGAGAACAGAACAATATGAAACCACTCCAAAGGAAAGAACTACAATTTCGGAATCTCTTCCGCAATCAAGTACAACGCTTCCTGAGTCTTCACACCATTCGAGTACAATATCACAGAGTTCGCTTCAAATTTCGAGCACAGAAAAATACGAAACCACTCCAGAAAAAAGAACAACAATTTCGTTATCTCCTTCGCAATCAAGTACAACCTTACCAAAGTCTTCAAGCCCTTCGACTACACTATCCAGTAGTTCATCTCAAATGTCGAGCACAGAAAAATACGAGACCTCTCCAGAGGAAAGAACTGCAATTTCGGAATCTCTTTCGCAATCAAGTACAATTCTACCTGAGTCTTCAACCCTATCGAATTCAATATCACAGAGTTCGCTTCAAATATCGAGCACAGAACAATACGAAACCACTCCAAAGGAAAGAACTACAATTTCGGAATCTCTTCAGCAATCAAGTACCACTCTACCTGAGTCTTCAACCCAATCGAGTTCAATATCACAGAGTTCGCTTCAAATATCGAGCACAGAACAATATGAAACCACTCCAAAGGAAAGAACTACAATTTCGGAATCTCTTTCGGAATCAAGTACAACCCTACCTGAGTCTTCAAGCCCTTCTACTACACTATCCAGAAGTTCATCTCAAATTTCGAGCACAGAAAAATACGAAACCACTCCACAGAAAAGAACTACAATTTCGGAATCTCTTCCGCAACCAAGTACAACTCTACCGGAATCTTCAACCCAATCAAGTACAATATCACAGAGTTCGCTTCAAATATCGAGCACAGAAAAATACGAAACCACTCTAAGAGAAAGAACTACAATTTCTGAATCTCTTTCGGAATCAAGTACAACCCTACCAAAGTCTTTAAGCCCTTCGACTACACTATCCAGTAGTTTATCTCAAATTTTGAACACAGAAAAATACGAAACCACTCCAGAGAAAAGAACTTCAATTTCGGAATCTCCTTCTCCATCAAGTGCAAACTTACCGAAGTCTTCAAGCCCTTCGACTACATTATCCAGTAGTTCATCTCAAATTTTGAACACAGAAAAATACGAAACCACTCCAGAGAAAAGAACTTCAATTTCGGAATCTCCTTCTCCATCAAGTGCAACCTTACCGAAGTCTTCAAGCCCTTCGACTACATTATCCAGTAGCTCATCTCAAATGTCGAGCACAGAAAAATACGAAACCACTCCAGAGGAAAGAACTACAATTTCGGAATCTCCTTCGCAATCAAGTACAAACCTACCAAAGTCTTCAAGGCCTTCGACTACACTATCCAGTAGTTTATCTCAAATTTTGAACACAGAAAAATACGAAACCACTCTAAGAGAAAGAACTACAATTTCTGAATCTCTTTCGGAATCAAGTACAACCCTACCAAAGTCTTCAAGCCCTTCGACTACACTATCCAGTAGTTCATCTCAAATTTTGAACACAGAAAAATACGAAACCACTCCAGAGGAAAGAACTACAATTTCGGAATCTCTTCCGCAATCAAGTAAAACTCTACCTGAGTCTTCAACCCAATCGAGTACAATATCACAGAGTTCGCTTCAAATTTCGAGCACAGAAAAATACGAAACCACTCCAGAAAAAATAACAACAATTTCGGAATCTCCTTCGCAATCAAGTACAACCTTACCAAAGTCTTCAAGCCCTTCGACTACACTATCCAGTAGTTCATCTCAAATGTCGAGCACAGAAAAATACGAAACCACTCCAGAGGAAAGAACTACAATTTCGGAATCTCCTTCGCAATCAAGTACAAACCTACCAAAGTCTTCAAGGCCTTCGACTACACTATCCAGTAGTTCATCTCAAATATTAAGCACAGAAAAATACGAGACCTCTCCAGAGGAAAGAACTGCAATTTCGGAATCTCTTTCGCAATCAAGTACAATTCTACCTGAGTCTTCAACCCTATCGAGTTCAATATCACAGAGTTCGCTTCAAATATCGAGCACAGAACAATATGAAACCACTCCAAAGAAAAGAACTACAATTTCGGAATCTCTTCCACAATCAAGTACAACTCTACCTGAGTCTTCAACCCAATCGAGTTCAATATCACAGAGTTCGCTTCAAATATCGAGGACAGAACAGTATGAAACCACTCCAAAGGAAAGAACTACAATTTCGGAATCTTTTCCGCAATCAAGTACAACGCTTCCTGAGTCTTCAACCCAATCGAGTACAATATCACAGAGTTCGCTTCAAATTTGGAACACAGAAAAATACGAAACCACTCCAGAGAAAAGAACAACAATTTCGGAATCTCCTTCGCAATCAAGTACAAGTTTTCCAAAGTCTTCAAGCCCTTCGACTACACTATTCAGTAGTTCATCTCAAATGTCGAGCACAGAAAAATACGAAACCACTCCAGAGGAAAGAACTACAATTTCGGAATCTCCTTCGCAAACAAGTACAACCCTACCAAAGGCTTCAAGGCCTTCGACTACACTATCCAGAAGTTCATC
Source organism: Drosophila pseudotakahashii (assembly GCA_035046095.1). Taxonomy (NCBI): domain Eukaryota; kingdom Metazoa; phylum Arthropoda; class Insecta; order Diptera; family Drosophilidae; genus Drosophila; species Drosophila pseudotakahashii. The sequence goes on from JAWNOE010000105.1 coordinate 22,500,820, forward strand.
TCAAATATTGAGCACAGAAAAATACGAGACCTCTCCAGAGGAAAGAACTGCAATTTCGGAATCTCTTTCGCAATCAAGTACAATTTTTCCTGAGTCTTTAACCCTATCTAGTTCAATATCACAGAGTTCGCTTCAAATATCGAGCACAGAACAATATGAAACCACTCCAAAGGAAAGAACTACAATTTCGGAATCTCTTTCGGAATCAAGTACAACCCTACCTGAGTCTTCAAGCCCTTCGACTACACTATCCAGAAGTTCATCTCAAATTTCGAGCACAGAAAAATACGAAACCACTCCACAGAAAAGAACTACAATTTCGGAATCTCTTTCGCAATCAAGTACAATTCTACCTGAGTCTTCAACCCAATCGAGTACAATATCACAGAGTTCGCTTCAAATATCGAGCACAGAACAATATGAAACCACTCCAAAGGAAAGAACTACAATTTCGGAATCTCTTCCGCAATCAAGTACAACTCTACCGGAGTCTTCAACCCAATCGAGTACAATATCACAGAGTTCGCTTCAAATATCGAGCACAGAAAAATACGAAACCACTCCACAGAAAAGAACTACAATTTCGGAATCTCTTTCGCAATCAAGTACAATTCTACCTGAGTCTTCAACCCAATCGAGTACAATATCACAGAGTTCGCTTCAAATATCGAGCACAGAACAATATGAAACCACTCCAAAGGAAAGAACTACAATTTCGGAATCTCTTCAGCAATCAAGTACAACTCTACCTGAGTCTTCAACCCAATCGAGTACAATATCACAGAGTACGCTTCAAATATCGAGCACAGAAAAATACGAAACCACTCCACAGAGAAGAACTACAATTTCGGAATCTCTTCCGCAATCAAGTACAACTCTACCTGAGTCTTCAACCCAATCGAGTACAATATCACAGAGTTCGCTTCAAATATCGAGCACAGAAAAATACGAAACCACTCCACAGAAAAGAACTACAATTTCGGAATCTCCTTCTCCATCAAGTGCAACCTTACCGAAGTTATTAAGCCCTTCGACTACATTATCCAGAAGTTCATCTCAAATTTTGAGCACAGAAAAATACGAGACCTCTCCAGAGGAAAGAACTGCAATTTCGGAATCTCTTTCGCAATCAAGTACAATTCTACCTGAGTCTTCAACCCTATCGAGTTCAATATCACAGAGTTCGCTTCAAATATCGAGCACAGAACAATACGAAACCACTCCAAAGGAAAGAACTACAATTTCGGAATCTCTTCAGCAATCAAGTACCACTCTACCTGAGTCTTCAACCCAATCGAGTTCAATATCACAGAGTTCGCTTCAAATATCGAGCACAGAACAATATGAAACCACTCCAAAGGAAAGAACTACAATTTCGGAATCTCTTTCGGAATCAAGTACAACCCTACCTGAGTCTTCAAGCCCTTCGACTACACTATCCAGAAGTTCATCTCAAATTTCGAGCACAGAAAAATACGAAACCACTCCACAGAAAAGAACTACAATTTCGGAATCTCTTTCGCAATCAAGTACAATTCTACCTGAGTCTTCAACCCAATCGCGTACAATATCACAGAGTTCGCTTCAAATATCGAGCACAGAAAAATACGAAACCACTCCACAGAAAAGAACTACAATTTCGGAATCTCTTTCGCAATCAAGTACAATTCTACCTGAGTCTTCAACCCAATCGAGTTCAATATCACAGAGTTCGCTTCAAATATCGAGCACAGAACAATATGAAACCACTCCAAAGGAAAGAACTACAATTTCGGAATCTTTTTCTCCATCAAGTGCAACCTTACCGAAGTCTTTAAGCCCTTCGACTACATTATCCAAAAGTTCATCTCAAATTTTGAGCACAGAAAAATACGAGACCTCTCCAGAGGAAAGAACTGCAATTTCGGAATCTCTTTCGCAATCAAGTACAATTCTACCTGAGTCTTCAACCCTATCGAGTTTAATATCACAAAGTTCGCTTCAAATATCGAACACAGAACAATACGAAACCACTCCAGAGGAAAGAACTACAATTTCGGAAACTCTTTCGCAATCAAGTACAATTCTACGTGAGTCTTCAACCCAATCGAGTACAATATCTCAGAGAACGCTTCAAATATCGAGCACAGAACAATACGAAACAACTCTAAGAGAAAGAACTACAATTTCTGAATCTCTTTCGGAATCAAGTACAACCCTACCAAAGTCTTCAAGCCCTTCGACTACACTATCCAGTAGTTCGTCTCAAATTTTGAACACAGAAAAATACGAAACCACTCCAGAGAAAAGAACTTCAATTTCGGAATCTCCTTCTCCATCAAGTGCAACCTTACCGAAGTCTTCAAGCCCTTCGACTACATTATCCAGTAGTTCATCTCAAATGTCGAGCACAGAAAAATACGAAACCTCTCCAGAGGAAAGAACTACAATTTCGGAAACTCTTTCGCAATCAAGTACAATTCTACTTGAGTCTTCAACCCAATCGAGTACAATATCACAGAGTTCGCTTAAAATATCGAGCACAGAACAATACGAAACCACTCCAGAGGAAAGAACTACAATTTCGGAAACTCTTTCGCAATCAAGTACAATTTTACGTGATTCAACCCAATCGAGTACAATATCACAGAGAACGCTTCAAATATCGAGCACAGAACAATACGAAACCACTCTAAGAGAAAGAACTACAATTTCTGAATCTCTTTCGGAATCAAGTACAACCCTACCAAAGTCTTCAAGCCCTTCGACTGCACTATCCAGTAGTTCATCTCAAATTTTGAACACAGAAAAATACGAAACCACTCCAGAGAAAAGAACTTCAATTTCGGAATCTCCTTCTCCATCAAGTACAACCCTACCAAAGTCTTCAAGCCCTTCGACTGCACTATCCAGTAGTTCATCTCAAATTTTGAACACAGAAAAATACGAAACCACTCCAGAGAAAAGAACTTCAATTTCGGAATCTCCTTCTCCATCAAGTGCAACCTTACCGAAGTCTTCAAGCCCTTCGACTACATTATCCAGTAGTTCATCTCAAATGTCGAGCACAGAAAAATACGAAACCTCTCCAGAGGAAAGAACTACAATTTCGGAAACTCTTTCGCAATCAAGTACAATTCTACTTGAGTCTTCAACCCAATCGAGTACAATATCACAGAGTTCGCTTCAAATATCGAGCACGGAACAATACGAAACCACTCTAAGAGAAAGAACTATAATTTCTGAATCTTTTTCGGAATCAAGTACAACCCTACTAAAGTCTTCAAGCCCTTCGACTACACTATCCAGTAGTTCATCTCAAATTTCGCTTCAAATATCGAGCACAGAAAAATACGAAACCACTCCAGAGGAAAGAACTACAATTTCGGAATCTCCTTCGCAATCAAGTACAACCCTACCAAAGGCTTCAAGGCCTTCGACTACACTATCCACCAGTTCATCTCAAATATTGGGCACAGAAAAATACGAGACCTCTCCAGAGGAAAGAACTGCAATTTCGGAATCTTTTTCGCAATCAAGTACAATTCTTCCTGAGTCTTTAACCCTATCTAGTTCAATATCACAGAGTTCGCTTCAAATATCGAGCACAGAAAAATACGAAACCACTCCACAAAAAAAAACTACAATTTCGGAATCTCTTTCGCAATCAAGTACAATTCTACCTGAGTCTTCAACCCAATCGAGTTCAATATCACAGAGTTCGCTTCAAATATCGAGCACAGAACAATATGAAACCACTCCAAAGGAAAGAACTACAATTTCGGAATCTCTTTCGCAATCAAGTACAATTCTACCTGAGTCTTCAACCCAATCGAGTTCAATATCACAGAGTTCGCTTCAAATATCGAGCACAGAACAATATGAAACCACTCCAAAGGAAATAACTACAATTTCGGAATCTCCTTCTCCATCAAGTGCAACCTTACCGAAGTCTTTAAGCCCTTCGACTACATTATCCAGCAGTTCATCTCAAATTTTGAGCACAGAAAAATACGAGACCTCTCCAGAGGAAAGAACTGCAATTTCGGAATCTCTTTCGCAATCAAGTACAATTCTACCTGAGTCTTCAACCCTATCGAGTTTAATATCACAAAGTTCGCTTCAAATATCGAGCACAGAACAATACGAAACCACTCTAAGAGAAAGAACTATAATTTCTGAATCTTTTTCGGAATCAAGTACAACCCTACTAAAGACTTCAAGCCCTTCGACTACACTATCCAGTAGTTCATCTCAAATTTCGCTTCAAATATCGAGCACAGAAAAATACGAAACCACTCCAAAGGAAAGAACGACAATTTCGGAATCTCTTTCGGAATCAAGTACAACCCTACCTGAGTCTTCAAGCCCTTCGACTACACTATCCAGAAATTCATCTCAAATTTCGAGCACAGAAAAATACGAAACCACTCCACAGAAAAGAACTACAATTTCGGAATCTCTTTCGCAATCAAGTACAATTCTACCTGAGTCTTCAACCCAATCGAGTACAATATCACAGAGTTCGCTTCAAATATCGAGCACAGAAAAATACGAAACCACTCCACAGAAAAGAACTACAATTTCGGAATCTCTTTCGCAATCAAGTACAATTCTACCTGAGTCTTCAACCCAATCGAGTTCAATATCACAGAGTTCGCTTCAAATATCGAGCACAGAACAATATGAAACCACTCCAAAGGAAAGAACTACAATTTCGGAATCTCCTTCTCCATCAAGTGCAACCTTACCGAAGTCTTTAAGCCCTTCGACTAAATTATCCAGAAGTTCATCTCAAATTTTGAGCACAGAAAAATACGAGACCTCTCCAGAGGAAAGAACTGCAATTTCGGAATCTCTTTCGCAATCAAGTACAATTCTACCTGAGTCTTCAACCCTATCGAGTTTAATATCACAAAGTTCGCTTCAAATATCGAGCACAGAACAATACGAAACCACTCCAGAGGAAAGAACTACAATTTCGGAAACTCTTTCGCAATCAAGTACAATTCTACGTGAGTCTTCAACCCAATCGAGTACAATATCACAGAGAACGCTTCAAATATCGAGCACAGAACAATACGAAACAACTCTAAGAGAAAGAACTACAATTTCTGAATCTCTTTCGGAATCAAGTACAACCCTACCAAAGTCTTCAAGCCCTTCGACTACACTATCTAGTAGTTCGTCTCAAATTTTGAACACAGAAAAATACGAAACCACTCCAGAGAAAAGAACTTCAATTTCGGAATCTCCTTCTCCATCAAGTGCAACCTTACCGAAGTCTTCAAGCCCTTCGACTACATTATCCAGTAGTTCATCTCAAATGTCGAGCACAGAAAAATACGAAACCTCTCCAGAGGAAAGAACTACAATTTCGGAAACTCTTTCGCAATCAATTACAATTCTACTTGAGTCTTCAACCCAATCGAGTACAATATCACAGAGTTCGCTTAAAATATCGAGCACAGAACAATACGAAACCACTCCAGAGGAAAGAACTACAATTTCGGAAACTCTTTCGCAATCAAGTACAATTTTACGTGAGTCTTCAACCCAATCGAGTACAATATCACAGAGAACGCTTCAAATATCGAGCACAGAACAATACGAAACCACTCTAAGAGAAAGAACTACAATTTCTGAATCTCTTTCGGAATCAAGTACAACCCTACCAAAGTCTTCAAGCCCTTCGACTACACTTTCCAGTAGTTCATCTCAAATTTTGAACACAGAAAAATACGAAACCACTCCAGAGAAAAGAACTTCAATTTCGGAATCTCCTTCTCCATCAAGTGCAACCTTACCGAAGTCTTCAAGCCCTTCGACTACATTATCCAGTAGTTCATCTCAAATGTCGAGCACAGAAAAATACGAAACCTCTTCAGAGGAAAGAACTACAATTTCGGAAACTCTTTCGCAATCAAGTACAATTCTACTTGAGTCTTCAACCCAATCGAGTACAATATCACAGAGTTCGCTTCAAATATCGAGCACAGAACAATACGAAACCACTCTAAGAGAAAGAACTATAATTTCTGAATCTTTTTCGGAATCAAGTACAACCCTACTAAAGTCTTCAAGCCCTTCGACTACACTATCCAGTAGTTCATCTCAAATGTCGCTTCAAATATCGAGCACAGAAAAATACGAAACCACTCCAGAGGAAAGAACTACAATTTCGGAATCTCCTTCGCAATCAAGTACAACCCTACCAAAGGCTTCAAGGCCTTCGACTACACTATCCACCAGTTCATCTCAAATATTGGGCACAGAAAAATACGAGACCTCTCCAGAGGAAAGAACTGCAATTTCGGAATCTTTTTCGCAATCAAGTACAATTCTTCCTGAGTCTTTAACCCTATCTAGTTCAATATCACAGAGTTCGCTTCAAATATCGAGCACAGAAAAATACGAAACCACTCCACAGAAAAGAACTACAATTTCGGAATCTCCTTCTCCATCAAGTGCAACCTTACCGAAGTCTTTAAGCCCTTCGACTACATTATCCAGAAGTTCACCTCAAATTTTGAGCACAGAAAAACACGAGACCTCTCCAGAGGAAAGAACTGCAATTTCGGAATCTCTTTCGCAATCAAGTACAATTCTACCTGAGTCTTCAACCCTATCGAGTTCAATATCACAAAGTTCGCTTCAAATATCGAGCACAGAACAATACGAAATCACTCCAGAGGAAAGAACTACAATTTCGGAAACTCTTTCGCAATCAAGTACAATTCTACGTGAGTCTTCAACCCAATCGAGTACAATATCACAGAGAACGCTTCAAATATCAAGCACAGAACAATACGAAACCACTCTAAGAGAAAGAACTACAATTTCTGAATCTCTTTCGGAATCAAGTACAACCCTACCAAAGTCTTCAAGCCCTTCGACTACACTATCCAGTAGTTCATCTCAAATTTTGAACACAGAAAAATACGAAACCACTCCAGAGAAAAGAACTACAATTTCGAAATCTCCTTCTCCATCAAGTGCAACCTTACCGAAGTCTTCAAGCCCTTCGACTACATTATCCAGTAGTTCATCTCAAATGTCGAGCACAGAAAAATACGAAACCTCTCCAGAGGAAAGAACTACAATTTCGGAAACTCTTTCGCAATCAAGTACAATTCTACTTGATTCTTCAACCCAATCGAGTACAATATTACAGAGTTCGCTTCAAATATCGAGCACAGAACAATATGAAACCACCACAAAGGAAAAAACTACATTTTCGGAATCTCCTTCGCAATCAAGTACAACCCTACCAAAGTCTTCAAGGCCTTCGACTACACTATCCAGTAGTTCATCTCAAATATTGAGCACAGAAAAATACAAGACCTCTCCAGAGGAAAGAACTGCAATTCCAGAATCTCTTTCGCAATCAAGTACAATTCTACCTGAGTCTTTAACCCTATCGAGTTCAATATCACAGAGTTCGCTTCAAATATCGAGCACAGAACAATACGAAACCACTCTAAGAGAAAGAACTATAATTTCTGAATCTTTTTCGGAATCAAGTACATCCCTACCAAAGTCTTCAAGCCGTTCGACTGCACTATCCAGTAGTTCATCTCAAATTTCGAGCACAGAAAAATACGAAACCACTCCACAGAAAAGAACTACAATTTCGGAATCTCTTTCGCAATCAAGTACAATTCTACCTGAGTCTTCAACCCAATCGAGTACAATATCACAGAGTTCGCTTCAAATATCGAGCACAGAAAAATACGAAACCACTCCACAGAAAAGAACTACAATTTCGGAATCTCTTTCGCAATCAAGTACAATTCTACCTGAGTCTTCAACCCAATCGAGTTCAATATCACAGAGTTCGCTTCAAATATCGAGCACAGAACAATATGAAACCACTCCAAAGGAAAGAACTACAATTTCGGAATCTCCTTCTCCATCAAGTGCAACCTTACCGAAGTCTTTAAGCCCTTCGACTAAATTATCCAGAAGTTCATCTCAAATTTTGAGCACAGAAAAATACGAGACCTCTCCAGAGGAAAGAACTGCAATTTCGGAATCTCTTTCGCAATCAAGTACAATTCTACCTGAGTCTTCAACCCTATCGAGTTTAATATCACAAAGTTCGCTTCAAATATCGAGCACAGAACAATACGAAACCACTCCAGAGGAAAGAACTACAATTTCGGAAACTCTTTCGCAATCAAGTACAATTCTACGTGAGTCTTCAACCCAATCGAGTACAATATCACAGAGAACGCTTCAAATATCGAGCACAGAACAATACGAAACAACTCTAAGAGAAAGAACTACAATTTCTGAATCTCTTTCGGAATCAAGTACAACCCTAACAAAGTCTTCAAGCCCTTCGACTACACTATCTAGTAGTTCGTCTCAAATTTTGAACACAGAAAAATACGAAACCACTCCAGAGAAAAGAACTTCAATTTCGGAATCTCCTTCTCCATCAAGTGCAACCTTACCGAAGTCTTCAAGCCCTTCGACTACATTATCCAGTAGTTCATCTCAAATGTCGAGCACAGAAAAATACGAAACCTCTCCAGAGGAAAGAACTACAATTTCGGAAACTCTTTCGCAATCAATTACAATTCTACTTGAGTCTTCAACCCAATCGAGTACAATATCACAGAGTTCGCTTAAAATATCGAGCACAGAACAATACGAAACCACTCCAGAGGAAAGAATTACAATTTCGGAAACTCTTTCGCAATCAAGTACAATTTTACGTGAGTCTTCAACCCAATCGAGTACAATATCACAGAGAACGCTTCAAATATCGAGCACAGAACAATACGAAACCACTCTAAGAGAAAGAACTACAATTTCTGAATCTCTTTCGGAATCAAGTACAACCCTACCAAAGTCTTCAAGCCCTTCGACTACACTTTCCAGTAGTTCATCTCAAATTTTGAACACAGAAAAATACGAAACCACTCCAGAGAAAAGAACTTCAATTTCGGAATCTCCTTCTCCATCAAGTGCAACCTTACCGAAGTCTTCAAGCCCTTCGACTACATTATCCAGTAGTTCATCTCAAATGTCGAGCACAGAAAAATACGAAACCTCTCCAGAGGAAAGAACTACAATTTCGGAAACTCTTTCGCAATCAAGTACAATTCTACTTGAGTCTTCAACCCAATCGAGTACAATATCACAGAGTTCGCTTCAAATATCGAGCACAGAACAATACGAAACCACTCTAAGAGAAAGAACTATAATTTCTGAATCTTTTTCGGAATCAAGTACAACCCTACTAAAGTCTTCAAGCCCTTCGACTACACTATCCAGTAGTTCATCTCAAATGTCGCTTCAAATATCGAGCACAGAAAAATACGAAACCACTCCAGAGGAAAGAACTACAATTTCGGAATCTCCTTCGCAATCAAGTACAACCCTACCAAAGGCTTCAAGGCCTTCGACTACACTATCCACCAGTTCATCTCAAATATTGGGCACAGAAAAATACGAGACCTCTCCAGAGGAAAGAACTGCAATTTCGGAATCTTTTTCGCAATCAAGTACAATTCTTCCTGAGTCTTTAACCCTATCTAGTTCAATATCACAGAGTTCGCTTCAAATATCGAGCACAGAAAAATACGAAACCACTCCACAGAAAAGAACTACAATTTCGGAATCTCCTTCTCCATCAAGTGCAACCTTACCGAAGTCTTTAAGCCCTTCGACTACATTATCCAGAAGTTCACCTCAAATTTTGAGCACAGAAAAACACGAGACCTCTCCAGAGGAAAGAACTGCAATTTCGGAATCTCTTTCGCAATCAAGTACAATTCTACTTGAGTCTTCAACCCAATCGAGTACAATATTACAGAGTTCGCTTCAAATATCGAGCACAGAACAATATGAAACCACCACAAAGGAAAAAACTACATTTTCGGAATCTCCTTCGCAATCAAGTACAACCCTACCAAAGTCTTCAAGGCCTTCGACTACACTATCCAGTAGTTCATCTCAAATATTGAGCACAGAAAAATACAAGACCTCTCCAGAGGAAAGAACTGCAATTCCAGAATCTCTTTCGCAATCAAGTACAATTCTACCTGAGTCTTTAACCCTATCGAGTTCAATATCACAGAGTTCGCTTCAAATATCGAGCACAGAACAATACGAAACCACTCTAAGAGAAAGAACTATAATTTCTGAATCTTTTTCGGAATCAAGTACATCCCTACCAAAGTCTTCAAGCCGTTCGACTGCACTATCCAGTAGTTCATCTCAAATTTCGAACACAGAACAATACGAAACCACTCCAGAGAAAAGAACTACAATTTCGGAATCTCCTTCTCCACCAAGTGCAACCTTACCGAAGTCTTCAAGCCCTTCGACTACATTATCCAGTAGTTCATCTCAAATTTCGAGCACAGAAAAATACGAAACCACTCCACAGAAAAGAACTACAATTTCGGAATCTCTTCCGCAATCAAGTACAACTCTACCTGAGTCTTCAACCCAATCGAGTACAATATCACAGAGTTCGCTTCAAATATCGAGCACAGAACAATATGAAACCACTCCACAGAAAAGAACTACAATTTCGGAATCTCTTTCGGAATCAAGTACAACCCTACCTAAATCTTCAAGCCCTTCGACTACACTATCCAGAAGTTCATCTCAAATGTCGAGCACAGAAAAATACGAAACCACTCCAGAGGAAAGAACTACAATTTCGGAATCTCCTTCGCAATCAAGTACAACCCTACCAAAGGCTTCAAGGCCTTCGACTACACTATCCAGTAGTTCATCTCAAATATTGAGCACAGAAAAATACGAGACCTCTCCAGAGGAAAGAACTGCAATTTCGGAATCTCTTTCGCAATCAAGTACAATTCTTCCTGAGTCTTTAACCCTATCTAGTTCAATATCACGGAGTTCGCTTCAAATATCGAGCACAGAAAAATACGAAACCACTCCACAGAAAAGAACTACAATTTCGGAATCTCCTTCTCCATCAAGTGCAACCTTACCGAAGTCTTTAAGCCCTTCGACTACATTATCCAGAAGTTCACCTCAAATTTTGAGCACAGAAAAACACGAGACCTCTCCAGAGGAAAGAACTGCAATTTCGGAATCTCTTTCGCAATCAAGTACAATTCTACCTGAGTCTTCAACCCTATCGAGTTCAATATCACAAAGTTCGCTTCAAATATCGAGCACAGAACAATACGAAATCACTCCAGAGGAAAGAACTACAATTTCGGAAACTCTTTCGCAATCAAGTACAATTCTACGTGAGTCTTCAACCCAATCGAGTACAATATCACAGAGAACGCTTCAAATATCAAGCACAGAACAATACGAAACCACTCTAAGAGAAAGAACTACAATTTCTGAATCTCTTTCGGAATCAAGTACAACCCTACCAAAGTCTTCAAGCCCTTCGACTACACTATCCAGTAGTTCATCTCAAATTTTGAACACAGAAAAATACGAAACCACTCCAGAGAAAAGAACTACAATTTCGAAATCTCCTTCTCCATCAAGTGCAACCTTACCGAAGTCTTCAAGCCCTTCGACTACATTATCCAGTAGTTCATCTCAAATGTCGAGCACAGAAAAATACGAAACCTCTCCAGAGGAAAGAACTACAATTTCGGAAACTCTTTCGCAATCAAGTACAATTCTACTTGAGTCTTCAACCCAATCGAGTACAATATTACAGAGTTCGCTTCAAATATCGAGCACAGAACAATATGAAACCACCACAAAGGAAAAAACTACATTTTCGGAATCTCCTTCGCAATCAAGTACAACCCTACCAAAGTCTTCAAGGCCTTCGACTACACTATCCAGTAGTTCATCTCAAATATTGAGCACAGAAAAATACAAGACCTCTCCAGAGGAAAGAACTGCAATTCCAGAATCTCTTTCGCAATCAAGTACAATTCTACCTGAGTCTTTAACCCTATCGAGTTCAATATCACAGAGTTCGCTTCAAATATCGAGCACAGAACAATACGAAACCACTCTAAGAGAAAGAACTATAATTTCTGAATCTTTTTCGGAATCAAGTACATCCCTACCAAAGTCTTCAAGCCGTTCGACTGCACTATCCAGTAGTTCATCTCAAATTTCGAACACAGAACAATACGAAACCACTCCAGAGAAAAGAACTACAATTTCGGAATCTCCTTCTCCATCAAGTGCAACCTTACCGAAGTCTTCAAGCCCTTCGACTACATTATCCAGTAGTTCATCTCAAATATTGAGCACAGAAAAATACAAGACCTCTCCAGAGGAAAGAACTGCAATTCCAGAATCTCTTTCGCAATCAAGTACAATTTTACGTGAGTCTTCAACCCAATCGAGTACAATATCACAGAGAACGCTTCAAATATCGAGCACAGAACAATACGAAACCACTCTAAGAGAAAGAACTACAATTTCTGAATCTCTTTCGGAATCAAGTACAACCCTACCAAAGTCTTCAAGCCCTTCGACTACACTTTCCAGTAGTTCATCTCAAATTTTGAACACAGAAAAATACGAAACCACTCCAGAGAAAAGAACTTCAATTTCGGAATCTCCTTCTCCATCAAGTGCAACCTTACCGAAGTCTTCAAGCCCTTCGACTACATTATCCAGTAGTTCATCTCAAATGTCGAGCACAGAAAAATACGAAACCTCTCCAGAGGAAAGAACTACAATTTCGGAAACTCTTTCGCAATCAAGTACAATTCTACTTGAGTCTTCAACCCAATCGAGTACAATATCACAGAGTTCGCTTCAAATATCGAGCACAGAACAATACGAAACCACTCTAAGAGAAAGAACTATAATTTCTGAATCTTTTTCGGAATCAAGTACAACCCTACTAAAGTCTTCAAGCCCTTCGACTACACTATCCAGTAGTTCATCTCAAATGTCGCTTCAAATATCGAGCACAGAAAAATACGAAACCACTCCAGAGGAAAGAACTACAATTTCGGAATCTCCTTCGCAATCAAGTACAACCCTACCAAAGGCTTCAAGGCCTTCGACTACACTATCCACCAGTTCATCTCAAATATTGGGCACAGAAAAATACGAGACCTCTCCAGAGGAAAGAACTGCAATTTCGGAATCTTTTTCGCAATCAAGTACAATTCTTCCTGAGTCTTTAACCCTATCTAGTTCAATATCACAGAGTTCGCTTCAAATATCGAGCACAGAAAAATACGAAACCACTCCACAGAAAAGAACTACAATTTCGGAATCTCCTTCTCCATCAAGTGCAACCTTACCGAAGTCTTTAAGCCCTTCGACTACATTATCCAGAAGTTCACCTCAAATTTTGAGCACAGAAAAACACGAGACCTCTCCAGAGGAAAGAACTGCAATTTCGGAATCTCTTTCGCAATCAAGTACAATTCTACTTGAGTCTTCAACCCAATCGAGTACAATATTACAGAGTTCGCTTCAAATATCGAGCACAGAACAATATGAAACCACCACAAAGGAAAAAACTACATTTTCGGAATCTCCTTCGCAATCAAGTACAACCCTACCAAAGTCTTCAAGGCCTTCGACTACACTATCCAGTAGTTCATCTCAAATATTGAGCACAGAAAAATACAAGACCTCTCCAGAGGAAAGAACTGCAATTCCAGAATCTCTTTCGCAATCAAGTACAATTCTACCTGAGTCTTTAACCCTATCGAGTTCAATATCACAGAGTTCGCTTCAAATATCGAGCACAGAACAATACGAAACCACTCTAAGAGAAAGAACTATAATTTCTGAATCTTTTTCGGAATCAAGTACATCCCTACCAAAGTCTTCAAGCCGTTCGACTGCACTATCCAGTAGTTCATCTCAAATTTCGAACACAGAACAATACGAAACCACTCCAGAGAAAAGAACTACAATTTCGGAATCTCCTTCTCCACCAAGTGCAACCTTACCGAAGTCTTCAAGCCCTTCGACTACATTATCCAGTAGTTCATCTCAAATTTCGAGCACAGAAAAATACGAAACCACTCCACAGAAAAGAACTACAATTTCGGAATCTCTTCCGCAATCAAGTACAACTCTACCTGAGTCTTCAACCCAATCGAGTACAATATCACAGAGTTCGCTTCAAATATCGAGCACAGAACAATATGAAACCACTCCACAGAAAAGAACTACAATTTCGGAATCTCTTTCGGAATCAAGTACAACCCTACCTAAATCTTCAAGCCCTTCGACTACACTATCCAGAAGTTCATCTCAAATGTCGAGCACAGAAAAATACGAAACCACTCCAGAGGAAAGAACTACAATTTCGGAATCTCCTTCGCAATCAAGTACAACCCTACCAAAGGCTTCAAGGCCTTCGACTACACTATCCAGTAGTTCATCTCAAATATTGAGCACAGAAAAATACGAGACCTCTCCAGAGGAAAGAACTGCAATTTCGGAATCTCTTTCGCAATCAAGTACAATTCTTCCTGAGTCTTTAACCCTATCTAGTTCAATATCACGGAGTTCGCTTCAAATATCGAGCACAGAAAAATACGAAACCACTCCACAGAAAAGAACTACAATTTCGGAATCTCCTTCTCCATCAAGTGCAACCTTACCGAAGTCTTTAAGCCCTTCGACTACATTATCCAGAAGTTCACCTCAAATTTTGAGCACAGAAAAACACGAGACCTCTCCAGAGGAAAGAACTGCAATTTCGGAATCTCTTTCGCAATCAAGTACAATTCTACCTGAGTCTTCAACCCTATCGAGTTCAATATCACAAAGTTCGCTTCAAATATCGAGCACAGAACAATACGAAATCACTCCAGAGGAAAGAACTACAATTTCGGAAACTCTTTCGCAATCAAGTACAATTCTACGTGAGTCTTCAACCCAATCGAGTACAATATCACAGAGAACGCTTCAAATATCAAGCACAGAACAATACGAAACCACTCTAAGAGAAAGAACTACAATTTCTGAATCTCTTTCGGAATCAAGTACAACCCTACCAAAGTCTTCAAGCCCTTCGACTACACTATCCAGTAGTTCATCTCAAATTTTGAACACAGAAAAATACGAAACCACTCCAGAGAAAAGAACTACAATTTCGAAATCTCCTTCTCCATCAAGTGCAACCTTACCGAAGTCTTCAAGCCCTTCGACTACATTATCCAGTAGTTCATCTCAAATGTCGAGCACAGAAAAATACGAAACCTCTCCAGAGGAAAGAACTACAATTTCGGAAACTCTTTCGCAATCAAGTACAATTCTACTTGAGTCTTCAACCCAATCGAGTACAATATTACAGAGTTCGCTTCAAATATCGAGCACAGAACAATATGAAACCACCACAAAGGAAAAAACTACATTTTCGGAATCTCCTTCGCAATCAAGTACAACCCTACCAAAGTCTTCAAGGCCTTCGACTACACTATCCAGTAGTTCATCTCAAATATTGAGCACAGAAAAATACAAGACCTCTCCAGAGGAAAGAACTGCAATTCCAGAATCTCTTTCGCAATCAAGTACAATTCTACCTGAGTCTTTAACCCTATCGAGTTCAATATCACAGAGTTCGCTTCAAATATCGAGCACAGAACAATACGAAACCACTCTAAGAGAAAGAACTATAATTTCTGAATCTTTTTCGGAATCAAGTACATCCCTACCAAAGTCTTCAAGCCGTTCGACTGCACTATCCAGTAGTTCATCTCAAATTTCGAACACAGAACAATACGAAACCACTCCAGAGAAAAGAACTACAATTTCGGAATCTCCTTCTCCACCAAGTGCAACCTTACCGAAGTCTTCAAGCCCTTCGACTACATTATCCAGTAGTTCATCTCAAATTTCGAGCACAGAAAAATACGAAACCACTCCACAGAAAAGAACTACAATTTCGGAATCTCTTCCGCAATCAAGTACAACTCTACCTGAGTCTTCAACCCAATCGAGTACAATATCACAGAGTTCGCTTCAAATATCGAGCACAGAACAATATGAAACCACTCCACAGAAAAGAACTACAATTTCGGAATCTCTTTCGGAATCAAGTACAACCCTACCTAAATCTTCAAGCCCTTCGACTACACTATCCAGAAGTTCATCTCAAATGTCGAGCACAGAAAAATACGAAACCACTCCAGAGGAAAGAACTACAATTTCGGAATCTCCTTCGCAATCAAGTACAACCCTACCAAAGGCTTCAAGGCCTTCGACTACACTATCCAGTAGTTCATCTCAAATATTGAGCACAGAAAAATACGAGACCTCTCCAGAGGAAAGAACTGCAATTTCGGAATCTCTTTCGCAATCAAGTACAATTCTTCCTGAGTCTTTAACCCTATCTAGTTCAATATCACGGAGTTCGCTTCAAATATCGAGCACAGAACAATATGAAACCACTCCAAAGGAAAGAACTACAATTTCGGAATCTCTTCCGCAATCAAGTACAACTCTACCTGAGTCTTCAACCCAATCGAGTACAATATCACAGAGTTCGCTTCAAATATCGAGCACAGAAAAATACGAAACCACTCCACAGAAAAGAACTACAATTTCGGAATCTCCTTCACCATCAAGTGCAACCTTACCGAAGTCTTTAAGCCCTTCGACTACATTATCCAGAAGTTCACCTCAAATTTTGAGCACAGAAAAACACGAGATCTCTCCAGAGGAAAGAACTGCAATTTCGGAATCTCTTTCGCAATCAAGTAAAATTCTACCTGAGTCTTCAACCCTATCGAGTTCAATATCACAAAGTTCGCTTCAAATATCGAGCACAGAACAATACGAAACCACTCCAGAGGAAAGAACTACAATTTCGGAAACTCTTTCGCAATCAAGTACAACTCTAGCTGAGTCTTCAACCCAATCGAGTACAATATCACAGAGTTCGCTTCAAATATCGAGCACAGAACAATATGAAATCACTCCAAAGGAAAGAACTACAATTTCGGAATCTATTTCGCAATCAAGTACAACTCTACCTGAGTCTTCAACCCAATCGAGTACAATATCACAGAGTTCGCTTCAAATATCGAGCACAGAACAATATGAAACCACTCCAGAGGAAAGAACTACAATTTCGGAAACTCTTTCGCAATCAAGTACAATTCTACGTGAGTCTGCAACCCAATCGAGTACAATATCACAGAGAACGCTTCAAATATCAAGCACAGAACAATACGAAACCACTCCAAAGGAAAGAACTACATTTTCGGAATCTTTTTCGGAATCAAGTACAACCCTACCAAAGTCTTCAAGCCCTTCGACTACACTATCCAGTAGTTCATCTCAAATTTCGAACACAGAACAATACGAAACCACTCCAGAGAAAAGAACTACAATTTCGGAATCTCCTTCTCCACCAAGTGCAACCTTACCGAAGTCTTCAAGCCCTTCGACTACATTATCCAGTAGTTCATCTCAAATGTCGAGCACAGAAAAATACGAAACCTCTCCAGATGAAAGAACTACAATTTCGGAATCTCTTCCGCAATCAAGTACAACTCTATCTGAGTCTTCAACCCAATCGAGTTCAATATCACAGAGTTCGCTTCAATATGAAACCACCCCAAAGAAAAGAACTACAATTTCGGAATCTCTTCCGCAATCAAGTACAACTCTACCTGAGTCTTCAACCCTATCGAGTACAATATCACAGAGTTCGCTTCAAATATCGAGAACAGAAGAATATGAAACCACTCCAAAGGAAAGAACTACAATTTCCGAATCTCTTCCGCAATCAAGTACAACGCTTCCTGAGTCTTCAACCCATTGGAGTACAATATCACAGAGTTCGCTTCAAATTTCGAGCACAGAAAAATACGAAACCACTCCAGAAAAAAGAACAACAATTTCGGAATCTCCTTCGCAATCAAGTACAACCTTACCAAAGTCTTCAAGCCCTTCGACTACACTATCCAGTAGTTCATCTCAAATGTCGAGCACAGAAAAATACGAAACCACTCCAGAGGAAAGAACTACAATTTCGAAATCTCCTTCGCAATCAAGTACAAACCTACCAAAGTCTTCAAGGCCTTCGACTACACTATCCAGTAGTTTATCTCAAATATTGAGCACAGAAAAATACGAGACCTCTCCAGAGGAAAGAACTGCAATTTCGGAATCTATTTCGCAATCAAGTACAACTCTACCTGAGTCTTCAACCCAATCGAGTACAATATCACAGAGTTCGCTTCAAATATCGAGCACAGAACAATATGAAACCACTCCAAAGGAAAGAACTACAATTTCTGAATCTCTTCCGCAATCAAGTACAACTCTACCTGAGTCTTCAACCCAATCGAGTTCAATATCACAGAGTTCGCTTCAAATATCGAGCACAGAACAATATGAAACCACTCCAAAGGAAAGAACTACAATTTCGGAATCTCTTCCGCAATCAAGTACAACTCTACCTGAGTCTTCAACCCAATCGAGTTCAATATCACAGAGTTCGCTTCAAATATCGAGCACAGAACAATATGAAACCACCCCAAAGGAAAGAACTACAATTTCGGAATCTCCTTCGCAATCAAGTACAACCCTACCAAAGTCTTCAAGGCCTTCGACTACACTAACCAGTAGTTCATCTCAAATATTGAGCACAGAAAAATACGAGACCTCTCCAGAGGAAAGAACTGCAATTCCAGAATCTCTTTTGCAATCAAGTACAATTCTACCTGAGTCTTTAACCTTACCGAGTTCAATATCACAGAGTTCGCTTCAAATATCGAGCACAGAACAATTTGAAACCACTCCACAGAAAAGAACTACAATTTCGGAATCTCTTTCGGAATCAAGTACAACCGTACCTGAGTCTTCAAGCCCTTCGACTACACTATCCAGAAGTTCATCTCAAATGTCGAGCACAGAAAAATACGAAACCACTCCAGAGGAAAGAACTACAATTTCGGAATCTCCTTCGCAATCAAGTACAACCCTACCAAAGGCTTCAAGGCCTTCGACTACACTATCCAGTAGTTCATCTCAAATATTGAGCACAGAAAAATACGAGACCTCTCCAGAGGAAAGAACTGCAATTTCGGAATCTCTTTCGCAATCAAGTACAATTCTTCCTGAGTCTTTAACCCTATCTAGTTCAATATCACGGAGTTCGCTTCAAATATCGAGCACAGAACAATATGAAACCACTCCAAAGGAAAGAACTACAATTTCGGAATCTCTTCCGCAATCAAGTACAACTCTACCTGAGTCTTCAACCCAATCGAGTACAATATCACAGAGTTCGCTTCAAATATCGAGCACAGAAAAATACGAAACCACTCCACAGAAAAGAACTACAATTTCGGAATCTCCTTCACCATCAAGTACATCCTTACCGAAGTCTTTAAGCCCTTCGACTACATTATCCAGAAGTTCACCTCAAATTTTGAGCACAGAAAAACACGAGATCTCTCCAGAGGAAAGAACTGCAATTTCGGAATCTCTTTCGCAATCAAGTACAATTCTACCTGAGTCTTCAACCCTATCGAGTTCAATATCACAAAGTTCGCTTCAAATATCGAGCACAGAACAATACGAAACCACTCCAGAGGAAAGAACTACAATTTCGGAAACTCTTTCGCAATCAAGTACAACTCTAGCTGAGTCTTCAACCCAATCGAGTACAATATCACAGAGTTCGCTTCAAATATCGAGCACAGAACAATATGAAATCACTCCAAAGGAAAGAACTACAATTTCGGAATCTATTTCGCAATCAAGTACAACTCTACCTGAGTCTTCAACCCAATCGAGTACAATATCACAGAGTTCGCTTCAAATATCGAGCACAGAACAATATGAAACCACTCCAGAGGAAAGAACTACAATTTCGGAAACTCTTTCGCAATCAAGTACAATTCTACGTGAGTCTGCAACCCAATCGAGTACAATATCACAGAGAACGCTTCAAATATCAAGCACAGAACAATACGAAACCACTCCAAAGGAAAGAACTACATTTTCGGAATCTTTTTCGGAATCAAGTACAACCCTACCAAAGTCTTCAAGCCCTTCGACTACACTATCCAGTAGTTCATCTCAAATTTCGAACACAGAACAATACGAAACCACTCCAGAGAAAAGAACTACAATTTCGGAATCTCCTTCTCCACCAAGTGCAACCTTACCGAAGTCTTCAAGCCCTTCGACTACATTATCCAGTAGTTCATCTCAAATGTCGAGCACAGAAAAATACGAAACCTCTCCAGATGAAAGAACTACAATTTCGGAATCTCTTCCGCAATCAAGTACAACTCTATCTGAGTCTTCAACCCAATCGAGTTCAATATCACAGAGTTCGCTTCAATATGAAACCACCCCAAAGAAAAGAACTACAATTTCGGAATCTCTTCCGCAATCAAGTACAACTCTACCTGAGTCTTCAACCCTATCGAGTACAATATCACAGAGTTCGCTTCAAATATCGAGAACAGAAGAATATGAAACCACTCCAAAGGAAAGAACTACAATTTCCGAATCTCTTCCGCAATCAAGTACAACGCTTCCTGAGTCTTCAACCCATTGGAGTACAATATCACAGAGTTCGCTTCAAATTTCGAGCACAGAAAAATACGAAACCACTCCAGAAAAAAGAACAACAATTTCGGAATCTCCTTCGCAATCAAGTACAACCTTACCAAAGTCTTCAAGCCCTTCGACTACACTATCCAGTAGTTCATCTCAAATGTCGAGCACAGAAAAATACGAAACCACTCCAGAGGAAAGAACTACAATTTCGAAATCTCCTTCGCAATCAAGTACAAACCTACCAAAGTCTTCAAGGCCTTCGACTACACTATCCAGTAGTTTATCTCAAATATTGAGCACAGAAAAATACGAGACCTCTCCAGAGGAAAGAACTGCAATTTCGGAATCTATTTCGCAATCAAGTACAACTCTACCTGAGTCTTCAACCCAATCGAGTACAATATCACAGAGTTCGCTTCAAATATCAAGCACAGAACAATATGAAACCACTCCAAAGGAAAGAACTACAATTTCTGAATCTCTTCCGCAATCAAGTACAACTCTACCTGAGTCTTCAAACCAATCGAGTTCAATATCACAGAGTTCGCTTCAAATATCGAGCACAGAACAATATGAAACCACTCCAAAGGAAAGAACTACAATTTCGGAATCTCTTCCGCAATCAAGTACAACTCTACCTGAGTCTTCAACCCAATCGAGTTCAATATCACAGAGTTCGCTTCAAATATCGAGCACAGAACAATATGAAACCACCCCAAAGGAAAGAACTACAATTTCGGAATCTCCTTCGCAATCAAGTACAACCCTACCAAAGTCTTCAAGGCCTTCGACTACACTAACCAGTAGTTCATCTCAAATATTGAGCACAGAAAAATACGAGACCTCTCCAGAGGAAAGAACTGCAATTCCAGAATCTCTTTTGCAATCAAGTACAATTCTACCTGAGTCTTTAACCTTACCGAGTTCAATATCACAGAGTTCGCTTCAAATATCGAGCACAGAACAATTTGAAACCACTCCACAGAAAAGAACTACAATTTCGGAATCTCTTTCGGAATCAAGTACAACCGTACCTGAGTCTTCAAGCCCTTCGACTACACTATCCAGAAGTTCATCTCAAATGTCTAGCACAGAAAAATACGAAACCACTCCAGAGGAAAGAACTACAATTTCGGAATCTCCTTCGCAATCAAGTACAACCCTACCAAAGGCTTCAAGGCCTTCGACTACACTATCCAGTAGTTCATCTCAAATATTGAGCACAGAAAAATACGAGACCTCTCCAGAGGAAAGAACTGCAATTTCGGAATCTCTTTCGCAATCAAGTACAATTCTTCCTGAGTCTTTAACCCTATCTAGTTCAATATCACGGAGTTCGCTTCAAATATCGAGCACAGAACAATATGAAACCACTCCAAAGGAAAGAACTACAATTTCGGAATCTCTTCCGCAATCAAGTACAACTCTACCTGAGTCTTCAACCCAATCGAGTACAATATCACAGAGTTCGCTTCAAATATCGAGCACAGAAAAATACGAAACCACTCCACAGAAAAGAACTACAATTTCGGAATCTCCTTCACCATCAAGTGCAACCTTACCGAAGTCTTTAAGCCCTTCGATTACATTATCCAGAAGTTCATCTCAAATTTTGAGCACAGAAAAATACGAGACCTCTCCAGAGGAAAGAACTGCAATTTCGGAATCTCTTTCGCAATCAAGTACAATTCTACCTGAGTCTTCAACCCTATCGAGTTCAATATCACAAAGTTCGCTTCAAATATCGAGCACAGAACAATATGAAACCACTCCAGAGGAAAGAACTACAATTTCGGAAACTCTTTCGCAATCAAGTACAATTCTACGTGAGTCTTCAACCCAATCGAGTACAAAATCACAGAGAACGCTTCAAATATCGAGCACAGAACAATATGAAACCACTCCAGAGGAAAGAACTACAATTTCGGAAACTCTTTCGCAATCAAGTACAATTCTACGTGAGTCTTCAACCCAATCGAGTACAATATCACAGAGAACGCTTCAAATATCAAGCACAGAACAATACGAAACCACTCCAAAGGAAAGAACTACATTTTCGGAATCTTTTTCGGAATCAAGTACAACCCTACCAAAGTCTTCAAGCCCTTCGACTACACTATCCAGTAGTTCATCTCAAATTTCGAACACAGAACAATACGAAACCACTCCAGAGAAAAGAACTACAATTTCGGAATCTCCTTCTCCACCAAGTGCAACCTTACCGAAGTCTTCAAGCCCTTCGACTACATTATCCAGTAGTTCATCTCAAATGTCGAGCACAGAAAAATACGAAACCTCTCCAGATGAAAGAACTACAATTTCGGAATCTCTTCCGCAATCAAGTACAACTCTACCTGAGTCTTCAACCCAATCGAGTTCAATATCACAGAGTTCGCTTCAAATATCGAGCACAGAACAATATGAAACCACCCCAAAGAAAAGAACTACAATTTCGGAATCTCTTCCGCAATCAAGTACAACTCTACCTGAGTCTTCAACCCTATCGAGTACAATATCACAGAGTTCGCTTCAAATTTCGAGCACAGAAAAATACGAAACCACTCCAGAAAAAAGAACAACAATTTCGGAATCTCCTTCGCAATCAAGTACAACCTTACCAAAGTCTTCAAGCCCTTCGACTACACTATCCAGTAGTTCATCTCAAATGTCGAGCACAGAAAAATACAAAACCACTCCAGAGGAAAGAACTACAATTTCGAAATCTCCTTCGCAATCAAGTACAAACCTACCAAAGTCTTCAAGGCCTTCGACTACACTATCCAGTAGTTTATCTCAAATATTGAGCACAGAAAAATACGAGACCTCTCCAGAGGAAAGAACTGCAATTTCGGAATCTATTTCGCAATCAAGTACAACTCTACCTGAGTCTTCAACCCAATCGAGTACAATATCACAGAGTTCGCTTCAAATATCGAGCACAGAACAATATGAAACCACTCCAAAGGAAAGAACTACAATTTCGGAATCTCTTCCGCAATCAAGTACAACTCTACCTGAGTCTTCAACCCAATCGAGTTCAATATCACAGAGTTCGCTTCAAATATCGAGCACAGAACAATATGAAACCACTCCAAAGGAAAGAACTACAATTTCGGAATCTCTTCCGCAATCAAGTACAACTCTACCTGAGTCTTCAACCCAATCGAGTTCAATATCACAGAGTTCGCTTCAAATATCGAGCACAGAACAATATGAAACCACCCCAAAGGAAAGAACTACAATTTCGGAATCTCCTTCGCAATCAAGTACAACCCTACCAAAGTCTTCAAGGCCTTCGACTACACTATCCAGTAGTTCATCTCAAATATTGAGCACAGAAAAATACGAGACCTCTCCAGAGGAAAGAACTGCAATTCCAGAATCTCTTTCGCAATCAAGTACAATTCTACCTGAGTCTTTAACCTTACCGAGTTCAATATCACAGAGTTCGCTTCAAATATCGAGCACAGAACAATACGAAACCACTCTAAGAGAAAGAACTATAATTTCTGAATCTTTTTCGGAATCAAGTACAACCCTACCAAAGTCTTCAAGCCCTTCGACTGCACTATCCAGTAGTTCATCTCAAATTTCGAGCACAGAACAATATGAAACCACTCCAAAGGAAAGAACTACAATTTCGGAATCTCTTTCGCAATCAAGTACAATTCTACCTGAGTCTTCAACCCAATCGAGTACAATATCACAGAGTTCGCTTCAA